>CM062810.1:816446212-817646212 GCA_031772625.1 Pinus tabuliformis | reverse complement strand
GAGAAGGGTTACCCTTTCCTTCAATCGAGATAGGTTAGATTAATTGCATTCTAGACTTAGTCTTGCATGTGTTATCATAGATCTTATATTTTAGAAGTCCTCTTTTTAAAGAGGCAAAACGTTAGATTAGTTTGGTTGTTCCACAAAAACAACTTAAGGGTCATTCTTCTTGCCTGATCAGCTAGAAGAATTGATCTGATGTCCCTAGATAATGGTAGTTAAAGATATATTATAAAGCCGATAGTAATTGGGAAAAGGTAACTGGACCTAGTTAAACTAGTCGGAGCCACTATTCCAAATGGAAAAGGAACTGCTTTAAGGTCCGGGCCGGGTGGTTTTCCCCATGTTGGTGCAACGATTTTCAAGGCATCAACAGGGCCACAACTCAGTTTAGAGGGCTAGAAAGAACCCAACTCCCTAATGCATAGGAGCAACTTCCCAATGGAAGGAACCCACAACTGTAGAGAGGACTTATGGGTAGTAAAAGAGGGTTGGTAATGATTGTGGCCATGCTCTAACCAAGTCAACTATCACAACAGAGAAGAAGACCCTAAAATAATGAGAAAAAGGTTTGTATTTGTTGTGTTCTTGCTAGGTGTTGGGTCTATTTTTGGACTAGATTGGAAGATTTGTTGTTTTGGGCATCTTATGGTTGGTGGAGGGAAACAAGGAGGTGTCCAAAGTAAGCCTAGAGATTTTTTTTGGATAGTTGTGAGTTGGGTGAAGGATTGGTAGCTTAAGTAGCTCCTTAATGAACAGAGGAGGCTACTAGAGAAGGAAAATTAGAGCTCAAGGTTTGGCCATCCAGAGGAGTATTTAACAGCTCATGTACATCATTGGAGAAGCAACATTTGATGGTTATAGGTGACAACCCTCCTACCCTGTGTTGGTCTTTATTAGAGTAGCATAGGAAGACTATAGTGGGAAGACAAGTCCCAAAGAGTCTGAGGAGCACCAGTGGGCATAATTCCCTATATGTTGATGATAGATGGACTTATGATAAGATAGAGGGCAGATTCTGGATAGCTAAGATTTAGTGACCAGATGGGCTTGGAGCATTGATAGAGGTAGGTGTTGCAGATTAAGAGCGAAGGACCTGTAAGTGTACATGATATGACAAAGAAGTTGTGATCATGCACTACATCAGCTAGGTTGTTAGATTATCTTGCATTTTGTATTCTTGTACTTGTGGATATTTGAGGGATATTATCCCTGGTACAAGAGCCCTAGGCTGTTGTATTAATTAGTTGGATTAATATAACGAAGATTGGGTTATTATACAAAATTGTGTAAAAACTTTTGTATATTTTTTGCACTAGTAGATTTACTATTGTTTATATTCCACTGTGTAAAGTAGCTTCGTTGTGATTCTTGGTTTGGTAGCACCAGTGAATTAAGGTTCTACCCTGACACCAGGATTGTACAAAAACAACATTCCCTCCTACTCTCCCTCTCTCTCCATATCCCTTGCCACTCCCTCTCTCTCTATATATGTCTTTCTTCTTACCTACCTCTCCCCCCCACCTCCAATTCTATCTCTCTCTCTCCCTCTCTCTTCATCTCCCTTGTCACTCCCTATATATATATATATATGTCTTTCTTCTTACCTCCCTCTCTCTCCCCCTCCCTCTCAAGTACTCTCTCTCTTCCTTCATCTCTCTCCCTTTCTCTCCCACCTCCCTTTGTCTCTCCCCCTCATTACTCTCTCTCCCTCTCTTTCTCTCTCTCTTAGTCCTCCAACTCTATCACTATCTCCCTCCCTCTCTCATTCTCTTTGCCCCTTCTCTCCATCTATCCTTCTTTGTCTTTCTATATCACCCCCAAATATACACACTCTCTCTCCATCTCTCCCTTGTTACTCCCCCTCTCTCTCTCCACCTTTCTCTCTCTCTCTCTATATGTATTTCTTCTTCCCTCCCTATATTTTCCTCCAATTCCATCTCTCGAGCTCCCTATCTTTCTCCTCCACTCTCTCCATCTTTGTGTCCCCCCTTCTCTCTCTTACCCTTTTCTCCCTCTCCCTCTCCTCTCCTACTCTCTCTCTTCACTCCTCTTCTCTCTCTCTCACTTTATCTCCATCTCTTCCTTGTCACCCCCTCTATAATGTCTCCACCCTTGTTACTCTAGGTATTTGTTCTTCCCTCCCATATATATTTGGAGCTAATATATTAATATATATTATAATATAACACATTTTATATTATATTAAAGCTAATATTATATTAATCTAAAATTAATAAATTTAATAATGTTAACATTAAAATATATTAATATTAAATTTTTAATATTAAGGTCATATTTCATAATTTAATTTAATAATAATAATAATAAATTTTTAATATTAATGTTAGATTTAATAAGTTTTCTAGATAAAATAATAATAAAAATTATAATAAAACTTGGAATTTTAATGTGGTAAAAACTTTTGTGGAAGGTAAATTTATGATCATTAAAATTCGATCAATTGAGCTAATGTAAGTAAGTTAGAAGTGAGATAACCCAACCCCCTCCTGTTATAGTGTTGATCCTCGGGGAAGGCCCGCAAGAGAAAGACTCTCATGCTCATGTTCCTTGGGTAAGATTCTTTCAAGGTACATGATAAGGAATATTTTGAGTATGGATAGACATACTTACACATTTCCCTCATACTGGGCTGTAGAATGCGCATCTCAGAGCACTAAAATAACTATTTTCTAACGTTGTTCACAACGAGAGATCCAGTTGAATTTTCATTTTTAGTAAAATAATATTATATAAACTTGGTTAAATTAGTAATGAATTAAATTTTAGATCTTTATTGATTCTAAAATCTAAATAATGGGATTCACAATTTTTTTTCTTATAGGGGCTCGATCAGGCTTAATAGCTCGGTCAAGCCCCTGGTTAACCACATAAATGGCTTGATCAAGAGTTTAGAAAACCTTTGATTGAGCTATTTGAATTTAAAATTTAAGTGCTCGATCGAGCGTTTTAAGTGCTTGATTGAGCTTTTGAAGTCCTAAAACCACAAATTAACAGCCATTCTACAATATTTTCCGCAACACCATTTTGTACCCTAGTAGACTTAGGGAAAAATTTGTCCTTAGGTGGCAGAGTTTATCATATTGGATTCATGAAGGAATCCTCTATCCAATGGTATATGGGTTTGACATTTTTGAATTCATATGATATTTTTCATCTAATTTCTTTTAAATATAATGTTTGAAATTTTTTTGGACAATTTTAAAGAGGTTGAATAAAAAAATCAATAACATAAAATATACACAACGATTTTTTCAAAAAAATGAAAATTTTTCAAAACATACCATTGTCTTCATTTATGAGTCCTCTTCAAAAGGGTACTCTTGGTTTTTCAATTTATTTAAATAGTTGAAAAAAACCTTAAGTGAACACATGTGTATGCAAAATGCAATTGAAATATTATTTTACCAGCTTCGAAAAATAATAAAAAATATAATTTTGCATTAAAAAATAAAATTTTAATATGAAAAACTTAGTTTTCTCCGTGTAAATCATGCTTGCTTATATATATATATATATATTAAATTTCACATTTTAGATTAAGTTATGCTACGTGAACACACACATACCTCTTAAGATGTGTAAAAATTTGCAAGGACGAGCATTTCATTTAATGAAAAATTGGCATATTATACAACACTAAATTCTTTTTGCAAAAAAATATCATTAGGACAACAACATAATTCTCCTCAAATTGTTTGTTTACTTTGAATCAAAATTCACAATGCTTCTATGAATTTTGAGAACTTCAATTTGAAAAATAAAATAAAATTTTGAAATTTCATTAATATATTTGACTAAAAAAATAACCATAATTCATGGATTCACCTATTACAATATTAAATTTCATTTAAAAAACCACTAGGTAACACCAAGGACAAATAATAATAAAAACTTTAAACAAAAGAATATATCACATTTAAATAATAAGAACTTTAAATATATTGTATGTGATTTTTTTAGTTTTAAATATATTAAATATGATTTTTTTAATATTAAAAAGAAAAAATGATAAAATGATAATGGATTACGTGTACCAAATATTACTTTAGATGCAAAATTGATCTCAGTTGATGAGATGGTATAAGAACAGAAGACATTTTTGTGAGATGGCATAAAAGCATGAGACATTTTGTGTCATATGGTGTAGTAAAATATAAAATATATTCTGTAGGTGCAAAATATTAGTTACATTCCAAAAATTGTATTTTTTTTAAATTGAATATTGCGATTGCATTGTTTAATGCATTTGCATAGATAAGGTGCTTCTACACTTTTTGGGAGGGAGAGAGTTTTGTGTTACATTGATATTATGCGGCTTTAATATAAATAATTATGTAGTAATTAATATAAATATAAATAATTATGTATGGAATTAATATTAGTATAAATAATAAATTAATATTAAAGATTTTTAAATTTTTATAAATGTATAGTTAATTAATCGTAATGGTATTGATAAAAGTGAGTTATTGAGGTTAAGTTAAAGTGAGGGTAGTATTTTATTTTATGTATGAGATTGTTAAATACTATTAGAAAGTACTAAGATAATTTTGTGTCACATTGATGTTATTTGGTGATTAACATTAATAAAAATAATAAAAGTCATTAATACAAAATATTAGGTATTTTTAAAGTATTACAATTTTATAGTTAATAGATTGTATATTGTATTCATAGAATTGAGTTGCTATAATCTTGAGGTTAAACTAAAACTAGGGTGCTATCTAATCTCATGTATCGGATTAGGACAAGATGCTACTAGAAAGCACATAACTCTAATCTTAGTAATAACCATAAAGAATATTGGCTTTCTTGTAAATATTATATAGGTTGAAACTGCCTTTTGATCATGGAGTAAAATCAAATATTGCTTCTTATTGGCTAAAAGTTCACTTTCTTCATACATAAAGAAACAAGTTATTGACCCAAGACCCAAGGGCATCTAACAAGAGTGAAAGTTCAGCCTCTTATGGACCACTAGTGCGTCATTCTAGGTGGTGTGATTTTCCTTGAATAATAGTGATGATTTAACCTACATTCACCAATAGTAGTGAGTGATGGTTATCCTAATTGTGGGTTAACCGTTGAGTTATGATAGGTTTTGCCACCTTAAAAAAATAAAAAGAAGAAGTGAGGTGTTTTACTTAATGGCCTTATCTTTTTTACTATTGGATTAGATTTTGAATTACCGATCTGTAAAGTATCCTGTAATGGAGAAAATGTACAAATAAGGATTAATGGTTGAATTGTAGTGTTCATCAGTACAAACTCACAAAAGCTTTGTTTGATTCACTACATCATCAAGGTATTTGCTTTCTATGAAATGTAGTAGATCCAACAAACTGCCCCCAGTGGGGGTGGAAAAGTACAAGTAGGTTGGATCTAAAACACATTGAAGCTATAAAATACACTTCTGTTATTCATAGATTGGTCAAAAAATATTTCTTACGGAAATTATTTTACAAGTCTTTGATATAGAGGTATATTTTCAAGGCCAAATAGATGGAGGTCGTGAAAATCAATTTGGAAGATCAAGGCAATATCAAAAACAAAAATATGTATGTGGCTAGTGCTTACCAATAAAGTCTTAACTTGAAATGTTCTACAAGGGCATGATAAGGCCTAGAAATGTGTGTTCTTTGCAAGAATGATGCAAAATTGATCAACTACCTCTTAGTACATTCTTCACATGCCGAAGAAGTTTGTGCAATGACTCATTCACTGACAAGGGGAAAAATGGTCCTAAGAGCATAAAGTCAAGTCACTAAGGTAAGTTGGTGAATTGGTGATCAATAAAGCAAAGGCATGAGGATTCATTGACAGTTTTGGTCAAGGCACTCCCAAACCCCATGGAGCAGGTGTGTTGTGTATCTTATATTCACGTAGTTTTTGCTTTAAGGCATCCTTGGTAGGAGACATTAACAATTGGATTGGCATGAAGGCAATTGTAGCTTTATTAAAGATAGAAGTGGAAAAAAATATTATTCAAATTTAGGTGTTTGAGATTCAAAATTGGTAATTGATTGAGTGCAAGGGAAAAATGATATACAAAACTTGATTCTACAATGCTAGAGAGAATATTCTCAAATATTTCATTCTATGTTCATGTGGAATTAAATGTATAATAGAATAGTATATAAAAAAAAGCATTGGAAAGTCACCCATACCATGGTGGTGATAGAGAAAAGCCAACATTGGAAATGGGCACTTGTTCCATGGTGGTGACAGAGGAAATCACTAGTAAGTACTATGCTGGCAATCATAGGATCATTATGTAACTAATATTGGGTATCTTTCTCTATGGAGATGAAATTTTAGAATATTCAATAGTTTTAATCTCGATAGTAAGTCTCATAAGTTTTAAGAGTTGATGTCACTTAATTCTTTGATGCAATTTTTTCCATGTAATAAGGCGCCTCATACTTCAACATGTAGGCAAGGGTGAGATAAATCATTATCATAATATATTTGATATGAACTCAACATGTTACTGAATTTGAACTTGTGAGGGCGGATAACAAATTCCTCTCAACCACTTTAGATAAACCCAATTAATTTTATCCTTTAATATAATATAACTATATGTTTGGCTTATATATTATATGAAAAAAAGCTCATACACTCTAATTTTTAAACATGTATAGAGAAACATCTTTAATGCTCTTATAAAAATTATCTTTTATATCTTCTTAACTTAAATTGAACATAATAAGCCCCAAGGATTAGCTCAGTTGGTTGAGTTCACCTTTCCAGTTGGGAAGTAACGGGGTCAAATCACCTCAACGCTCTTAGGGTTAGGCCATGCTTGTTTGGCCAATGGATAGACCTCTTTGGATTGATCTACCTGTGAATGCCCGTGTCGTGAATGTAGTAGCGACCACCCATTTTCCATGAACCACCCTTAATTGAACATAACTTATTTATTTGTATTTAACATATAAAAGTTACAAACTTTTTCTTTTGAATAAATAATATGAAAAAGTAAAAGAACGTTGTAATTATTAATTAGTATTATAGTGTAAAAATAAAAAAATAACATAATTTAACTTTTTTCCATTAAATTTAATTATATTTATTTTGAAATTTTAATTTTAAATTTATTTTTTAATAATGATTTAACCCTTGTGAAATATTTGAAATATTTTTAATAATAATTATAAATTAAATATTACAATATATGTCTAAAATAAAAATAAAGAAATTTATATGATAATCCAAATCATCTCAGTTTCCTATGGGGAACCTGCTTGGTTCACATGCCCCACCTGCCATTTGTACTGTAGAAGTTAATGACAATAAAATCTAGAAGTTAGAATGTTGAACTCAGCTCACGCTCCAACAATAACAGCCTGAATCCTTCACAGACAGATGTAAAAATATTAAGGGTAAACAGTGTCCACATTGAGAAATGTCATCTGTATCATTCCGATGACAAAAGTTAAAGGGTTATTGCCAATCAAAATTCTTCATCATCCTCTTGAACAACATCCATTTAGAGATGAAAATATCAGGTCGAATGGCAGGGATAGGGGATTTTATAGCGATAAAAACATTTCTAAGAAGCCAATCATGGTTAATCCAATTTTATTATGCACACAGCAACTAACAGACAATTTATGAAGAAAGAAGAGCAAGGTGGAGCAAGCAAGCATATCAACCCTGCATCCAATCCATCATTATGTAACCCTGCATCCACTCTATCATTATGTATAAACTAAAAAAGGACCTATCCTCACATACTTAGCAAACTCAATTTGGCCACAACTTCCCTAGTGAAAACAAACAGTATACTAGGGAAAATCCAGTCCATAAAAACAAATTGTATTCTCTTTGTTTGATTTGCAATGGGATCATTAAAGTACTTTAAGCATAATCAAAGTGAAATTTAAACAAGCAAATAGGGAGTATCATCTAACATCTGCAGGCAAAATACAATCATCAATCTATCTACAAAGTTCAAATCAAAAACCAACGAAACAAACTTAAGCACTCTACATCAGATGCCAAAACGTGTAGGTACTAAAATTATTGAAAAACAAAACTGCCTTAAACTTCCATCCGTATTCCATTGATGATCCACTTTCTAATTCGGATTCCGCTAGCATTTTGGACACGAGAACTTTATAAATAGACTCCTCATGTGAAGCAGTAACCATGGACTCCTGCAATAAACAGCAACAATAATGGCAAGACCAACAGCGCAGATAACTTTTCAGACTATATCTGGAAATATTTAACAACATAAGAAGAAAATCTATACATTCAGTAACATGAGAGAGACATGACACAGATCAAATTCATTTTATCATTCCAAGAAGATCACCAAAAATAATTCCTTTTACAAGTGGCTACCAAAACACTCAAGCAAGCAAGCATATCAGTGTTGCAGCCAATCAACCATTATGTAAAAATTACTACTACTGCAGCTTTTATGCTTGCTTACATCTACTGGGAACCAAAAGAATAAGATCTCAAGTTCCAACCTCTTTAAATGGACACGAGAACTTTATAAATAGACTCCTTATGTGAAGCAGTAACCATGGACTCCTGCAATAAACAGCAACAATAATGGCAAGACCAACAGCGCAGATAACTTTTCAGACTATATCTGGAAATATTAAACAACATAAGAAGAAATCAATACATTCAGTAACATGAGAGAGACATGACACAGATCAAATTCATTTTATCATTCCAAGAAGATCACCAAAAATAATTCCTTTTACAAGTGGCTACCAAAACACTCAAGCAAGCAAGCATATCAGTGTTGCAGCCAATCAACCATTATGTAAAATTACTAGTACTGCAGCTTTTATGCTTGCTTACATCTACTAGGAACCAAAAGAATAAGATCTCAAGTTCCAACCTCTTTAAATGGGCACTGAACCAACTACAAACCACATTATCTATATTTGGATGAAATGCACACCCACCATATCTATATTTTTGATGAAATGCACACCCACTATTGGCCACTTCCCTTCATTCTGAGGATGGTAACCAAGGTTAACCAGCCAGTTGCAATTTTGGCAAACTAATCCAACAGAGACATCGAATGAAAACTATGCCATTCACAAAGGCAGCCAGCCTAGAGACTTGACTCTGCAACCTCACACTTGCAATTCATAGCACTTTAACCACATGAACTAACTCATCAGGTCACAATCACCTATAACTGTTATTATCCTCTTTCGTATTCTTTGTAATATTATGCTTATGCTACAAATATATCTGCAATGATTGCTAATTTCAAGTGCACTTTGTCTCCGTGTACTTATGGTCAAGCATTTATCTTCTCCCCTTACATTCATGCATTGCACTTTCTTGGTGCAAATTCCTCATCATGAAATTGTTCATGGAACACCTCCACGGATTCATAGAACAGCCCCACTGAAAATTTTAGGCCAAAAAGAAATCTGATCTATTGGATACATGGATGCATCGAAGTTCGATAGCTGAAAAAGTCAAATCAACTAGGAAAGTTAATAGCAGAGATCTTAAATCATAACATCTCAATACAGAGAAGCTGACTCACACTATTATTATGTTCCAACAAACATGCTTGGTTTGAGCGAAACTACTTCAGTAGCTCAGAATGTTGTAGTGTCTTAGCAGTCTATTGGCTTCTCTCAACCCACTCAAATAGGCACCATGAGTTGTTGAATAATAGTGCCTATCAGTAGCCTCACCTGCAAACAAAATTTGCAGAGGCTTGCTGCTAGTTTGATCCTCTGCATATGGCAATGGCTCAGCCAATATATCAATATCATCCCCTGTTGAGCCCACAGGAACATAGGTATAAGACCCCCAAAACAGAGGATTCCTGCCCCAGTCACTCCTCAGAATGTCGTCTATCACAGAACTCTTATCTCCCTCACCAACGTTGTTGCTTCCCTTCTTCAGATCCATGCCGAATGCAGATAAGGTATCAAGGAACCCCTCAATGACCTCCTGGTCCGATAAGGACTCCATTGTAATTGCTTCCTTTCCCACAAACCACGCCAAAACAACTTTGGATTGCTTGTGGATTCGCACTACTGCGTAGGTTTTCCTCATCCACCATGGAATCAAATCATCACCACCATCACCATGTTTCGGCCCTGCAAAGACCAACTTGACATTGGGGATCTCTGAAACATCAGGGCCCATATGCAGCAACACCTTATCCACAACGCCGAAGCCAAGTCTGCTGATTGCACTGACTTTGCGGGGTGGCAGGGGTGGCTGGAAGCCATGAAATACAGGGACCTGTGGATTCTGATCCTTGCTACTATCTGCATCATTCTTATTGCAGTTTTTGATGACAGACTTCAATACACCCAATGAAACAGTGAGGATCACATGATCAGCCTCAACATCAACATCAGGCCCCTTCAACAACACGGCCCTTCTCCCACCAACCCCCACCTCGCAACCCCCACCTCGCAACCCCAGGCTACACTCTCAACCTTAGCATTGTACACTATACTCCCCTCAGGTAGCCTGTTCACAAGTTCCTTCACGACACTAGAATACCCCCTGGGGATGGACAACTGTTTCCCAGGGAATTCCCAATACTCACTGAAAGACTCAACGTCCACATTATCCAAATCGTCTGCAGCAGTGGTGATCCTATCATTGTGACACCGGCTATGAAACACAGCCTCCTGCAATGACCTCAGATCCCAATTGGGTCTTGGCTCCTCTCCCAATTCTGCCGAAATAGCCAATGGGGATGTAGATAGGGCTTCGTTATTCTTAGCATTCTTCGCTAAATATTCCTCCAACCCTGCTCTCAGATAAGCCCCCAAGCCCCCGTTTAAGACCCCATGCTTGGGCTCCGCCCCAGCATGACCATTTGGTAAAATCATATCTTGCGCCTTACCCAATAAACCCTTGTACAGTCTAACCATTGGATCTACCAAAGATGGAGGCACCAATAACCCTCCTTCTGCCAAAACGGCCGAAATGTCCCTGAGATCATCCATGAACTCCCACGGCTTCTCCCTATCCTCCATGGCACCAATCTGCTTAGCGATGGCATAAACAGGGCTCCCTTCAATACCATGAATCCATGTTGCCCCCCGTTCTACTCTTTCACCATGAAATTCAGTGCTGCAGATCCTTCCTCCGGCTCGATCGCTGGCCTCTAAGACCACGAAATCCAATTTGTTTGAGGCACAGGCCTCCATTAAATGATTTGCAGCAGAGAGGCCCGCCATTCCTGCTCCTACTATGACGATACGGGGCTTTCTGGCTATATTCATGATGTTTTCCGATGCAACTAACTGGTATATTTCAATTTTTCGAAACCCAAATGGCGTTTTAGTTCTTCTGATGCACCCAACTGATAATATAAGCCAAATGACGTTTTAGACTTTCTGATGAACCCAACTGGTTATTTCAGTTCACTGGTGTACCCACCTGATCTTTGACCTACTCAAGGGCTGTCAAAGACAGAAAACGAAGGTATCTCTTGTGGATCTCTGAGAATGGGATCACTGTCTATGCTTTATATGGATGTGGAGCTCCAGTCAGATACCATCGTTGATGACACATGGCCAACAAGATGGGTTATGGTGGGCCAAATTGCATGGATTTATGTGGCGGGTGCAGCAGAAACATCCCCTTTTGGGTGCTTCTATCATGCATTATTTGCCCTGCAAAATACTGCAAAACACTTGCCATTTCTTGATCAATGCTATATTGGTTTGTATTGTAGGCAGAGATTTAGAAAGTGCCTATCTTTATTTTTAAGTTTGTTTTCCTTTAGTTCAATTCCGTAAGGGTAAAACGGCGACGTGCATGGTAAGACGGCTGGGGAGGATGGCTTTCGCTTCCCCCAGCCGCGATCGAATCCTGCAGCAGTGATCGTGGACCCCGCGCGTTGCGTTGGTTATCTGTTGGTTTCGGTCTTTGAACAATTTGTAACGGCTATGCCGTAAATTTTGAAATTCTGCTGGCTTCGGCCATATGTTGCCATAAGTTGATTTTCTTTTACCGAAATTCTGCTGGCTTTGGCCATATATTGCCATAAGTTGATTTTCTTTCGGCCATATGTTACCCTAAGTTGATTTTCTCTCTGAAAAAAAAAAGGTAAAAGCCATGCCAGTAACTTACCCGAGGTGATCTGCAGGGTAAAAGCCATGCCAGTAACTTACCCGAGGTGATCTGCAGGGTAAAAGCCATGCCAGTAGCTTACCCGAGGTGATCTGCAGGGTAAAAGCCATGCCAGTAGCTTACCCGAGGTGATCTGCAATTATCGACAGACTCAACATGGTAGTGGATGACTCAGCAAAAAAGGGTAAAAGCCATGCCAGTAGCTTACCCGAGGTGATCTGCAGGGTAAAAGCCATGCCAGTAGCTTACCCGAGGTGATCTGCAGGGTAAAAGCCATGCCAGTAGCTTACCCGAGGTGATCTGCAATTATCGACAGACTCAACATGGTAGTGGATGACTCAGCTCCTTCGAGTAATTAGTTGAATTAAGTTGATTTTCTTTCGGCCATATGTTGCCATAAGTTGATTTTCTCTCTGAAAAAAAAGGTAAAAGCCATGGCAGTAGCTTACCCGAGGTGATCTGCAATTATCGACAGACTCAACATGGTAGTGGATGACTCAGCTCCTTCGAGTAATTAGTTGAATTGGCTCCCCCAGTAGTCAGCTGAATTTGTCGCGAACAGCCTTCCAACCAGACGTACCTGTTCAAGTAGTCAGCTGAATTTGTCGCGAACAGCCTTCCAACCAGACGTACCTGTTCAAGTAGTCAGCTGAATTTGTCGCGAACAATCTTCCAACAAGACGTACCTGTTCAGGTATCTCCAGTCACTTGGGGGGCACATATCATCCACCAATCCTGGCCAATGTGGACTTTTTTTTTAGGAGAGAAAAAACCAACTATTTTCTATTAATAGATTTTTTTTTACATAAAATCAAAATATTCCTCAAGCTTTGTTTACATGCATGTTTTCCATTGCCCTAAACCAATAGAAGTGTCCAGATTTTCCATTGCCCTAGACCAACAAAAGTGTCCAGATCTAATCTTGGAATAGAAGTGTCTACATGTGTGCATCATCTTTACTAGTAATCAGATTGTGATCGCTGAAGATGAAGATAAGTGCTCCGTTACATGTTTTAATCATAGCAAAGAACCACATATAATGGTCATTTTCAATATATTGTTTCAGTCAAAATATAAAATATCACAACAGAAAATTTAGTAAATAGATACTATATGAACATGTGACAATGTCTAGCCAATGCATATATACCGAGAGTCCATCTCCTTGCCCTAGAAAAAGGTAGTGTAAAATATGCGCTGGATGTTGGTGAAGCCTTTTTTGGATAGTTTATTAGCAATCGAATTTTGCTCACGATATATGTGAGAAAAAGACAACTCCAAAAATTTCTCTCGAATATTTTTGATACGCTGCATCTAGTTGATGATCTTGTTGGGTCCGAAAATTGTATATCCCTGAACCCAGTGAATGGCCACCTTTGAATCTCTAAATATCACCATTGTGTTAATGGAGAGCCATCTTGTGAAAAATAGTACACCCCAAAGAGCAAGAATCTTTGCATGAATGTTAGTACCCTGGTCACAATTCCATATAAAATGAAAACCAAATTCAGGATGGATAACAATATATACCCCACATCCATAGTTCCCACTATTGGTCGCCCCATCAAAAAACCGACAGGGAATCTATCCCAAAGGTTGATGAGTTGGATTCGTCTCTCATGCTTCTTATTTTTTAGAGGCCAATAATCATTGAAGAGAGTTGTAATGGAAAAACAACATTGCCATATATCCCAGCTTGATCCCTAAAAAATACAGGCATTCTAGAATCATCAAATTCCCCAAAAATTAATAAAGGAATGGAACACCATTTTTTGTGAGCAAAGTACCAATTTTGTATGCAAACATCAATAGAGATAGTGTCCTTTCCCGTGATTTGAATCCTACAGTGTCTGCGGAGGAGATTTGGGGGCTTATAGGCAAATTGGATCCATTGGTTTACTTTTTTAAGGACCTCTTTAGCCAAAACCACTTGGTGGATATCCATCATGATCCCCTCATTCCTACATGGAAGAATGGCCACACTAGGGATGCAGGTATTGCAAAAAGACTTGACCGATTTTTGGTGTAGGAGAATATGGTCGAGTGTATTGGTATTTTGTGAACATGGGTATCCTTGGTTGGCATTTCCGATCGTGAAACAATTTTTTCCGAGTGGATTGGGGATAATTCGTGGCAAGGCCTCCCATATAAATTTAACCACACTTGGCTACAAGACAAGGATTTTAATGTTTTGGTTATGGATTTATACAATACCTGTCATCGATCCTGCACATTCTAAAATGGATATGTTTAAGCAAAAGCCAATGTGGACTTTGTACATCAGCCTTGATCGAACACTAATAAAAAGTACTTCAAATTTGTAAAATGTCACATATGACTATGCATTGAATCACTAACCAACCTTTTTATCTTCCAATGAAATTTGATACTTTTTTTTAGGAGAAAAAAACACTTTTTTTTTCATTATAATAAAAAAAACGTGCATTCGCTGAGTTTTATCACATAGTCATCAGTTCTCGTGAGATTTATCTGTGTATTCCTTTTTATATGCTTCTACTTTTTTCCTTTACATCTGAGACAAAAAGCTATACTATATCCACATATAGATAGTATGTTGTATAAAGTTTTCTTACATCCGGTTCAACAGAACATTAACAACCATCAAGAAAATATGGAAAAGATGACCTATGTAAAGTTAATGGATCTAGAATTCATGAGAGCATCCTGAACATATGCAGCTAAAAAAAAAACTTACTCAACTCTGAGTGAATTCCCCTCTTTGAAAGTAGGTCTGCAACCTGGTTCTGTTCTCTGAAGATGTGCGTGAAGGATATGTTCTGAAAATTACTTACCAATATCCTTATGCGCCTCATCCAGTTGGAAAGAAGTGGGGAGTTGAAGAGTGTATGCTCCCTGACCCAGTCTATGATGCTCTTGGCATCACCATGGATGTATATTTGTTCCAATATTAATCATTTGGGAAAAAGGAGGACACCCCATAGTGCAATGATTTCGGCTCTGTTGTTTGTACCCTATCCTCCCTTCCACCAAAAGTGGTAGTATCTCCCTGGTTCCAGAATGATAACAACACCACACCCACAACTTCTCTGTTGACTTGCCCTGTCAAAAAATATTGTAGGATATTTCCCCTTTATGTCCTTGATTATGACCTTTCTCTTATTTCTCTATTTTTTCTTGGGCCCAATCTTTGCAAAAAATGTGATAGCCTTCAAAACAACCTCTTGAATCACTGACGCTTTATGTTCAAAAATCCATGAATTCTTGCTATGCCAGATAGACCAGATGACATAGAAGGGTAATGTATGATATTTAGTTCAATTATTAAACCAAAAGTTGAAGAATTTGTTCAGTGTTTGTTGTGTCCCCATTTGTCCTAGGTGTAGAGAGTCCATAACACCTGCCCACACCTCCATAGAAAATGGGCAACACAACAAAATGTGATCAATCTCTTCATTGTGATTCTTGCACATAGGGAAGATTCTAGGGCCATGAAATCCCCTGTGTCTCAAAATATCCCAAGTGAGCACTCTGTTGTGTATGGCTAGCCAACCAAAGCAAATGAGTTTTAGTGGAATCTCCCATCTCCATGCTGCTTGAAACCAAATTTTATAGTCAAAATCTCTCTCAGCCAATGGGAGTCTATTATAAACATCCTTTACTCGTGGTTTTCCATTCTTTAATGTGCCCTCCCAGTGCAAACTGTCTACACCCTCACTAATGGATATGTTTGCATCTCAAAGATGGGTGACGTAATCCTCCTATTCGATGACAAGGTTACTGTGTAATCCAAGCTCTTCCGCCTTAAGCCAAGATTGTTGATATATTGATTGATTGTCCATGCTATTGACCTATGCAAAATAAAAAATACCCCTGTTATGAAGGGTACTAATTAGATTAACCGTTAAGGCATGAATATCACTGAAACCCTTCAGTGCATCCAATCCAATCTCCACCAATCTACCATCCCCAACCTCCCATCTTAGGAATCCCAACATCCATTGGCAATTTTTAGTCATGCTTCTCCAAATGTAGGAGGAAACAATGGTCCTCCTACCCTACCCTTATCCAAATCGTGAATGTTTGTCCCTTCATATATTTGTCCCTAATGATATGTCCACATATACAATTTCATATTACCTCCCTCCACATGTTCTTGATGATCAGTGCCTTGTTAAAGTTGCGGGTGTCCAAGATACCCCAACCCCCCTCTTTGATTGACCTTGCTATGGATTTCCATCTAACCAGATGGATCTTCCCCTTCAATTCAATCCCTAACCAAATGAATATGGCCAAAATATCATCTAACTTATGACGGATCTCCATAGGCAAGAGAAATAAATGCATCCAGAAAACATAGATGTTTTGGAGGAGAGATTTAATGAGATTCAATCTACCTCCAATTGATAGCCACCTGTGTGACCGCCCAAATTTTCTTTTAGTGAATCTGTCAGTCAACCATACCCAGTGTTTGTTGCCAAAATTATTAGGTTTGAGATGGAAGCCAAGATATGTGATCCCCTCTTCTAGAAGTACCATTGTGACACCAAATAAATGACATATCTCCCTGCATCGAGGATCCTCAATGTCACCAGAAATCAATAGAGATTTAGTTTTACTCATATATAGACCCGATGCCTCGCTAAAAGTCTTGATGATAAGATGGATCACCCCCCATTCCTCAAGTTTATTCATACCACCAAATAATAGGTCATCTACAAACATCAGATGAGTAATATGTATATTCCTTGTGACCTTTACATCCTTGATCTTTCTTGTGTCCCTTGCAACACCTATCTTGTGGTTTAGGCAGTCCATGACCAGAAGGAATAACAATGGCGATAAAGTGCATCCTTCCTAAAGTCCCACGTATGCCCTGAAGAATTTCGTCGAGGAATCATTGATGATCACAATGAAATTTGTAGTCTAAGTACAAGCCATAATCCAATCAATGTTATTAGGAGATATGCCCACCTTATGTAAAACCATTCTCAGGAACTCCCAATCAATGCAATCATATGCTTTAATCAAGTCCACCTTGAGTAAACTTGCCTTCTTTTTCCTAGTCTTCATGGAATGCAAACATTCCTGTGCTATAGCTATGGGATCCTATATCTGTCTGCCATCCAAGAAACCAAATTGTTCATGAGAGATATGAGCGGATAAGATCTTCTTGATCCTTGTGGCAATCAGTTTGGATATTACTTTGTATATTGCATTGCATAATGATATAGGCCAATAGTCTGAAAAATATTTTGGGTCCTTCTTCTATGGGATTAATGCTATAAAAGTAGCATTCATGGCCCCAGAGTTGTTTCCAGTGGTCCGAGATTCTTCAACAACTGCCACTATGTCAGGAAACATTCTTGGAAATGGATGAATAGTTCCACCCCCCACCCATCGGGCCCAAGACTTTTCTCTTTCGCACATGACTTGAGGACATCAATAATTTCTTCTATCTATACAGGCTTAGCCAATAAGTCATTTTCCTCCTGTTTGAACATGTGGGGCATCTATGCAATGATCTCTAGCTATGAAGTAAAAAATTGTTCCTATGCTTCCAATTGTCTGTTGAAATGGCGAAGAGCCTCTTGCTCAATGCCATGTTGATCCTAAATATAATTACTGTTTGCACCCTTGATGCCTCTAAGCAAATTTCTCTGTTTTCTATGATCAGCGCACATATCGAAGTATTTGGTATTTTTATCCCCAGCCGCAACCCACATAGCACAACTCTTCAATCTCCATTCAAATTCTTGTGCCAACATAATCCTATTCTTTCCCCCCTCTAGACCCATGATTTTCCCCTTATAGTGATAAGAGAAATATAATGGGTCCTTGGGATCGTTATAATACTCGGGAGCAATCTCAATGTCTGAAAGAGTCTTCATATCTGCTGCTTTTTTCTTCTTGATCCATAAACGAGCTTCCTTCTTGAGGGCCCTCAGCTTGCCACAAAATGTCCCCATCTGGCCACTTGGGGGAGGAAATTGATCTAAATGGGACAATTAGTTTGTTGTACTAAATTCATTTACTGAATACGTTAAAAGTGCTTAAGGATTCATGAGGTTAATTGCAAGTTTAAACATGAGTTCTTGAGTGTTTTTACGTAAATTTTATGTGCAAATTAACATAAACAAATGACTGAACAACAACATATAACAGACATGAACATCACCAAAATAGTATCACAGCAACACATGATGAAGGAGTTCACCCCGCCTGGGCTATGTCTCCTTGGTCCAGCTTCCAATGGATTGGCCCTCTCTATTATGCTCAAAAGTGTGAATACATCAATTTACAATGCTCAGATAGCTCTGAAACCTGTTCCAATGGCTCCAAAATGCCCAAAAATGCTTGTCTAGCCTGTATCTGCTCCTAATTTGGTAAAAAACTGAAGAAGTTATGGCTTACTCAAGTCTTTCTACTAATCGCACCACAAATTCCACAAAATCTGGCACCACCCTACAATTTTTCCCCAAATCGCGCTAACAGAGTGCCGATTTTGCCAATTTCTAGGCGAAATTGTCAAATGCTTTAATTAGCCTTTAATGCCTTCATTCCAAAAATTCTGGGCGCATGGGGGCCATGTGCCCAGGGCTAAGCCAACGGCCCACCCTTACTGGTCGGGCCCCTGCACTGCTTCATTGGTGGTCACATGTAGTGGTGCGTCCAAGGGCTGGCCCCTCCCTGGATTGGCGGGGACATCAACAATAAATGTAAGCCACAACCATAACATGTTAAGAACTTCTTGAATGGCGTGTTGGTAGAAGGCTTTGGACTGTTGCTTGGTGGTCGCGAGTTCGACTCTTGTTGCTGCTGCCTGGACCCTTGAACAAAATTTTGGTGGCCCTCGGGCTGCCACGTGGTGACCTGTGGCTGGGCCATGTGGGAACCTATGGTTGACCACCAACCGACCAATCAAATTCTGCCAACTATGAACCTAGGTACCTACCACGTGTCAGCCTACCATTTGCTGAAGGAGCCCTTTGACCAGTCAACCTGCCACATAGGCATGCACAATCAGCGCCACATCAACAATATGGACTACTAACTAGGTCGTTACATTTTGCATAAATTCGTCTGTCTGGGAAAACGAACAAAACATGATTCTGGGAGCATACAGTGTCTGTTTCGCACGAAACGAGTTGCACCAGATTCAAGATGATGTGAAATACGTGGTCGTTCAGGTTCCACACCCAATCCAACAACTTTGAATTTTGAGCTATTTTTTGAGCACTTGATCATTCCTCCCCACTTGAATCCTTTTGGACCCCAAAAGATCACTTTCAGTTGTCCAGTAGGTGAGGGTACAATTCCCTCACCTTTCTAATCTCGATCCATTTGGCTTTTGAAGGATTTGTTCCTTTGAGCCCCACTCGAAGGTAGTCCACACTCTCTCGTTTTAGAGACCTTGTTCTTATGTCAAGAATGGTGTCTTGTTGTAGTTCATCAAGGTATTCAAGTGAAAAATCCTCAATGGAAGGAATTTGGACATTTTCTCCTTGATATTCAATCAAAGGAGGCTCATAAAACCTTAAGTTATCAAAATTAACAACAACATAAATTTGCATATATGAAGGCAAATCCAACCTGAAGGCATTATCACCAATTTTTACCTTCTCCTTGGAGCCTCTCTTTGCTAATGTGAAGCCAAACTTCATCACCGACTTGGAACTTGTGATCTACACGATGCTTGTCGTGCCTTGCTTTGTACTTGCCTTGGCTCTTTTCCAGCTGTTCTTGAACTCTTTGGTGTACCAATTGGATTTGTTCAATGAACCTTCTTGCTTATCTATGTCACTATGACCATCAATAGCAACATCCTTTCCAAAAATGAAATCCAAAGGAGACTTAGGCAAGTATCCCAAACATGCTTCAAATGGCGATGTTTGAGTTGAAGAGTGCTTGGCCTGGTTGTAAGCATGCTGAATGTAGTGCAAATGTTCATCCCACAACTTAGGATGCTTGCTGCAATACCCATGAAGAAGATGTATCACTTTCCTGTTCACCACCTATGTTTGACCATCTGTTTGTGGATGAAATGTTGTACTCTTTTTCAATTTGGTGTCCATGAATCCCCACAAGCTTGACCAAAAGTTCCCAACAAAGAGAGAATCTTGATCACTAACAATGGATGCGGGAAATCCAAATTGCACACATACATTCTAAAAAAATAACTGAGCAGTTTGTTCAGCTGTAATTTGATTTTTACATGGCATCAAAATACACATTTCGTTGAACTTATCCACAACTGCATACAAATAACCATGACCTCTTTTTGACAATTGAAGACCTCCTACAAAATCCATAGAAACACTCTCCCACGGTCGTGAAGGAACCGGAAGTGGTGTGTACAATCCTAACTTCCTATTGCTAGGCTTATTGACTGCACATAATGAACATCCTTTAATAAAATGTGACACACTTTCAAGCATACAAGGCCAATAAAAATACCTCTATAGATGTGCCACCGTCTTGCTTACACCGAAATGACCAACAATAAGAGAAGTATGTGCCACCATCTTTCTTACATCGAAATGACCAGCAATAAGAGAAGTATGTGCCTCTCTTATGATGTTGAATCTTTCTCCCCGTGGAATACAAAGCTTACCAAGATGGTACAACAAGTTATCATGCAAATGATAATCAAATTCCTCTACTTGGTTATCTTGACTCAAGCTTGCATAAACATCCTGAAATTCATTGTCTAATGCATATTGTTGAATATAAATTTCATGCAAAACAGAATTATGCTTGAGTAAAGTAGCTGCACTAATAATAGGCCTAGAAAGCATATCATCAAATTTATTGTAGATACCTTTCTCATACCTTATTAACAAGTGGAATTGTTGAAGAAAACCCATCCATTGAAAGTTCCTTGATTGCTACAACTTAGATTAAGATTGCAAGTATTGCAATGGCTGATGATCAGTGTGAATGATTTTTTCCTTACCCATCAAGTAATGTTTCCACTTTTTCACACTTTGCACCAATGAATACGATTCCTTGTCATTTGTAGGATAATTAATCACTGCACCATTGAAATTTTCTGAATAAAAACAGATAGGCTTACCATGTTGTATGAGGACTGCACCCATGGCATAGTCACTAGCATCAATCTAGATCTCAAATGATTGTCTCAAGTCTGGAAGTGAAAGTACTAGAGTTGAACTGATATTTTCCTTCAATGCATCAAAGGCATGTTGTTGTTTGCCTCCCGACTGAAAAACCTTTTTCACACTAGTCAATGCATGCAAAGGGGTTGCTATGGAATAAAAGTTAACAATGAATTTCCTCCAATATTGGGCTACTCCTAAAAATATTCTTACCTCAGTAACTGTTTTGGGTCTTGGCCAATTCAAAATTACATCAACCTTGGAGGGATCTATTTTCAACTCACCTCCTCCAACAATATGACCCAAGTAAACTAAAGAAGTTTTCCAAACTCACACTTTGACATCTTTAAATACAACTGTTCTTTCTTTAAGACATCAAGTACTTCTCACATGCATGACATGTTCATAATAATATTTACTGAAAATTAAGATGTCATCTAAGTAGACTATAACTCATCAAGAAATGGCCTCAACACATCATTCATAACACACATGAAGGTAGCAAGAGCATTGCATAAACCAAAAGGAATAACTAGCCATTCAAACAAACCTTGTTTTGTCTTGAATGTTGTCTTCCAAATGTCTCCTTCAACAATTCTAATTTGATGGTAGCCACTCCTTAAGTCCAACTTAGTAAAATACTTTGCATCTTTCAATTGATCAAGTAAATCATCTATTCTAGGTAGTGGGTAACGGTTCTTTACCGTAATTTTGTTCAATGCACGAAAGTCCACACACATGCGCCATGTTCCATCCTTCTTTGGCACCAAAATAATAGGTGACCCACATGGCGAAGAACTTGGCTTGATGATCCCTTTATCCAATAACTCTTGAATTTGCTTTTTAATTTCTGCACTTTCCATCATTGACATCTTGTACATGCCAATGTTAGGAAGATGACTATCTTGTTGTAGTTGTATCTCATGTTGGATTCCTCTCTTGGGAGGCAATCCTTTTGGTTCTTGAAACACCTCATCATATTGGTTAACAAAATCAACCAATTCAGATTTCAATCTTGAGTCACAACCTTGAAAAGCTTCATTATCAATATCATTCTTAGGTTTGATCATTAGAAGTGTTAGGGTCCTATAATTTATAGGATCTCAAGGTGATTAAGCATTTCACATTTTGCAGGTTTCAAATTGTTCATAAGATGTCAATTTTCAATTGATTTCATTAAAAAGAGAAAAAAAGAGGAAACAGAGAAAAGAAATGAAAAGAGGGTATATAAAAAAAAAAAAAAAGAGAGAACCCCAAATGTTGTTCAAATCATACACTTTATGCATGATTGAACAAATTTCAATTTATGTTCATAGGTCAGAAAATAAAGATTTGCCAAACAGTTTAACCTTGGCAAATCAATAGCTAGGTAGAAATTGAATTTGGTCCAACTGTTTAATTTGGACCAAAGGGGAGAAATAAGTGATAGAGTAGGTTAGATTTTTAAAGAAAAAGAGATGTAAAAAAAAAGAAGAAAAAATATGAAAGGGTCTGCAAGTCTAAGTGCACCCTGCAAATGGAAGAGAACAAAAAATGCTAGGCTATGGAATAAGGGTAAGTAGATTCAAAGAAAAGAGAAGGGATATCAAAAGACCTTTTTTAAAATTTGGAAGTCAGTTTCCAATATTTTCCTAAGGTTAGAAGAAAATTCCAATCTTTTCTAAGGTCGGAATAAGGAAATTTATAAGGAAGGGGTCTTATATCCCATTAATAATCATTCCCCCTTAAACCTTATTTATTTACCCCTTTGTCTCTATAGTTCGCCCCCATTTATCTCCCGACCCCACTATCGTACTCACCCGTCATATCATGGCTAATCAACCTACCATCTTTCACCCCATCTCCTCTCACTCTGCTCGATCTAACGGCCCACGTCCCTTTCCGCCCCTCCCCCTCACCCTTCGAAAATTAATCCCGAGGAGGGTCCGAAGTTAGCGGTTTTCGACCCATACGTGTCTCCCCCTCGTGAATTCCTACCCCCCTCTCATACCACCTACCACTCCCCAGGCCCCCCGAAAATTTGTATTCGATACCATCCAAACCACTCACCTATTTGACCATTGGACACCCGCCACCTCACGATGCCAAATTGTCCCATCCACCCAATCACTTCCATTCCCACTGTTGGGCAATAAATGGGTTGGGCCATTAGCCAACAGACCTGCACCAAATCAGGTCAATCCAATGACACGATTACAAATCATAAAACCACCAATTCACAACGATTTCAAATTTTAACTGTTATTGTTCACTTGCAGGCATCTTTCCACTCCATTCAGCCATTACCAAGAACACACAATGAAGCCAAAGCACAATAATATAGTACAAGATTACTCATTTTCTTGCAGCGATCATCATTTCCCACTCTTGAATCCCATTTCTGTTTAAATCCCTATTATTTCTCCCTCAGTGAAATCCCACTTCTTTTATCCCTTTCTGTTACAGATTTAGCACAGGACAATTTTCAGAGGAAAGCTTCAGAGAAAATAGCAATGGCACCAAAGAAGAAAGAACCAGAAGTATTCAACCCAATGGTGCACCCACCACTGGATTTAGATCATTTACCATTGGCCAACATGGATTTCAAGATCCATGAAACCCTCTCATAATTTGATATGTTTAATATATATTGATGGTGGGAGGACAAATTCATGGAGGAAATGGATGACATAGGCCTTTGGGACACCAACCTGCCTTTTTATATCTTCCCTAAAACACATAGTTTCCCAGAACTGATCAAGAAGTGTCATTCATGTTACAACCCATAGCAAAGGGCAGTGATGGCCCCAACAGGACATATTTTATTCACAATTGATGCTCAATCCATCATGCAGATGATGCAGGCCCCGGTTATTGAAGGAGTTGTTCCTTTTTCACATGAAGTTCTGATTGAAATGTACCAAAAACTTGATTTTTCCAAGAGAGCTAAAACATTAGAACTTTTCATGGCTGAGAACACACCTCTGCCAAGCAAAAACCCTCCTTATTCCTCCTCTGTTTTCCCTGACAGAACAAGACATATTGCCATAGTTCTTTCCTATTTACTTGGCTATTATTCTGACCAATGGCTTGATGAAGATATTATAGCTTTCCTATCTATTCTCTCAACTGAATCCAAGCCTTATGTACTTTTCAACTTCATCCAGTTTCTAGCAAATGCAATCCATGAACAACTTGTCAATTTTTTCATAGATGAAGTTTTTCATTACTCCTCTGTTGGCATTATGATACATATGTTGTACTTGATGGCAACCCACTCATCTCAGATAATAAATTATAGTGTAGAGAAAAGTTCACGCACTTATATGCAGAGAAAAGTTTATTTCATGTAGAGAAAAGTTCACGCACTTTTATGCAGAGAAAAGTTTATTTCATGTAGAGAAAAGTTCACGCACTTTTATGCAGAGAAAAGTTTATTTCATGTAGAGAAAAAATATGTTGGAGAACTTACCTTTGGTCCATGGTAGTTAGTCCTTGGTATTTGAACCTATGAGGAAAAGCGCGTATATGTTGGAAAACTTACCTTTGGTCCATGGTAGTTAGTCCTTGGTATTTGAACCTATGAGGAAAAGCGCGTATATGTTGGAGAACTTACCTTTGGTCCATGGTAGTTAGTCCTTGGTATTTGAACCTATGGTTTTGGACCATGGTACACACTTTCATGCAAGGAAAAGCGCGTATATGTTGGAGAACTTACCTTTGGTCCATGGTAGTTAGTCCTTGGTATTTGAACCTATGGTTTTGGACCATGGTACCTCGTCAAAAGTGTTGATCTCACACAATTTCATAGTTGGTTCATGGTATTAGTCCGACAGTTTTTTGATCCTATGGTTTTGGCCCGTGGTATTGTGAAAGGCCTAAGACTATAAAAGAGGAAGGAGATCATTTGGCAAAGCATCTTCTGAATTATCGAATATCTGATAAAGTGCTAGATCTGGAATATTGTGATTGGGTTTTGGTGCATATCTGGATCTGAATGAAGAAGGAACCTGAGCGTAAGGAGAAGGATAAGTTCTATTGATGGGTCAAAATCTTAAGGCTGGAATAGTGGTATCTCTATATGATTTTGATCTGTGATATGTGGCATACACTAGATCTATAAATCTAATAATCTGGGTCTGAATTATTGATGCATGTTTTATTTTACACATGTTATGATCTGGGTATGTCTGATGTAACAACTGCAAAGTTATAAGGAAATGTTTGCAGATCTGTATGCGGGTTGGCTTTGGTGAAATCAGAGATTGATGATGCAAGTGTAGTTGATGGGTTTTTGATGTTCTTGGATCCAGTTTGAAAATTTATGAAAAGTGGTCCTTGAAAGAAAAGAAGTAGGGGGTTGTAGCTCCCTTCCAGGAGAGACTGGAAAACGAGAGAGAGTTGTAGCTCTCTGCAGGTTGCAGCCTACGTACTGGTAAAGGACTGCACCAGTACAAAGCCATTGTAAAAGGAGTTTCTAATTTTGAAGAAGATAGAGACATATTGCAGCAGGTGGTTTTCACCCACATTGGGTTTCCACCTTACATCTTGTGTTCTTTGGTGTGACTATCTGTTTTCTTTGTTCATGCTCATTATTTTATGGTACTGACATGCAAAAATAATTCAAAGAATAAATAAGGAAGATTTATTAAAAGAACTTGATAATACTGATTCACCCCCCCTCTCAGTATTATTTCCAACAATTGGTATCAGAGCAGGTCCTTCAGAGAAGCTTGATCGCTTGAAGGAAGATCATTCATCATGAGCAACTACGAGAGGGAAGCATCAATCAGGCCACCAATTTTTGATGGGACAAACTTCAATTATTGGAAGGTAAGAGTTACTGCCTATCTTCAATCTCTTGGTACAGAAGTTTGGGATATCATAGATACAGGCTACACTTTTCCTTCAGCTACTCCTACAGATACGGCCGAAAAAAAGAAATATGAAACAAATGCTAAAGAAGTCAATACTCTGCTGGGATGCTTATCTCAAACAGAATTCGTGAAGGTTATGCAATATAAATCCGCAAAAGAAATATGGGACAAGATTGTCTTGAGCTACGAAGGAGATGAACAGGTAAAGCGTGCTAAACTTCAAACCCTCAGGATTCAGTATGAGAATCTCAGAATGTATAATGATGAAAGTGTGGCTAACTATTTCCTTCGAGTAGATGAGATTGTTAATTGCATGAAAAACTTGGGTGAAGAAATAAAAGAGGCTATTGTGGTTGAAAAAGTTCTAAGATCATTGTCCCCCAAGTTTGAATCTAAAGTGTCTGCAATAGAAGAAAAGGAAAATCTACGAATTCTTACTATGTCTCAGCTACACGGAATTCTAATTGCTTATGAAATGAGAAAGGGAGGTCCATCAGACAGAAAAGAAGCTGCTTTCAAGGCTTCAGGCAAAGGAGACTATTATGAAGCAAGTCACGTGCCAGAAGAAGAAGAAGAATCAAATTTTGTCAGAAATATTCAAAGGGGAACTGGAAG
This sequence comes from Pinus tabuliformis, assembly GCA_031772625.1. Classification (NCBI taxonomy): domain Eukaryota; kingdom Viridiplantae; phylum Streptophyta; class Pinopsida; order Pinales; family Pinaceae; genus Pinus; species Pinus tabuliformis. The sequence goes on along the minus strand of CM062810.1, from coordinate 817,619,520 downwards.
GTTCAGAGGTAAGTTACCTTTTAAATGCTTTGCTTGTGGAAGAGTAGGTCATTATGCTGCAAAATGTCCTCATAAGGATAAAGGAAAGGAACCTGCTAGATGGAACAAGAAACAGATTGCAAATAAGAAAAGCTACTACACTCATGAAGATAGTGATGGTCTATCAAATAGTGACGAAGATGAACGAGGTAATGACTATAAACTCTTAATGGCATTTGAAGATGATGATTACATGGATGCTATAGATGTGGATAGCTTTTGTGAAGAAATTTCTAGACTCAAGACATGTATAGAAGAAAAGAATAGGATCATTGATACTCTATAACTTCAAATTGATGAAAAAGAAAAATATCTTGAAAAGTTAGAAGGCGAAATTGTTGGCCTTAGAAAAGAGATTGAGAAAACAAAGGCTATTAATCTTAAGTTTGTCAAAGGATCTGAAACTCTGGATGAGATCATCAATGTTCAGCGCTCTCCTATAAACAAGAGAGGTCTGGGCTATAATGGAGAAACTTCTCAAGCATCCACCTCAAAGAGTTATCTTGATGCAGCAAGAAAGAATGAGCAAAAGCACAATGGAGATCACCAAGTAAAGCAGGGACCAATTACAAACAAAGACTATCAGGCAAATCAGGGGCAATCTGTCTTAAGGATGAACAAAAGCTACAACCAGCCACAGGTAAAATCCTCTCAATTTGCTTCAAGAATGAATGACAATAGAAATTACAATCGTTTGGCCGGAAGATTTGATAACCGCAGAAATTTCTTCAATGGACAATGCTTTTCTTGCCATAACTTTGGTCACAAAGCAGCTCAATGTGTTGCATATAAAACGATCATGACTAGAGAAGCTCAAAAACAAAGAAGTATGACCGGGATTACAAAAAGGACCTATAACAACTTTTCGGTTCTTGAAAATGAAGTTGAATGTCCTATTTGCAATAACTTTGGTCATGAAGATTCTGAATGCAGGAGCAGGTTTCAGCAGACAAAGGAACAAGCCTCAAGCACCAAAACATGGAGAATAAAGGAACCACAAACAGAAAGATGTGGGATAGCATTTTATGCAGAGGGACAGGAAAATCTATGGTACATTGACAGTGGATGTTCGAAGCATATGACAGGTGATAAAGAAAAACTTGAATCATATTCTGCTCTAGAAAAAGGAAAGAAAGTTTCTTTTGGAAATGATACTCCTGCAACTATAAAAGGAAAAGGCACTGCTCAGTTAAAAGAAAAGGTCAAAGCTGGAAATGTTTTGTATGTTGATGGATTGAAACATAATCTTCTAAGTGTCAGCCAGATGTGTGATCAAAGAACCGAGGTGATATTCAGATCAAATGGATGTCTTGTTCGTGATCTTGATACAGGTAAAACAGTGATCAAAGGTAAAAGAACTCCAAATAATCTATACATATTTGAAGAAGGACAACAACAATGCTATCTGAGCAAGGATGATGAGCACTGGTTATGGCACCGGAGGTTGGGGCATCTAAGCTTTTCACAAATAAGGAAAGCATGCAAATATCAGGCAGTTCGTGGTCTTCCAGATATCAAAGTTCCAAACAACACCATATGCAAATCATGTCAGTTTGGAAAGCAAACCAGAACTACCTTTCCGGAAAAGGAAGGATCAGCTAGCATGCCTCTTGAGCTAGTACATACAGATACATGTGGTCCATTCAGGAAAAGGACACCTCGAGGAGAAGAATACTTGATATTATTTATTGACGATTTCTCCAGGTTTGTCTGGTTAGGACTTATGAAGCACAAAGATGAAGCATTCGAAAAATTCAAATCCTTTAAAGCCTTGGTTGAAAATGAATCAGGATACAAAATTAAGTGTCTTAGATCCGACAGAGGTGGGGAGTTTACCTCAAATGAATTTTTCGATTTCTGTGAAGAACATGGGATAAGAAGAGAATTCTCTACAGCTAGAACTCCTCAGCAAAATGGAGTGGTGGAAAGAATGAACAGAACTGTCCAACAAATGGCTCGTGCTATGCTTGATGAATCTGGAACTCCCGCAACTTTCTGGGGTGAAGCAGCACATGCTGCGGTTATTATTCTCAACAAAACAAATGTCCGAGTGAACAACACTCAAACCCCTCATGAGCTCTGGTATGGTGAGACTCCTTCGGTAAAGCACTTCAAAATCTTTGGGATCAAATGCTATATTAAAAATACTGATGAGCAACTTGGCAAACTTGAACCTAGAGCAGATGAAGGCATCCTTCTTGGTTATTCTCCACACAGCAAAGCATACAAGTGCTATAATAAAAGACTTGGAAGAATTGTTGACAGCATTGATGTAGTGGTTGATGAGAAGGGATACATTCCTAGGCAAGTAAATCATGAAGATATCGAAGAAGATGAAGGCCATCCTCAAAGACAGAATGATGAAGAAGAAGAACCTCAAGAAGAACCAGAGGAGCAGATAAGGATAGAAGAGAAGACTCCATCCAGATATGTTCAGAAGAATCATCCAGAATCTCAGATTTTGGGACAGAAAGAAGCAGGTGTACAAACAAGAAGAACAATTGCAGAAGCTTCAAGCTATTTGGCATTACTCTCTTCCACTGAACCACAAAATGTGAAAGAGGCATGCAAAGATGAATGTTGGGTCAAAGCAATGGATGAAGAACTTGAGCAGATCGAAAAGAACAACACTTGGGAGCTGGTTCCTAGACCAAAGGATAAGAATGTTATAGGAACAAAATGGGTCTTCAAAAATAAATTGAATGAAAATGGAGAAGTAATTAGAAACAAGGCCAGACTTGTTTGTAAAGGGTATGCGCAGCAAGAAGGAATAGATTTTGAAGAAACTTTTGCTCCTTTTGCAAGACTTGAGGCCATCCGAATGTTCCTTGCTCTCTCAAGCTTTCAAAACTTCAAAGTATTTCAAATGGACGTGAAATCAGCCTTTCTGAATGGAGACTTGGAAGAAGAAGTATACATTGAGCAGCCAAATGGTTTCATTCTTGGAAATGATCCAAATCTTGTATGCAGATTGAAAAAGGCTCTCTATGGCCTCAAACAAGCTCCAAGGGCTTGGTACTATCGTTTGGACAAATATCTTCATCAACAAGGTTTTTCAAAAGGATCAGCAGACAGCAATCTTTATATAAAAGTTGAAAATGACAAATTGTTGATACTTGTTGTGTATGTAGATGACATTATCTTTGGCAGCAATGAAGAAGCTATGAGTCAAAGCTTTGCCTTGGTGATGCAGAAAGAATTCGAAATGTCCTTGCTGGGAGAACTGACATATTTTCTTGGTTTGCAAATCCAACAAAATGAAGGAGGGATCTTCTTGTCTCAAACCAAGTATCTCAAGCAGATTTTGAAGAAATATGGTATGGAAGAAGCAAAACCAGTATGTACACCCATGGTCACAGGATGTAACCTCAGTGCAAATGATGAATCAGCAGCAGTGCATCAACCAACTTACATATCTATGATTGGAAGTCTACTTTATTTGACAGGTACCCGACCAGACATCATGCATGCAGTGGGAATAGTTGGAAGATTTCAGGCAAATCCAAAGGAAACTCATCTTCAGGCAGTAAAGAGAATCTTCAAATATCTTCAAGGGACTCAAAACTATGGCTTATGGTATCCTAGAGATACAGATCTCACACTTCATGCTTATACAGATGGAGATTGGGCCGGAAGCGTGGATGACAGGAAAAGCACAAGTGGTGGTGCATTCTTTATGGGTTCCAGATTAGTATCTTGGTTCAGCAAGAAACAGAGTTCGATTGCCTTGTCTACAGCTGAAGCAGAATATGTTGCTGCTGCATCTTGCTGCACTCAACTCCTTTGGATGATGCAGACCTTGCAGGATTTTCAAATCACTTGTACACCACCCATCTCCATCTTATGTGATAATACAAGTGCAATCAGCATTTCAAAGAACCCAGTCATGCATTCAAAAACCAAGCACATACCAATCAAGTATCACTTTCTCGGGGAACAAGTGCTTGAACAAAAGGTCAAGTTGGAGTATGTTCCTTCTAAGGAACAGGTTGCTGATATACCCACCAAACCATTGCCTAGGGAGACCTTTGAATACCTCAGGCAAAAGCTGGGGGTTGTTGATGCATCATCTTGTTGTTGAATCTCTTCTGATTGTTGGTTGTACGCAAGGTTCATCTGAAGTATATGCATACATGTGCTGGGTTGCGGATTGATCCGGATTTAAACAGGAACGCAACAAATTACAGAGATAACCATATACACAAAGATGCAGCGGAAATAATACTTCATTTCATTAATGGAAAATACTAAAATATTCTTACAACCAGAAATGGAAATAAACCAGCTAAGGCGATGGTAGCTTATCTCTGAGAAGAGATGTGATGGCTACATGCCTCTGAACTGTGTTACGATGAGGCTCGAAGGCCTATTTATTGTTGAGAAACAATGGAAAACCCTTAAAATTCCAAAACCTAACCCTAGGAGATGAAACGCCAAACTGTGGGCCTTGTTTGTGGTAAATTGGTACATCAACTTCCCAGGGTCGTAACTTTGGCATATGATCTCCGTTTGACGCGTACAATAGCTCATTAGAAAAATGGAGATCATATTACTTTGGAAGTTCAGGACCCGAAAAACTGCTAAAAATAGTAAGTTGTGCTATAATTAAGGAAACTGAAAATGCTGAGAAAGACAATGGTGGGGGTCCAGGTGGACTTGGCAGGTGGCCACCAATCTCCACCTGGATCATTCCTCCCCCCTTAGGAAGCAATGGTCCCCATTGCGTTGAGCTCCTCCATGAGATGAGGAAACTTCTGCTGAACTTGTTCCCTGGTGAGCCACTTGCCCTGCTGAAGGAGTTGGCTTGCTTTGACAACTCGATACAGTTGGATATTCTGTTGGCGAGTGTTCTTAATCTGTGTGTCCATGATCCGATCAGTTGCAGCTTGTTCCATGCAATCTGGATTTAATTCTGTGGGTTTGAGCTGTTCTGCAATGTCAGATGTGTCTAGCAATGGTGGAAAGTATGGCCGAAGGCGGTCCACATTGAACACTAGGTGCAGGCCAAGGAATGGGGGAATGCTGAGCTCAAATGCATTGTCTCCCATAGCCTTAGTAATGGTGTAAGGACCATATCGGAGTGGTCTCAATTTCCGATAGGCTCCAGTAAGGCGTTCCTTTTGCAAATGCAACCAGACTTTGTCGCCCACCTGAAACTTGTGTGGCACCCGGTGTTGATCATGTCGCTGCTTGTACTTGGCATTTGATTTCTCAAGAATGTCATGGACCTGCTGGCGAATATGTTGGATGCACTCAATGAAGCTGGTGGCCTTATCTGTTTCGGACTAGACATGAGCTGAATTCATGTGAGTAGCTGCAAGTGGCATGGCCACATCAATGGGGCATAGTGGCTGGAATCCAAAACCCACCTGAAAAGGGCTATGGCCAGTGGAGTTGTGAAGAGCTCAGTTGTAGCTGTGCTGAACATAGGGGAGGCTCTCGTCCCATGTGCGTGGATTCTTTGAGTTATACATGCGCAGAATGGGCACAATCATCCTGTTGACAACCTCTGTCTAGCCATCAGTTTGAGGATGGAAGGCTGTGGACTTCGTGAGTTTGGTGTCCAGCATTGACCAGAGACTGGACCAAAATGTGTTGAGAAACCGACTGTCCCGATCTGAGATGATAGACTGTGGGATCCCAAAGTGCACCCACACTCTTTCAAAGAAGAGTTTAGCAGTGGCTTCTGCTGTGATATTCTTCTTGCAGGCCACCATAATGGCCATCTTCGAGAACCTGTCGACGACCACAAAAACACAGTCATTTCCGTGCTTAGTGGAAGGAAGGCCTGACATGTAATCCATGGAGATGGATTCCCAAGGTCGACTAGGGGTAGGCAACGGGGTATAGAGGTTGTGCTTCCTAATGGTCGGTTTGGCAATGGCACAGGCAGTACATGATCGGATGTACTTCCCAACATCCTGTCGAAGATTCGGCCAATAGAAATAATTTTGCAGTACTTCCACTGTTTTCTCGACCCCGAAATGCCCAGCAGCCCGACTGTAGTGTGCTTCCCAAATCATCTTGGCACACTCGCTTGAAGGAACAGAAAGGTGACCGAGGTGGCATAATAGGGCATCCTGGAGGTGAAAATCTGCAACATGCCAACCCTCCAAGAGTGTTTGGTATGTGTGGCCGAATTCTGGGTCGCTTTTGTAGAGAAGTGGCCAATCAGAAGTCTCGTGCCCACAAGAGTTGAGCACGGTGGTTAGCGCCATGATCGGTGGCCGACTGAGGCAATCTGCAACATTATTGGTGCTGCCCTTTTTATACTTGATATTCAAGTGAAACTGTTGCAGGTATGTAGACCACTTCTGATGGCGATCATTCTGCAATTTCCCTTGGGTCTGTATGAACTGCAGAGGTCGGTGGTCTGTGTGGATGACCGTTTCCTTCCCCAAAATGTAATGCTTCCATTTTCGGCAGGCCTGTACAATGGAATACATCTCTTTATCATAAGTGGGGTACTTCTGAACTGTGTCTGAAAGTGTTTCACTGTGATATGCCACTGGATGTCCATGTTGAGTAAGGACTGCCCCAATAGCATAGTCAGAGGCATCTGTCTCGACCTCAAATGGTTGTTGTAAATCTGGTAACGCGAGCACTGGTGCCGTGCAGAGGCGATTCTTCAACTCCCTGAATGCCTTCTGTTGAGATTCAGACCAAAAGAATTTTGCTTTCGCCTCGCCCTTGGTGACTTGACTCAAGGGCCAAGAAATATGAGAAAACCCCAACACAAACCTGCGGTAGAAGTTGGCAAGACCTAGAAAGCTGCGGAGCTCTGTTAGAGTGGTTGGAGAGGGCCAATCCCGAATGACTTGGATCTTGGCTGGATCGACATGCACCCCCTGTTCATCAATGATGTATCCCAAATACTGAACCTGGGTCATGCCAAAAGTGCATTTCTCCAAATTGGCACATAGCTTGTGTTTCCGCAGTGTTTGGAGAACCTGCCGGATGTGGTGGAGGTGCTCTTCCCAACTCTGGCTGAAGATCAGAATGTCATCCAAGTATACTACTACAAAGGAGTTGGTGAATGGCCGCAAGATGTCATCCATTAGCCTCATAAAGGTTGCAGGAGCATTCGTCAATCCGAAAGGCATGACCAACCATTCGAAGAGGCCCTCCTTGGATTTGAAGGCAGTCTTCCACACATCGGAGGGTTCGATTGGTACCTGGTGATATCCTGACTTCAGATCGATCTTGCTGAAATATTTTGCCCCTTTAGTTGGTCTAGGAGATCATCAATCCGCGGGATCGAGTACCTATTACGGACAGTGATCTTGTTCAGCGCCCGATAGTCAATACAGAGTCTCCACGTCCCATCCTTCTTCTGTACCAACACGATCGGGCTCCCACAGGGCAATGAACTCGGACGGATGTGACCTTTCTGCAGGAGCTCCTGAATCTGCCTCTTGATTTCATCCTTCTCCAGAACGGAGCGCCGATAAATTGGTCCATTGGGTAGCGGCGCACCTGGGGTCAGATCGATGGAGTGCTTGACTTGACAGTGCAGAGGAACCCCTGCCGGGGAGGTGAAGATGTCCTCGTACTCCTCCACAACCTTGTTCATCTGTAGTTGTCGTGCAGAGGCACCCCATTTGGAGGCCGCGGCCACTGTCTTCTTCTTTCCTTGAGGGCGTATCATCAGAAAAACAAATTTCCTGGTTTTGGAAATGATCTTACTGCATTGTTTTGCAGTAATCAAAGAGATGGCGGCAGGTGGTGCTACCTCTGGTATCCTGAACAACTTATTTCCCAATGTAATAATAACAGCACGGGGCCTTGATTCATACACAGCATGTCGCTTCCACAAGTATGGTTGTCCTAGTAATACATCACAAACTTCAAGGGGAGCAATGTCACACAATACCTCATCCGTGAAGGGCTTGATGTTGTATGGAAGGCGACACTGCTGGCTCACGCAAAGATCTCGTCCTTGGTGAAGCCACCCAATGGTGTATGGTTGTGGATGTGCTGTGGTCGGTAAGCCCAACCGCTTCACGACCTCTGCCGAAATGAGGTTCTTTTGACTCCCGCTATCAACAATGAACTGTATCGGCGAGCCCTTTACCCACATCTGGGAGTGGAAGAGACGCTCCTCCTCCTCTGGATCTTCGTGTTCATTTTTCTGGATCTTTGCGGTAGCAACAGTGGCGCTGGGATCTGCATCAATGATCTGCTTCCCTTTTTCATACCCCTTATCGGGTTCTGACTCAGAGTCGGAACATGCATCTGATTCTGAAACCTTTAGCTCAGCCACCAATGACTGCTTGGCCCGACACTCACTTGTGTTGTGAGTGGAGCTCTTATGGAACTCGCACCATTTTCCAGTGTCCTTTCTCGGCTTCGCGGCGCTGTTCTTTGCTTGCAGCTTCGGCTGGTTGTCTTGGGCTGTCCCGCCTTGGCTTTGTCCTTTGTTCTATGGTTTAGGGGCACCTTTCCCCTGCTTTGGATTCGCAGATCCAAAGTCTCGCTTCTTTTGTTTCAACTTCTGCTCGACCTTGACGGCATATCGGTATGCTGCGCCGAGCGAGGGGATGTTTAGGAATTGTATTTCTTCCTGGATGTACTTGTGCAGGCAGCCACGGTATTTGAGTATCAAATGTTGCTCCGAATCCTTGATACCCAACTTTGTGCGAAGGGTATGGAAAAGATTGGTGAACTCCGGCACGTCTTGGTCCCTTCCCTGCCGCAGCGTGGTCCACTTTATGTATTCATCCTCATAGCTTACGACAGGGTAGTACTGCTCCTTGATGGCATCCCGGAATGAATCCCAGGTGGGTGCGGTTGAAAATAGTGAGCCAGTACTTTCATCCTTTTGCTCGCAGTAGGTTTCCCACCAGTCCTTGACGTGGGGGGCTGCTTTGAGAAGAGAAAAAACAATCTTTTCCCGACTCGAAAATTCATGAACAGAAAAATAACCCTCTAGCAGATTTAACCATTTATCTACGGCATCTGTGTCTATCTGACCCTCGAATATGGGGATTTCAAAATTAACTTGTACCTTAAAGGGTGTGGCATTTCCAGAGTAGCTGCTGGAAGCCGATGCGTTGCTTCTGGGTAGCCGCTGAAGGATCTGGGCGAAGCTGTCCATCATCGCGTTCCGTTGTCACTCGAGGGCTTCTTCGAGCAAGATTTTGATGGGATCTCCTGCCCCCTCGTCTTTATTCTCGTCCGCCATGGGAGGCCGTCGGGATTTGCTAGGCTGGTCTTGCAAAGGTTCAACCAGTTCAAGCCCTAACTCCTTATATCCCGACCTTGTTGGGGACATGCAAAGAAAAACGGAGAAAAAGCAGACCGCTTTGATACCACTGATCTGGATTTAAACAGGAACGCAACAAATTACAGAGATAACCATATACACAAAGATGCAGCGGAAATAATACTTCATTTCATTAATGGAAAATACTGAAATATGCGTACAACCAGAAATGGAAATAAACCAGCTAGGGCGATGGTAGCTTATCTCTGAGAAGAGATGTGATGGCTACATGCCTCTGAACTGTGTTACGATGAGGCTCGAAGGCCTATTTATTGTTGAGAAACAATGGAAAACCCTTAAAATTCCAAAACCTAATCCTAGGAGATGAAACGCCAAACTGTGGGCCCTGTTTGGGGTAAATTGGTACATCAACTTCCCAGGGTCGTAACTTTGGCATATGATCTCCGTTTGACGCGTACAATAGCTCATTAGAAAGATCTATCCGAGCACTATCATTGTTGGAAAGGGCAACATCGATCCATTCCATGGACCAATGTTGCCCCCGGATTCCCAAAAAACGTCGTTTAGGGCCTCAAAACGGCTCCGGAAGTTCAAGACCCGAAAAACTGCTAAAAATAGTAAGTTGTGCTATAATTAAGGAAACTGAAAATGCTGAGAAAGACAATGGTGGGGGTCCAGGTGGCCACCAATCTCCACCTGGATCACGGATTGGTCAAAGATCGAATGGCACAGGTTCAGGGGGAGCATATCATGCATTGTTGGCATTATGGAGGAAGTACAGAAGGAGATCATGGATGTTGGTCTGAATATTGCTGCAATACGTCTCTATCTCTTTCATTGTCATGGATTATGGTTCTTCTTTGCAGATCTGGTTTATAGTCAGGGGGAGCATAACCCTTTGCCCTTGATGTCAAAGGGGGAGAGTGATTGGTTGTTGTTGCCATCAAGTCCAAAGGGGGAGATTGTTGGCATTATGATACATATGTTGTACTTGATGGCAACCCACTCATCTCAGATAATAAATTATAGTGTAGAGAAAAGTTCACGCACTTATATGCAGAGAAAAGTTTATTTCATGTAGAGAAAAGTTCACGCACTTTTATGCAGAGAAAAGTTTATTTCATGTAGAGAAAAGTTCACGCACTTTTATGCAGAGAAAAGTTTATTTCATGTAGAGAACTTACCTTTGGTCCATGGTAGTTAGTCCTTGGTATTTGAACCTATGAGGAAAAGCGCGTATATGTTGGAAAACTTACCTTTGGTCCATGGTAGTTAGTCCTTGGTATTTGAACCTATGAGGAAAAGCGCGTATATGTTGGAGAACTTACCTTTGGTCCATGGTAGTTAGTCCTTGGTATTTGAACCTATGGTTTTGGACCATGGTACGCACTTTCATGCAAGGAAAAGCGCGTATATGTTGGAGAACTTACCTTTGGTCCATGGTAGTTAGTCCTTGGTATTTGAACCTATGGTTTTGGACCATGGTACCTCGTCAAAAGTGTTGATCTCACGCAATTTCATGGTTGGTTCATGGTATTAGTCCGACAGTTTTTTGATCCTATGGTTTTGGCCCGTGGTATTGTGAAAGGCCTAAGACTATAAAAGAGGAAGGAGATCATTTGGCAAAGCATCTTCTGAATTATCGAATATCTGATAAAGTGCTAGATCTGGAATATTGTGATTGGGTTTTGGTGCAGATCTGGATCTGAATGAAGAAGGAACCTGAGCGTAAGGAGAAGGATAAGTTCTATTGATGGGTCAAAATCTTAAGGCTGGAATAGTGGTATCTCTATATGATTTTGATCTGTGATATGTGGCATACGCTAGATCTATAAATCTAATAATCTGGGTCTGAATTATTGATGCATGTTTTATTTTACACATGTTATGATCTGGGTATGTCTGATGTAACAACTGCAAAGTTATAAGGAAATGTTTGCAGATCTGTATGCGGGTTGGCTTTGGTGAAATCAGAGATTGATGATGCAAGTGTAGTTGATGGGTTTTTGATGTTCTTGGATCCAGTTTGAAAATTTATGAAAAGTGGTCCTTGAAAGAAAAGAAGTAGGGGGTTGTAGCTCCCTTCCAGGAGAGACTGGAAAACGAGAGAGAGTTGTAGCTCTCTGCAGGTTGCAGCCTGCGTACTGGTAAAGGACTGCACCAGTACAAAACCATTGTAAAAGGAGTTTCTAATTTGAAAGAAGATAGAGACATATCGCAGCAGGTGGTTTTCACCCACATTGGATTTCCACCTTACATCTTGTGTTCTTTGGTGTGACTATCTGTTTTCTTTGTTCATGCTCATTATTTTATGGTACTGAAATGCAAAAATAATTCAAAGAATAAATAAGGAAGATTTATTAAAAGAACTTGATAATACTGATTCACCCCCCCTCTCAGTATTATTTCCAACATCCTAAGTGTTGGTTTACATGTTTTTGTATTTTTAGGCAGACAGGTTCCAGTTTTCATTAAGCAAAATGAATGAGGAAGGTGAACCTCAATCAATGATATTTTGGACAACATTGGTAATGAAAGATCAAAAAGACTTCAGTTACAAGACGTTTGTGGAAATGTTTTTCCACCCAGCAATGAGCCTCCTCAGTGGGACTGCAGAACCAAGGATAAATGAAGATATAAAGAGAATTATGCAACTGTCTGATCAAGCCAGAACTGGTGATTGGTACTTGTACCAAAACTACACTGAAATAAGAGTGTATGGCTATGAGTTGGCCCCCTACAAGCTACCAAAGTTCCTCCCCATGAGGATCTTTGCATTGGAGTACATTAGACAGATGATTAATGCAGATGAGATGCATTTTGTATCAGCCAAGAAGAAATCCCAATTCAAGATCAAGTCCCAAATTGGTCCCTTCATTTGCAACAGTAGAGCTGTAGGAGAGGAGGCAGACAGAAGATTAAGAGAGATGAATTTCACCCATAGCTTCACATGGTCTTATGACCCATGGGGCATTATTTCTAAGAAGAGGGTGGAAAACAAGTCCACTGCCTACATCCACACTCAAAGGCCCGAAATTGAGAAATATATGAATCAAACAGACTGGAGGCTAGATACATTACAGGAGGCCGAGGAGCAAGTAATTTCCTCTTCCAATGCACAAACTCCACGGCAACAGGAGAAACAAATTACTAAAGAAAGGTTCGAAAATGGAAAAGAACAAGAGCAAGGGATAACAAGGAAGAGGTCCAGAGAAGATCAGTCACCAGGAATTGATATTTCCATGAAAGAATTCAGGTTGAAGTACAGGAAGAAAGCTAGAAAACACATGGACATAGATAAAGGGTCACCACAACAGACGGTGATCAACATAATTGATATTCCAGATTCCTCCCCAGCTAGAGGACAATCATTTCCTTCTACTCTGATTTCAGAAAGACAACAATCTCTTCAAGTGTCCTCATATTCAAAGGTGACTGAAGAGAAAGAAGAGATAGTTTTTGATACCTTCAGAGAAATCAAAATCAGAAATGAAATACTAAAGAAGAGCACCTATGCTCAGTTTTGGAAGCAGAGTGCAACTGCACAAGGTAGACTTATCTCTGCCTTTGACTCACAGAACGACAAAATGCATATGGCATTTTTGGAGGCAGAAACATCAGAACCCAAACTCCAGCAGACTAGAAGAAAACTTCCTTTGAGTTTGATGTCAAGAATGTCCATCCAATTGATCAGTTGGAGATGCACAAGCAAACAGGGGAAATGATTTCATCTACTTTAACCAGCACTTCCATGAATTTGTTCAAAATGCAGGTGGCCCTCTCAAACGCTCAGTCTCAGTTGAAGATGGAGAGGATTTCATCATTGTCAAAGGACACCAGGATTAAGTCTTTGGAAGACTTAGTAATAAAAATTGGATATGATCCCTTAGATACAAAAGTAGTTGAAGAAGTAATAAAGAAGAAATAGTTAGACATTGTAGCTATGAAGAAGCATCTCGAGCTACCTACTACACATGACCCATTGACCAAGGAAATAGAGGAAACAGAAAGCATAAAGGCTGAAATGATGAAACTAATAGTGGAGAAGTCCATCCAAATCAAACAGACGGAGACAGAGATGGAAAAGATGGTGCAGGAGAAATAAAAGGCAGCACATATGGCTAGCACAACAGTGGAGGCCCTTCATCTAACAACCCTATCCATAACTACTCCAGTAGGTGCAGCCACAGGAGCAGGAAGCAGTGCAGAACAGTGGGCAAGATATGTGGAAGGAATGAATCTGAAGAATGAATAAATCAAGAGGCTGGAATACCAAGTTGGTCTGCTACAAGATCATATTAAAAGAGATGAAAACAATCACTTGGTAGAGATGTAGAGAGAAAAGGCATTGATAGAGAAGCTTCAGAAGTCAGAAAAAGAATCCTCCATTGGAAATACTCTATGGAGGGTTAAGGAGATCATTTGGCACAATATAATAGATCGTATGAATGAAATTTGGCCTAGCATCCAAATTATTTTTTAGCAGAAAGAGTTAGTAGAGAAAGCCAAAGAATCCATTTCAGCCACCAATATAGAGATAGGAGATATGCCTGCAACAACAAACAGAATTATCAAATTTTTGAATGCAAGAAACAAATATGAGCTGGAAGACTTGGGAGTAGCAGATAGGACAGAGACCATACTACATTAAAAAAGGTGCTGACAAAGAAGAGTTTAAATGTGCAGCTTCAAGAAAAATGCCAAGTTCTAGAGCTGATAGTCAACATGTTTTTCAACAGAATGCAACCTCTACATCAAAAAGGCCTTCCCTCTCTATTTGTTATAAATGAAAAACTCATGGACATAGGGGATTATGTCAATAAATTACAGGGCATAGCCACAGACACTGCAAATATGTCCAACATCAAAGGGAGCATAACAAGAAAGGCTTTACTAGAAGTAATCAGCAATCAAATTTACAGTGAACATGAGCTGAAGCATGTGGTTTTGGTCAAGCCATCATTTGCCAAATACACTGATGCTAATGAGGTTTATCGAAGATTAACCAAGATCAAGATCCCAGAGGGGAAGCGTGGAGTGACTTATGTGACTACCAGGAAGAACGAGACAAGGATGACTAGAGTGACCATACAGGCATGAGTCAGCACCAGCCACGTCAGCAGAACCACTCCAGTCAAATTAATACTTCAGGCAACAACATCCCAGAAAAGAGGGACACCTGTCCTAGTTTTCTCAGCGTGGCCACTCCTTGGCTACATTAGTCAATTTTTCCCTTCATTGTAATAAATAATAGATTTCCAAGTGTACAAGGAAAATCGTTGTAGTTTTTGTTTAAATACTCCATGCATTGGGAGTATTAGGGGTTGGACCCTAGTCATTGGAACGATTTTTCTATTTGGAGCATTGTAATTTTGAGCTGGAGCATCAATAAAAAGGACAGTTTACAGGATACTTGATCTGTTTTGACCTGGTGATGTTTTTCTTTCTATGTTTAATGTATTTATGTTTATCCATCCATGCATCTTTAATTCTTATTGTAAAGCAGAAATTATAGTTTAAGATATGCTGTTGGAGCACCTTACTGCTATTTGTGTTTACAATCTATATGTTTTCCTCTGAAGTACGATTAAAAATACTTAAATTCTTTTTAATCCTGACTGATATCATTTTTCTGTCATTCCATTTATCACTCTACTCTAAAGATCTAGTAGGAACAGTTAGCTTGCCCTGTAAACGCTCTGTAAGATTGATGCTACCATCCAACCTATGACTCCACAGCCCATTGGAAAATATTAAAAATTGATCTTTCTCCAACCAAATGAATAAACAAACAAATAATCTTTTTACTCTTATTATCTAGCCTAAAACATTATAGCACTAAAAAGAAAGTTAAATCATAATTACATGGACAGATCCCTCTCTGAGTCCAGGAAGGCTAGGTTCTAGATTCATAAGTGGTTTGATGTATCTTTTGTGACTTTTGTCTTGCCAATCTTTGAAATAATAGAATGATAACATAGTGGCAACCATACTGGGGAACTTAGTGAAGATTTGCTATTGCTTTAAAATTCGAAGTACCCAGTTAAATAGCTTTGTATGATAAAACAACTCCCAAGATTGGTTTTCTCATGTTTTTGTATATATTTAGCTTGTCTATGATTCAAATCTAAATTCTGGCTCCCAAAAGAATATCTACCAAATCCCATCTAGATCTAAATCCTCCTGCTATAGTGGACAACCCTGAAAAGATTTTGAGAAAAACCCCAAGAACTGAGAGTCAGACTAGTAACAGATTTCTTCATAGAGCCAATTCTCTCCCTGAAAACTTTGTTACATTACAAGATATCCAGTTTGATTCACACTTTGAACAAGGCTTATTCAGGACCAAATCAGAGAATTGGAAAGATCACACTATCTTTGATCCATCAGCTTTACAAAGAAGTCCTGTAAGAGAGTCTCTTTCCCAGACTGAAACAGATCTTCAACTCCTACAACATTTTGAAACCCTTCAGGATTTAGTGACAGATCTTACCTCAGAAATTGATAGTGCTTACCTTCAGCAGTCAGTGGAATTAACTGCCTTAACTATAGCAGCCTCTTCCATTCCATCTCCTTCTATACATATTCAATCATCTAGTCCTACTTTTTCTACAAACCCCACCCCTTCTGTCACCCTTTCACCCAGTGTTCAGATCCCTCCAGTAATCCCTACTCCTCCACCTCCATTTATTGTCAATCCCCCTGTTTTTCCTCCACCAATCATGGCTGCCAGATATGCTCCTCTGGTGCTACCTGCACCACTGGCCAATATGCCACAAGACTATCAATCCAAAATTGTATTGTTTGATGGTACTGGTCCATTAACAACCCAACAACATGTGGATAAAATGAATGACTGTTTTGACTTGCAAGAGGTAGATGAAGAAAGTGTTAAACTTAGAATGTTTGCTCAAAGTCTAGGAGGAGAAGTCAGAAAGTGGTTCAAATCTTTGCCTGCAAATAGTATAACTGATCTCCCTGCATTTCACCAAACTTTTCTCAATAGGTGGGAAGTTAAAAAGAACCCTCTCCAGATTTTATCAGAATATGAAAATATTAAGAGAGAAGTAGGGGAAAGTGTTCAAGATTATTGTGCTAGATTCAACAAGACATATAATGCAATTCCTGTCAATCTTAAACCACCTCAAGATTTAGCCTTAATCAAATTCCCAAATGGTTTTGATGCAGACATGTCCTACCAACTTAGGGAAAGGAATTCTCAAACCTTAGAAGGGATGCAAAGAGATGTTGTGAGTGTAGAGGCCAACCTACAAGCTAAAAGAGCAAGGATGAGGACTGAAAAGAGAGTGACTTTTAGAGAAGAAGCATCAACTTCTACAACAGAAGCCAAGATTGATTCCTTAGTAAGGACTATGGAAAGAATGATGGAGAGGATAAATATCAATGATAGGAATGTTCCTAGGGAAAACACACCTATGCAACAGAACCGAAATCCAAATCCTAGAAGAAATCCTCAACAGATCAGACAAAGAGGCCCAGATCAACAAATTAGGCCCCCATTTCAAGAAAATTATGCTGATGATGGCAGGGAGGTGATAGAAGAAGTTGAGGAAAATCAGATAAATTTAATGGGAACTAATGAAGATGATCTATTTTTCTTACACAAGAAGAACAAGAATTGTTTTTGTTGACTCAAACAAAACTGGAATCTGAAGAATCTGACGATTATAAACATGGTTTTGAAAATGCTATACTAGAAGTTCACAGACAATATAATCTCAGGAGAAAGAAAAACAATGATAGCTCAAATAGAAAATATCTAAATAATTCTGCTAAGAAAACTTTAGAATCCGATCCTAAGAAAACAACGGAAAGCTCAAAGAGAAATGACAACAACTCAGAAAACAGAAATATGAAAAATGTTATCAAGGAAACAATTGATGTCTCAATAAAATCTGTCCAAACTGAAATGTCTGCTACAAGTAAACAAGCTGAACTTATAAAAAAGACCATAGTTGACAAAACATATTTCTCAAACTTGCTAAAAAGTCAAGCACCCTTCAGTATTGAGAATGAAATTGCAAAACTCAAGATCTCTATCCCCCTTACTGAATTGGTGAACAAGAATATCTATAGGTCTCAAGTCCTAAAGGCACTCAATGTAGGAGAGAACACAGATACAATGAATTTAAATGATGACCAGCCTGAACTCTTGTTTGGACCAGAAGTGGATGGCAAGCCTCAAGAAGGGGGTGTTCCTCCATTTTATGTCAGTCTTAATATTCATGATAAGATCCTTCATAATGCCATGTTGGATTCAGGTGCATCACATAATCTCATGCCAAAGACTGTTATGGAAAAACTTGGACTGGAAATCACTAGACCATACAAATATCTCTATTCTTTTGACTCCAGCAAGGTTAGATGTCTAGGTCTAATTAAGGACCTTTGTGTCACACTAGCCTAGATACCAGCCAAAAGTTTAGTGATGGATATTGTAGTAGCAAATATTCCTCCTAAGTATGGTATGTTATTATCAAGGTCTTGGGGGCTAAGTTGCAGGGAACACTTCAAATGGATATGACATATGCCACAATACCAATATTTGGTCAATCAAGGAGACTATATAGAGAAATGTTAATGAAGTACATGGTGAGTAGTCAAGAAAGACCAGACAATTATCTCCTCTACTCAGTTCACATTGATCTTGATTCCTTCATTCTGTATAATGACAATGATGGAGACATAGATATGCAGGTAAAACAAGCAGAAAATGAATTCAATGAAAAACATGACACTCAAGTGCCCATTATGCAGCAAAACCCTGAAACAGAACCTCTTTGGAATATGAATTTTGATGGCTCATGTGGTAAAACAGGATCAGGGGCAGGAATCTGGTTATATAATCCAACAACTAATCAGGCTCAAGGTTACTCTTATAAACTGAATTTTCTGTGTACAAACAATATAGCAGAATATGAGGCATTATTATTAGGCTTGAAGTTGCTTAAAAAGATAGGTGCTAAAAGGATTTCTGTCCAGGGAGACTCTGAGCTTATCATTAGACAAATTAAAGGACAATACTCGGCTAAACACCCTAGATTGAGAGAATATCGAAATGTTGTAATTGATTTCCTCAAAACATTTGAAGAGTATGACCTTGCTGTTATCCCTAGGCTCCAGAATGCTCTGGCCAATGGACTAGCTTTTTCAGCCAGCACTTGCAAATTACCTCATCCAAACAAACAATACACAGTTGAAGTAAAACATCGTCCTGCAGTGCCTGATAACATGAGATACTGGCAAGTTTTTGGGAATGACAAACAAATTGAAAGCTTTTTGCAATCAAAAGATGAATTTGAAGACTGCAGCATAGATTTGGAAAGTGAAATAGACAGTCACACTGTTGTACATAGTGATTTGGATCAAATTGCTAATAATTTAGATCAAACTGTTGTTTATGAGGAGAAATTTCTTGTAAATAAAACTATACAAAAAATTGAAATACATAAAGATCCAGAAAAAGAAGAATTCAAAGTATTGCAGCTCAAAGATAATGTTCTGCCTAGAGGACTTGCTCCTTTAGAGGAACTATTTGATTTTAATGATGTTGCTAGAAAACCAAAAATGGAACCAACAGGAACAAACATAGAGGAATGCAACATAGGTAGTGAATAGAACCCCAAAATCATAAAATTATCAAAATCACTACCTCTCATGGCTAAAAGAAAATATATAGCTCTATTCAAAGAATTCATAGATGTATTTGCCTAGAGTTATGAGGATTTAAAAGCCTATGATACTAGCATTATACAACACAAGATTCCAATCAAAGAAGATCAAAAGCCCTTCAAACAGAAATTACGCAGGATAAACCCTGTCCTAATGCCTCTGGTAGAAAAAGAAATCAAAAAGATGTATGATGCTAAGATCATAGTCCCAATTAGATATTCTAAATGGGTATCCAACATTGTGCCTACAAGAAAGAAAAGTGGTGAAATAAGGCTATGCATTGACTTTAGAAATTTAAACAAGGTTTCTCTTAAGGACAACTATCCCTTACCGAAAATGGATCACATATTGCAAAGGGTAGTAGGTTCTAGTAGGATTTCCTTGTTAGATGGTTTCTCAGGATACAATCAAGTTTTAGTACATCTTGATGATCAAGATAAAACTACTTTCACTACCCCTTGGGGAACTTTCATGTATGTTAAAATGCCTTTTGGATTAATGAATGCAGGTGCTACTTTTCAGAGAGCAATGGACATTGCTTTTTCAGAAGAGATTGGATATTTCATTGTGATTTATCTTGATGACATCACAGTGTTTTCAAAAACTGATGAAGAACACATAGCACATCTAAGAAAAGTATTTGAAAAGTGCAGAAAGTTTGGTATTTCACTCAATCCTAAGAAATCATTGTTTGGTCTTGAAGAAGGAAAGATTTTAGGCCATATCATCTCTAAATATGGAATTAGGATTGACCCTAGTAGGATTGAAGGCATCCTTAAAATTAGTCATCCAAGAAACATGAAAGAACTTCAATCTTTTATTGGAAAAATCAATTTTTTGAGAAGATTCATACCAAATATGGTTGAATTACTCAGGAATATAACAAACATGCTCAAAAAGGACACATAAATCAAATGGAATGTGGAAGCCAAGCAATATTTTGACCTAGTCAAACATGCATTAACACAAGCTCTAGTTTTAATCAACCCAAATTTCACTAAGGATTTCATAATATTTTCTTTTGCATCTGAACATACTATTGTTGTTGTGTTATTGCAGAAAAACAATGATGGACATGAACAACCAATAGCATTCTTTAGCAAAGCTCTGAGAGATGCTTCTTTGAAGTACAATATCATGGAAAAACAAGCATTTTCTTTAGTTAAAGCAATCAAAGACTTCAGGGTTTATGTTTTACATTCTCATATCATTACTTATGTGCCCAATGTAGTGGTCAAAGATATTCTTACTCAAAATGGACCAAATGGGAAGAGAGGCAAATGCATAGCTATGATATTGGAATATGATATAGAAATCAAGCCCACCAAGTTGATCAAAGGACAAGGATTAGCCAAATTGATGGATGAACCAAATTCAATGCTTTAGACATCAACATGGTGTTTGCTTTGGATGATATTGAGGAACTGACGACTCCACCAATAGATGAGGCATATTTAAATTCTCCCTGGTATGCAAACCTTTTATATGTTCTTTTCAATTTAAATGCTCCTCCTGGATTATCCAAAACAAAAGCTAGATTTCTCAAATTGAAAGCTGTCAAATTTTGTATTGTTGATGGTATATTGTATTGGAAAGATGTTGGAGGTGTTTTACTCAGATGTTTGTTAAAGGATGATGCTGAAAAAGTTATGTAGGAATTCCATGAAGGTGACTGTGGAGGCCATATTTATTGGAAGACAATTGCTAATAAAATCCTTAGAGCGGTTATTATTGGCCTACATTATTCCCAGACATCCATAAGATGGTAACTGCTTGCCACAAGTGCCAACTCTTTGAAGGAAAGAGAAAATTACTACCCCTGCCCTTGAAACCCATCTCTATTGAAAGCCCTTTCCAACAGTGGGGATTGGATTTCATTGGTGAAATTCATCCTCCATCCTCTGCCCAACATAAATGGATCCTAACTACCACAGATTACTTCACCAAATGGATAGAAGCCACTCCTTCAAGAGCTGCTACTGATTTTGTCATAATAAAGTTCCTTGAAACCAATATCCTTTCTAGATTTGGTTGTCCTAGGAAACTAATCACTGATAATGTTGTAGCTTTCAAGTAAAAAAAGATGGTGGATTTTTGTCACAAATATCATATCTCTTTGGGACATTCAACAGCTTATTACCCTCAAGGTAATGGGTTGGCTGAATCTTCCAATAAAATTTTGGTAAACATTATTAAGAAGATATTGGAGGACAATAAGAAGTCATGGCACAACAAATTGATCTATGCATTATGGGCTGACAGATTGACTACGAAGAAATAAATTTGCATGTCCCCATTTTAGTTGGTTTATGGTACAGATGCAGTATTTCCTTCTTCCATGGGAGTACCAGTTATGAAGATTATCTAGGAGATACAAAGTGAGCCTAATGATATACAAAGGAGGATATATCAAACTATTCAATTGTAGCAATCCAGAGAAGAAGTATACAACAAAACTCAAGTTGTCCAAGAAAATATAAAGAAATTTTTTGACAAAAGAACCAAGGCTGATGATTTCAAAATGGGGGACAAAGTGTTAAAGTGGGACTCAAGAAGAGAAGACAAAGGAAAACATGGAAAATTTGAGAATCTTTGGAAGGGTCCATATATCATTTCATCTTTTAGAGGGAATAATGCATTTTTTCTCAAAGAATTGGATGGAACAGAATTATCAGGAGGTCCTGTCAATGGCAGGATGCTGAAACATTATTTTTCATAAGCACAGAGATTCCCCACTCCATTGTAAATATCACAGTTTTCAGGTTTAGTTGGTTAGTTCATTTAACAAAACAAATAATTTAGATTGAAGACAAAGTAGACTTGAAGGACTCCTCGGGTGTAATGAAAACTTTGGGTCCCCAACAAAACCACACAGATCACATAAAACCACGAGAAACTAAAAAAAATACCACGCAACTAATACTACGACCTTTGTAGAATTTTAACGCTACAATTGAATTTCATAACGCACCAACTCCAAATTCACCAATTTTATTTGTCTAGAAATCGAGTTGGAATTTGAAAAGAAATTCAATTTTGAGTTCGGAGAATCTGTTCCAAATTAATTCAGCTCTCCTTCAAATTTGGCGAATTTCAAATTTTTTGCTTGAAAGTTGGTGAATGCGGTAACACAGCTCTGAGCAGCCTGAATTTTAGACACTATGTTTCCATGCCTAGGCTTTGTCTCTTATATGTTTTTGTTTATATAAAGCTCTACCAGTCTTTAACTCTTTGGTTCAAACTCACAATACATTTGAAATTGATTCCTTATTGTTTTGTCAGTGATTTTGTTCCCTCGGTGGTAGATCACTGACCAGTAAGGCTCTAAAAATTGTAATTTCTTGAAGTAATAGATATTTAGCTTAAAGAAAAATAGCAAGGATTTTCAAATAATTAAAATTTTACACTTGATTGTGGTGGAAAGTCAGGTATTTTAACATGGAAAGAAGTTTAATATACTCCTGAGAAATGAATGGATGAGTTTGATAAAATTAAAAAAGAAAATTAAATATTTTTGTTTTTAGCAAAAATATAATAAAATAATGAATTACATATATTTCATTTTTTTTTTCAATTTATTTTAACTTGATAAAATTAAAATTACCAGGGTTGGGTGACCAACACGAGACAAATGGAAGGGTATGATGCCATTGTCATGGAATTTGGCGGACAAATTTCCAGTTAAATATAGTTTAAAGATTTACAAAATCATCAAAGTTTTTTGTCGAAGCTTTGAAAATGGGTTGATGGTGTGAAAACCGTCAGATTTGACGGGTGAGCCTGTTTTGAAATTCCAACCTTGCCTCCCACTCGCTACCAGAGGAGAGATACATGGCATCACCATCCCCATATGAATATGCATCACACATCCCATCGAACTGACATTTTAATGAACATTTACTCTGACACTAACCAATCAGGCATTGTCTCTAGAATAGTTTAAGACAAGATCTCCCTCGACATTTGCAACGATATAGGTTTGTTAAATCCTCTTGTACTTGGATACCCGATGTTGCAAGTGAACTAATACTTACAATGCAAGTTGGTCATTTTTGGAGGTGGATAATTATTATGGCAGGCAGAGTCGTCTCACTATGCGTGAGGAAAGTGGATTACAATCTGCATGCAAATGTTTATGGCGCTCTTTGGGTTATGGTGGTTTGAACTTGCTCAACATCACCAAACTGGTTACAAGTACTTAGATGGGGAAAAGGATTTTTTTTCGCTGTTGTGGGCAAGGCTTCTTGGAAGTAGGAGTGGAAGCAGGAAGCAGGAGTAGGGAGTGACAATTTTCAGAAGCTTCTAGGTCGAGAGCGATTTTGGGAGCGTTTTTTATATAATATATATTTTTATACATTTTGATGCATATGTGTCAACAAAAGCATGTAGAATGATGAATTAGTGATTAAAAACATAAAAACATAGGTTAAATCATATAACATCAATCATCTAGTAGTTATAATATTCATTAACCACAGGTCGACAAGTTATAACATCTCGATTATCATCAATATTAAAGTTTCAAAGTTTCAAAATTCAATATATAACATTTGTCATCACAAAAGTTGTACTTGTAACCATTACCAAACTATAACAAAGAATATCAAACATGAAACGAAACATTTCAACTTTCAAGAAGCATCATATTCATAATTCATTCTCAATGAGTTATAATTGCCAACTTCAAACTTAAATTGTCATATATTGTTTAAAAAAAATACCATAATAAATATGAAAGAGCCAAAAGTACTAGAAACTAGAAAAAACAAGTAAATCTAATATGTATTAAAATTTCTTCTTGCCACAAGAAACTTCTAATTTATTTCCTTCTGGCCTATGAACAAGGAGTCTCCTCCTGCATAGTCGAACAACCACGTCTAGAACTAGAAGGCACATGACCTCCACGCAATGTTGCAAACAGAGGTGGTGACAAAGTTGGTGCAACTTGAGCCCTGCTAGTGGATGGGGGTGGCATTGTATTTGATGTTATTTTTGCTGCTTCATCCTCATCATCCAAAAATTTTGCTTCCAACTCTTCTAAATGTAAGGCTCCATCCTTAAAATTATCTTCCTCCGAGTTGTTGTCCCAAGTGATATATGCTCTATCAAATCGAGCCCACTCACAATAATGTGTCAACAACCTCAAGTTGTAGTGTACATAAACCAAGATTTCTACCTAGTTTTCATTGAGGTAGTTTATTTTGTCATTGTGGATGAAGCTATAGGTGCTACAACACCTCTCTGTAGAAGAAGTATTAAGCACCTATGAAAGCACTAAGGAGGGAATGCATTTTTTTTACGAGAGCGACCAGGGAGCGATTTTTTTTTGGCAGGAGTGCACTCCCAAACATGAGAAATTCAAGAGCATACTCCCTGGGTCACTCCCTAAGCGCTTCTGTTCAGAGTGTGCTTTGGGAGCAAATGTGGCGGGGAGGGAGGGGGGAGGCACTCCCATGCAACCCTAAAACTTGTGAGCTTTTTTGTCTATCATAGCTCATCCTCTTCATCGAGAGTGTTAGACCTGCTTGTTAGTAACATAGTGTTGAGACAATCTCCATGGTCTATTGAGGCCCTTTGCTTAGCCATCACCACATCCTCACCTAGTTTTTTGTCACATTGGCTCCTATTGATCTCGCGCCTTCTCTCCTTCTGATGCAAGAGCATTCAGCTCAATAATATCATTGTATTTTAGTAGACATAGGGGGTCTTATGTTTTCAAAGAAGTTGGTTTCCTATGTTTTGAATTAATGTAATTATTAAGGTTTTGAGTGATTTTAATGAGAGAAGCTAGAATAGGGATTTAATTAAGTATAGTGAGGCATATTAGTAAATATTCTCGAATGTAGGAGAACATGAGAGAATCAGGATAGTTGAGAGATTGAGAGATTTGAGAATTAATTGTAAAACTTAGAGTAGGAGTTAGTTCATGATTTTGAGGATTAAAGAGGACACTTATAGATAAGGAAGAGACTTTAGGCTTTTTTTGAGAAGATTATGGATCTAAACTAGGAATTGGTTGTAGAATCCCTTTTGTATAATTGTAAGCCTAAAAGGCATCCCCACGGGTTGGTTAGCTAGTTAGTCAAGTCAAGTTAGCAGTTAGAGGTTTGATTGTAAGCCTACGAGCAGATTGTGAAATAGAGGCCACTGATATTGGAAATCAGGCATGAGAGAAGAAACTGTGTAAATACTTGTTTATTAATACAAACAACTCGATTCTGAGTGTATGTGTGTGTATGGAGTAATTTAATTGTAACCTGTGTGTGAACTAGAAGTAAGTTTTATTAGTGTCAGTCTTGGAAGCCTTCCACCAGCAATCAAACATGCTCTTACAAAGTGGTCTTAGGATGTCAAAGTCAAATTTTGTTATTTCAGTGAGTCTTCAAGTAAAATTTGGTCACTAGGTATTAGGTCTAGGTTTTATTTTCACTCATTTCAAAATTTTCCGAGTTTCGGTCCATGTCACCATTCAGCTGAGTGTACCATCATTCAAAGAGTTTTCATCATCATTTCAGGTTCCAATGGGTCATTTTACACCTTATTCGTGTTTTAGTTGTGCTTGGGTAAGATTCATTTCCCTCCTTAGGGTTTTGAAGGTAATTTCTCTTGTATGGTCAAATAATCAACAAAACTTGTATCTTGATGTTCATACACTTTCCCCTATCCTTAATGTACCTTATTAAACACTTCCCATCATTGATATCCCTCAAATTCTTCATTTTCCCACAAACCCTAGTTTCTTGCTACAATTTGACAATTTTCTAGGCTAGGCCTGTGTTTTTCTCTTTTGGACCCCTTCCCCTCACTCAATATTTTAAGTTCCACTTTCCCTTACTTCCTAACATCCCTCCCTACTTCCCAAAATTTCCTCAAGAATTTAGAAGTCCCTCATCCCCTTCATTTCCCTTCATTTCTACAAATCCCCTGTTCCACATATCAGGATAGGTTTTCTTCAAACTATGTTTCTAAACAGGAAAAGATGAATTTGAAAAAAGTGAGAAAATTTTTTGTCCATAATTGACCCAAATAGAAAAATATCTTTCAGTTTTTACACAGGATTCATGGTTTGGGAGAAATGTTGAAAACATCATTGGCCTCAGGAGGATTTATGCACTTTTGGAGTGACCTTGGGAAAATCAAGGTTTCTCCTAGCCTGGTTGGCCAAATGACTTTCTTGATGATTTAAATGATATCCAGCAGAGAGATATTTCCAATGAGCTATCATCAGCTCAGTTTTGAGTTGAGGAAGACCTTCAAAAATTGACTGCAACAGCACTCTACATTTAGGCAGCCTCATTTTGCACATTTTTACCAGTCTTGGGAAATTGGACTTTTGACAGGGAAAATGACCTCTAAATTGGAAAATTCAATACATTCTAAAAATTAGACTCGATAAGCTTTCCAGCGAGCTATCACACACCCAATTTGGACACCGGGAAGGCCTCCAAAACTCTACCTGAAAGCGGCATTGCGCATTAAATTTTTGGCGTTGCGCTTTTGTTGGGGACACTTTCTTGCAAAAAAGTTTATATTTTTTGAATCAGCATGGAAAAATATGGAATCTCATAAATGGCTCAGAATTTTGGACAAGTTCTAGGTCTCCAAAAGGGAAAAAAACACCCAAAAAGTGCCCTCTCTGCCACTTTTTTACCACACAGGAAGCAATCTTGGGAGAATCAATTTTTGGAGGGGAAAATGGACTCCAAATTCAGAAATTCAAGTTGTTCTAGAAATTAGACTCGCCAAGATTTCCAACGAGATATCCTGCACTTGATTTGGACTCCGGGAATCCTTCCAAAAGTGGCCTAGAAAAAGCATTGCGCATTAAAATTTTGGTGTTGCGCATTAAATTGATTTTGCCAATTTTGCCTGATTTTCCAGATTTTTCCTATTTTTCTTGGGAGATCATTTTTTCCTCATTTCTTGGTAAATGTAAACATAACAAATGATGAATTCAATGTAAATATGGATGAAACTCTCTTCATAGGGTAGATACATCAAGTTCCAAGTGGTTTTGAGCTATAATGAATTGGTTTCCTTGGTTTTATAGGCAAGTTGTTCCACTACTTATATTCTTGTTCTTAGTTTAGATATGGTTGAAACCACCCCTATTCTCATGGATTTGACCCTGATAGCTAGCATGAGTGGTTTCCTTTCCTATATTATGTAATTTCTTAGTCATTTTTAAAGGTTGGACTTTGGCAGAAGTGTTGGACTCACTAAACATTTGTATCAGCAGTTTGACAAGGAATAAAACCAGGTTTCACAGCTATTTTTGTGGGATTCTTGTGATAGTGAGTTTATGTATTGTTTCTTCTTTGTAATGAGTTTTTTCTGATTTTTTATATGTATTCACATCTCTCTCTCTCTTCTAAAACTAAATGAATCAAGGTGAATAGACAAAATACACTAATTTACAGTGCTTTGTCTTGGGAATGCATTTGGTTTTTAATGTTTTCACTGTTTGAAGCGGATTCATAGTTTCTTATGCCCTCCTCAACTCCTCAGCTGTCTTACTCTACCATCTCAATCCATTGCTAGCACATAAACTCTTGTCTACCTTGACCCACAGGACATGATTGTATATGTTAACACTCAGGTTGTTCCCTTTGACTCCTAAGGGAATACGGCCGAGGTAACCACAAACCAATCTTTGGACTGCAGGTCCTAGCCTACCTGCAGTCAGAGAGGGCTCTCTCTTTAGGCTTTAGCTTTGTTTAAGGGATGATTTTAGGCTAGATATGATGCACATGGGTTTTGTTTGAGTTTGGTGGGATGGTTGATCTATTCAAGCAGAGTTGGCATGCAAAGTGTAAGAAGTTCAAACCATTGGGCATGGAGTCAATGAATGTGAACTGAAGGGTGTGTTTTCCTTGGTAGAAGAGAGGAATATGGAGAAGGATAGCTACACATGGCACAATGATTAAATGTTGGAATTAAGATGAAATGGAGGTTAGGGGATGAGATGCAATTAAGGATCTCTCATCCAGCCAAAGAGGGAAAGTGAATGAAGACTATGTAGGAGCAATGAAGGATTCCTAAACAACATTCATATAATGAAGGAAATAGCTTAAACATGTTCAATTAAGTTTGCATATTCATCACTAATTCAGAGGAAAACATAGAAAAGTTACAAGAATTGAGCACAGAGGGCATGAAAGCCAATTCTGAACTATTCCTTCTTCCTGCAACTTAGATTATGATATATAGATGATACAGATACATATAAACTAATAAACAGAGGGAGGAAAGACTTATTGAACCATGAGCAAGCACGTGAATTCCATATCAAGCTCTTCAGCCATTGAAAGCACAACCAGCCAGTTCAGATGCAAATATTCCAACAATCTTTAATTACAAAAGTTATCAACATATACAGTGTGAGTCTCTCTTGAAGCATATCAACCAACCAACCCTTTTCTCAATACAGAGGGAGGTTTATATAGAGAAAATATCTAAAAATATGTACAAATACAGATCTGATGGCAGATCTGGAGAAATGAATGCCTCTAACCTAACACTTATCGAAATAAATGCTAAAAATATCTCTATCAGCTGCGTTGGAGGCAACAACTTCAAGAATAAATTAATATGGGTCCTTTGTTGTGATGCACTGGCCATTTAGCCATAACTGCGCCTTGAGAACTTGCAGCGCTGCCCTCAGGTGTCTTTATACACTGTTCTAGCAATAACTGGGCTTTAAATTCATTCATCTGCGCCTGCAAGTGGTTCTGCTGCCTTAAGGTGACTTTGACACATTTAACAATGCTTTGGTGAGCTTTGATGGCCCTGAGCTGCTTCATTGACTTTGATGGGGCTTTTAATGTTCTCTTGCTTCGGGCTGTTGATATTTTGATCCGATACACTTTAATTGCTGATCGAGGCCTTTCCCACTGTTGATACACTTTGCCGCATGAATCTGGGCCCTTTCTTTACTGTTAAACATTCTAAACTGTCAAATCGCCCCCTTTATGGCCGCTGCTCAGGCAAAGAACTGCTGCAAGGCCTTCTGCCGCCTTTGGAAAGCTATCGGCGCTTGGCCGATCAAAAATGGCTTCAAAAATGGTGAATAATTGCAAACCGGCAGAAGGGTGAGCTCTGGAGGTATGTTGAGGCCAAATCCCTGTTTTGGGCAATGTTTTGACTTGGAGCGATTCAAAAATAGCTGAAAAAACCATCGTTCTTCGCAGCTTGGGCGGGTGCGGGCACCGCATGAACAAACTTAGACAAATGCCCCTTTTTCCACAAAACAGGCGGAATGCCATATAACTGTAAAATTCATGAATTTTGGGCGCTGGCGGAAACTGCTCATTTTATTAAATGCTGGCTGTTGGATCCAACGGCTAGCGCTAAATCGGCGGTTGGCGGGTCGGCGGTCCCAATACAAAAAACCTCCGATGGAACGATATAGGCCGCGGACCTGATCTGCTTCTAGACTCTTTCTTTATGGATTTCGGGTCCGGCCCATTGGCGAACCATTATCGATGGAGTTTAATAAAAATGGGTCTGCGGACCCGAAATGCCTTTAAACTGCCCTTTATAACTTTTCAGGCCCGAAATACGGGCGCACAGTACCATCCCTTTCGGACCCGATGCATATTATGCTCTATTTTATTGTATTTCGGCTCCGGCATATCGTAGCCTTCCCATTCGCTGTACAACGGGCTCCTTTCGGACCCAAAAACTTTACATGATGCGCTTTATAATATTTTGGCTCCGCTAGTCGGAGCCACATGGGAATGATGCGATAATACATATGAGCCATTGATCTGGGCGGGGGCGATGGACGGTTGCGATCTAATCGCAATATCGCTATCGGCGGGGACCAGGGGTCAGGGCTTTATACATGTGCACGATAGCGATGCGATATTTATATCCGATGTGCATTGGGCGCGATAGCAATATCACTATCGGCCGAAAAAGGGAGGCACTATAATCGGGGGTATATACATATATAAATGCCAACAGTTGACCACATCTCCGACAGTGATATCGCTTCGTAGGGGGTCAAAGCATTCGGAGAAGGATTCAAAGGGATGCGATGAGGCTTTATGGGATCGGAGGGAGATTTGCATGCCTTATAAAGGGTTTTGAGGCCTTGGAAGGGGTCCGATAACCTAAAAAGGAGGAATTTCATGCCTTGGAAGGATTCCAAAGGCACTTGAGAGGGGTTTTAGGCCTTTAAAAAGGGGTTTATGCCTTGGAAAAGGTAGAAACAAGGCCAAAAGATGGATTTGTACATTTGGAGGGGGATTTTATGCTTAGGAAGGAGTCCTAATGCATTTAGAAGGGGATTTGTGAGCAAAATGAGGTTTCTTGCTAAGTTTTAGGCAAACTTAGCAATTCCCAAGGAATATCTATGGCTATTTTTCAACCAAAGGGAGGGGATACATAAATAGGGGGAATTTATACATATTTTAATAGGGGAGGGGAAATAGATAGGGATTTATATATTAGAGTTAGAAGTTAATATGAATGTTGAGCAGAAAGCGCTAAGTATAAGAAACTTAGGCTACAAAAGGGGAAATAAGACTTATAGAAGAAATATGAGCATCCTCAAGTAAAGCAGATCTTTACCAAGGCAAATGATATGAAATATGATGAAGTTAAGAGATGTCAAGCAGATCTTGACCTCTTTAGGGGAAGTTAGTGAATGATTTGGGGAAGAGGAGGAAGGTGGAGTTAGACATGCCTCGCTTGAAGTCCTTCAAATGGAAAACTGCCTCAAACTTGTGATATGAATGGATATGACACTTGAAAATATGAAATGGATCACAAGCCATGATTCTGCAACCACAAAACTACCTACCCGGCCTACTTACCTAGCATTTTATCGTCTTTTTGGTTTGGGTGCACTTGAACTAGCATACCCAACTTTTCATTCTTTTCTTCTTGATGTCCTCCTATCTACATCTACTCTTATTTCATCCAGGGGCTCAGATTAAGCTGTTGAGCACCCTTGTTTCTCTACCTATCTACAAATCTGCCAAGATTATGTTGTTTGGACAGATAATGATTCTCTATATACTACAATAGGAAATTGAAACTTAGGGAGACCAAGATTAAGCTGTTTGGCCCTCCCTTAACTGAAAACTCATCAAAATGGATCAACTCATCAAAAATGGAACACAGCAGTGGCACTTAGACTAGCACACTTTCATGGACACTTCTTTGGCCTCTGTAGCAAATATGGAACATTGCAGCATGCAAAGTATGACATATTTGGCATGTAAAAATGTCAATCATGAAAGATGAATACCTACTGCAACAGGAGGCTAACAGTATCCCTGAGTTGATTTCTCGGACCCAATCTACCTTCTCCAATTGATCCAGCAACCAAAACCTAAAATCAAACAAAATTCTCTGATCTACTATACCTAGCCTAAAATTAGCATTCATTTCAGTCATCTCAAGCCCTAGTTGCCAATATCCTAATTGAGATTGACAAGGAGAGAGCCCTCTCCCGACCTGGTAGGGCTAGCTACCAGGTTAAGCGTGGTTTGATGTTACCCTAGACCTGCCTTCCTTCAGCCTGAGGTAGATTTAGGCTAACAAGTTCTATGTAACTAAAGTTGCATGTGCAGAATCAAAGGCGAAACGCAGAGAAGAGGAACAGAAAGGTGTTAGGGCTTTGTACACACCAAAAGTACAGGAGAAAGCATTTAATGTTACAGTGAAGGTGAAGGAAGCATGAAGGCGCGAGCGGAGTTAAGCTCAGGAGGAAGTTATGTGGCAGAACAACGAAGGAACAAAACCTTGAATAAAGTCGAAACCACAAAAAAACATTGAAGGAACGGAATAAAAACAAAGTCAAGAGAAGGGCGAAGAAATGAGGAGTGATGCACAGGAGTCGTTGGATCTGAAGATCAATGAACGAGGCTGAAGGTGATGGGCAACCAAGATTAAGTCGTGCCACATAAGTAAAAGAAATGAATGGCGGAGATTAAATCTAAGTACTTGCGGAAGGAGAAATGCGAGAATCGATCTGGATCGTCGGATTGACAGATCTGGTAGATCGACAGTGATTAGTAACCATAGCGGGGGTAGAGAGTACGGGATGCCTTGATCGCAGTTGAAGGCCCACAGTTGTTCTTAGCTATCGATCACAAATTCAGATGCTTATGTCATAGTCAAATACGACATTAAACTTGTAATTAACCCGCGTGCTAGTTGAAGGTCCGCAGACCGTAGGATTTGATGGCCTTCATCATCCAACGGATATTGGGCCATATAGAGATCAGACTTTAACTTAAAAGGCGGACCCGAACATTTATAGATTAAGGTTTATGAACCATATCGACTCTGTGAGGCGGTTAAACGTCGTGCAAGTGGTCTGTGTGATATCATTGTGGACTATCGGATCAAATGAGTTTTGATCTACGACGCAGGATCACCGAGCAGCTCTGTTGATCGGGGAAGATATCAACCATCGGATTAAAGGTAAGATCGATAGTGGAGATTGAAGCCGGAACCGAGGAGGTTATAGGCATGGTTTTATTTTATTTGGAGTCCGGTTGTGTTATCGCATATCACATGCGAGAGGCAATGGAGTCACATGTTGGTGTGATGTGAGATTGCGATAGTTGTTGATCTGGTGGACGAAATCAACGGTGGAAAATAGAAATCGCATATCACAAGTCAGGAGTTCTAAATGCACATTCTATTGAGTCTGTGAACTCCGCGATTGTGATAAAGGACAAGCTAGCATGTAGAGCAGGGTTCGGTTAATATGTGCAGTTATGGAATTAACCACAATTGTAATAAAGGATGAAGGGTTGAGTTATAGGGTTCTGCACCAAAGGATTAACTAAGGGTCAGACTGGGGTTAGTTATTAACTCGTTTCGCATGAGATTAATTAAGGGGCCTTAAACCTTAATTTATGAAGGTTTGACTAGGCAGGTCATTGAAATTCCTGGGACATATGAAATTATGCATTTTATATGTATACCGTGGGTATCGCAGGTTTTTCCTGTGTCATTTGGTATCAGAGCAGAATTGTGACTGAAATATTTGATATTAAAATAGAATAAAGAAATTCTGTGTGAAAATTTCTTTGAAAAGAATCTGGAACAGAATTATGTTTTGAAGGTGTGTATATAGGTGAATGGTGATAAAAGCAAGCAAGAGGAGATCAGTTTCTAATCTGACAAACAATAAGCACACATAGGTAAGGTATAGCAGAATATTGGGATAATTTCATATGCAAGGGAACAGAGGACAATCCATTCAAAGTGCAGGTGAATGGTAGAACAAGATTATGCAGAGCTCTTGAAGGTAACAGCAAAAGAAGGTGAGAAGTTTGCAGCAGCCTAGAGCAAGGAGTGCTCAATTGGTTCCAGAGGAAAGAACCAGAGAGATGCTAAAACACTGAGCTCAAAGGAGAGAAGCTTAGTGAGGCATATGTAGCAAGAAGGAGACTTGTTACTGCAGAGGTATTGTTGCAACTCACAAGAAGATCATAAGGGCAATTCCATAGAGGAAGTGGGTAGAATTGCTAAGTAATGAAGAACGCTGATAAGACTTTCTAAGTGAAAGAAAAGTGGTCAAAACCAAGTATTTCATGGTGATTGAAATACAAGAGGACAGTGGTGTTCTTAGAAGATGTAGATGAGTTGAAGCCTATAGGAGCATAGAGAAGTGCTCAAAAGAGGTTCTAGAGATAGAGAACCAAGGGCTTGCCAAAAGACCAAGTACAAAGGAAAGCTTGGTGAGGTAAGCGGTAGTAGGGAGGACTTGTTGTTGCAGAGGCTTTAATGCAGCTCATAGTGAATGAGTGAGGAACTCATAGAGATGAAGGAGAAAATGACTACTGATAGTTATAGCAGAATTTCAAAGGAAGACCACAACAGAGGAAAAGTGAAAAAGGAGAATGCTAAGGCAAATGGCAAGAGAATGAGTCAAGAGGAATTTGACAAGGAAATTGCAGAGATAAAAGAACAACTCGATGCATTAAGGAGGATACTAGAGGAAAACCAGAGATTAGGTTGGGTATTAAAGAAGAAGCCAGTGAAGTGGCATAAGCTACAGAGAAGGCTACAATAGAAGCAAGTAAAGTGGTTGATGGGAAAACTCAGAGAAGCTGAGTTGGAAATGGAAGTTTCCATTTGTGAACCAAAACAGGGTGAAATTTTGGGTGAAGATGAAGAATGGAGATCAGTGAACTATTGGGATAGTTCAAAGCAGCATATTGAAGTGTTGCCAAAGGAAGAAGAGACACTGAGGTCTTATGTTTTTAATTATAGTGATTGTTTTTTGAGTGCAGGTTTTGTAGAGGATTGGCAGCCTTATGAAGTTGTCATAAAACTTGATAAAAATTACCAGAGTTCAGAGGAGAACTTGGATCAGCATACTGATGTACTGACAGAGGATGAAAAGTACCTTTCAGAGGATAAGTATTCTAGAGCAGAGTATGATGAATAATTCCTCTTGAATGAGGAAAATATTGAATTGTTGCAACATAAAGAAATTATTGATGAATTGATATTTGGAATTGTTATAAAACAAGGACAATTCCTTGTGGAAGAAGGAGATGAAGATCAGCCTAAAAAGCTGATATGTGAAACGTTAGTTGAGGCTATTGAGCCGTACATTTTTCAAACTAAAAATTGTTGTGTGAATATAGGAATTATAAGTGTTGAACAGGAACTTATTTTTGTGGAGATGAATGAGACAGAATTGTCTATGGAAGGCAGTCTAATTGAATCGTTGGGCAATAGTGACCATGTAAAGGATAAAGCTGGAAATGAAGAGCATTGTGATAAGACACTTGCTAAATGTAAGGAGGAAATTGAATTGTTGGAGAAGTTTCTAGGAGGAAATGGAAATAGAAAAGAAGTGGTTACAACAGTACTTAACAGTAGCAGAGGGTCTTTAAAAGACATGGAGACAGAAGAGTGTTTTGGTTCACAAACCAATAGTTTGTTTGCAGGAACAATGCATAGAATGAATGAGTGTGATGTTGTGATCGAAGAAATTGAACAGAAGTTATTTGGGGATGAAATGGAAGTTCAGAAGCAACAAGAGGGTAAGGATGTAAGGGTGGCAGTAAGGAACTAGCAACTACAAAGTGAAGGTAACCAGCAGAATATTAAAGGCAAAGAAGAGACTATGTTAGCTGAAAACATAGTAAAGAATTATCATTCCATCATGATGATAGGCACAGTGGAGATAACCAGGGAAGTTGTTGAGGCAGTCAATAAAGAAGAAGGACTAAACTCTCATCAAAGGATCAGTGAATGGGAGACAGAATTCGAGCTATTGGAGAAATGGCTTAAAGCACCAGTAGGCAAGAAAGAACCTAATGAAGATTGCAAAGGATATGTAGGAGAGGAAGAGGAAAGAGTCCAGCAAAGAAGTGAGTTGGATATAGAAATCGAATTGATGATGGATTTGATGAGAAAAGAGTCTCAAAGAGAGAAGACAACAGAAAGAAAGCAAAACAACAACAAGAAAAAGACAACAACAGACTGTGAGAGCATAGCTAGTGGGGCAATGCAGCATAAAGTGTGGAGACCTAGAGAACAACAACAAACAACAGTAACAACCAAGGACAGACTACAAAACAAAGTATGGGATCCAGGAGGACACAAATCAGAAGCACATGATCAGGAGATCATGATTATTTTCAACCTTGAGAGTCTGATGCAAGAGCATTCAGCTCAATAATATCATTATATTTTAGTAGACATAGGGGGTCTTGTGTTTTCAAGGAAGTTGGTTTCCTATGTTTTGAATTAATGTAATTATTAAGGTTTTGAGTGATTTTAATGAGAGAAGCTAGAATAGGGATTTAATTAAGTATAGTGAGGCATATTAGTAAATATTCTTGAATGTAGGAGAATCATGATAGTTGAGAGATTGAGAGATTTGAAATTTAATTGTAAAACTTAGATTAGGATTTAGTTCATGATTTTGAGGATTAAAGAGGATCCATAGAGATAAGGAAGAGACTTTAGGATTTTGTTGAGAAGATTATGGATCTAAACCAAGAATTGGTTGTAGAATCCCTTTTGTATAAATGTAAACCTAAAAGGCATAGTCAGGGGTTCGTTAGCTATTTAGTC
This sequence comes from Pinus tabuliformis, assembly GCA_031772625.1. NCBI lineage: Eukaryota > Viridiplantae > Streptophyta > Pinopsida > Pinales > Pinaceae > Pinus > Pinus tabuliformis. The sequence goes on along the minus strand of CM062810.1, from coordinate 817,583,498 downwards.
AAGTCAAGTTAGTAGTTAAAGGTTTCATTGTAAGCCTATGGGCAGATTGTCAAACAGAGGCCACTGATATTGGAAATCGGGCCTGAGAGAAGAAATTGTGTAAATACATGTTTATTAATACAAACAACTCGATTCTGAGTGTATGTGTGTGTATTGAGTAATTTAATTGTAACCTGTGTGTGAACTAGAAGTAAGTTCTATGTAATGGAAGTTGCATGTGTAGAATCAGAGGCGAAATGCAGATAAGAGGAACAGAGAGGTGTTACATCATTGTACACATCGAAAGTACAGGAGAAAGCCTTTAATGTTACAGTGAAGGTGAAGGAAGCATGAAGGCGCGAGCGGAGTTAAGCTCAGGAGGAAGTTATGTGGCAAAATAGCGAAGGACCAGAACCCTGAAGAAAGTCGAAACCATGGAAAAACATTGAAGGAACGGAATAAAAACAAAGTCAAGAGAAGGGTGAAGAAATGAGGAATGACGCACAGGACTCGTTGGATCTGAAGACCAACGAACGAGGCTGAAGGTGATGGGCGACCAAGATTAAGTTGTGCCACATAAGTAAAAGAAATGAACAGCAGAGATTAAATCTAAGTACTTGCGGAAGGAGAAAGGCAGGAATCGATCTGGATCGTCGGATCGACAAATCTGGTAGATCAACAGTGATTAGTAACCGCAGCGAGGGTAGAGAGTACGGGATGCCTTGATCGCAGTTGAAGGCCCGCGGTTGTTCTTAGTCGTCGATCGCAAATTCAGATGCTTACGTCATAGTCAACTACGGCATTAGACTTGTAATTAACCCTCGTGCTAGTTGAAGGGCCGCAGACCGTAGGATTTGATGGCCTCCATCATCCAACGGATATCAGCCATAAAGAGATTAGACTTTAACTAAAAGGCGGACCCGAACATTTATAGATTAAGGTTTATGAACCATATCGGCTCTGTGAGGCAGTTAAACGTCATGCAAGTGGTCTATGTGATATCATTGTGGACCGTCGGATCAAATGGGTTTTGATCTACAGCACAGGATCACCAAGCAGCTCCGTTGATCGAGGAAGATATCAACCATCGAATTAAATGTAAGATCGACGGTGGAGATTGAAGCCGGACCTGAGGAGGTTATAGGTGCGGTTTTATTTAATTTGGAGTCTAGTTGTGTTATCGCATATCGCATGCGAGAGGCAATGGAGTCACATGTTGGTGTGATGAGAAATTGCGACAGCCATTGATCTGGTGGACGAAATCAACGATGGAAAAGGGCAATTGCTTATCGCAAGTTGGGAGTTCTAAATGCACATTCTATTGAGTCTTTGAACTCCACGATTGCGATAAAGGACAAGTTGGTATGTAGAGCGGGGTTTGGTTAATATGTGCGGTTATGGAATTAACCACAGTTGTTATAAAGGATGAAGGGTTGAGTTATAGGGTTCCATGCCAAAGGATTAACTAAGGGTCAGACTGGGGTTAGTTATTAACTCGTTCCGCATGAGATTAATTAAGGGGCCTTAAACCTTAATTTATGAAGGTTTGACTAGGCAGGTCATTGAAATTCCTGGGACAGATGAAATTATGCATTTTATATGCATACTGTGGGTATCGCAGGTTTTTCCTACGTCACCTTCCCTAGTGCACCACCCCACCTTCCAGTAGAGTCTACCTCTCCCACTTCAGTTCTTCTCTTCCCAAATACCTCTCTTAGGTCATAACCAATTCATTGCCACCTTTTCTCCTTGGTTGTACAAAGTTTCTCTCACTGGTAGCCAACATGCCAAGACAACAAGCCTAAGTATTTCAGGGCGTTGCCTATTACAAATAGTTTGGAGGTTCCAAAGCCCAACTCTCAGCAGAGAGCTCAAGTGTGTGTTACAGATAATTCACTCTGCCATGTATCTAGGATGAAATTAGCCAAGCACAACGTAACATAGTGGACAAACGATTTTGCATATCCAACTTTGAGTTACTTGTAAAGGTTTCTAAATGGGTCCTAGACATGGGACATTCACAGGCCCATCATGATCATTACATGCACACAATAAAAATTTTCTGACATCTAAAATTGTTGCTAGGCCACATGCTAGTGGACAAGGAAATTGCTAAAGAAGAGATTCTCCTCCACTTATGATTTGTAGATGCTAGTTCACTTCATGGACAATAGAATCGAGAAAATTGAAGCCCACCTGAACCTACCCCCTTATCGAGGTTGTTCTCCAAGAGGTAACGGGGATCCCATCCCTGTTTAAGCCTCAGATTCTAGAAAATCTTGAATGGTCTATATGTCATCTAGTTTTTGACTTCTTAGTCTTAGTTATTTTGTTTTCCTGTTTTAAGTATAGCCCTAGAGGTCGTGTATATTAGACAAGCTTGCTACCCTTTTGGTACACTCTCAGTAAACTTTCTTTATTCCTCATGAAAAAACTGAAATTTGTTTCTAGACTGGTTTTCCTATTGGCAAGGTAAGACAAGTTTCAACACATTTTGATATAAAACAATGATTTAAAGGAATGGGAAAACTTTACCAAACAAAAAGAAAAACTTAAAATTAAAATAAATCTATATTGATATTCATTTGTTAAATAAATTTTAAAAATACGTTAATATATAAATCAACATAAATTTAGATCATTTAAATGATGACAACAATGAACTTTAACTTCATATTTTAATAAGTGGTTGGGGAAGCTCAATTGGCCAGCGCCGTGAAAATGAAGTGTTATGTACCAAAAAATTCAAGGTTTAAATCCCCTGGGCTTGCGTGTCTGTGAAAAAGACATACATATGCACTTAAGGGTTATAGTGGTAACAGTTGAAATTGACCCAGTGTTACACAAGCACGAAACCGGCCCAATTACCAATTCCTTTAATCACTTAAAAAACAAAAAAGTAAGACATACATAGGCACTTAAGGATTATAGTGGTAATAGTTTAAATCGACTCCGTGTCACACAAGTACCAAACCGGCCCAGCTACCAATTCCTTTAATCACTTAAAAAAACAAAAAAAATACAAAACAAATTGGACGAATTCCTCTAATCACTTAAAAAACGAAAAAAACAAAAACCTTTATATTTTAATAATAATCATCTCGCTGTTCTTCATCTGATTTTGCGCCTTAGCCGATAAATCTTTGTACATTCTCAGCACTGGATCTTGTAAGGACTCTGGACACCACATATCTCCACAATGGTATGATATTGTCTACTTTGGGCCTAAGCCCTCATGGATTTGTTCTTGGACTTACCCCAAAAGGCCTCATACCAATGGAGATATTTGTCCATCCTTATATACCCATGATCCTCCCCACCTCTAGTCAATGTGGGACATTGGTCGTATACCCAACAATCCTCCCCTCGAACAAAGGACCATCAAGCCTCCCCTCAAACGATTATCCATCCATCCACTCTCTACCAACTAGGATTCTCCGGTCCAATGCGTTGGAAGCACACGCCTTACATGGAAGCACCACCTGTCTCGAGAGCTTGCTCTATCCCAGGTCAACTCCTCTTCACCGTGTTGGGACCAGGACACGTCCATGAAGAATCCGGAGCACACTGCCTGTCTAAACGAGCTCATCCACGGATTCCATCGTGATATTACCGGGGCCCACCACCTTCGTTCGACATTCCGAGAATTCATCCACTTGGCTAACTTCGGGGCATGGCTCTGATACCACTTATTGAACAGATGAAAAAGAAACAGAGAATAGCAAGAATCGAATGCACAAAGAAACAGAGAACAGCAAGAATCGAATGCACAACTGAAATTATAGATCGGACTGATTTATTGAACAATGAGTTTTCACCGCATTACAATCATGGGCAAACGATAGTTTTATAGTTCATATAACTGATTAATCGTTCAACTCACTTATTCGTTATGAATAACTGCCTATACCTAACTGACTAAATCGTTGTCAAACTAACAAATCTTATTGAACAGATGAAAAAGAAACAGAGAACAGCAAGAATCGAATGCACAAAGAAACAGAGAACAGCAAGAATCGAATGCACAACTGAAATTATAGATCGGACTGATTTATTGAACAATGAGTTTTCACCGCATTACAATCATGGGCAAACGATAGTTTTATAGTTCATATAACTGATTAATCGTTCAACTCACTTATTCGTTACGAATAACTGCCTATACCTAACTGACTAAATCGTTGTCAAACTAACAAACTCCACCTTGACAACAATTTTCCCATTCATCATCTTTCCTGCAAGCCAAGAGAAGCTAAACACCACCGCAACTTCTCTACTGTAACTGGCTTTGTGAATATGTCTGCACAATTTTCTCGTGTGTGGGCCTTTTTAAGAGCTACTTTTCTACCATCGATCACATGTCTCAGAAAATGATATCTCACATCAATGTGCTTGGTTCTGCTGTGATAAGCAGGGTTTGTGGCCAAATGAATAGCACTTTGACTGTCACAAAGTACACTCACTTTCTCCTGCGTTCTTCCAATTTCATCGAGCAAACCCTTTAACCAGATTGCTTCTTTACTAGCATCTGAAGCGGCTATATATTCAGCTTCGGTAGTGGACAATGCAACCGTGTCTTGAAGCTTTGACATCCAACTAATTGCTCCACCTGCAAGAGTAAAGACGTAACCTGTAGTAGATCTTCTTTTGTCCAAATCACCTGCATAGTCAGCATCTACATATCCGCAGACTGATCCTTCACTACCATTAAAGACGATGCAATGATCTCTTGTGCCTCTTAGATATCGAAGCACCCATTTCACTGCTTGCCAATGTTCTTTACCTGGATTTGCCATGAACCTGCTGACAACTCCAACTGCATGTGAAATGTCAGGTCTTGTAGATACCATCGCATACATTAAGTTGCCTACCGCATTTGCATATGGTACATGAGACATATACTGCTTTTCTTCATCAGCTCTAGGACTCAAAACCGAAGAAAGCTTAAAATGGGAAGCTAGGGGAACATTAACAGGTTTCACATTATTCATAGAGAACTTTTCAAGTACCTTCTCTACATACTTCTGCTGTGATAACCAAAGCTTACCATTTTTCCTGTCTCTGTGTATCTCCATGCCCAAGATATGTTTTGCTGCTCCAAGATCCTTCATATCAAACGCCCTAGAGAGTTGAGCCTTTAACCTGTTGATCTCTTCCATGCTTTTGCTTGCAATAAGCATATCGTCAACATACAAAGCTAAGATAATGAATATGCCATTGAAACTTTTGAAGTACACACAATGATCATACTCACTTCTTATAAAGTTCTGGCTCACCATGAAGGAATCAAACTTCTTGTACCATTGTCTGGGAGACTGCCTCAGACCATACAATGATTTCCTGAGCTTGCAAACTAACCTTCTGCTGCGACCTCGTACAAAACCTTCTGGTTGTTCCATATATATCTCTTCGTTCAAATCACCATGTAGAAAAGCTGTTTTAACATCTAACTGTTCTAACTCAAGATTAAGCAACGCAGTTAGTGCCAACACAGTACGTATAGAAACAAGTTTTACAACTGGAGAAAAAATCTCATGAAAGTCTATACCTTCAACCTGAGAATACCCTTTTGCTACCAGTCTCACCTTATATCTCTCGATACTACCATCAACTTTCCGTTTCAGCTTGAAGACCCATTTACATCCAACAACACTTCTCCCTTCAGGAAGCTCTACAAGATCCCAGGTATTGTTCTTGGCTAAGGAGTCCATTTCTTCTTCCATAGCCTTTTTCCATTTCTCGCTATCTGTATCATCTATCGCTTCCTGATAACAAGACGGTTCCCCATCTTCAGTAACCAAAGCAAAAGATGAAGCAGAATCTTCATACCTTTTGGGAGTTTTCCTTTCCCTTGTTGATCTTCTCAGAGTGACTGGTTGCTGAACTGGTTCAGAAACTCGCACTGGTTCAGAAGCTTCAACGGCTTCCTTTGTGTCTTCAACACCTTTGTCTCCAGAAGTCTCTCCTTCCTTTCGTCTGTCACCGAAAGATCTAGCCTCCAACTGAACTCGTTGACTCGGTGATACCTGTTCCTGTTCCATTCTTTCAACATTCGATTTTAACAAAGAGGATTCATCAAATGTTACATCTCTACTAATGACTATCTTCCGCAATGTAGGATCCCACAACCTATATCCTTTCACTGCATAGTCATACCCAACAAAGACATAACATTTCGACTTTGGATCTAATTTTGAACGCTGATTTTTCGGAATAAGAGAATAAGCATCACAGCCAAATATCCTCAAATGAGAATAGTCACAAGACTGACCTGTCCAAACTTCTTCAGGAATTTTACAATCAATCGCTACTGAAGGTGATCTGTTAACTAAATAACAAGCAGTAGATATTGCTTCTGCCCACAACTCCTTTTGCAAGTTAGCATTGCTGATCATGCTTCTGGCTCTTTCCATAAGAGTCCGATTCATACGCTCAGCAACACCATTTTGCTGAGGAGTATAAACAGCAGTTTTTTGTCTAACAATGCCCTCATCCTTACAGTATTGTTCAAACTCAACAGAAGTGAACTCACCACCATTGTCGGTTCTTAGACATTTAATAGATTTTCCTGTTCTTTTCTCTACCATTACTTTAAATTGTTTAAAGACATTGAATACATCAGCTTTCCTTTTTAGCATATAGACCCAAACTCTACGAGAGTAATCATCAATGAACGTTAAAAAATACAATGCACCTCCATATGACATAACAGGGGAAGGCCCCCACAGATCAGAATGAATGTAGTCTAAAACATCTTTACTATTATGATTGCCAACTTTAAATCTCTGTTTACACTGTTTCCCATACACACAATGTTTACAGAAATCTAAATTCAAGGATTTCAGACCGGGAAGAGATTTACGTTTCATCAGTATGTGAAGACCTTTTTCGCTCATATGACCCAAACGCTGATGCCACAGACGAGTCCCTGCTTCTTCCTTTTCTGACGCAACCGCTGCTTCACCGACCTGAGTGCTTCCTTTTAACCTGTAAAGATTCCCGACCTTTTCTGCCTTCATAACCACAAGGGCACCTTTGAAGACCTTCAAGACGCCATCCTGACCTGTAAACTTATAACCATCTGAATCCAACACTCCCAAAGAGATTAAATTTTTCTTCAAATCAGGTACATGTCTAACACTAGTTAATGTTCTAACTGTGTTATCATACATCTTAATCCTGATATCTCCCATCCCAACAGTCTGACATGACATATTGTTACCCATAAACACAGAACTACCGTTTACATTTTCATACGAAGTAAACCAATTTCTATGTGGGCACATATGATGCGAAGCACCAGAGTCTAACAGCCAGCTATCAAAACTCTGAGAGACATTACATTCAGGTGAAGTTTCATCTATCATACACAATTCTTCAGCAGATAAAACTTCGTCTACAATACCTAAATCAGCCTGATTCGCTTCGTTCTTCAGGTTTTCGGAATCCTTCCGTTTCCAGCAGTCCTTCTTCAAGTGTCCAACTTTACCGCAGTTCCAACATTTTGCCTTACACTTTTTGCCCTTCGATTTCGACCTGGAAGACCCCCTTGGTTTGTCTCCTCTTTCCTTTGAGCGTCCTCTAGCGACCATGGCTTCTGATGTAGTTGTATCGGTGCTGGATTTCCTTCGTACTTCTTCAGACAGAAGAGCTCCCACGACTGATTCAAACTTCAAAGAATCATCAGAGCTGAAGCTGATTGAGGTTACGAAGTGATCCCATGATTCAGGCAGAGAACACAGCAAGGTTATGGCTTTATCTTCTTCCTGTATTTTGACTTCCATATCTGTTAATTGACAAATTAGTGTATTAAAAACATTCAAATGTTCTGCAACGCTTGAACCTTCTTTCATTCGAAGACTGTATAACTGTCGTTTCAGATAAATTCTGTTGGTTAATGATTTTGTCATATAAAGGTTTTCAAGTTTTTCCCACAAACCTGACGCCGTAGTCTCTTCAACGATGTTGAAGAGAACTTCATCCGCTAGACATAACCGGATGGTACTGAGAGCTCGGGCATCCAAGTCCTCCCAGTCTGAAGTAGTCATGGTTGTGGGTTTCTTAGTAACCCCATCCAATGCCTTGTGCAACCCTTGTTGCACAAGCAGATCTTTAACCTTCAGTTTCCAAAGAGCAAAATTGCTCTTTCCGGTGAATTTCTCCACCTCGAATCTTGCATTCGACATCTTGGCCATTTTTCCTCCTTCCTAGGGTTTCAGTCTTTCTAGAGTTCTTTTCTTTTAGGTTTTCCAAAAAAAAAACCCTTAAAATTTTTCTTTTCTTCAACAATAAAAAAACTGTCTCCTTATTTCTCCAAAACCCTTAAAGTTTTCTTTTCTTAAAAAAAAATTGTTCTGTTCCTCCTATTTCACTCACACATTCCTTTAAAAAAAATCTGAAACAATTTCTTCTGAATACAAGCCCAGACTTATTTAGCAACTGCTGGGAAAAATAAAACTTGTTCTTCCTACTGAAGCTCTGCTCTTTATCAGCTTTGGACAACTCCTTTTCAAACCCAAAATATTCTGGGTAAACAAAAAAAAATTGCCTTTCAACAAATAATTTCTTTCGAAAAAATTACCCGGATCTCAATTTGCTCAGATACGCTTCTGCTGGCCGGCTCTGCTGGCTGGCTCCGCTGGCTGGCTGGCTCTGCTGGCTCTTCACGCCACAGCAATCTGCTGATACACGCAGCACGATACAGCTTCTGCTGGACAGCGCAGGTCTTTTCTTTTTCCGGCGTTTTACACACAGCAAATCTTCTCAGCAGGAGCACGCATCAGATAGCAACAATCTGTCTCCTCTGACGGCACCAGCACTGAAACGGCAGCAACAATCCTCCACGCATAATGCAGGCAGATTCTCTCAGCGTTCTGGTCTCTCGCCACGGACAGCTCCTCAGCACAGCGTTCTGGTTTCCAACGCAGGCAGATTCTCTCAGCGTTCTGATCTCTCGCCACGAACAGCTCCTCAGCACAGCGTTCTGGTTTCCAACGCAGGCAGATTCTCTCAGCGTTCTGATCTCTCGCCACGAACAGCTCCTCAGCACAGCGTTCTGGTTTCCAACGCAGGCAGATTCACGCTAGGAGCACGCAGGCAGATTCACGCCAGGCAGATTCTCTCAGTTACACCTCGGCTCTGATACCACTTGTAAGGACTCTGGACACCACATATCTCCACAATGGTATGATATTGTCCACTTTGGGCCTAAGCCCTCATGGATTTGTTCTTGGACTTACCCCAAAAGGCCTCATACCAATGGAGATATTTGTCCATCCTTATATACCCATGATCCTCCCCACCTCTAGTCAATGTGGGACATTGGTCGTATACCCAACAGATCTGCCAAAGATAGAGGCACCACTATCCCTCCTCCTGCCAAAACAGGCGAATCGTGCATGAACTCCCATGGCTTCTCCCTATCCTCCATGGCGCCAATCTGCTTAGCGATGGCATATACAGGGCTCCCTTCAATCCTATGAATCCATGTTGCCCCCTTTTCCACTCTTTCGCCATGAAACTCAGTGCTGCAGATCCTTCCTCCGGCTCGATCGCTGGCCTCCGGGACCACAATATCCAACTGGTTTGATGCATGAGCCTCCATGAAACGATTTGCAGCAGAAAGGCCCGCTATTCCTGCTCCAACTATGGCGATACGGGGCTTTCTGGCTATCTTCATGATGTTTTTTGATGCACACAACTGGTAATCTTCAATTTTCTCCCGAATGGTGTTTTTATTTTTCTGATTCACCCAACTGGCATTTTAAAAAAAATCTGAAAACCCAAATGAGTTTTTTTTTAATGGTCCTAACTGGTATTTTCAGTTCCTTGGTGTACCCATCTGATCTTCGAACCAACCCAAGAGCTACCGAACACAGAAAACAATTAAACCTCCGCTAGATTTCGAAGAATAGGTTCACTGTGTGCACTATTTGGATGTGTTGTTCCGGTCAGATACTCTCTTGATTGAGGGTGGCAAGCGTAAGGCCTATTGAAAGATTAGGCGTGAGAGCTAATATCATCCGGGTAATTATCATCCCATTCTAAATTGACAACTTAATATTGACCAAAATCATGTAAATATACTTAGTATATCCTCGGTGACATCAAGATTCAACAACTACTCTGACTAATGCAGCTTGATTCTTGCTCCTCCAAAGTGTCCCCAGCTTTCTACTTGTGGACATATGTGTTATCCATGAACAATCGTGGAGTTATTAAATTATTAAATAAGGCTTTTGTTTTAAATTAATTTTAGTGGCTAATGTGTTTGCAAGTTAATATTATAATCGCTATATATTATAGCGGTCTTTGAAGGTGTAAAAAGTATGTTCTGTTATAACTGGAAAAAGGTTGGAATGTTTTGTTTATGAAATGGTTTGAGTAAATTCATAGTATTGTGACAGTGTGATAGAAAGTTTGGGAATTTTCTTTTTTTCTCGTATGAAGTAATGTTTGAAAGTGATTCGTCACATAGATAAGATATACTATGATTTGTCTTAATCAAACTAATTTTGAGCGTAAAATGTTGTATTATGGTTAAAATAACTTAACTAATTTTGAGTGCAAAATGTTGCAATATGGTTAAAGTAACTTTGATTCTTTGATTCTTGACTGAGATACATTGTATATCACATTTAAAAGAAAGATTTAGTATAAAGTCTTTGTCTTATGTGAATCATTAAAGAGAAAATTTGATTTTCATGCACTTTTTTTGAATAAAGTTTTTGTCTTATGCTGATCACTTAAGAGAACATTTGTTTTTCATGCAGTTTTTTAAAGAAAAAAATGGCTTATGTATATTATCCTAAAAGGAGCTTTGGATTTTTGTGTATCAAATTTTTTTTAGACTTGGGTGCAACATGTTGATTTAATAATTGTTTCTTTGTATGCACCATGAAACTTTGTGTTTTGTGCCTTTATGTATCCAAAGTTTGGTGTAACATGATGGAGGAAAATTTGTTTTCATGCAATGTATCTTATAGAAATATGATTTCTTTGGTCATGTAGTTTTGCATGGTTATATACTTTGTCTAGTCGTGACATATTACATCATGTAAAAGTTTCATTTCATGTGACATATCACATTGCATAAAAGGTTTCTTTCATGCAACAAAGTGACATGTCACATCGCTCAAAACATTCATTTCTTCCAACATGTCACATTGCATCATTTTTTCCTATGTGACACATCGCATAGTCTCAAACTTCCCTTCATCATAACAAAGGGAAAATTTATAAAGGAACTCCATTGTGATATATTGCATCTCCTCGAACTTTCTATCTTTAGGACACAAAACACCACACCAAAGTTTTATTCCATGTGATTTCTTTTTGGAAAAAAATTGTAATTTCTTTGTAACTTAGAAAGGAACAAAATTACATTTTGCATATGCTATAAGCATTCAATATGAGCAAGACAATAGTCTTGTGAGAGCATATTAACAACCTCTTGGCTCTAAAACAAAAATAAAAACAAAAACAAAAGATAAATTAAGTGTTATAATAGTCACTTAACTTCTTTTTCTTTCCTTTCTTTCTTTGGACCTTCTTCCATCCCCCTAAAGGTGGATCAATAGGTACAACTGCCAACTTAATCATAGACACCACATGAGGGTGTTGTTTATTAGAATATCAACTTTTTGAAACTTGGACTCTCTTTGAAGCCACCAACCCATCCTCTTTGGGTGCCACAAGTCCAGGATGATTAGATTCAAGGATCGGTTTTATTCCTATAACATTTTGCATGAGTTGTGTAGGTTCATTAGGATTCTGAATGCTCATATCATCATGCTTGTGAGGGTCCTCCTTGATTTCCCCTTCTTCATCCTTTAAAAAAATGGGATCAAAAGGATGTCAACCATTTGTTTTATGGATCTGCCCCTTTTTTTCTTTTTAGGGGGCTTTTTAGCCCATGGACAAGAATCTTGTAAGTGTCATGTTTGGAAACATGTATGACATTTGAATGTCATGTTTTCATAATCCAAGGTTTGGATCCATTGATAGGATCTATGTTTCAACAATATACAGTTAAGTAGACCTTTGTTTAGGTCTATTTTCACACAAATATGAGCAAAGGTAAATAAACCTTTTTTCATTCTTTCAACATCCATTTTTTTGAAAGCGCCCATGGTATTTCCAATGTCCTTTAGTTCCAAATGATGATAAAAAGGAAGAGGAAGATTTGTCAACCTTAACCAAACTAGTATCTTTTTTACTACCATTGTTGAAGAATCAAACTCCAAAAAACAAGGAGTGATGAAGAGCCTTGCTTTTCCCCAAAACTAAGACCCTTCCTTCAAGACTTCCTCTAAATATTCCTAAGATTCAAGTTGTACAATAAAAAAATCCTTTCGAACAAAGATAAATGTCACAATTTTTTATCCTAGTTGTAAAAACCCACTGATGTAGTGCTTCGGATCTTGGCCAAAATCCATTAACTCTGCAAATGATAGTCTTTGACATGAGAACAAAGAAGAGATGATTTCCCTCTTTACTATTGACATCTAGTGCTGACATTTGATCCAAATTTTCAACAATATTGGTCCTGGAAGGGATGAAGGTTGATTCGTTGAACTGGGCCCCTTACCCTATGTCGCATCCTTATATGAAGTTGAAGAAGCTGGATTTTTGGATCCCATTGCACCCCCACACAACCTAAGAAACATGGCAATGGTGAAGTTCTTAGAAATACTATATTCATGCAAATTAACAAATCTCGCATCTATTTCCCTTCACAAATTAGGCATTGCATGGCTATAAGAATCCCCAAGTGGTTCTCCAAGGTCTACTTTAGGGACACCACTTTATCATATTCCATGTGATACATAAAGGAAAGAACATTTTGAAAGGGGGGCACAGAAAGACAATTTTGTGCACTGCACCAAAAATGTTGTTCATTATGGCATATTGCATCAACCCAAAGTTTTCTTTGTCATTACATATTGTAGAGTGTAAATTTCCCTCCCTTGCAATATATCACATCTCCTAAAACTTTCTATGTATGTAACGCAACACACTACATCATATCACATTGCTTGAAAATTACTTTGTGCATCTTCAAGAAATTTGCTCGCTTTCATGATATCAAATGCAAACATTTTTGCACGCAACATATCACATCACTCCAAATTTCCATTTGTAATGGCATATCACATCACCTCAAGTTTCTTTGTGTGTGACACAACACACTTTCTTAAAATTTACATCATTGCAATAACATATATCACACCTAAAACACCTTTGGCTACAACACATCACATCGTGGCAAATATTTTTTTCCATGTGACATAATCAAACTTTCTCAAGCTTTCCTCCATCACAACACAGTGTATAACACACCTAAAATGCCTTTGGATGCGACATATAAGATAGCTCTAAACATTCCTTTGTTATGACATATTGCATTGTGGAAGGGTCTATTTCTATGTGGCACATCACACTTTCCAAAATTGTCCTTATGACATATCACATTGCTCCAGCCATTACTTTGTCATGATAAATGAATCAAGTTGAAGTTTCTTTTCATGCAATACATTGCACTTTCTCAAACCTTCTTTCATCATGGTATAATGTGCATCATACCTAAAACATCTTTGGCTGTGACATATCCCATTGCTTCAAATTTTCCTTTCTCATAACAAACTGCTTTGACAAAAAATTATTTTTTGTGTGACACATTTTTCTTCCCAAAAAATTCCTTCATCATGAGAAAGGGGAATTTTGTAAAATGGTATTGTGTAAAGTGGTTTTAATAATGAGAGGAAACCAAAATATTTTAAACCAAAGGTATGCGCACTTTTTCATCCAACAACTAATAAGGTATGTGGAAGTTTTTGTACAACTGCAATAATCGCATTTGGCAAACTTGCAAAGAGTTCAAGGGGAATTGCAAACAATATAAGCATTGATGATCCAAGAAGTTTAGTGAGTGAATTTATTCAATCTAGATTTGAAAGATTATAAGTGTAAAGGAGCTCTTGATTTCAATGTATTTGAGTGGCAACATCATTGAAAAAAAGGTCCCTACCAGGGTTTCTAGATATTATGTCTTGTCTCGCATTTATTGATGGTCAATCTATCGATTTTTTGTGGTTGGAGCTAAAGTTCCCATGATGGGGTTTGGACGTAACTGCTAAAAATAACTGAGCATCCTTCCGAATTCTATGATAGGAACATAAAACAAGTTCCAAGTGTGCAAATGAGGACCAAAATTTTGAAAGTTAATGTTTTAAATATAAAATAAAATCAATGATGTCATTCCACTTGTATGTGCAAATTCAAAGGACTTAAAAGAAGAAAAAAGGAAGAATGCTTAGGCCCATTTCTCTTATATATGTTGGATCTACAACCATTTAATGTCACTTCTCACATTCATAATTATTCATTTCCCTTGTATTAAATTTTATCATATAATTGTTGTGGTTGGTTAAACATGTTTGAGTGTCTAAAAGATTAACTATTATTAACTAAAATTGGCTTTGGTTGAGTATGATAATTGAATATGGTTGAGTAGAGATCATAATGGTTAACTATGGTTTATTATAGGTTGAATTTGGTTAACAATGGTTGACAATGGTAGAAAATGGTTGACTATAGTAGACCATGTTGATAGGGTTGACGATTGTTGACTTTTTATTGACAAATAATTGACTTTGGTTCATCATAGTTTTTAATGGTTACTGTGTTTGATTGTAACTAAGTATAATTATTTTTAATTGATTGTGATTAATTATAATTGATTATGGTTTATAGTGTTTGACTATGGTTAAAAAAAATTGAGTGTATCAAAGATTTATTGTTGCTAATAACTATGGTTGAGTATAATGGTTGAATTAATTCAAGTATAGATTATAATGGTTAACAATGGCTCATTGTAGGTTGAATTTGGTAACAATGTTTAACTATGGTTGATTGTAGTATACCATGTTGATAGGGTTTATCATTGTTATTGATTTTGTTTGAATAGGGTTATTTTCTGTTAACAATGGTTGACTTTAGATCATTGTGGTTCTTAATGGTTAACTATGGTTGATTGTAGATTGAGTATGATTATCTTTTGTTGATTTTAGTTGATTATAATTGATTATGGTTGATAGTGTTTGAATACAGCAAAACATGTTTAAATGTCAAGGATTGACTATTATTAAGTAAAAGTGGCTATGGTTGAGTATCATGGTGGAATTTGGTTGAGTAGAGATCATAATGGTTAGTTATGGTTGATTGTAGGTTGAATTTGGTTAAATTTGGTTGACAATGGTTGACTATAGTGTGTGGTTGAATTTGATTTACATTGGTTAACAATCATTGACTATAGTGTGTGGTTGAATTTGATTTACAATGGTTAACAATCGTTGACTATAGTATGTGGTTAACTTTGGCTCATTATCTACAAGATCACATAGGGTACCAACAATACGTTCTTTTTCTTTTTATATAAAATATACAATGTAAAATTCATTATGAAAACTAAATCTAGTTACATTCTCCAAAAATAATAAAAAATATTCAATGTAAATATCTATCTCGAGAGAGACCACCTGAGATAAAAAGTAAATGAAAATAGCATATTATATATATATATATATATATGTGTGTGTGTGTGTGTGTGTGTGTGTGTGTGTGTGTGTGTGTGTGCTACAAGTGTCGCTTATACCTTAAATTCATCTTGAGCAACACACTAATAAAATGTTTTAACCCCCCTCTATTTTGTAGAAAATTATAAGATGTTGTAGCCCAACCCACTTTTCATTGTTTGCATGGTTTAATGCCCATACCCATCATAAAACATGTGACTTATAATTTATATCAGATTAGTATTTACATGAAAACAAAGAGCTACTCTACCATTCCTTTTTAACAACTGATACAAGAGAAATTTGCAAGCACACACACAAGTTTGACACACTTGTTTTGGTCAACTTGATCCTTGAAAAAACCCACAGTGGGGAAAACCGATGTTAAAGGAAGATTTTATTTTTCTTCTTTAGAAAAATTCTTACAACAAATATATAATAAGATATTTTACTCATCTCTTTCCTTGAAGCTGCTTCTCTGAGGTTTATCTTGGACTTAGTTCTTGGACTGATAATTATTTCACCCACAATGTGCTCTCCTCAATGAAATTTTCGATCTCTTTACAACTTCTTATTCATAGGAAAAGAAGTCCCAAATTAGTCAAGGTTTTGCTCTGTGGCATGGATTTGTTTAGAAGTGAATACCCATGACTGAAGCACACATCTCCAACCTAGTCCACGAGCTAAAACATGTTCATACTACCACCCAAGAAAATCATTATTATTTGCTCAAGCCAACCCAAAAAACACATTGTCATATATTCAAAAAAACCCAAAAAACACGTTATCTTATTCTCAAAACAACCTGAAAAGCACATTGTCATATGCTCAGAACAACCCGAGAAATAAACAGAACATGAACGAGTGTCCAGAATTTTGTGTGGTAGCTTTGAAGGAGAATATTAGCTTTTTGAATGCTGGTTATAACAATGATCAAACCTAAGACAAATCATTAACCTATGAACACTAAAACTTGACATACTGCTTGAGATTTGAACTCCTTACAAGCTTGAACTCGACCAACAGGAGATACGAACAATTGGAAGTTCCATTAGGGGAATTTTGAGCTCTAAAATGGACCTCCTAAGAAAAATGTACAACCAAAATAAACTTTATAAGAACCAATAAGATTCAAGATGATGATGTCAACAATGGGGAAGGATTCACCATTTTTGGAGTAAAAAAATAAAAAGATTAAAAAATAATAAAATTGCTTTTTCAACTCATATTTTCAACTTATCTCCCTAAGGTTTTACTCAAATTTCTAGCGGGAGTACTTGTTGGATGCACAATTTAATTCCTCATCCAAGGAGTACCTATGTTGCATACTTTTGATGGACCCTGCTACATGAAAAATGAGAAATACATGAAAAACAAGATTGCAATCACGTTTTTCATGTATTTCTCATTTTTCGTGTATTAGGTTC
The DNA here is from genome assembly GCA_031772625.1 of Pinus tabuliformis. Classification (NCBI taxonomy): domain Eukaryota; kingdom Viridiplantae; phylum Streptophyta; class Pinopsida; order Pinales; family Pinaceae; genus Pinus; species Pinus tabuliformis. The sequence goes on along the minus strand of CM062810.1, from coordinate 817,566,517 downwards.
CATCGAAAGTATGCAAGATGGATACTCCTTGGATGAGGAATCAAATTCTACATCCAACGTGTGTTTCCGCTCAAAATTTGAGTAAACCCATAAGGAGATAAGTTGAAAATACGAGTTGAAAAAAGTAGTTTTTTCTTTTTTCCCTCTAAAATTTGATGATGTAATATAATGCAATAACGTTTTTCATGTATTTCTCATTTTTCGTGTAGTAGGGTACATCAAAATTATGCAAGATGGGTACCCCTTGAATGAGGAATCAAATTCTGCATCCAATGAGTGCTTCCGCTCAAAATTTGAGTAAACCCATAGGGAGATAAGTTGAAAATACGAGTTGAAAAAATAGTTTTTTCTTTTTTCCCTCTAAAATTTGATATGTAATCTAATATTATTTTATTATTTCCACTATTATTTTATTATTTCCTTAGAAGGTCCATTTTAGACCTCAAAATTCCCCTAATGTTCTTGATCTCTGCAGTAAGTTTTCTAACACAATCTCTTCCTCTTTTCTCCTTGCTCCTCTCCTCAATAGCTCTCATGAGAATAATGAGCTCAGTCTTCCTTTTTCCTCCCTTTTGTCTTCTCAATAAGATGAGAACTCTAACCCTTAGATCTAATGGTTGAGATTAAATCTCACTCTTTAGATCAAGGGTGGAGATCATTTCCTCTAACCCCCTTTTTAATGTGGTCTCCCTTTCTATTAATGAGCCTCCTAGTGCTCTTTAATGTTTTAGTACCATGGTCACTTTTTCCTCATAAAGTAACTTTTAGAATATAAGTCACTTTAATAATATAAAGTGTGTTTTAGTACTTTACACATAAAACCACTTTTAGACACATGTGACTTAAATAACTTCAAATACATAGTACATCTCCCCATAAAAAGTACTTTAGCCCCCTTGATATTAATAAACTCATTAATATCACTTAGACAAAAGGTAATTAATGTGTCTCCCTAGTCCAAAAGGAGAAATGCCTAGGAAACACCTCCTTGGTACCCTTATTTTCAACACTCCCTCTTACTGAGGAAGGTGTTTCCCACAACTCCCATCATGTCTCTAAAGAATACATGCTTTCCCCTTGACAATGACTTCGTGAAAATGTCTACTGCCAGTTCATCAGTGGATATATACTCAAGCTTCACAACTCCCCTCTAAACCCAATCTCTAATGAAGTGGAACCTGATCTCAATATGCTTTAACCGATCATGAAATACTAGATTCTTAGAGAGGTTAATACAACTCTGATTATCACAGTATATCATAGTTGGTCTCTGCCTCTGACCAAATAAACCAAATAGCATCTTGTGAAGCCACAATGCCTCACAATCTGTCTGACTAGCTACCATATACTCAACCTCTGTGCTACTCAATTCCATTGACCTTTGTTCTTGCTAAACCATGACACAATTGTTGAGCCCAACGAGAAACAACACCCAAAAGTATTATTTGTGTCACTAGCACTGCCATCCCAATCGGAGTCTGTGCAATCAATCAATCTAACTCCATCTTCCCTGACATAGTCCAGACCATAGTCCATTGTGCCTGGTAGGTACCTCAGTACATGTTTTGCAACCACCCAATGCAATCTCTTAAGATCCATCATAAACTGACTCAATGTGTTGACTGTGAAACAAATATCTGGCCTAGCGTTGACTAGATACATCAAAGAACCAGTCAACTGATGATACAAAGTGGGGTTCACCAACTCGGAATCTAAAGCATGCAACTTCTTCTAGTTGGTGATCATAGGAGTAGCCATAGGCCTGCAACCCTCCATATAGAATCTCCTCAATATATCACATGCATACCTGCCCTTTCCAATGAAGATGTGCCCTCCTCCTACCAAACCTCCAACCCCAAAAAGTAGTGCATCAGTCCCATATTGAGCATATCAAACTTTGAAGGAAGATCTTTGTTGCAGCGTTGGATGAATCTGTCTTCTCCTATAATAAAAAATTCATCCACATACAGAACTAGAATGAGTGGATCGTCACCCACCATGAAGAAGTATAGGTTCAAATTTGCATCGCTCTTCTAGAGACCCAAATGTTGCAAGTATGCACCTATCTTCTCATACCATGCCCTCGATTCCTGCTTCAGTTCGTAGAAGGCTTTCTTAAGCTTGAACACATGAGAATCCCTCCCATGCACTTCAAAGCCCTGTGGTTGCTCAACGTACACTTCCTCTCGTATAATACCATTGAGAAAGATGATCTTCATATCCTTTTGGTGAATCCTCCAACCCATCTCAGTTGCTATAGATATTACTGCTCTAATGGGAGTGTATCGAGCAACTTATGTGAAGGTCTCCTCATAGTCAACTCCCTCTACCTACGAGAACCCCCACACCAAAAAATGAGCTTTGAACTTCTCTACGTTGCCATCCGTAACATGTTTGATCTTATAGAGCAATCGAGAAGTCACCGTCGACTTCCCCTTAGTTCTTGGCACCACCTTCCAAACATCATTCTTCATGATGGAGGCATACTCCTCCACCATGGTATCCCTCTAGATCTGCTAACTTGCGACCTCCTCATAACTAGTTGGCATTGTCTACACAACATCTGCCACAAAGCCACCCAACCTCTCTAGTGGTCTGCTCTCCCTCACAGACCACTTGGGTTTCCCTGCCGCCTCATGGGCTTCCTTTAGGGTCTCCCAAAGAAATCTTGGCTTCCTCTTCCATGTAATAGCCTCCTATGGTGGTATGGGAAAATCATCAACTGGAGCCTCTCCTCCTGACAAGGAAGACTCTCCTATTATTAATGGAGATCCTGCACTTGACAATCCTACACCATTTGATCGTGCACTCACTGATATTGGATTTTGTGAACCTGTCACCCTGTTGACGGTGTTGAACCCACCAACATGTCAGGGGATCACACCGGTAATAAGTCCCAATTAGACCTTAGACTGTTTGGTGTAAGAGTCCTAGCAGTGGGTCATATGGTATCACCTTGACCGCAGTTGCGCATGGAGGTAAGTAAGATGTCCTTATTGGTAGCAAGGGTGTGACATGCACAACAAGCCAAGGAAGGTGCATGAATGGTTCTAACACACAGAAAGTGGGGTGAGTGCGCCCCTTGGAAACCTGTGGAAACACATGGCTTGGAAGGGAACACACGAGCAAAGATGCATCACAAACTGGAAGGCAGGTGAACCAACAATCCAAAGTGATGGTTAAACCAACAACACATCTCAGTAAGATTCATACATACATATACAGAAAGAGTCTATACATACATGCGTAAGCAAACAACTACATATATCATTAGAGTAACCAAGATAACTGAAATACAATAACAACATATGCATGAAACGTGTTGGCTCTGTTATATTAAGAAGTGAAAGTTCCAATCATACAATACAACCATGACCAACCACTAGTCCCGATAACGGAACATTACAGTCACTGTCGCCTGCTCCTCCAAAGAGATGTACTAGCTCTGCACTGTGGAGAAGTCAAGGCTCGTTACAATACACTCCAAGCTTTCTCTAAGATACTCCTATCAGAAGCTTGGCTGCCCAAAATTCCGTACAATGAGTTATGAGGTTCTATAAATAGAAAATGGTGGGGTGACCTTTGACATTCCCCTTTGTGACTGTTCACCTACCCTCATGACTCTTTAACTACTCTATGAATGTTACATTCAAATATCGACACTTGGACTTTCACTTTACAAGATGTTACATACAATCTACACATGTACCCATGTGAGACAAAATAGGCTTGAGCAAGCCATGCAAGAGATCACTAAGACTCGGACAATTGTGGGAAGACCAACTCTTTGACATCCTCGCGATGGTCAATGGTGGCGAACTGATGCCAAGCTTGGTAGTCCATGATGGTGTTCGTGTACTCTATGGTGACATCTTTCTGGAAACGAACTCTTGCCTTTGTTGCATCCGGGTACACTAATTTGGCTCCTCTGTCCAACTCGTCTGATAACATGTGCATCATCATCTTGAGTGCAGCCAGACCAGCGACATACTGATGCATAATGTCTGCGTTGATCGCCAAGTCTGCGTTGGTGGCTATGCACATCAACTCGTCAAAGTACATGTCCAACTCCAGTCGGACTTGATTCTTTGTCTTTGCCTCAGTGAGTGTCCCAATGGATGGGATCACATGTGTGCGCACAACAACATCCATGCTTCTGAACACCCGTGCATGTGAAGCCTGCAAACTAGTGATGAGTTGCGGGAGTTCCTCATAGTTCCAGATTTGACTCTGGATGCGTGCCTTCAACTCTACCGCCTTGGGCTTCATCAACTTGGGCAAGTGTAACGGGGCTCCCTTGTATCTCATTGTCCATGTTTGCATGCGGTCGACGACAGTGTGCAAATCTAACAAGATGCATGCTCTCCTAGCATAGCATTGTTGCCAACCGTTGAGATGGACAACTGAATTATGCATGGTGACAAATATGGAATACAACATTCACATGACTATCTCGAGAGACGATACCTCATTTAGTATTTCTCTCTTCAACTCTGCTCTGGCGGATGTTGTAACATGTTCTCCTCCCTACTTGACCGTCTGTAACTCCTTAGCCATTCGCTTGTTCTCTACTATCAAGAAGTGAACACTCGAGCTGGTGGCTTCGGCATATGCTCTGGTAGCATTAGCCAATGTTGTTGGATGCTTGCGCACATCAGATACGATCACTCATTCTTCAAACTGCGCAGGAGATGTGTGGACATCCGGAGTAGTCACTCTACACGATTGCACAACTCTATGTTGTGACTCATCGAATGATATGTTGTGCATCTCTGCTTCCGGATTGTCTTCAAGGATCTCAATATCTCCTTGATCGCTCAGGACTTGCTCTGCTTCCGGATCTAGTGAAGCGGTGGGTCGACCTCTTGGTTGTAAGGCATGAGGTCAATATCATGTTTTGACTTTGGCTGCTCCATCTCCGTATCCATCTGCTCAAGTATCTGTTCAATCTCTTGAGCAAAGTCCTGCTCCTATGACTTCTCACCCTGTCTGCTTTGTGCCAGCTGCTCGGATGAGTCTACAACCTGTATGGGCGCAGTTTCATCAATTTGTGCATGTTGTGCCTCCGTTGTGTCTGTCCCTGCTGTGCTTCCTTCTCCTGTCTGCACAACTCTTGTTCTTCCTAGAGTTTTTGCTTCAACTCTTGCAACTCCTTCACTGTTTCCTCCATCCTCTGTTTCTCTCTTTGCCTTTGCGCGTTCCTCCTATCGCATTGTCGCCTCTTCGCCTCTATCTCCAAAGCTTCTTTCTCCACAAGTGGGTTTGCTTTGAACTTGCAGCTTTGTTCTGCCTCTGTGTTGTCAACAATATTTCTCTTGCCTTTGTCACGCACAGGTATGTTACCCCCTGCTGCTGCTGATGATGGTTCTCTCCTAGATGTTGCTTCGTGCTGCTTCGCTAACCATTCCACAACTATGCTGACCGGTTCATTGACCCTGGAGAAGCTGTGGAAATATCTCCATGGGTCTTCCTCATCCCAATGACACGCCTCGTGGATCCAAGGAAATTGCTCTTTCTCATAGTGGTCCTTTACAAAGCAATGCAGGTCGTACGGATTGAAACTTCTGGTGCCGCAAGTAAATCTTTTGAACTCCTTTGTCTTTACATCAGCATGCTTAAGATTATGTATCTTGTATAACGCGATCCGCAATAGAAGAGCGGGCCAAGGTGCCTTCTTCTTCCAATGAAGTCTAGCTGACAGTCCTGTCAAGATGTGGTACGACACTTCTTGCATGACAAGTTTGTCCATGAAAAACTTCGATAAAACATGCGGAGGCTTCTCCGCGTTGTACATTTGTATGAAAGTGCCAAGAGGTGAGGCCTACCAATCCGTTATGTCGATCAATGCCTCCATTTCTTCCTGCGAAATTCAAGGTGGATTCTACTCAAATATCATCTTGTACACCGGGGTGAAAAAATGGTCTGACAACTGTGTGATGACTCCGCAGAAGCTGCATTCAGAAAACAATTTGCAGTAAGTGTGTATAAAGGTTTCCGTTGATGTCCATGCCCAACTCAAGCCTAGGAACTGTTGACGGGCACAGATTGCATCCAAAATGTATGCGGACATGTATATCTTTGCTTGCTGACCTTTGGGCAGTTGTCGAGCTCCTATTACCTGTTCCTTCAGCCTATGAGCCAACATGTCAGACCAGTTGCATGGTTTGCCTTCGCTGGTCAGTTGGTCTAATGCGATCACCCAACTCTGTGGGAAGGTCTCTGTGTTGTCTTGGTCGTACAAGCGGCACGCAAAGATGACCAAGTAATGATATGCCTTATGCAGTATCTTCATCTTGTAAACCTAGTTGGATGTCATCCTGAACTTGGCTGGCTCCTTCACCTAGCTCTTCAAGATGTCCCTGGAGTTTTCACTGCTGTTGGGTCTACTGAAGATTTTCTCCATTATGATCACCAGCTGTGGCAAGTGGTACATCTGCTGATAGTCTTATGCCCTAAAGGTAACAATCTCTGTCCCGCTGACACTGCTTAACACCATCATCTTGGGATTAATGTGCGGGACGATCCAATGTATCATGTCTGCGCATGGAAACGCGAGATACCTGCGTGAAATCTGGTACAAGCCAGACTTGTGGATATTCACATAGACCCCATGGTCTTTCATATCTTCCCCAAATGTGCCTGAGAATGTGTCATTAATGTCCTTCCATTTTAACTTGATGTCTTTGTCTATGAGCAGCTTGGTGTCTTCGTAAATCAACAAACTCATAGACACTTACGCAACTGCATCTCCAGTTGTGCTTCCGTCAGTGTCCTTTGACCCTACTCTCTTAGAGGCCATTGAACCTGAACTGCAGAGAGACGACGAACACCTACTATACCTAGAGACATGGTGAAATTCATGGCAAGCAATTTGTCAGTTGAAAACCAAAGCAAACTTGAGGACTGACATGCAACATACCCAGGAGACTGATGGCAAGGATTGCGCAATTTTCACCAGGAGGTCGGGAGACTGATTGTCGGAACTGTGCAAAAGACATTCCGGACTATCAGGAGGCTGATTGGATGCTGGAATTGCGGAGTGCACAATCGAGGCTGACCTGCTAGGGGCTGAGATTGCACAATGTGAAATTTCAGTCAACAAGGCATGCAGGCCCAGGGACTGCATTGCGCAATTTTCTGGGCCAACAGAGCACTGCCTCTTAGAATTGCGCAGAGCAAGCCTGGAGGACAGTGTCTGGCCAGTTTTGTGCATTTTCTGGGAGGAAGGCAAATCCTTCCCTCTCAGAAATGTGCAATGTTGTCCGGGCAAGGCAAGGCCCAGGCCAAGGTTGCCCAGACCCGCCGACGGGCGACTGAAAACATGTGAAGCTTTGAATGCATGGAAAAACTGAGTGTAAGCAAGAGTGAATGATCATGCATGAAAACAGTGAATGCAAGATTCAGAAAACGGGAAAACATGCATGCATGTGAAATGGGTCGCCGCAACGGCGACCGTTGGTGCAAAAATAGTGTCATGCATGCAACAGCAGTGAGATGCAAACGAAAACTGAAATGGTGCTTGTACAGGCTAACATGCATACAAACGACATCAAGAATTCACAAAAATCAAGCAGACATCACTCACAGAAGCCAAACCACAAAAGCAACAGAAATGTTGCAAAAGACATGTAAAGTGGACTTACCGAGAAAAAATAAGTTGAACGTGCCAACGACTCCTAGATGTGATGTGGGATGTCAGAGCTCCAAGATCGATGTGAAGAATGATCTCTGCAATGTCGAATAAATAAGTTTGAGGCTCATGATGCGCATGCCACAAATCTAGGAAAAAGAGACACTTGGAGGGCAGTTTCTAAAACGATCTTTGCATGTAACCTCCAGTTGCTAAAAATAGATCCCTAAAATCTAGGGATGTTTTTTGCATGTTGCTTTTTGTTATTTCGGAAAAAGCAGCCCATGAATGCAAATTAGTTTTGCTCGGTCCGAGAGGGAACCGTTCAACTTGAAGGCACATGCATCGATCCACAAGCCTGGGATGAAAATTTGCTCAGTTTCTCAATTGAGCTAGGCTGGCTGTCCCTGAGGGATTGCGCAATTTATGGGGTCAGCAGGTGACTGTCTCCCAGAATTGCGCAATTTTTGGGTTGAGGCCCAGTGCCAGGCCAGATTGCGCAGTTTTCTGTGGGAAGCTTGTCTGACTGCTCTACACAATTTTGGAGCCCAGTAGGTTGCCCAATAGATTTGCGCAATTTATGGAGGGAAGGTTGGCTCCCCTCCAGAATTGCGCAATTTTCTGGGGGAGTTGCTCAGCCAGCAAATAGTCTAAGTCTGGAATGTCGGTCTGTGGGAGGGAGACAAACAAGCTAACATGTATAGGCTGACAGGCCACTAAAATTCAGCTGAAGCCTATGTACTTGACAGTGCAAGACATGCTGCTAAGGATGGTTGGTAGGGAGGCTCCAAAACGGAGCTAAGGCAAAATTTTGGAGGGTGGTTGTAGCCGCTACAACACACCCCTAAAGAAAATGATCCTCCTGATCCTGAAACCTGTAGTGTGGCCCCCTGCTAAGGAGATTGCTTCTCTACTTGATCAACCTCCTGAGACCTTCTCAAGGCTCCTGCCTCCTCAAATATCACATCCCGCCTCAGGACAACTTTCCTAAGTGCAGGAATATATATAAAATAGGCTTTGTTGGTCTCACTATAACCCACAAGAATACCCTTCTATGCAGTGGGTTCCACTTCGTCTTATTCTCCTCAGGGACGTATGAATATGTAAGGCACCTAAAGATCTTGATGAGCCCAACTTTCGGCTTCTTGTTGGTAAACACCTCCTCGATAGTATTGCTCCCCAAGACTTTATGTGGGCTCCTGTTATGTAAATATACAACAATGTTACACCGCTTGAACCATAAGAAGAAAGGCAATCTCTGACCATGTAACATGGCTCTAGCTGCACCCACTATGGCCTTGTTCTTCCTCTCTGCCACCCCATTCTGTTTGGGGTTATAAGGCATTATATACTCCCTCTTGATGCACGCACTCCTACAAAAATCCTTCATCTCTGTGGAGGTATACTCACCCCCATTATCTGATCTCAACACCTTGATCTTCTTCCCTGTCTGGTTCTCTACAAGAGACTTAAACTCTTGGAACCTTTTGAAAACCTTATCCTTGGTCTTCAGAAAGAAAATCCAAGTCTTCTTCGAGTGGTTATCAATGAAGGTCACATAGTACTCACATCCAATCAATGACACATGAGACACAAGACCACAAACATCAGAGTGTACCAAGTCAAGGATACCTATAACTCTATTGTCACTGCTCGGGAAAGGTGTCTTGGTGTACTTTCCCAAAGCATACACCCTACACACATCATGATGATTAGTGTTGAACTTTGGTAAATCTATAACCATATCCCTCTGCATCTTGAAAGCTCCATGGTGCAACTGGGCCATCCTCCTGTGCCATAGCTCACACAACTCACTGATGTTGGTCTATGCCACCAAGGCTCTAATAGGTTGAAACATAAACCTGTATAGCCTCCCACTCTGGACTCTAGTAGGTCTAGCATGCTCAACACTAGATCACCATGGATATATCAACACATGTCCTCTACAAAACACCACCTCATACCCCTGTCCTCCAAGCTGGAAACTGATATCAAGTTCTTCTTCAACCCTGAAACATAAAGAACATCAGTCACTTTCATAAGGGGGTAATTGTTGAAAAATGCAATTAGGTTCGGTCTTCATATTTATCATTGTACTTATGTAATTACATATTTTATGAAAAAACAAAAAGGAAGAAAAAAAAAATTATTTATTATTATTTTTCAAGCATGGGTTTCATGCTCAAAGTCAAATTATTATTTAGGTCAAGCATGTTCTTCATGCTTCTAGGGTTTGTCAAGTCAAAAGAAATAGTGTCATGAGTCAAATCAATGTACTTGAGTCAAATTCCTATTTGGACTCCTTGAAAAAGATGTAAAAGATTTTTTATTTGAGTCAAAATAGTCAAATTGTCCTCCACAAGACCAAGTCGGCCCAGAGAGACACCTATTCGACCTCCTAGAAGGGTATATATACAGTGCAATTCGACCTCATTTGGAGCATCAACACACACTTCGATTTATGTGCCAAGGAGAGCAAGAAAAAGAGCCAAAAAAGTCAAGAGAAAGAGAAAAAGTCACAGGAGGGAGAATGAGGGACAAAGGAAAAAGAATTTTCTATCATACATGTGAATTCTGCCCTAGTTTCTACCACACATGCGAAGGTACAAATCTATTGTAGGGTCCACGAAATTCAGGAAGAGTTGCAGGTCCAAAAATCACAGTTTGACCAAATTTGTTGATCATTGACCGACATTTACTTTGTTGAATTTGACTTGGTAAGGGAAGGTTGAAAATAGGGCTAACTTGGGGCTTGTGGAAGGACTTTGTCTTGGTGTTTGGGTTTTGGCATTCTCGCTTTGATATATTTTATAAGAATATATTTTCTGGGTTTTCCCCTTGGAGGGTTTTTGCCTTGGTTTGGAGCTTATCTCTTGTGTTCATTGTATTTTTGTGATCTTCATAGTTTTTATGGTTTTGGTAATTGTTTGAATATCATAACATAATAAAAGTAATAAGAAGCCAACACATAATCACAAGCAATTACCAAGTAAAAGAGAAATCAACCCTAATTGTTGACCTAAGGATTTCTCAATAGTAATGACTCCCTTTGAAATGATATTGTCCCCACTCTTGTTGCTTTGACCTTGGAGTTATCTCTAAGCACAACCTCCAAGTCAATGTCATCCTCTGAGAGACTCGTGAAGTGCTCTCTCACTCCATTCATATGTCAGGATGCTCCATTGTTAACGAACCATGCATAGGAAGAAGTAACATGAGTGGCTAAACTCACCACCAAGGTAAACTAATCCACCTTTGCCAATAAGGCTAACTCGGTGTCAAATATGGAAGTGAACTCATCCACCTCTATTGAAGCTACAGCTCCGTGATTCTTCTTATTCTTCTTGTTGGGACATTGAACAACATAGTGACCTATCTTCCCACAAGCAAAGCATTTCACTTTGCTCATGTCCTTCTCATTTTCCTTATGCTTCCCCTACTCCTTCTTTGCTCCACTAAAAGACCCCTTATTGGCCTTCTTGCCCTTCGTTGTAAGGGTGACATTCTCCTCCTCACCTCCCCCACCACTTCGACTACCCACCTTAGCACTCCTCTTGATCTCATACTAGATGAAATCATCCCACATCCTTCTCCATCCTGGAAAGTGCTCTCTAGCCACAATGCCATGTATGAATCCATCCCATTTCTGGGTGAATTCATCTAATTCAATCATGACCAACTGGCTCTCTGAGATAGCCTCTCCCACAACAGCCAACTCATCCTTCACTTGTGAGATCCCAGTGAGGTATGAGGTCACACTATCGGTCTTGGTCATCTTGTTGTTTCTTAGCTTTTGCCTCAACACCATCTTTCTATTCTCATTAGAACTCTAGTGTAATGTGACAAGGGACTCCCACATCTCATAGGAAAACTTCATTCCTGTCACATGAGAGAATAGGTGATCTTCGATGGCATCAAGGATGGTCCTCTTTGATTTTACATTCTTCTTATTGAATTTTGTCAACTATGTTTGGTTAGTAGGAGGTTGCACTAGACTCTCTACAATATCCCATACCTCCAATTCCTCAAACAAGAGTGTCATCCTCTTCTTTAAGGGGAAAAAATTATCAACCCCATTCAATCTGTCTTCTACCCTCAACCCAATAGCCATGACCCTCACAACCAACAAATTGGAGTAAATCTTATACTAGGCAATCTTCACCCTTTCAACCAACAATTCTTTGGGTTTTTAATAGAGGTTTAGTGTCTGTTGTTCACTGAGATGGCATAATTTGTGTTTACTGGTCTTTGTATCAATTGATGCAAAATCTCAACTCTGACTTCTCTTTGGCTCTGATATCATGTAGAAAATTATACGATGTTGTAGCCCAACCCAGTTTTCATGTTTTGCATGGTTTAATGCCCAAATCCATCATAAAACATGTGACGGATAATTTATATTAGATTAGCATTTACATGAAAACAAAGAGCTACTCTACCATTTCTTTTTAACAACTGATAAAAGAGAAAATTGCAAGCGGTCACACAAGTTTACACACTTGTTTTGGTCAACTTGAACGTGGAAAAACTCAGTGGGGAAAACCTGTGCTGAAGGAGGATTTTATTTTGCTTCTTTAGAAAAATTCTTACAACAAAAATACAATAAGAGATTCTATTTATCTCTTCCTTTGAAGTTGCTTCTCTGGGGTTTCTCTTCCTTTGAAGTTGCTTCTCTGGGGTTTCTCTTGCACTAAGTTCTTGGACTGATAATTATTTCATCCACACTCTGCTCTCCTCAGCGAAATTTTCGGCCTCTTTACAACTTCTTATGCACAGGAAAATAAGTCACAGAATAGTCAAGGTTCTGCTCTATGGTACGAATTTGTTTAGCGAGGAATACCCATGCATGAAGCACGCATCTCCAACCTGGTCCATGAGCTAAAACATGTTCAAACTACCACCCAAGAAACTTGTTATTTACTCAGACCAGCCTGAAAAACACGTTGTAATATACTCAGAACAACCTGAAAAACACGTTGTCATATGCTCAGAACAACCTGAGAAATACGCAGAACAGGAACGAGTGTCTAGGATTTCATATGGTAGCTTTGAAGGAGAATGTTAGTTATTTGAATGTTGGTTATAACAATATTCAGACCTCAGACAAATCATTAACCTGTGAGCACTGAAACTTGACAGACTGCTTGAGATTCGAACTCCTTACAAGCTTGAACTCGACCTCCAGGAGATACGAGCTACTGGAAGTTCTTTTTGTTCTCTGCAGTAAGTTTTCTAACATAAAAACTCTTCCTCCTTGCTGCTCTCCTTAATAGCTCTCATGAGAATAATGAACTTAATCTTCATTTTTCCTCCCTTTTGTCTTTTCAATAAGATGATAACCTTAAACTTTAGATCTAATGGCGGGGATTAAATCTCAACTATCAACTAATTAGATCGAGGGTGGAGATAATTTCCTCTTCACCACTTTTTTAATGTGGTCCTTCTTTCTATTAATGAGTCTCTTTAGTGCTTTTTAATCTTTTAGTACCATAGTCATTTTTCCCTCCTAAAATATCTTGTAGAATATAAAAGTCACTTTAATAATATAAAGTGTACTTTAGTACTTTACACATAAGTCACTTTTAGACACATGTCAATTTAATAACTTAAAATAGCTTATACATCTCCACATAAAAAAAACTTTAGTCCCTTATATTAATAAACTCATAATATCACTTCAGACAAAAGGTAATTAATGTGTTTCCCTAGGCCAAAAGAAAAAATGCTAGGGAAACTCCTCCTTGGTACCCTTATGTTCAACATGTTTCTATATATGTTTTAATGTGTACTTTCTAATTATGCATATTAGCGAAATTTGTAATTCATTCAATGCTTGATATGGAATTGACATGGAAGAGAGAGAGCAAGTGAAAAAAATTATAGTTTGTGTAATTCCTTTTACGCTTAGTATGGAGTTCAACCCATGCATACATATATCCATCATAGATTCATGTTAACTCTAGATCTATTAAGCACTAGGAGGGATCAAATCTCTTGAGGTGCAAACATTTCCTTAACTTTTGCATTTTGAAAAAAATTACATTTTCAGAGATCTGATCCCTCTCGATCCCTCTCGATGCTTGATAAAATCCAAAGTTAACATAAATTTATACTAATAAATATTTGCAATTATATGGAGAAAAAAATTTGATAATAGAATTACCATTGGACTCTTGAAAAAGCTCAATCCATAGTATATCAACCATAGTCACATATTCAATCATAATTGAGAAACCATGCACCTCGCACTTGTACTCTAGAATTGATAATAGTAAAGACCTGAGAATTATTATTAATATGTTTAATTCAGGTCAAGCTCTAACAATAATTAACAGCCTGAATCAACAGATTAGTGAGAAGTAAAACAGAGAGGGTAACCAGTATTGACATTGAGATGTGTATCTGGATCATTCCATTCCAAAAAATACCTTACAGAGCTAATGCCAATCAAGAATTATTCATCATCCTCATGAACAGCATCCATTTAGACATGAAAATTGTTGAGTCATTGCACTCTGTAGAATAAGGATAGGGTATTGTACAGTCATAGAAGCATTTCTGTAAAGTCATTTTATCATCTAATTTAACTGTTCACACACACCAAATAAACAGCACATAGAGAAAGGAGACCAAAGTTGAATAAACAAATATATCAGCTCTGCAGCCCATCAAACATTATGTGAAACCATAAAAGAGAGACTATTCTCTCATGCACTGTGTCATCAATTTGGCTTTGGCCATAACATCTCAAGATGAAGATAATCAAAATACAAGGAAAAGTCCTTTCCATAAAAACAAATGGTATATTCTTTTTGCTTCAGTTGCAATGGGATCAGTAAAATACTTTAAGCATACTAGAACTGAAATTTGAACAACCAAATTAAATTATCATCTAGCATCTGCAGGCAAAGTACATAGAGTGATCAATCTATCTACTAAGTCCAACACGAAGACCTATGAGACAAAGTTAAGCATTCTGCATCAGATGCCAACTTCCAAGACTAGTAGATACTGAAACTATTGAAAAGACCCGATACGTTCATGTGCTTTCCATTGATGCTCCAACTTATACCTCACATTCCCCCAACATTTTGGATACAAAGTTCTTATAAATAAAACTATTGATGTGAAGCTGTAGCGATGGACTCCTGCAATAAATAGCAACAGCAATGACAATACCAACAGCGCAGCAAACTTTTCAGATCATCTCTGGAAATATCTAATAGCATAAACATTTAGTAACATGAGGGAAAAACATGACAGGAACAAATTGTATTTGGGACTTCCAAAGAAGACAGAAATTAGCCCTTTATAAGTAGGCTACAAACACACTCCATGCTCTCTCCTTACTACTACAGCTTTCTATGCTTAGTTGCACCTACTCTGAACCAAAATAACGAATATTCAAGTTTCAATCCCTTTAGACGGGGCACTGAACCAAACTACAAACCACATTTTCCATATATAATTATCACGCTCAACTCTTTGTTCTTATCATAACCTATAATTGTTACTATCCACTTTCTTTTTTATTTTTATTTTATTTATGGTCCTGCTAAATTTCATGTGCATTTCTCTGCTTCCACTTGTGCATTTATCTTCATCGCATTACTTTCATTAGACATACATTGCAATCATCTTGGTACAAATGCTTATGACGACTTTTGAAAAGTGATAAAATTGTCTATGGAATAGCTCCACTGAAAATCAAATGCCAAAAATGAATCTAATCTCTTGGATCCATGGATGCATGGAGGTTTGATAGCTGAAAAACTCAAATCAACTAAGGAAATTAAGAGCAGGGATCTTAAACCATCACATTTCAATACAAAGAAGCTGACTGAGACTGTTATTATGTTCCAACAAACATCCTTGGTTTGAGCAAATCTACTTCAGAAGTTCAGATCACAATAAGTTGTAGTGCCTGAGCAGTCTATTGGCTTCTCTCAATCCACTCAAATAGGCGCCATGAGTTGTTGAATAATAGTGCCTATCAGTAGCCTCACCCGCAAATAAAATCTGCAGAGGCCTGATGCTACTCTGATCCTCTGGATATGGCAATGGCTCAGCCAATATATCAATATCATCCCCTGTTGAGCCCACAGGAACGTAGCTATAAGACCCCCAAAACAAAGGATTTCTGCCCCAACCGCTTCTCAGAATGCCATCTATCACAGGGCTCTTATCACCCTCACCAACGCTGTCAATGCTTCCCTTCTTCAGGTCGATGCCAAATGCAGACAAGGTATCAAGGAAACCCTTGATGACCTCCTGGTCCGCTAAGGACTCCATTGCAACTGCTTCCTTCCCCGCAAACCACCCAGTAACAACATTGGATTGCTTGTGGATTCGTACCACTGCGTAGGTTTTCCTCATCCACCATGGACTCAAATCATCATCCCCATCACCGTGTTTCAACCCCGTAAAGACTAATTTAACATTGGGTATCTCTGAAACAACAGAGCCCATATGCAACAACACCTTATCCACAACCCCGAAGCCAAGCCTACTAATTGCACTGGCTTTCCGGGGTGGCAGGGGCGGCTCGAAGCCATGAAACACAAGGTCTTGTGGTTGCTGATCCGTGACACTATCTGCATCGTTCCTCTTGCAATTTTTAATGACAGACTTCAGTACACCCAATGAAACAGTGAGGATCATGTGATGAGCCTCAAAATTAACATCAGGGCCCTTCAACAACACATAGCTCCCACTGCCCTCCACCTCACTTCTCCAGGCTATACTCTCAATCTTAGCATTGTACACTATACTCCCCTCAGGTAGTCTATTCACAAGCTCCTGCACAACACTAGAATATCCCCTAGGGATGGGTAAATGCATGCCAGGGAACTCCCAATACTCACCATAAGAATCCAAGTTCACATTATCCAAATTGTCTGCAACAGTGACGGTCCTATCCATGTGACTCCGACTATGAAACACGACCTCCTGTAATGGCCTCAGATCCCAATTGTGTATTTCCTCCTATCCCGATTCTGCCAAAACAACCTATGGGGATGCAGACAGGGCTTTGCTATTCTGAGCATTCTTTGCTAAATATTCCTCTAACCCTGCTCTCAGATAAGTCCCTAAGCCCCCAGTTAAGTCCCCATGCTTGGGCTCCTCCCCAACATGACCATCTGGTAAAATCATCTCGCTGTTTTTCATATGATTTTGTGCCTTAGCCAATAAATCTTTGTACAGTCTAAGCA
This sequence comes from Pinus tabuliformis, assembly GCA_031772625.1. Lineage (NCBI taxonomy): Eukaryota > Viridiplantae > Streptophyta > Pinopsida > Pinales > Pinaceae > Pinus > Pinus tabuliformis. Next base: position 817,549,675 of record CM062810.1, on the reverse strand, counting down.
TTGGATCTGCCAAAGATGGAGGCACCACTGTCCCTCCTTCTGCCAAAACAGGCGAATCGTGCATGAAATCATCCATGAACTCCCATGGCTTCTCCCTATCCTCCATGGCGCCAATCTGCTTAGCGATGGCATATACAGGACTCCCTTCAATCCCATGAATCCATGTTGCCCCCTTTTCTACTCTTTCGCCATGAAATTCCGTGCTGCAGATCCTTCCTCCGGCTCGATCGCTGGCCTCCAGGACCACAATATCCAACTGGTTTGATGCATGAGCCTCCATGAAACGATTTGCAGCAGAGAGGCCCGCCATTCCTGCTCCAACTATGGCGATACGGGGCTTTCTGGCCATCTTCATAACGTTTTCTGATGCACACAACTGGTATTTTTCAATTTTCCCTCAAATGGTGTTTTAGTTTTTTTTATTCACCCAAATGAGTTTTCTGATGACCCTAGCTGGTATTTCAGTTCCTTGGTGTACCCATCTGATGTTCGAACCAATCCAAGAGCTATCGAACACAAAGAAAACGAATAAATCTCTGGTAGATTTCAGAGAATAGGTTCAATGTGTGCGCTATATGGATGTGGAGCTCGGGTCAGATACCCTCTTGATTGAGAGGTGGCAAGCGCAAGGCCTAGTGAACCAAACTGCACGGATTTCACCAGGTGCAACGGAAGCACCCCTTAAGATTGGGTGTGAAATAGTAGGCCAAACTGCAGGAATTTGTGCATCAGGTGCAGCAGAAACACCCCTTAGGTGATTTTGTTGTGCATTATTTGCCCTGCAAAATGCCCTCCATATCTTGAGTAATGCATGACAAATTGCTACGTAGGCAATCCATTCAAAGTGCCTGTTATATTGGAATGCAGGGCCATACTCGTAAATTTCTCGTCCTTTATTTTAAATTTGTTTTCATTTTCTTTTAAATTTCGTGAGAGTGAAGCGTCCAAAAAGCAGAAGAATGCAATTTCAAAGGCCGGAGTAGTGGCTCACCAGAAGCGATCTGCAATTACACACTAACTCAGCGTGCCAGTGGATGGCTCCCTTCAGTATTTCGCTGAATCGCAACCTGCGCACTGAGCTTAATTTGTCGTGTGTTCTCAAAACTCATCGCATGCAGGGTAGTGGGCTGAACTTGTCGTGAGCTTAAGGTCTAATGCTCTTTGCACTGTCTTAAATGACCACATACAGAATTGCAGCGCCCGTACGTTGGAAGGAAGTCCAAGGTGCTCCTGCAGGGACGTGTAAACACAAAACGAAGTGAATCGATTCGATTCTGCGACCTCCCAAAATCGCAAAAAATATTCAGAGAAAGTAAGATGACTAACTCACCTGACAGGTCCTGCCCTTCTAACATTTCACATCCATTCAAATGGACGAGCGCTATGTACCATGCAAAATACCAGAAAAGAAAGAAAATAGCTGCATAAAAGTAGTAAGTTGAAGCTTTTGTTAATTTTTTGGCACTAAGATTGTGGGGTCAATTTTTCTTGAATCCATCAAAATCAAGTTTTAATAGTTGAGCTGTTAATTTTTTGGGGTTCAATTTTCCTTGATTCCATCGAAATCAAGTTTTAATAGTGGATTGGATTTAGAGAACTCTTCTTAGTTGAGTCTACCCCAGATAACTCTTCACAGTTGAGTGGATTTAGAGAACTCTTTTTAGTTGACTCTGCCTTAGATAACTCTTCATAGTTGAGTGGATTTAGAGAACTCTTTCTAGTTGACTCTGTCTTAGATAACTTTTCATAGTTGAGTGGATTTAGAGAACTCTTTCTAGTTGACTCTGCCTTAGATAACTCTTCATAGTTGAGTGTGGTTTGGATAATTACCAAAAAAACTTAAATTTAATTTAGATAAGTGGAGTCTTATGAAAAAAACAAAAAATTATAGGCTTACAAAACAAAAAGACAAACCAGATTTATATAGTATCTAAAAAAAACCCTATAAACACAAAAACAAAATAATTAATAAAATATTGTATTGTTAAATGTCATGATTAAAAATTAAAAAATATAATTAATTAATATTATTTATATATATATATGTGTGTTTATTATGTGTGTTTTATTTTTTTAATATATATAATTTTTTATAATTAAATTTATTAAAATATGTTTTTAATATAATAAAGTCACCTTAAATTGAAAATATAGAGAACAAATTATAACTCAGGAAAATAGAAATAATAGAAAAAAATAATAATAATAATAATAAGAAAGTTAAATAAAAAGAAAATGAAATAAAAATGAAAATTAAGAAAATTAAATAAAAATGATAAAATTAATAACTAATAAACATGGAAGTTACCAAATAATTTATAATAAAAACTCAACTAATCACTTTACAAATAAATAAATTTAAATAATAATAATAATAAAATAACAAAAATTGAATTCCTAACATTAAACTATGGATAAACAACATAAATTTTTAATCAAAAATTAATATACGATTAAATACAAAACTAAAAACCTAATACCATACCTCAACCTCAACAAATATGCAAATATAATAAGCATAAAACAATTAAACCTGACATAAACACAACCACAACTTAGGCCAAACTTATAATAATAATAATAAATAAAAAACATCAACTACCCTGACTACTACCCAAAAAACATAGCACAACTATTATGACTGATGCAGCCTGATTCTTGCTCCTCCAAAATGTGCCCAGCCTTTTAATTTTTAAGATTATGGGCATACATGCTACGCCGACCAATCGGGGAGTTGTTAAATTATTAAATGAGACTTTTTAATCTGTATGCACGTTAATATTATAATTGTTATATATTATAGTGGTGTTAGATGGCGCAAAAACTATGTCTTTATTAAATGTGACTTTTTAATGTGTATGCACGTTAATATTATAAATGTTATATATTATAGTGGTGTTAGATGGTGCAAAAACTATGTCTTATCAAATGAGACGTTTTAATGTGTATGCACGTTAATATTATAAATGTTATATGTTATGGTGGTGTTAGATGGTGCAATAACTGTCTTTATTAAATGAGACTTTTTAATGTTTATGCACGTTAATATTAACTGTTTCCTATTATAGTGGGTTTTTTTAACTGAATTTTTTAAATGAGCCTTTTAATGTTTATAATTGTTACATATTTAGTGGTTTTTGATGGTGCAAGTACTGTCTTTATTAAATTATTACATGAGACATCTTAAAGTGTATGCATGTTAATATTATAATTGTTATATGGTATAGTGGTTTTTGATGTTGCAAAACTTATGTAGTATTGTGATGGTGGGAAGGAAAGTGTGGGAATTTTTTTCCAATGAAGTAATGTTTGAAAATTGATTTTTCACATAAAGTGATTATTAAATTAATGTTGAGTGTAAAATGTTGTTTTATAGTTAGAGTAATTTTAAGAGTAAAAATTTTTAGGGTTAATATTAGTTTATGGGTGAAATTTAAGGGGTTTTATATTCTGGAGGGCCGAATATTTTATATTACACCTATTTTTTATAATTAGTCAATAAATTGTTTAAAAAATAAATATTATATTTTAACTAATGAAAAAAAATACAAATAAATTTTCAAGCCAAGATTCGCTTGCACAAATAAACCTTCAAGTCAAGATTCGCTTGGTTTGCAGGGCGGATTTGCTTCAATCGCTCTAATGTCATGTCGGATTTGCTTCTAATTGCCCAATTTCTAGGAATGAAACTGAGTAGGGGCTATTTCGCCCTCTACCATTCTTGGAAATCGAGGGTTAGGTTAATTCAAGGGTTTTCTATTTGATTCGCTTATATACAAGGGTTTTATGTTTGATTAGCTTGTGTAAATTTCATAAGATACTGGGCTCATTTATATTACCTCCCAGCGAGCATAATTCAGTCAATGAACAAGCTTACGGCAAATTTCATTTGGGGCGGTCAAGCCGAAAAAAAGAAATATCATCTCTCAAAATTATCCAATATCTCCATGCCGAAGTGCTGTGGAGGGTGGGGGCTTTTAGACTTGAGAAATTTCGGAAGGGCTCTGCTTTGTAAAACCCTGTGGAGAGGCATCTTCGAAAATGGCCCGTGGAGCAATATAGTTCGGAAGAAATACTTGAGCAGGAAGGATCTGTCATTCTGGCTCAGAAAAGAAAGGATCGGCTCTTCTATAGGGTCTCCAATTTGGTTAAGCCTCCGAAAGATCGGAAAATTTTTCCTGGAAAATTTAACCTGGCGATTCCAATCCGGAAAAAGAATTCTCATTGGGAGAGATCAATTTATGAGTGGTGCTGAGGTGATCGAGGTACCTGATCCATTACTGAATTTTCTTCACAGGAAAGGTTTGTTTTATTGGGACAGCCTAATAGCAGGTTGGCAGGGTCTGATCCCTCTCTGGAAGGAAGCTGATAGTCTGGGGATGCCGATTGACATTGCTATCCAATGGGATCATATCAGAATTCGGCTCAGAAATTCCAGAATCTTTCACTCGGAGGAACAAGACTGTCTCATATGGAGAAACTCGAAAGGTTTGTCTTCTGTTCAGGTAAAAGATGTTTATCAAGACTTGATCAGTCTTAAGCAACCTCATCTCAGGCCTTCTTTCCCACTCATCTTTTGGAAATCGAGCTGCCCTTCAAAAATGATTCTTTTCTCATGGTTGTCTTTCCACAATAGAAATCTCTCTTAGGAAAACTTAAGGAAACGAGGATGGCAGGGTCCTGGTGTATGCCCCATTTGCAGGTCTGCAGAGGAGAACAACTTCCACCTTTTTCTAGATTGCAAGAAATCTCGACAACTTTGGAAATTGCTGGAGGAATGCTATGGAATCTAGCGTATGTCTCACATCTCTATTTCGGAAGCGTTTTTATGGAGCAGTATTCAAAAAAAGTCATGGAGATCAGTTTTCATCATAACTTTTTGGAGTATCTGGAAGTGGCGCAATAATTTTATTTTCAATAACAATGCATCCCCTTTTCTGGAAATCTTCTCCATCATTACTTCCATCTATGAATCAATCCCGCAGAGCCCTTCCAAGCAGCCGAAACAGAATGGTAATGAGATCCCTCAGAAGATGTCGTCTATGCCAAGGGATTTTTTCGATGGAGCTGAACAGAGAGGTCAATGTGGCTGTGGGGTCATCATTTGGGTAAATGAAAATAGCCAATTTCTCATTTACTGGAATGGGGGGAGAGGATCCAACAGCAAAGCTGAGGCGATGGCCCTTGCTGGCCTTCTACATTTCTGTCTCTTTCTTAATCTACAGGATGTCTCCATCTTTGGAGATTCGAAGGTCATGGTGGATTGTGTGCTAGGTAAGAATAACATTATTAAGCCTCAGCTCATTGGGTGGTTAGACAGGATCAAATTCTTATGGAATAGATCAGAGGGAGCCTCCATTCATCACATCAACAAGACTCTAAATCAGCAGGCAGATGGTTTATCAAAAAAGGGTCTTCAGGCGGTTCCAGGTTTATGGTTTTTGCAGGTTTCTCATGAGGGGAAAATTTTCTCCATACAGGACTTCTTTCCTCCCGACTTTTAACCTTTCCTTTGCTTCGGTTCTGGTTTTCTCATTATCTTTTGGTTTTGTTTCCCTTCAGTTCTGCTGTCTCTCCAGATGTTGATGGTCTTAATCTTCTATATGATGTTGTTTCCAGTGGTCGCAGGTTCTCCAAGCTTGATGTCTGTATATCTGCTCTCGGGATGGCTTTTTGTTGATGGCCGATAGTATGGTCTCTTTTGGCTTTGCGGCTAGATCTTGTCTTCTTTATGCTCAGTTAGACTATTTTAGACATAAATCTCTCATGGCTGTCAGTTTTTTTCCTGGCAAGCTTTGTTGATGTCCATATGTATGGCTTTTGTTTTTTTTTTTGGTGGCAAGTCCTCGCCATCCCTTTGCATAGTTTGACCTATATGAGACATTTATCCTCTGATGTCTTTGTACATATATGCTTTGTTTATATTTCTGATATAAATGCAACTATGTTTTTTTGTCCTGAAAAAAAATTTCATAATACAGTCCTCCTCATTGTTGAGTTGTGTGCAGGGGTCCTTGTCTCACTAATTTTTTGTCCTAGAGTTGTTCCTGCATGTGTGATATTTTTTATCGGTATATTCTCTGCGATTCGAACCAAGTCCACTGCTTTGCATGTGTCATATTTGTGTTCTGTATATTATCTACGATTCTAACTAAAGTCAACAATGTGAAGGAGGCAAATTCAAACTGGCGTTGCTTTTGGTGTCTTTCATGTGCCTCTGCGAGAGAATTATCTGCAACACATCAAGTTATGGATGTGGAGGCAGCGTTTAGGGCGAGGACTGGTTTTTTTTGTAGCTAGGCAGAGCCTATGTAAGGCCAACATGCTTATTGGTTGGAAGACGCTGATCTACCTACAATGGGATGCTTATCACCAAGATTGTGCGAGGCTTGTGGATGTTTATCACCAAGATTGTGTGAGGCTTTGGTCAAGCTTGGATGCCCGTTGGGAAGTTTAATTCCACCAAAGTGATTACCACTCCTCAACCCCTCCCCATGAAGTTTGACCTTGTGACCGGGGACTAAACCCCACACAAACTAATTGGTCTAAGCCTCTAAGATACACTACACATTTTAAAATAAGATAAATTATCAACTAAGACTAAACATATAAACAAAATTATCCTTCTAAGAAATTTTTGAAACTAAAAATAAAAATTATTTACCACTTAAAAATTATCTCTCTGCACAATAGTCTAAAGGTGGGAAACAAAGTGGTTTCATGCTTAAAACCTGACTTTTCTATCAGACCATTGATTTAGAGTCCATAAAAAAAAGACACAGGTTGCAGTCTACTCATTGAGTGTTGTGCTAGATGGCTTCTTACTCCTTTCCTATCCTGAAAACATTTTTAGTAGCTTAACAGACTTTTGGATTCGGCTCATTACCCACCACTAGCGTCTGAAATCAAACCTTGAGACCATCTCCATATCTACGGTTCCTTCACTCAATACATAACCCAAGCATAGGGCTTCTATGTATGCATGCATCTACCTATTTGAATTTGTATTCACGATTTACGAGATTGAGAGCGTGCTTTAGAAGTCAGGGTTTAATTTTTCTTATCTACATGCATACACGCAGGGACAAGACAAAATCACTGATCTTCTGGGACTTGGAAGTGTTGGAAAACGAACAAAATTACTGATCTTCTGCGATCTAGAAGTGTTGGAAAACGAGGAGCCACATAGATAATATGCGGGAAATGTTAATTCTATTTCAAAAATTCAGAAATAATTCCAAATTTTCCGGATTCCGAGATCCCCTTCCCTCTTTGAGCGAAATACCATGGGCGTCTGAAGAATCGAACCTTGGACCTTCCCATTTCTGTGATCCCCTTCCCTCTTTGAGCGGAATACCATGTGCGTCTGAAGAATCGAACCTTGGACCTTCTCGTTTCTGCGCTGGCTCGAAGCCACCAGATCTTCTTATTTTAAGATTTTAACGGAAATTGTTGCACACGTTTTGTTTTCTGGCATGCGGGGAATCCCTGCACTGCTTCCAAGCGTCCAAGTCCCTGTTTGAAGAGGGAAGGAAGGGTTCTGGAATTTGTCAATAAGAGAACGAATTCAGGGTCCAAGCACCATTTTGAAGAGGGGAAGGAAACGTTCTGGCACTTGTCAATTAGAATACATGTGGCGATAATGGGGCTCTTTACCCTCTAAAATGTTGACAATGTAAAATGAAATAATACCGTTGGCCTGTGTTTATTCCTGGAAAATGAGAATACATGTAGGGGAGAACGGGGCTTTTGGCACTCAAAAATGGTGATGGCGGAAATGAAATAAAACAGTCAGCATGTGCTTAATCCTAGAAGTTGCAAGGGTCGTATCCCCAGATAAGTTTTATTAATAAAGCTTGAAGTTCTGTTAGTCGACTCACGGATTTCGTTTCTGAATGTGACAGAGGTTGTTTATTTGTTTTGCTTCCATGAGCACCGTGCAACTCTGATTTGTGGCATATAGGTCACAACGCCATGTCAAAGAATCTTTTTACTACGACTCAAATCAAAAAACTTCTGACCCATTTTGTTCATAAAAGTCGTTACGGGCGATGGTTTCATTATCCACAAAATTTTAATATAAGTACCTTCTCATTGAGCCCCTATTTTCACCGGAGTCTGAAAGATCTACGCCCACTAGACATGAAGCTTTTTTTTTGTGTTTCTTCCACTGGTATAAGATGACCTACAGGCCGTTTAAGTTGCATATAGGATCTGTTTCAATGGATGTAACCAACCATTTTAGAGAACATTCATAGCCTCAGATGAACCCATTTTTCTTCGGTTGACCTTCGCTTCAAAATCTAAGATATCTGTTACTTACGGCAATCTAAGTGTATTGGAAACATACAAAACCTTTTTCTACCAAAAGAGGCTCCTCGCCAACAATCCCCATTGCTGGTCTCGTTTTGATAAGAATGGAGAGATTATATAGTACGGTCGGTGAACAAGATTTAGTTTATGCGGCCCATTAAAAAGTAGGTCAAATTGATCCCAATATAAGTTGTAGCTCTTCCAAAGCTTCAGCAATCACGTCCAAGCATAAAGAAGCCGATCTTGTCAGTTCCACCATCAATCCCATGATTTCTCTTCGAAGGATATTTTCAGGCCCAATCACCAGCGTACCATCAAGTTCTTCAGCGTTCTCATCAATATATGCCACTACAAGTGAGATGGACATCGTATGTTGCAAGATCCTCATGCTATCTTTTATGTTGGCTTTAATGCGATTTGACATTTTTTCTTCGTACTCAAAGAAAAAATGCGCTAAGTTGGAACGAGAATTCGTTGAGATTGAGGCTGAAATTAAGTAGTTGTAGCAAAACATTTTGGTCCTGAATAAACAACAATCTGATTTGCAGGGTGAAGTGCGGAATCTCTAAGAGAAGATTAGTGAGTATAATAATAAGGTACCATCTTGAAATTTATGGGCTCTTTTCTTTTTGGAATATCACTTGTGTAGAACTTGGGAAACCTAACTTGGATTCAATGTCAAGTTCATTTTATTTTTGAAACCTTTAAATCTATCATCCTTTAGTTAAATGTTGTCACCCAATACTTATGAGGTTTTGGATCGTTCACTTGACTGTTATGTATCATTCTTTCTGCTAGACTTGTCATTGCTTGAAATACCTCTCATTTATACTAGGGAGCAATCAAGTAGATATTGCTTCTTGCCTCGCAGCGATTGGTGTTTGAAAAACAAGATATATTTGCACAAGTTAATACCTTAAGACAAATGTATCAATGTGTATCTAGAAATTTCTCGCAATTTTTCTTCAAAATCTTATATTTTCTTTAAACAAGCATTGGAAGACCTTCGTTGGTATACCTGCACACAGTTACCACTACAATGACCCTAAAAGAGAGTCAACGGAGCATTTTTAAAGTAACTGCTAATCTTAATGATTGTCCTTGGTTTTTGCTAGCATCCCATCTTCATTCCTCTCAATTAAAACACTATGGGCATCACATTTTATCAAACTTTAAGAGGTTTGGGCTTTGGATATATATATATGAAATGATTGTCAATGCCACAAGTTTAACTACCTGGCTTTTAGAATACATATTTTCCCACCTTATTACTTGTGGCTTTTGTTAAACAATCACCTTGTACCCAACAATACATCGTTGAAGAGAGCAACTAACTAGATTTAGAGTAAAGGGGATCAACATCCATATTTGGAGTGCAACAGGTCCATTTCTATGAATTCCCTCATTTCCAACTAGCTTACTATCATTCATTCTAGTTCAGTGAGTTTATTAATGCAAGAATTCTATTTTATTTGCAACCACGATTCACAATTTTGTACCTTGAACATACAACCTAGCATAAATTAGACTACATGCAAGTTTTTGCAAGTTTATATGTTGAATATCTACTTAAGATTCATAAAAAATGAGGAATCTTCAAACAGATGTGCAACAGGGGCTCCTGTCATTACATATCCTAAGAATGTTTTGCCGCTACACTCTGCATTCTCTTACCGGCCTCAAAGCCCTGCTTTCAACATAATTTTGTATTGTTTCCCTCACCAATAGATTCTTTGAATAATTTCCCCAAGTTTGAGGAATTTTCTTAATGTTACATCCACAACCTAGAGAGAAGTTGAAGGCTTAAATTTGCCTCAAAACTTTTACATTTGAACAAACAAAATTATTAGAATAGGTTCTACATGGTAGTCATGCAGGTTTCTAGGGCCTACTACATGACCACCAACATTTATGTTCCAAGTGTATATAGCCTTCCAAAGATGATGCCTTACAGTTTCTTTTCTTTCACCTGATAAGGATATCTCTGATAAATGATTATGCTAGTGATCGCTAGAGGTAGAGATAACATAACATATAAAGATGGTGGTATGCCATCAAATATCTATTGCAACAAGGCAATCACTATCAAAGCAGATACAATAATGAAACCCTGCCCAATAAAAGTGCACACAAGAAGAGGCATGAGTGTCAACTATTCGAAGATATGGTGCATGTTACAACATGAAGGGAAGATAAAATTGAATTTGTAAATGAAAGTGCAGGACATCGTGATATGCAGAAGCATGAAGTACTCATCACCCTTCAGACACCACCATCCTGGGTAGTTACAAGTCCAACTAAGATTCCACCAACTGCATTAGTGAAAACCTAGATCTGTTAAGATAAGCTTCAAAACTGGTGCATATGGAAGGGATCAATCTGACTTTTTGACAGTTGCCTTTAGAATGAATTTAGATAAACTTTAGTTGCCTTAGAAAATGTTGACGATGTAAAATGAAATAATACCGTTGGCCTGTGTTTATTCCTGGAAAATGAGAATACATGTAGGGGAGAACGGGGCTTTTGGCACTCAAAAATGGTGATGGCGGAAATGAAATAAAATAGTCAGCATGTGCTTACTCCTGCAAGTTGCAAGGGTTGTATCCCTGGATAAGTTTTATTAATAAAGCTTGAAGTTCTGTTAGTCGACTCACGGATTTTGTTTCTGAATGTGACTGAGGTTGTTTATTTGTTTTGCTTCCATGAGCACGGTACACTCTGATTTGTGGCATATAGGTCACAACGCCATGTCAAAGGATCTTTTCACTATGAATCAAATTAAAAAACTTCTGACCCATTTTGTTCATAAAAATCGTTACCAGCAGTGGTTTCATTATCCACAAAATTTTAATATAATTACCTTCTCATTGATCCCCCATTTTCACGGAGTTTGAAAGATCTGCGCCCACTAGCCATGAAGCTTTTTTTTGTGTTTCTTCCATTGGTATAAGATGACCTACAGGCCATTTAAGTTGCAACCAGGATCCGTTTCAATGGATGTAATCAACCATTTTAGAGAACATTCATAGCCTCAGATGAACCCATTTTTCTTCCGCTAACCTTCGCTTCAAAATCTAAGATACCTGTCACTGACGGCAATCTAAGTGTATTGGAAACATACAAAACCTCTGAGGGTTTTCTACCAAAAGAGGCTCCTCGCCAACAATCCCCATTTTTGGTCTCATTTTGATAAGAATGGAGAGATTCTATAGTACGTTTGGTGAACAAGATTGCTTTATAAGTATACTAGTTTATGCAGCCCGTTAAAAAGTAGGTCAAACTGATCCCAATATAAGTTGCAGCTCTTCCAAAGCTTTAGCAATCACGTCCAAGCACAAAGAAACCGATCTTGTCAATTCCACCATCAATCCCACGATTTCTCTTCGAAGGATATTTTCAGGCCCAATCACTAGCATACCATCAAGTTCTTCAGCGCTCTCATCAATTTATGCCACTACAAGTGAGATGGACATCGTATGTTGCAAGATCCTCATGCCATCTTTTATATTGCCTTTAATGCGTTTTGACATTTTTTCTTCATACTCAAGGAAAAAATGAGCTAAGTTGGAACAAGAATTCGTTGAGACTGAGGCAGAGAGACAATCAAAGTAGCCTCTCACTTAGGCATTAAAGCCTGAAATTAAGTAGTTGTAGCAAAACATTTTGGTCCTGAATAAACAACAATCTAATTTGCCGGCTGAAGTGCAGAATCTCTAAGAGAAGATTAGCGAGTATAATAATAAGGTACGCTCTTCAAATTTATGGGCTCTTTTCTTTTTGGAATATTACTTGTGTAGAACTTGGGAAACCTAACTTGGATTCAATGTCAAGCTCATTTTATTTTTGAAACCTTTAAATCTATCATCCTTTGGTTAAGTGTTGTCACCCAATACCAATGAGGTTTTGGATCGTTCACTTGACTATTATGTATCATTCTTTTTGTTAGACTTGTCATTACTTGAAATACCTCTCACTTATACTAGGAAACAATCAAGTAGATATTGCTTCTTACCTCGCAGTGATTGTGTTTGAAAAACAAGATATGTTCGCACAAGTTAATACCTTAAGGCAAATGTATCACTGTGTATCTATAAATTTCTCGCAATTTTTCTTCAAAATCTTATATTTTCTTTAAACAAGCATTGGAAGACCTTCATTGGTATGTCAACACACAGTTATCACTACAATGACCCTAAAAAAGAGTCAATGGAGCATTTTTAAAGTAACTGCTCATCTTAATGATTGTCCTTGGTTTTTGCTAGCATCCCATCTTCATTCTTATCAATTAAAACACTATGGGCATCACATTTTATCAAACTTTAAGAGGTTTGGGCTATGGATATATATATGAAATGATTGTCAATGCCACAATTTTAACTACCTGGCTTTTAAGCTACATATTTGCCTACCTTATTACTTGTGGCTTTTGTTAGACAATCACCTTGTACCAAACAATACATCGTTGAAGAGAGCAACTAACTAGATTTAGAGTAAAGGGGATCAACATCCATATTTGGAGTGCAACAGATCCATTTCTATGAATTCCCTCATTTCCAACTAGCTTACTATCATTCGTTCTAGTTCAGTGAGTTTATTAATGCAAGAAGTCTACTTTATTTTCAACCACGATTCACAATTTTGTACCTTGAACCTACAACCTAGCATAAATTAGACTACATGCAAGTTTTTTCAAGTTTACATATTGAATATCTACTTAAGATTCATAAACAATGAGGAATCTTCAAACAGATGTGCACCAGGGGCTCCTGTCATTACATATGTTGAGAATTTTTTTCCGCTACACTCAGCATTCTCTTACCGGCCTCAAAGCCCTACTTTCAACATAATTTTGTATTGTTTCCCTCATCAATAGATTCTTTGAATAATTTCCCCAAGTTTGAGGAATTTTCTTAATGTTGCATCCACAACCTAGAGAGAAGTTGAAGTCTTAAATTTGCCTCAAAACTTTTACATTTGAACAAACAAAATTATTAGAATAGGTTCTACATGGTAGTCATGCAGGTTTCTAGGACCTGCTACATGACCACCAGCATTTATGTTCCAAGTGTATATACCCTTCCAAAGATGATGCCTTATAGTTTCTTTTCTTTCACCTGATAAGGATATCTCTGATAAATGATTATGTTGGTGACTGCTAGAGGTAGAGATAACAGAACATATAAAGATGGTGGTATGCCATCAAATATCTATTGCAACAAGGCAATCAGTACCAAAGCAGATACAATAATGAAACCATGCCCAATAAAAGTGCACACAAGAAGAGGCATGAGTGTCAATTGTTCCAAGATATGGTGCATGTTACAACATGAAGAGAAGATAAAATTGAATTTGTAAATGAAAGTGCAGGACATCGTGATGTGCAGAAGACCTTCATTGGTATGTCAGCACACAGTTATCACTACAATGACCCTAAAAATGAGTCAGCGAAGCATTTTTAAAGTAACTGCTAATCTTAATGATTGTCCTTGGTTTTTGCTAGCATCCCATCTTCATTCTTCTCAATTAAAACACTATGGGCATCACATTTTATCAAACTTTAAGAGGTTTGGGCTTTGGATATATATATGAAATGATTGTCAATGCCACAATTTTAACTACCTGGCTTTTAAGCTACATATTTGCCTACCTTATTACTTGTGGCTTTTGTTAGACAATCACCTTGTACCAAACAATACATCGTTGAAGAGAGCAACTAACTAGATTTAGAGTAAAGGGGATCAACATCCATATTTGGAGTATAACGGGTCCATTTCTATGAGTTCCCTCATTTCCAACTAGCTTACTATCATTCGTTCTAATTCAGTGAGTTTATTAACACAAGAAGTCTATTTTATTTGCAACCACGATTCACAATTCTGTACCTTGAACATACAACCTAGCATAAATTAGACTACATGCAAGTTTTTGCAAGTTTACATGTTGAATATCTACTTAAGATTCACAAAATATGAGGAATCTTCAAACGGATGCGCAATAGGGGCTCCTGTCATTACATATGCTGAGAATGTTTTCCCGCTACACTCAGCATTTTCTTACTGGCGTCAAAACCCTACTTTCAACATAATTTTGTATTGTTTCCCTCACCAATAGATTCTTTGAACAATTTCCCCAAGTTTGAGGAATTTTCTTAATGTTGCATCCACAACCTAGAGAGAAGTTGAAGGCTTAAATTTGCCTCAAAACTTTTATATTTGAACAAACAAAATTATTAGAATAGGTTCTACATGGTAGTCATGCAGGTTTCTAGGGCCTGCTACATGACCACCAACATTTATGTTCCAAGTGTATATAGCCTTCCAAAGATGATGCCTTACAGTTTCTTTTCTTTCACCTGATAAGGATATCTCTGATAAATTATTATGTTGGTGACTGTTAGAGGTAGAGATAACAGAACATATAAAGATGATGGTATGCCATCAAATATCTATTGCAACAAGGTAATCACTATCAAAGCAGATACAATAATGAAACCCTGCCCAATAAAAGTGCACATAAGAAGAGGCATGAGTGTCAACTATTCGAAGATATGGTGCATGTTACAACATGAAGGGAAGATAAAATTGAATTTGTAAATGAAAGTGCAGGACATTGTGATGTGTAGAAGCATGAAGTACTCATCACCTTTTAGGCACCACCATCCTGGGTAGTTACAAGTCCAACTAAGATTCCACCAACTGCATCAGTGAAAACTGAGATCTGTTAAGATAAACTTCAAAACCGGTGCATATGGAAGGGATCAATCTGACTTTTTGACAGTTGCCTTTAGAATGAATTTAGATAAACTTTAGTTGCCCTCGAAAATGTTGACGATGTAAAATGAAATAATATTGCTGGCCTATGTTTATTCCTAGAAAATGAGAATACATGTAGGGGAGAACGAGGCTTTTGGCACTCAAAAATGGTGATGGTGGAAATGAAATAAAATAGCTTACTCCTGGAAGTTGCAAGGGTCATATCCCCGGATAAATTTTATTAATAAAGCTTGAAGTTTTGTTAGTCTACTCACGGATTTTGTTTCTGAATGTGACAGAGGTTATTTATTTGTTTTGCTTCCATGAGCACAGTGCACTCTGATTTGTGGCATATAGGTCACAACGCCATGTCAAAGGATCTTTTTACTACGAATCAAATTAAAAATCTTCTGACCCATTTTGTTCATAAATTATCCACAAAATTTTAATATAATTACCTTCTCATTGATCCCCTATTTTCATCGGAGTTTGAAAGATCTGCGCCCACTAGCCATGATGCTTTTTTTGTGTTTCTTCCACTGGTATAAGATGACCTACATGCCATTTAAGTTGCATCCAGGATCCGTTTCAATGGATGTAACCAACCATTTTAGAGAACATTCATAGCCTCAGATGAACCCATTTTTCTTCGGCTGACCTTCGCTTCAAAATCTAAGATACCTGTTACTGACGGAAATCTAAGTGTATTGGAAACATACAAAACCTCTGAGGGTTTTATACCAAAAGAGGCTCCTTGCCAACAGTCCCCATTTTTTGTCTCATTTTGATAAGAATGGAGATATTATATAGTACGATTGGTGAACAAGATTGCTTTATAAGTATACTAGTTTATGCAGCCCGTTAAAAAGTAGGTCAAACTAATCCCAATATAAGTTGTAGCTCTTCCAAAGCTTCAACAATCACGTCCAAGCACAAAGAAGCCGATCTTGTCAATTCCACCATCAATCCCACGATTTCTCTTCGAAGGATATTTTTAGGCCCAATCACCAACGTACGAACGATAATTTGGAACGATAATTTGTTGAGATTGAGGTAGAGAGACAATCAAAGTAGCCTCTAACTTAGGCATTAAAGCCTGAAATTAAGTAGTTGTAGCAAAACATTTTGGTGTTGAATAAACAACAATCTGATTTGCAGGCTAAAGTGCGGAATCTCTAAGAGAAGATTAGTGAGTATAATAATAAGGTACGATCTTGAAATTTATGGGCTCTTTTCTTTTTGGAATATTACTTGTGTAGAACTTGGGAAACCTAACTTGGATTCAATGTCAAGCTCATTTTATTTTTGAAACCTCTAAATCTATCATCCTTAACTGTTGTCACCCAATACTTATGAGGTTTTGGATCATTCACTTGACTGTTATGTATCAGTCTTTCTGCTAGACTTGTCATTGCTTGAAATACCTCTGACTTATACTAGGAAGCAATCAAGTAGATATTGCTTCTTGCCTCGCAGTGATTGGTGTTTGCAAAACAAGATATGTTCGCACAAGTTAGTACCTTGAGACAAATGTATCATTGTGTATCTATAAATTTCTCGCAATTTTTCTTCAAAATCTTATATTTTCTTTAAATAATCATTGGAAGACCTTCGTTCGTATACCTGCACATAGTTACCACTACAATGACCCTAAAAAAGAGTCAATGGAGCATTTTTAAAGTAACTGCTAATCTTAATGATTGTCCTTGGATTTTGCTAGCATCCCATCTTCATTCTTCTCAATTAAAACACTATGGGCATCACATTTTATCAAACTTTAAGAGGTTTGGGCTATGGATATATATATGAAATGATTGTCAATGCCACAAGTTTAACTACCTCGCTTTTAAGCTACATATTTGCCTACCTTATTACTTGTGGCTTTTGTTAAACAATCACCTTGTTTTCAACAATACATCGTTGAAGAGAGAAACTAACTAGATTTAGAGTAAAGGGGATCAACATCCATATTTGGAGTGCAACAGGTCCATGTCTATGAATTCCCTCATTTCCAACTAGCTTACTATCATTCGTTCTAGTTCAGTGAGTTTATTAATGCAAGAAGTCTATTTTATTTGCAACCACGATTCACAATTTTGTACCTTGAATGTACAACCTAGCATGAATTATACTACTCGCAAGTTTTTGCAAGTTTACATGTTGAATATCTACTTAAGATTCATAAAAAATGAGGAATCTTTAAACAGATCTGCAACAGGGGCTCCTGTCATTACATATGCTGAGAATGTTTTGCCGCTACACTCAGCATTCTCTTACTGGCCTCAAAGCCCTGCTTTCAACATAATTTTGTATTGTTTCCATCATCAATAGATTCTTTGAATAATTTCCCCAAGTTTGAGTAATTTTCTTAATGTTGCATCCACAACCTAGAGAGAAGTTGAAGGCTTAAATTTGCCTCAAAACTTTCACATTTGAACAAACAAAATTATTAGACTATGTTCTACATGGTAGTCATGTAGGTTTCTAGGGCCTGTTACATGACCACCAGCATTTATGTTCCAAGTGTATATAGCCTTCTAAAGATGGTGCCTTATAGTTTCTTTTCTTTCACCTGATAAGGATATCTCTGATAAATGATTATGTTGGTGACTGCTAGAGGTAGAGATAACAGAACATATAAAGATGGTGGTATGCTATCAAATATCTATTGCAACGAGGCAATCACTATCAAAGCAGATACAGTAATGAAACCCTGCCCAATAAAAGTGCACACAAGAAGAGGCATGAGTGTCAATTGTTCCAAGATATGGTGCATGTTACAACATGAAGGGAAGATAAAATTGAATTTGTAAATGAAAGTGCAGGACATTGTGATGTGCAAAAGCATGAAGTACTCATCACCTTTCAGACACCACCATCCTGGGTAGTTACAAGTCCAGCTAAGATTAAACCATCTGCATCAGTGAAAACTGAGATCTGTTAAGATAAGCTTCAAAACTAGTGCATATGGAAGGGATCAAACTGACTTTTTGACAATTGCCTTTAGAATGAATTTAGATAAACTTTAGTTGCAAGTTAAGAGAGAGAGAGAGAGAAAGTTTTGTTATGTTACAATTTCATCCCACTCCACTAGAATATCTGAAACTCATCATGTTTGTAATTCTAAGTTCTTCATCAAACCTAAAATAATCCATATGATGAAACCACAAATTCAATAACACATTTTATTGACAACAAACGTAGCAAGATTGCAATAAAAGTGTATTGTATATTGACTTGTTTTAATTTATGTGACTTCTTTGTTCAAACTTTTGCTACAGTGTCCAAGCAAGCACCATTATCAAGGGGAGCTACTAGAGCTTCAAACACGCTACATTGGCATTATTTCAAAATCGTCCCTAGTCTACGAGATCACATAAAGCTACACGATATATTTCGCAGGTTTGTTCTAATAATGAAATAGATCAAGAAGAGTATGTCATTCCATCTTTGTTAGGATTAATGTTTATGTTTAATGTTGATTTTTAATGTGCAATCAAGATAAACACAATTTTATGCCAAGTAATTAATTCCAAATTATAATCAATATTACCATACAGACGTCTGAACTATCTCTCTTAAATATAGGAGCAATCCCAAAAGTAATAAATCTCCAATATGATGAAAACCTGTATACTCTCTCTGGAAACCAACTCTAAACCTTGACAATTTTATTGAACCATCCTGCATCTAAGCTCTTGTGTGAACCAACCTCTGACTCAATGAAAATGGTCTCTGGAATCATACTTTAAACACTAGTCTAATGAAATGCTTTGGCTCTAAACCCTTGAGTATAGCAAGGATCAAATCTAGGGGTTAACAAGTGGGTAGACATGAAAGGATTGAGATGATTAAGGGAGGAAAATAATTGGTATAAAATAAAATATTATCGATAGCAGCAGATTAGATGTGTACAGAGAATGATGCATAGTACAAAGCAAAACATACATATAATATAAAAGAAAACAGAGAAAGGGAACAATTATTCTCTCCTGGCTGCATTAGGAAAAGTTTGGAGAGCAATAATTATGAAAAGGTAACAAGTAAAATGTTTATATTATATGAACTTATTTCATATTTTAATTTGCTTCAGTTTGTATATTTTTTTTCCCTATAATTTATTTAAATGATGTGCTTCAATGGTGGCACACATATTGTCATGAAGTTTTCCTTTGACTGTTTGTAACATTTTTTTGTAGATATCTTGCAATGGTTTTATATCATGTTGGAGATGTGGCAGGAGCAATAATGCAGCAACACAAATAGCTTATCATAAATGAGCGATGCCTTGGTCTGGATCATCTTGATACAACACATAGGTTACAATTTAATTTTTGTTAATAGAGTTACATATTTTATAGGTTACAATTTAATTTTTGTGTTAATAGTGTTACATATTTTACACTTTAAGTTTATGGAATTATTGCAAACTCTACATAATTACAAACTACATATGGTCCATTGTTGTGTGTTTTGCAGTTATGGTAACATAGCACTTTTCTACCATGGATTGAACCAAACGGAGCTTACATTGTAGCATATGGCTTGCACATTGCTTTTACTAAATGTTTCATGTGGGCCTGATCATCCAAATGTTGTTACAACATTCATTATTATTGCTATGATGTACCAAGATATAGGAAGGATGAATGTAGCATTGTGTTATCTCCAAGAAGCATTGAAAAAGATGAATGAATTCTTGGACATGACCACATTAAGACAACTATTTTTTTATCATGCCCTTGCATTTGGCTTCAATTGCATGGATGCTTATAAGCTATCCCTTCAGGAAAGTAGTTATTTTCTTTTAGGAAATATTTATCTTTTTTGGCAGTTCAATTATTTGGAAAAATGGAGATATTGAAAGATTTCTCAATATAATTTGCATTACCAGCATGAATGGAGCACACAAAATATATTGGAAAAACAAATTGGTGAAAATTATTGAAGGACTCAGGACTTGGAAAACTGGATTAAGACTTTTCAGTTTCGTGATGCACACGTATTTTCGTGTTAAAGTTACATTGTTGGGTATGTGGCCAATGTGAAATCAGTTCTGTAGGTTTTCTTTGTAACATACCCCTTGAGCCTACCCCCAGAATTAGTTGTTATACTCCCTTACATTTAAAAATTTTCCCCGGTTACAGTTAAGATTCAACCGTCATCACGAGTATAGTGACCTCATGATCACATGCCCAAGGATTATCCTTACAACTATACCCATGATCCTAACTACTAAACAATATCAAAGCAATGATATTACATATTCTCTTGATCCATCTTTAGGCATAAACTACAAATTGGATAAGAGAATGAATCATAGTGTGCAACCCATAACTTCTTCGATGACTCCACACAATCATTAATAGAACATTATCTTGCAACTACCTCCACTAACATGGTCATGAATCATAATTACAGTGCTACCAGCATGGTCAAAGATATTACTGTCTCAACTCTTATGCAATAGGGAGGAATATCTAAACTAGCTTCAACGTATATCATAGATAACTAGATCCATAGACTACATCATACTATATTGTTCCACATGCCCAAGGTCTCATGCATAAATATTTATCCAGTTACCCGTTAGAAGCATACTATGTTCCTTTACTAAACATAATGATGATCAAGTTCAGATTCAATAGATGTTTCACACATCCATATATTCTCAGCTCACAAAAAGATGAATATAAGTAATTGTGCTTATGCATAATGGTCCATGCATATTCTATCATAAGTAAGATAGCTCCATGGCCCAAGCAATAACATCTACCTACTATGCCTCTCACCACTAACTCTATTCTTTGATGTAATAAGGGACACATGCATAAGATTGAAATCATTTACTTGAATACAGATAACACTACCATCTATGCATCTGAGCTGAATGAATCTATCACATAAAGAGTAAGGAGTAGACATACAGTATTTCCCATGTAAGTGAATCCGAATAGAATAGAAGAAGGACACCACTTGGACTACTTTGTCGCATGCATGCATCTAAAATCATCTCATAAAATCCATCTACTCATGTATGTTAGTTACATGCAATTAATTT
Source organism: Pinus tabuliformis (assembly GCA_031772625.1). Lineage (NCBI taxonomy): Eukaryota > Viridiplantae > Streptophyta > Pinopsida > Pinales > Pinaceae > Pinus > Pinus tabuliformis. The sequence goes on along the minus strand of CM062810.1, from coordinate 817,528,549 downwards.
AAACATTTTCATGGCTAGGAAACTTTCTCTTGTATGCAATTAAATTTCAACATGGAGGGTAAGAAATCAACATACAGAACATCCCACTCATATGAATCCAACTAGTTTAGAAAATAGAGAAAACATCACATGGAGAGCGAAGCACCACCACCCAACCATGAATCACCTCTGATTCCCCCCGAGCCAAGGTTCTTGCCATGCATCAACTTCCTCCAATTGATCTATGCAATGGGTATTTAATAACCTCTTTCATGATATAGTTTACTTTAGCGGCATCCCACTTTTAGGTGGATGTTTTATCTAATTGCCTAGGCCTTTCTCAGAAAAGCCCGCCTTTCTCTCCTGCGAGGTTTTTCCTCATAAAAGCTTGTTTTTATCTCCCACAAAGATTTTATGTTTTTCTCGATGGATATTTATCTCCAATCCATCCAGCTTATCTAGAATCACATATAGAAGCTTTATCATGAAAGATTTATCCTATCCCATTCCTTAATGGGATTTGGTAAGAATCTCATCTCTTGGTGTCTCGCTTTTCCAAGTGATCAATTTATTAGTTATTTAATAATGTATATTCTTTTCATATCACACGTCATACCTATCTTTCCTTAGCTTAGGTTTGTAATAGTTTGACACACAAGAGAGGCGTGTTACATACTCCCCCCTTAAATTTACATCATCCTCAATGTATTACTGCATCTTACAATATTATGTCCTCGTTTACAGGTAGTTGTCTTCTGAATCCACAAATTCTATGGTCTTGCCATTTGTTGCAAATATTCTGATATATATCGGTTACAAGGAGTGCTCCCAACACATCTCCTTCCATTTCTACTTGTAACATTGGTTTCAAACATTTGTGTAAGAAATTAGATGTAGAAACGCAACTAGGTTTATCACAATCATAATTTGATATATAGTACTACTATCTAAGTAGTTAGGACTTATATTGCCCATTATTCATTTTATTTGAAGAATGCACGTTCTCCCCCTGCATTCTTCCAAGCCTTTGTGTTCTTGTCGAACACTTGCTTCCTATAGTTTATCTGCATACAACAAGTCAGCTAGTACATTTTCCAAATCAATATGTACAAAATATCATCACAGGTTAGCTCACACATAACCATCATAACCATATATATTCATCAGAATCATAATCACATGTATGCCAAACTGCAAAAAAACCACTGTTACTTATCCTTCCTTCTTCTGCGCAACCTCCTGGTCGGTTGCCATGCCTGACAACCACCCAGTGACTTCGTGCATACCTACACACAACTATACATGTCATTTATTATTTTTATGCAATATATGTATTCATACTAGTATCATATATACCGTTTGTACATAGTATTATCTGTACTATTGGCACATCATACCAATGTCCATAGTATCACCTACATGACATATACTTCATCCACATGTTTTCTAACCATGTTAGTATTATGCCAAAATTCCTTCATCTATTTCTGGTAAGTAGAACAAATTGTGCTTAGTTATAAGGAATTTCATGGACCTATTCCATTTCTGCAACCAATGAAAGTTTTATGTCATACTATTCAAGTGATTTTATTTAGCAATCATTTTCCTATGTCATGTGGTTGCAACAATATCAACATAATAGTATCATAACAATCAGCATGCATACTACAACTCCATCATACCCATAAATTTTAGTTTTGGGATTAAATTTGTCACTTGTACAAGGTTTTAACAACAATGGAGTATACCTTCCGCTTAATCATAAATCAATCTATGATACTTAGTCCATCTTAGCTTGTAAGAACATATTTGTTTGGTACTTAACTTAAACAAATCATGTCATATGATTAACTTCTTCCAACACCTTGTTGGCTATGATGAATTCCGTGTAGGTCTAAACCCCTTTTGATAAACAATATGCACCTACATACATCTCCCATATATGAGTTATCAAGGAGAGCTACAATACTCGCAACTTCACATCCCTTATGCGAGGGTGTGACCCGAGGGTATTTACATGTTAACGCATTAAATCATCCATAACACAAGGGATTAGTTATCCTCACTTATATCTCTTGATGTATGTGTTATTTTAATGCTAACGTTATATTTTTAGATTATTATGAGCGGTAATTGTTGAGCATTAGAAAAGGTATGTAATTTCCACTTATTTCGTTATCTTTTCCTTTAATTCATAACTTCTTTACATTATGAGATGGGCATATGATGAAGGATTATGATAAAGTTAAGGAGATTTGTGAGTAACGTAAAATGACTAATTATTACCTTTTTCTATGTAGAAAATGAAGAAAATGGAAGATCGCCATTTCAGAGGAAAAGACAAGGCAAAACCAACTACTGTCCCTTTGACAGGGAACTGCATCCAAACGAGGCAATCCAGATTGGAGCGCATGAGCCAGGGAAAGGAAGAAGAAACGTCATATCAGCGCAAGAGGACGAAGAGATAACTGAAGGATAACGATATGGCGAATCCCTCAGGATCCTTTGATCCTGAGGGATCGCTACCTTAAGAATATATGTATCTTTGGTATTTCTGCCTGGCCACTATAAAAAGGGACAACGCTGCTAGCCCAAGGGGCGGATTATTGTTGTTTTATAGAATTTGTTGTTGCAAACTGAACTTTGATCATCGACTCTCTTTAAAGAGCGATTACTGTAACTCTGTTTTCATGATTAATACATAAACTTTTTTGTTGTTCCATCTTTGATTCTGGAGTAACCGCAGCAGTGCGTCCCTGGAGGCTAAGGGCCTGGCCCTAGTGGATCACTTGCTTTCTGTACCATTATTTTCCGATTACAAGTCGTTTGTGGTTTGATTTCTTTTACTTGCTTCATTCAGTAATCTGTCATTCCTTGTCATTTCATTTACTGGCTCTGTTATATTTAATTCGTATTTGAATAGTAAGGTTATCTTCTGCAACTGAAATGTTATGCTGTTCATTCTGAAATCATATCGCATTGTTGTTCCTTTACAGATTGACATTACTGTGTAACATTGTTGTTCCTTTACAGATTGACATTACTGTTCGTTTACAGAATAACATTGTTGTTCATTTACAGATCAGTATTGTTGTTTATTTAGCTATGGTTTACCTCTAATTGTGATTGTTGTTCATTCGGATTACCGTTCCATTGCAACTGCAATTGTTGTTCCTTTATAACCGTGGTTAATATTTATTATGCTAAACTCAGATTACTGATTCCATCATTATAGATTTGCTGTGTGTTAACATTTGATTTAGTTCGTTGTGCATTTACATTTGATTCAGTTCGTTGTTCAATATTTCGTAGACTTACTTAAGTTTGTTGTTCCATTCTTGGTTTGTTGTTCAATTCATTTACTAGTTAAAGATTGCTGCTCAATTCCTTTAGATTACGATTGCTGCTTAATTCATTCTTGTAAGTTAAAGCTTTGTTGTTCGATCTTTTCAATAGATTAGTTGTTGTTCCTTTTTCTGTTAATTGAATTATCATTTCAAGTAATTGCTTTGGTGTGAACAGAACGATCTGCAACTGTAGTGAACATTGACTATTGTTGTCTGGTTCCCAGATTGGAGATCTTCTCTTTGATTGCTTTTTATTTGCATCAGTTTACAAAGGAAAGAGTTATCATTACTGCATCCTTGACTGATGAGTGTTGTAGTTTCTTAAATGAATGATTTAGTTACAAAGCATTTCAATTTCTTGCCATTACATTTAGAGTTTGTTTCCAGCATTTATTTACTTTTGTAAAAGCACTATACTACTAGCATTACTCTTGACAAGTGATCGCCTCAGACTGAGTACACTCTTGAGATAACAAATCGTACCTAGATTGATAATTAATGTAGGGTAAATAGAGGTTAAAAAGACCCTTTTTACTGCTCAACAGTAAACCTTTTTGCTTTACCCAATCTCTACTTACTAATTCAGAGGCATTTTCTGAATCTAAAAGCATCAAGCCCCACTACATGTACTTTGTTTATATAGAGTAGAAGCACATATTTCATTTTAATCTTGTTACTTCTCCCTAGAAGTACATTTTTCAGATCTCAATATATTTTGCAGATTGGAAATGTTCATGTTTGGGAGAGGTTACCCCCAGAGACCCATTTATATCTGCAAGGACATGCACATTAAGGTACACCTTAAGTTGCAAAGTTTTCTACACCTTAAGTTTCATCCCTTAATATTTGAGTGAACTGTTCTTTTAAGATTAACACTATCGTTCTTCCTTTAACCCAGAAGCATCAGGAGTTGCTTTTACATTCACATTACGTATTTACACTAACTATGTTTTTGGTGTCAGTCCATTGATCCTCATACCATTATTAATGTATGATGTCTTTTTCAACATGTATTACAGTATGTTCTATTACACTTCATAATCTTATCCCTAGTTTAGGTTAGATTGACATGTACTTTATGCCTCTTGCTTTACTCAACCAGAATCCCCTAGGTTCCAACCTATGCATGTCAAATTAAATATGCATAATTTTCTGTTGAGATTTTGTTTCCTCCATTAAAGTGTATTTCGAACATTTTATCATTAAAATGATTCATCCATTGGCAAACCATATCCAAAGTGAATTACCTCACTACCTGCATGTGCACTGATCAACCTAGCCACATTAAATTTGAAAGACAACTTTTAAGGTATCTAGTCTCATATTTCATACAAGACTTGTCTTTCACATCTCCCATCTCTTCTTAGGATCTTTTAAGCATAACTTAATTTCCTTATGTTATGTTCTTACTTAGACAACATACAACTCATAATTTGGTTTCAGATATGGATAGAATAAGATGACTTATTACTATATTACATTCATGAGTTTGTATTTTATTACCCTTTGCCCTTGCATAACAACCATGCAATCCCAAAATATGATTTTAAATATGAGTAAAATGTTATGTTGACCACATCATTACATCCACTAATTAACCATACCATTAACATAGGTGTAATGATTAAATTTCCACTTTACCTTTATGCATAGACACTCACTTAGAGGTTTGTTTAATGATTTTTTTAAGAGAAACATAGTTTGATGATATCTAACCATAATCCAATACACCGCATATTATCCACATACATGGTAGATCTCTCTTTGGTTTTATCGTAATTGAGTTTATGAGAATTGTGATTCCTTCACACATGAAGGCATATCCATGCAACTCATTGCAACCCCACAACGAGTCCTACATGCAAGTCATACATGTAGATGTATAGCTCAAGTAATCATATTCTTCTCATATATACATTACTTGTTATCAAGCTTTAATATCATGGCCATGCCTTACCATGATTATCAATTATTTAACTATCCTGCTATGCATATTTGCAAGCATCATTTTTTTAATCATGATATAAAATCGTTGTGTCCTCATAATGGCATTTAACTATAGCTTACATTTTGAAAACTTCCACAATGTATAATAATAATAAAAAATAAGCTCCTTATTTATTAGGGGACACATAAAAGTAACTTATTAACATTAATGACATGTTAACTCTCCACTTTAGCACTGTTCTATGCACGCAACATACCAGAGCAACTCCAGGTAGCCAGATATTCTCCCTCTGAGCATCATCTCATCATCAATCTATAATCAAAGCCTATTTGATGATGGGTCTATATGATAGCAGCAATAAGTTAAACAATACTTAGATTCACATTACATATGACCATATTACATGTGAGACTCCTCAAAGTCTCAAATCATCATTACTCTCGATTCAAGGAAACAATATCATTCTAAATCAACAAATCAGGAACAAATCCTCATAGCAATATGCAATTCTTAGCAACATAGCACACCATCAATTGTTTATGCAATATTTGAATACCATAAGCATACTTATTTAAAACAAAGTCTATCATCGTTATTTCAAGTCACTTGTTCACTATGGTATATAGTTTTTGTGTGCTCCCAAAGCATTCAATACTAACTTAGTTTTGAGAATTTTCATATACCTTCTCATTTACTCATCTAGCCCAACTCTATCTCTTTCAAAATATCTTAAAGCTAATATCTTAAAGCTATTGTTTTAAACATGAGAGATGCTCATAGTCTTGTCATGCATACCTTTACTTCTCATAGTAAACACATAATAAGCCGTACATATATGTACAACGAGGCTATGATACAACCTTCAAGGATTAATGTAATTCAAGCAAGAGTATTCATATTCTTATGGGAGCATATTTTAGAAAAATAACTCACATAACTCTACTCACAAGTCTATGTAGTTTATTATTCCTCATGTTTTATGCATGGAACAAAATAACTTATGTACTGGTACCCATGCTTATGTGCAGTTTGTTTTTACCTCAGATGTCCTCATATCATTTAGACTTGAACTATCTGCTTAAAAAAAATATTTAGGCATGCTGATTCAAAACAACATCTTATGCAAATTGTGACATGATTACATACTGACCAATTAAAACATGCATCTTCCATGCTTCTGCTCGGATTCCTTTAGTAGGTCGAGACCCAAACACCCATCTCATAACAGAATCTATTATGGAAGAGCAACTACTACTATTCGCTTGTTACTAGGGTTCTGAGCTACGAATGAAGCCGAGTGAGGATGGATTTATATAGACACCGATCCTCCAGAAACAAATGCAGATGCAACAAAAGAATCATGCACGTTGAGAATACCATAACTATGGGGTGAGTGTGTTATCTCTATCAGTGGTGCTAACTAGAGCATGCACATAGTAAGGCTGGGGTTTATACCATAGTTACCAAGTTCGAATTCGAATTCGATTCGATACGATAAAAATTCGAACGAAAAAAATTCAATTCGCAAAAAATTCGATAATAGACATCATAAAAATAGCTTTTTTATTAAATTTTTCTCAATTTATTTTGAATTATGAATATTTTTTATTAATTTTAAATAATATAACAATCTTAGAAATAAAATTATCTAAAAAATTTACTATTCATTTTTTCTCTCCAAAACATCAATCCCTCCATAAATAAAACCTAATTACTTAAAATTAAGTTTCGGTTTCCAAGATTGAAAAAAAAAAATTCTAATATCAATTTTACCTTCTATTTTGTTCTGTCTTTTTAACTTTTTATTTTTCTTCTTTATATATGCCAACTCTACTTATTTCTATTCATAGAATCTTATAAAAGTGAAAGAATAAACTACTTTCACTTATTTTCTGTTTTTTTTCCTAAATTGAAAATTGAAAAAACAGATTTTTCTTAATTTCACTGATATTTTCCATTTTTGTTTTCTCTATCCGAGCAAGGGAAATTAGAAATGTTCTCTAATAGTTGGAAATACTACTACGAGGCTCACCTAATACCAAGCCCATCCACGAAACTTCAACTACGAGGCTCATCTAATACCAAACCCATCCACGTCACTTCTATTATTTGGGAAAAGAAACCAATCACTGAACCGAACCGAATTTAACCGTATTAATCACCGAACCGAATCGAACTGCCGAATATTCGAATTTTTCAAGCCGATTCGGCCGAATTTGGTAACTATGGTTTATACTGACGGTGAGGACTTCAATCGAAAGTGTGAGTCATCCTCAAAGAAACCATTCATACATATATATGCCATTCATATATATATATATATATATATATATCCTTCAAACCATGAATGGTCGAATCGATCGGTGCGAACCATGTCCTGCATAACCCATAATCAATCTAATTCAGATTCTAATAAAATCATCAGAAATAAAAAGAATAAACACCCATACCATCTTTGAATCCACATAAATTTACTGTAAGAAAGGGTTGGAGTATTCGATTCTCTGGAACCTCTTTCTCCTTTAACTCGGCTGAAAGTGAGGTTTGACATCGTGCATAACTATGCGCATATAGTCTTCATTCCGCTCTTCTACCCACTAGGTAGTGCATTCACTCACGTAGAAAATCTGAGGGCGTCTTTGAGAGCACAGTCAGCTGTTGCATTAGGCTCTCTCTCAATGAAACTCAGAGAACAATTGGTAGATTTCCATCTAACTAGCCAACCCATACTAAGGATTGAGTCTCCACACTTATTTATGCGCTGCAAAGGAGAGAGCATTTGATCGAAATCGGGATAAACATTATCCACTCTTCCGGCTTTTCCTTCCACGTCTATGTTTATCACATGGATAAGGTTATGACCTACTACGAGTGAGGATGCCTCCGAGGATAACCATTATCCACTCATTGCGTTTGTGGCCCACTCGATCAATGATCGATTACCACCACTTTTGTGGAAAAACAACCTGAAAGGCAGCATTAAAAAGAAACAATAGTTTTTTCTCAATTCCCTTGTTGGCACAACCCGAAATTCTGCGGCTTTACCATACTTTTCTCCTAAACTCAAAATAAAAGACACCACCTCCATGTCGGTATGGCTTATAGCAGTTAGACAATAATTGTAGATAAATCCTATCTAGGTCCTCTTACCATTTCCGGTAATAATACGTTTAATTTCTTTTCTGACTGCTTTTACCAGCATGTTCGTGGATAATGCGTTTATATCCGTAATATGTTTAATTTTTTTCATTGATTTCTTTTACCCACATGTCACTCACTATCCTCTGAGCGTTTTCTGGGGTTAACTCTATCCTCTTGCAACCACCTTTAGTTCAACAAATTATCGGAGAGGGTGATGAAAGGAAACGATGACTTTCCTTAGTTATGTAATTTTGGTGCTTTTGAACGTGTTGTTGCTTAAACACTACCCATAAAACATGGGTCTATAGCCAACCCCGACCGGTGCACAAGGTCTATCGAAAATAACTCTAACATTTTCAAAAAGAATGGCAGCGCATGTGGAATACACATCACACAAACTCATCTAGTGCCCAATCGCAGGGGAGAAGCAATCGTATGGTGAATCACACGTTTTTGCAAACGTATACATGATTAAATTATCTTATTTTCCAGGCTTTTCTCCAAAATACAATAAGAGCTAGCTTATGGCCGTCTTCATAACGTGCATAGAAGCCTCATCCCTGTGCCTCGATTTGCAGTTCTGATAGCAGCTCTTCCCACGATTCCTCTATTACCTCTTCTTCTCTTCCATCGAGGAGCTTCTCCACATAGTTCTCATCACCATCTTCTGCATACATTATTTTACCACATTTCTTATTTCCCATCAGTTTTATGGCCAAGGTATTAGTAGCCTTAGACTTAGCCGTGGTTTCAGACTCATCAGCTGCCGGGGAAACCCTATTCTGCCAATAATGTTAACAATAACTTACCGAACAAAACCAGTGCACCAATTTAACATCATGTCGTTCATTAGCCATACTGTTCGATATTCTTATATAGAAATCGAGAGCGTATTCTACGTATGAATTACGCTAGAATCAATATTGTATGCCAATTTCAATACGAAAGAATAACATTGTACCTCCTGTCCTAAGAGCCGAACAGGCATACCACATCAGCTAGCTCGGGATCAAACCCTAACCAAACAAACCGTCCATTCCACAACTTAACAATATAAGGTTTCTATTGGCGAATTTGAGTACTTGGTCCTTGAACCCGCCGATTTCATTAAAACCCTTCCTTCTAGGGAAGTCTAGGATTTGTTAGGAATTAATTGTTACAATAAATCCAATTTTCTAAATGCATTCAAAAACTATGACACATATCGAAATCGCCCATTTCTCGTCAATCAACAGATTGCTTGATATAATAACATTTTATATATGTTGGTATATATAAGTTATTCCTTCCACCTTAAGGTAAATCTTTTAAGATTTAGGGTTACCTTTTAAGGAATTATAATTTCCTTTGTGTGTCAGTAATCACTATGATTTCAACCCTTTATAGGTTTCAGGTTATTTTTTATTTTTATAACCAACCCTTTTTGCAATTATTTATCTCATAGATAACAAGTAATTTAGGAGCTCTCACTCCTCATTAAAATATTATTGTTGTTAATCTAAGCTCGGAATTTCCCTTAGTTGTGAAAATAAATTTAACATGTACAAGACATGGCTTCTAGTACGGAGGTGGATTGGTCCATAGGCTGTAGTTTTTGAACCTATGCTCTGATACCATTTGTAACATACCCCCTGAGCCTACCCGGGGAATTAGCCGCTATACTCCCCATTTAAAAATTTGCCCCAGTTACAGTTAAGATTCAACTATCATCACGAGTATAGTGACCTCATCATCACATGCCCAAGGATTATCCTTGCAACTATACCCATGATCCTAACTACTAAACAATATCAAAGCAATGATATTACATATTCTCTTGATCCACCTTTAGGCATAAACTAAGAATTGGATAAGAGAATGAATCATGGCATGCAACTCATAACTTCTTTGATGACTCCACACAATCATTAATAGAAAATTATTTTGCAACTACCTCCACTAACATGGTTATGAATCATAATTACAGTGCTACCGGCATGGTCAAAGATATTATTGTCTCAACTCTTATGCAATAGGGAGGAATATCTAAACTAGCTTCAATGCATATCATAGATAATTGGATCCATAGACTACAACACTAGAAACATCATACTATATTGTTCCACATGCACCAAGGTCTCATGCATAAATATTCATCCAGTTACCCGTTAGAAGCATACTATGTTCCTTTACTAAACATAATGATGATCAAGTTCATATTTAATAGATGTCTCACACATCCATACATGCTCAGCTCACAACAAGATGAATATAAGTATTTCTTCTTATGCATAATGGCCCATGCAAATTCTATCATGAGTAAGATAGCTCCATGGCCCAAGCAATAACAACTACCTACTATGCCTCTCACCACTAACTCTATTCCTTGATGCAATAAGAGACACATGCATAAGATTGAAATCATTTACTTGAATACAGATAACACTACCATCTATGCACCCTGGATGTGGGTGTTAGATGAGCAATTAATGCAAATCGGCTGCCGGACAAGCAGGTGGCTGAACCATATGGCAACCTGTGCCTTCCCCTATGGGAATTTAAGGTAGGTCACTGCTCCTCGGCCGGCACCATCAACCCGTTGTGAGAACCGAGAAATTCCCTGCAAATACAAAAATATGGAGCAAAGCCCCCTGCAATTCTCTATTCGGCCTCTGAGTTGCTCTTGCCACCCCACTGCAGCAGAGCCGAGCCTTCGCACCGCTACGAGTAGACGTTGTAGACTCCTCTATTGCGTCGACCTGGGAAATGGTCATCATTTCTCTCAGTCCTCTCTCTACAACCTGCATTTTGAGGTCTTGGCCCCTCTCTCCAGCCCGGATTTGAATTCCCCTGTTCCTCTCAATTTCCCCTCTGCAGTTCTTGCCCCGCCTCCTGCCCCTGAGACTCAACGCTCGCTGCAGCTTCCTAGCTGGAGAATCATGCGCCAACGCCATCGAATGCGGTGCAGGCGAGGAGGTAGTCGGGGTGGCACCACTCACCCCTCGTCTTTACCCCCTTCTGTCTCCACTTCCCCTTCCGCCTCCCCACCCCCCAGCCCTTCCTCTTCCCACTTCCTTGGCAGATATCTAGATACTCGCAGTGGCCGAGGTCGAATGGGCAACCGTGAGGTTCGGCGCTCTGGTGGAGTCGCCCAGCACACCAATCCTACTGCTTCTTCCTAGCAAGCTCAATTCTGGTTTCTCTGCTCCATGGACAGGCCGGTCATTATTGCCACCGTGATGGTGGACTTCAGAGAGGTAACCAGCTCGTGCACAGAACTACAGCTCAGCCCAAAGATGAACCAGGCTCCACTGTCGCTCGTCAACTTTCAGGGGGAGTCGAGCTCCAGCTAGCCATCGAGAGACATGGACCACCCGTCCAACAGCCGACAGAAGACTCCGGGAGGCAACACCACCCGCAAAGACAAAGGAATACAGGTGGAGGACCGTGAGCCACAGGATACTGCAGGTGGCAGGCAATCAGCGGAAACTGGTTCAGAAGAATATGGCTGGTGTCCGATTGAGGAAGAACAGCCACCAAGCTAAGACACCTGGAAGCTGCATGCCACAAGTCACGTGTCGAGTTCTGAGTTCAGTTTTTTATTTTTTTATTTTCATTTTACTATGGTCAATTTTGGGTCACGCATCCAGCTCGAGTTCCGAGTTTTGGTTTTCTTGGGTTGTTTTACTGTGGTTAATTTTGAACTATACAGTAGGCAATAGTGGCAGTCTTTTCTGAATTTTACAATCTTTTCACAGTGTTAATTTTGGTAGAAATTTTTGAATTCTGGAACTGTAGCCCCTGCGTGGGTAAAATGAACCTATTTTTATCTCGTTATCAGATTGGTTTCCCCAACTGGGGCAGTCGCGATGTCAATACTTTCTATTTAAAATGGTCATATGGCTGACCTAGTACCGCAGAGGTCGGTGCCTCAATGTACATTATGTTTTTATTAATAGATTAGTTTTACTTAGAAAAAAAAAAAACACTACCATCTATGCATATGAGCTGAATGACTCTATCACAAAAAGAGTAAGGAGTAGACATACAATATTTCCCATGCAAGTGAATCCGAATAGAATAGAAGGACACCACTTGGACTACTTTGTCACATGCATGCATCTAAAATCATCTCATAAATGCCATATACTCATGTATGTTAGTCACATGCAATTAATTTAAACATTTTCATGGCTAGGAAACTTTCTCTCATATGCAATTAAATTTCAACATGGAGGGTAAGAAACCAACATACAGAACATCCCATGCATATGAATCCAACTAGTTCAGAAAAGAGAGAGAACATCACTTGGAGAGGGAAGCACCACCACCCAACCATGAATCACCCCTAATTCCCCCTGAGCTGAGGTTCTTGCCATGGATCGACTGCCTCTAGTTGATCTTTGCAATGGGTATTTAATACCCTCTTTCATGATATAGTTTCCTTTAGCGGCGTCCCACTTTTAGGTGGATGTTTTATCCAATTGCCTAGGCTTTTCTCATAAAAGCTCGCCTTTCTCTCCTGCGAGGCTTTTCCTCATAAAAGCTTACCTTTATCTCCCGCACAGCTTTTATGTTTTTCTCGATGGATATATATCTCCAATCCATCCAGCTTATCTAGAATCACATTTAGAATCTTTATCATGAAAGATTTATCCTATCTCATTCCTCAATGGGATTTGGCAAGAATATCATCTCTTGGTGTCTCGCTTTTCCAAGTGACCAATTTATTAATTATTTAATAATGTATTTTCTTTTCATATCACACATCATACATAGATTTCTCATCTTAGGTTTGTAATAGTTTGACAAACAAGGGAGGGGTGTTACATGCTTTCATTTACCTATGCAGGCACAAAAGAAAAAAGGATAGGTCATGGATGGAGTTACTACTCAAAAAATTGTGGATGCTTTGTAGGTAAAACTGTACCCACTTTTATCTATGTAGATGTGTAAATAACCTATTTTTATCCATATTCAAATTTATTATCTAATAACAATGTAAACTTTGAAACGGGAACTGATACTGTTACCCATTTCATAGAGATAGCAAAAAATTGACCCGATTTTGAAAAGGGGCGATGCAGAATACACATAATTTTTTTAGAACATAGTTTTTGGCACTTTAAATAACCTTAAATAACCGATACGATTACCCGTTTCATAGAAAAGTGGTGATGCAGAATACAATAATTATTTTTTGGAGCATATTTTTGACAATTTAAATATTATTGAATTGAGACTTCTGTGATCCATATCAATTTGTTGAGGAATCTTTGGCGAAAATCACATAGCAAAACTTTTGTCGACGCGTTTCGAACCAGCCAGTGAGATCTGCTCATTCAACTTGTCCTGACGATGAACCACACTGGCTAGTTCGAAACGTGTCGACAAAAGTTTTTCTATGTGATTTTCGCCGAAGATTCCTCAACAAATTTAAATATTCTCATATATCAAATATAAATATTCATTTTTAAATGTTAATGATTTTTATGCTGATTTTGAAACGTGTTGATGCAACGCGTTATACATCATACCTTTTTTTTTAGAGGACTTATTTTTCACACTTTAAAATTTATTATGTTCATTTTTTTTTTAAATTATGATTACTTAAAGAATTTTTAAGTTGTTTTATTTTTATTTTTTTAAATGTTGATTACTTCAAGAAAGTCATATTAAAAAATATATAAAATAAGACAAAAAAAACATGTTAATAAAAAAAAATTATCTCATAAACTATAAAAGAATTTGGAAAAAAACAAAAACATAATTTAAAATATATATATATATATATATATATATATATATATATATATATATATATATATAAGTAAGTCAAAATACAAAAATTAAAAAAACATTAACAAAAACAAGAAGAAAAAAAATAAAAAATAAATGAAAACAAACTAGATTAAAAAAAAAATAAAAAATTATAATTATAAAAAAATAAAAAAACTAGTAAAATTAACATTAAAAACATTTAAAAAAAAAAAAAAACTAAAAAAACAAAAATACATTGAAATTTACAAGAAAAAAAACCATAAAAATATAGAAATTTTAGAAATATATGTTTAAAACAAAAAAATTAAAATTAAAAAACATGTGTTTAAAATTAAAAATTAAATTTTTCAAGAATCATGTATTTTCTATTTAAAAAATAAAAAACAAAATTGATTAAAAATAAATAAATAAATTTTTTAAACTTACATTTTTTAATTTAAAACACTAGAAAAAAAAATATTAAAAAATTTAAAAAAAATTTATACAAATTTGATATTCATAAAAAGATTTGTTCTTTTTTTTATTATTTAAATAAAAAACATTTATTAATTTTTTTTTTCTTTTTTAACAACATTTTTTGTTTTTAATTTTATTATTAAATAAAAAACCAATTATTAATTTTTTTTTGTTATTTTTTTAAACAATGTTTTTTTATTTTTTATTTAAAATAAAACATTTTATTTCAAAAAAAAAATTAAAATTTTTATCTAAAAAAAATTATTGAAAAAAAAAAAATTTGGGCCGCCCGGAGGGAGGAGGGGCGATTCCCGGAATCGTCCCTCCGCCCTCCGGGCGGCCCGAGGTGGCGCGGCATGGGGCGAAGGCCTGCACGGGAATCGCCCCTCCGCCCTCCGGGCGGCCCGCGGTGGCGCGGCACAGGGCGGAGGCCTGCACGGGAATCGCCCCTCCGCCCTCCGGGCGGCCCGAGGTGGCGCGGCATGGGGCGAAGGCCTGCACGGGAATCGCCCCTCCGCCCTCCGGGCGGCCCGCGGTGGCGCGGCACAGGGCGGAGGCCTGCACGGGAATCGCCCCTCCGCCCTCCGGGCGGCCCGAGGCGGAGACCTGAACGCGAGCCCAAAAAAAGTTCTTTTTTTTTAATAATTCTTTTTTAAATAAAAATTTTGATTTTAAATTTTGTTTTAAATAAAAATTTTAAATTTTTTTTTTAAAATAAATTTTTTTATTTTAAATAAAAAAAAAAACCGTTGTTTAAATAAAAAATATTTAAAAATTTTAATTTTAAAAAAAAAATAAAAAAAAAAAATTAATAATTGTTTTTTTTTTTTTAAATAATAAAAAAAAAAGAAGGCAAAACGTTGTTTAAAAAATAAATAATTTTTTTAATAATTGTTTTTTTTAAATAATAAAAAAAACAAATTTGCTTATCAGTTAACTTAAAAAATTTTAATATATATTTTTCTAAATAAAAAAAAAGATATGTATTAAAAAAATTTAATTTCTTTTTCTTTTTTTTTTTAAATAGATAAATAAATGTTTTTGTAAAAAGTTTAAATTTTTTGTGTTTTTTTTTTAATTTCAAAATACATATTTTTAAATTTTTTGGTTTTTTTTTTTTATTTAATTTCAGTTTATTTTTATTTTTTTAGTTTTTTTTAAATGTTTTTTATGTTAATTTTACTAGTTTTTTATTTTTATTTTTGTGGATTATTTTTTTTTTTTTTTTTTTTTATAAAATCTAATTTGTTTTTAATTTTTTTCCTAGGTTTTTTTTAATGTTTTTATTTCTATTTTTATTTACTTAATTATATAGATATATATATTTTTAATTTTATTTTATTTTTTTTCCTAATTTTTTTATGGTTTATGAGATAAATTTTTTTTTTTGGTCTTTTTAATATATATATTTTTAAGTAATTAATATTTTAATCTTAATTTTCGTAGTTTTTAAATTTATTTATTTTTTTGTTAATTTTCTATGTTTTTATTAAATTTATTTTGTTTTTAATTTTCATTTTTTTTTTAATGTTTTTTAAATTTTTCTATTTTTACCTAAATTTTATAGTTTTTTCTTTTCTTTTCCATATATATATATATATATATATATATATTTTCTTTTCTTTTGACAATTTTTTTTATTGTTTACAAGATTTTTTTTTTTCCATTTTTCTAAATATGTTTTTTAACTATTTATTTATTTATAATTTTTAAATGTTTTTTAGTTTTTTAATTTAGTTTTTTTTGACATTTTTATGATTGATTTTTTTTATTTTTTTAGTATATGCTTTGATTTATGTTTTGTTAATTTTTAAACTTTTTTTGTTTTGTGTTTTTCATTGTTTTAATTTTTTATTTTTTTATTATTTTTTTTTTATGTCTTCATTATTTATTTGAAATTTTAATCTTTTGCAGGGTCATGATAAAATATTTTACACTATTATTTCGAAATGTTGAAATATTACCCTTGAAAAAAAAAAAAAAAAAAAAAAAAAAAAAAAGTGTTATCCCAACGTTAACACTTTTTGTTTTGAGGGTGTTTTTGGAACAATTTTTGCATAAAAAATTGGTTTTCACCGCCATTTTTAAAATATGTTCAAAATTTACCCTAGAAAAAAAAAGTGTTATTCCAGCATCAACACTTTTTGTTTTTAGCACTGTTTTTTATGTTTTTAAGGGGTTTTTTTGCTAGAGTTCTCGTTTTGAGTTTACAGTTCCCGTTTCAAAGTTTACATTGTTTAATGAAAACATATTTTTAATTATTAAATTCACTTGCTAAGTACGCAATTTCAAACCAAACTTTGAGAAGCTTGCACTAACATTAAAATATCATACCATGTTTAAAAAATGATCCATCTTGAAAACCATAATATAGACCTAACATAAATGGCACACTTAGAATCCAATGAATCCAGTGTACTTAACTTTAAAGATGTGGACCATTAACCCTAGTTATGAAATAGTCATCATGCATAGTTGTTTAGAATGAATGGGGTGTACAATGGGCTTTAGATATTCTCTGAAGTTTAGCTTCAAAATTTTGTGGGGCTTATGTACTTTGTACCTGATAAGTGCGAATAGATTTGAGTCTTGAGTTAATAATCTAAAATTTAGAAAATTTATGCAGAATGATCTTTCATATGGGCCATAACATTTGATCCCTAGTAATAATTGTTGTCAGGGGGATGATGGATCATTAATGGATTGACTCTGATGATCGAAAATTCATGAATGAATTATTGGAATACCTAGACCATCGAGGAAATAGTGAGAATTTGGGCTCCTAACAAACATCAAATAATGTTTGAGTCCTTAGCTTTGCTAGCTTAAAATCAAAATTTGTTGCTAATGCATTGACTGTTGAAAGGTCATTAATTGTACACTTTCCTCTCAAAATAGGCCCCAAAAACATTACATTACATAATAGATTTAGAAACAATTCACTAAACTAAATCCAAAGCTTAAAGACTGAAATAAAAAATTGGTTTCCGTAGAAACTCGGGATAAGGTTCGAGTAATGTAGCTACTTATGAATTGTTTAGTCCCCAACAATTCCCGAACAAAATCCTGAGAAAAACAATTAAGAATGGGTTGGTTCTCGTTGGCTTAGAGGGCATAATTCTCTGAGAAATCTCCAGGATTCATTGCATAGATTTTACAAGGGTAAAATCTCATCAAGAATGGCACACAAGTTCATTAAAAGAGGCACATTCTCTTGGATGTATTGAGTGTTGTTGCTAAGAATAAATTTTGGGTCAAGTTGACCCTCTAAGAAAGGTGTATTAGTCAAGTTTTAGAGGGTGAATCTTTGTGTGTTGTTTATTGAGTGTTAACAGGGTGTATACCTCCTATATGGGTCGAGTTGCTATGGCAGAAGGGTGCTCTTACAGGCTGTAGTTGTCCCTAATTAATAATATATAGTTAGAGAGGTTTCATTAGCTTAAAAAGGGGATCACTTTGAAGAAAAAATATGGTTTCACTAACTGGTATCATTAATATTTCATGAGATAAGGGCAAAAACAGAATTTTTAGGGTCATCGAGGTCTGAAATATAGTGGAAATCAGCCCATACTTCTCATTATTTGCAAATAGAATTAAGTTACCTATTATGGGAGGTACATACTTGTGTTTTAGAGCTGGAAAGTGGAAGAGAATAGAGGAACACAACTTTAGTTTAAGTTTGGGTGTGATTTGGACCAATAACAATCATCTAAAATAGTCATGTTTCCAGATCCATACAAACAAAAAGAGGACAACTTGTAATGCATTGGTTTATAACAAAGACTTGGCCATTATCTCTGTGCAAATTGTTGTTGTGTTGGTGTATTATTATTTGATTTTATTTATCTTGTATTTGCAATGCAATACCAAAATATAAGTTGAAACCCACAATAAGAAAAAAAGAGCAAATAGTCAAATTGTTTGATGAACTGTGAAAACCAACAATTTTGTGAAAATAGTGAGAACTTTCCAAACCTTGGAGGGATAAGGGGTTATTGCACTACAACAATCTAAGTTCCTCAGGTATTTCAGTGTGATGAATCCATTTATTCATTAAAAAATGCATTTCAAACAATGAAAAATCACAATCTTCATCAAAATTCTATAGTCGAATTCCAACGAAAATAGTCAAAACGCAAAACAGTTAGAATTCACCATTATTAAGCCATCCACCAGTGTCCATACATCTGGTCTAGGCCACCAGCATGGCATGTCAAAAAGGGATGGGTGAAGTGAAAGCATTGGGTGACATTCCCAAAGTACTTACATCTCAAACTTGGCATATAAACTGCAGGAACTCTATGGTGCAGCTTGTGACCAAAAAAGTGTGTTTCTCAAAATAATTTATAAAATGGAAACACTGAATTCTAAAAATTGTCAACACTTATGTATCATAAGAAATAACACTTTTTTACTGTTGGGTTGTGTTATATTCTTTCCACGACTACCCCACGTAGTTAACCGGGAGGTTAGACGGGGGGCGAAGCCCCCCTTTCGTTACACCGATTATGTAGCGGGGAGGGGGGGGGTGGGGGGGGTCACAAGGGGTTTGAGGCATACCCGTAACCCCACTTTATGGGGTCCGGGGCAGCGCCCCCAGAAAATTTTGGTTTTGGAACCTATGTTAGGTTGGGCAGACCCACCTATGGTTTTCTGCATGATTTTTGCACATGTTTTTTGGACGCGATGGTTTTTAGTCCATGGTTTTGGACGTGATGGTTTTTCGGTCCATGGTATTGGATGCTTCGGCCTGTATAAATATGTATTATAACATTGAAAGGAATATAATGAAAAATAAAGCTGGTAGTCCCAGTTCTGGGATCCAAGGGAAAATCTCTCTATATATGTGTTTTATGTGTTATTCTCTTGCATTGTTTATTTTCTATGTTTTAGAATTCGTATGTAGGTAATTTCTGTACGGGGTTAAAACCTAAATTTGGTATCAGAGTTGTTTTGGCTTCAAGGGGACGCCTTTGTTGCTGAGGGGTTTCACTCGGGCCTGTGGTAGACCCTATTCAGTGGGAGATCTGCGAGATTGATTCTGTTGGTGAAAGAAGATGGCGAGCAGTGGAAAGAAAGAGATCGAGAAATTTAATGGTCAAAGTTTTGAGTTGTGGAAACTCAAGATGGAGGATCTGTTGGTGGATAAAGATCAGTGGATCGCGGTAGATCTGGGTACTAAACCAACGAGAGTGTCTGATGAAGAATGGAAGAAGTTAGATCGGAAGGCAAAGAGCACAATACGATTGTGTGTCTCAAATTTAGTATTGTTGAATGTATCAGGGGAAGCTACGGCAAAGGGTTTGTGGGAAAAGTTAGGGACTTTGTACCAATCTAAGTCTCTGGTGAATAAACTGTTCCTGCGGAAAAAGCTGTATAACCTGAGGATGAAAGATGGAGACTCGGTGACAGAGCATCTGAATGCATTTAATACTGTGGTAAGTCAGTTAGCATCTGTTGATATTAAAATTTTAGATGAAGATAAGTGCATCAGTTTGTTGTGTTCTCTACCAGATTCGTGGGATAGTTTAGTTATTGCAATAGGTAGCAATGCAACTGCCTTGCAGTTTGATGAAATAGTCTCATCCTTACTGACGGAGGAGATGAGACGGAAAAATATGGAGAGCCAGAATGGTGATGCCTTGTCTGTACGAGGACAGTCCCAGAACAGAAAAAAAAATAAGTCATCGAGTGGGAGATCTAAATCTAGAGGGAGATCTAAATCTCCAGGAAAGTCAGTTAGCATATGTTGATATTAAAATTTCAGATGAAGATAAGTGCATAAGTTTTTTGTGTTCTCTACTAGATTCGTGGGATAGTTTAGTTATTGCAATAGGTAACAATGCAACTGCCTTGCAGTTTGATGACATAGTCTCATCCTTACTGACGGAGGAGATGAGACGGAAAAATATGGAGAGCCAGAATGGTGATGCCTTGTCTGTACGAGGACGGTCCCATAACAGAAACAAAAATAAGTCATCGAGTGGGAGATCTAAATCTCCAGGAAAACCTGTAAAGGTGGTGTGCTGGAAATGCGGAAAGGAAGGGCACTACAAAAGGGACTGTAAATCTAAAGCTCTTGATAAAGGAAAGGGATCTGACGATGCTCCTTCTATAGAGGCGAAAACCACCTCAGATGAAGGTTGGGATGTGTACTTGGCTTCTTCAAGTACACATGTAGATCATGAGGCATGGTTGATTGACTCAGGTGCATCCTTTCACTTCACTCCCCATAGAGAGTGGTTCTGCGAGTATGAGAAATACGATGGTGGTGATGTCTTCTTGGGGGATGACAGGAAGGCTAGAATCATTGGTCGCGGAAAAGTAAAGTTGAAGTTGCAAGGTGGAAGGGTTAGAACACTTCCAGGTGTTCTACATATTCCTGCATTGGCCAGAAATCTGATTTTTGTAAGAAAGTTGGATGATGCAGGTGTAAAAACAGTGTTCGAGAAGGATACTTGCAAGATGGTTCGGGGAGCGTTGGTACCGATGCGGGGAGTTCGGATTGGAACTCTGTACAAGCTGCAAGGTAGCATTGTTGTTGATGGGTGCAACAGTTCTGTGGTTCCTGAAAGTGGAGCAGAAAATCTAGTGGTCTCTGGAGAGAAGACCATGTTGTGGCATCAAAGGCTTGGACATATTGGAGATAAGGGCCTTCGAATACTTCATGGTAAAGGTATGGTAGAAGGTATGAGTAATAGCTCTCTAGATTTTGATTTCTATGAAAATTGTGTATATGGGAAGCAGAATCAGGTGAGTTTCCCCTCTAGTAGTAAGAGGGCGAAACAGATATTAGAGCTTGTGCACAGTGATGTGTTTGGACCTATGAAGGTTCCATCACTCGGTAAGTCTATGTACTATGTATCATTTATAGATGACTTCTCAAGGAATACATGGATATATTTCCTTAAGAAGAAATATGAAGTCTTTGACAGGTTTAAAGAATTTAAGGCTCTCGTGGAAAATCAGACAGAGAAGAAGATAAAGGTGTTGAGGATAGATAATGGTGGAGAGTTTTGCAGCAAGGAATTTGAAGAATTCTGTAAGAAGTGTGGTATATCATGGCAGAAGACAACTCCATATACACCTCAGCAAAATGGATTTGCAGAAAGAATGAACAAGACGTTGATGGAAAGGGCAAGAAGCATGCTCAGTGGTGCCGGGTTAGGACATGAATTCTAGGCAGAGGCGGTGGATACTACATGTTACATGGTCAACAGGTAACCTTCATCAACATTGGAGGATAAGACTCCACAAGAGGTATGGACTGGTAAGAAACCCTCTCTTCCACATCTAAGGGTATTTGGATGTGATGCGTATGTACATGTTCCAAAGGAGAAATGAACCAAGTTGGATAGTAAATCTAAAAAGTGCATCTTTATTGGGTATAAGGATAGTTTAAAGGGTTATAAGCTTTGGAACCCAGTAATAAGGAAGGTTGTGTACAGTCGAGATGTGGTGTTCAGAGAGGTGAAAGATGTTATTAAACATGAATTCCAACCAAAAGAACCTGAGAAGATAGAGTTTAAGCTAAAGGAGGAAGAATTAGACTCTACAGCAGAGGAGGAATCAGAAGTTGAAGAGCCACAAACTCTGGGTGTGAGAAGATCAGTTCGAGAAAGAAGGCAGCCAGAAAGGTATAGTCCATCTGCTTTCTGTTCAAATTTTGCTTTATCTATTACTGATGATGATCCTAGAACTGTGAAGGAAGCAATAGATTCAGAGGATGGCAGACTCTGAAAAGAGGCCATGGTTGATGAAATGGCATCTTTGCACAAAAATGAGGCTTGGGATCTAGTGGAGTTGCCGGCTGGAAGGAAACCCATTGGTAGCAAATGGGTGTTCAAGAAGAAGACAAATGCAAAAGGAAAAGTGGAGAAATACAAAGCTCGGTTGGTAGCAAAAGGTTATTCCCAGGTGTCGGGAATTGATTTTGGTGATATGTTTTCTCCCGTTGCCAAAGTAACTTCTATTAGATTACTTTTATCTGTTGTTGCTGCTTTTGATTATGAGGTAGAACAGATGGATGTGAAGACAACATTTCTTCATGGGGATCTGGAAGAGGAGATCTACATGAAGCAACCTGAAGGTTTTGCGGTGAATGGTAAGAAAGAACTGATATGCAAGTTAAATAAGTCTCTGTATGGGTTAAAACAGTCACCAAGGATGTGGTATCAGAAATTGATACATTTATACGAGGACTTGGCTTCACTAGAAGCAAAGCAGATCATTGTGTGTCTTTTAAATTAATTGGTGACCGTGTTATTTATCTAGTCTTGTATGTGGATGATATGTTGCTAGTTGGAAATGAAAAAGAAATTATCCAGGATTTGAAGACCCAATTGTCCTCCAAATTTGACATGAAAGATCTTGGTGCTGCAAACTATATTTTGGGCATGGAAATTAAAAGAGATCGTACAAAGAGGAAGCTCTAGTTAAACCAGAGGAAGTATGTCGAAACAATACTACAGAGATTTAATATGCAGGATAGTAAACCGGTGAAGGTTCCTATTCCTATAGGTGTGAGGTTATCTGCTGAATAGTGTCCCAAGACACAAGAATAGGAAGAGGACATGTCCCATGTTCCATATGCAAGTGCAGTCGGTAGCCTGATGTATGCAATGGTCTGTACTAGACCAGACATTGCACATGCAGTGGGAGTATTGAGCAGGTTTATGTCAAAACCAGGGAATGAGCATTGGACAACAGTGAAGCGGGTTTTCAGGTATTTGCGTGGCACTAGTAATTATGGTTTGTGCTACCAAGGAAGGCCAGGATTGGACAAAATGTTGGATATTCGTGGTTTTGTTGATGCAGACTGGGCTGGAGATCTAGGTCAGAGAAGATCTACAAGTGGGTATGTGTTTAACCTATTTGGAGGTGCAGTCAGTTGGATGAGTAAGAAACAATCTGTAGTGGCACTATCAACTACAGAGGCAGAATACATGGCAGCCACTCATGCAAGCAAGGAAGCAGTTTGGTTGTGAACATTGTGTTCAAGTATGGGGTTAGTACAGGGAGCTATAAAGATAGACTGTGACAGCCAAAGTGCAATTTTCTTGGCAAGGAACCCTGCATATCATTCAAAGACAAAGCACATTGATGTTCAGTATCACTTTGTGAGGGATATGATAGAAGACAAAAAGGTGTTGCTGGTAAAGGTGGACACTTTGAAGAATACTGCAGATGCATTGACAAAATCTGTGAGCTCTGAGAAGTTCTCTTGGTGTAGAGAGACAATGGGCATTTCAAGGCTAGAAAAATGACTAAGCTCTCTTGTGGCCCCCTGTGGAAAGAAAACAACAAGTGGGAGAATGTCGGGTTGTGTTATATTCTTTCCACGACTAGCCCACGTAGTTAAATGGGGGGTTAGAGGGGGGGTGGAGCCCCCCCTTCATTATGCCTATTGTGTAGTGGGGGGGGGGGGGGGGGGGGGGGGGGTCACAGGGGGTTTGAGGCGTACCCATAACCCCACTTTATGGGGTCCGGGGCAGCGCCCCAGAAAATTTTGGTTTTGGAACCTATGTTAGGTTGGGCGGACCCACCTATGGTTTTGTGCATGATTTTCGCACATGTTTTTTGGACGCAATGGTTTTTAGTCCATGGTTTTTGACACGATGGTTTTTCGGTCCATGGTATTGGATACTTCGACATGTATAAATATGTATTATAACATTGAAAGGAATATAATGAAAAATCAAGCTGGTAATCTCGGTTTTGGGATCCAAGGGAAAATCTCTGTTTATATGTGTTTTATGTGTTATTCTCTCGCATTGTTTATTTTCTGTGTTATAGAATTTGTATGCAAGTAATTTCTGTACGGGGTTAAAACCTACAGTTAAAAATTCTGTGAAAGTCTTAATACCAAGGGAGAGAAAATATTTCAAAGTGATAGGTTCAAATTGAGGGATGATATGGAAGGTTAGTTGTTGGTTGTCAAGGTATTGTGTTTATTGCAAACGACAAAGTAATGGGATTGATTGCTATGTTTGTACTAGTGGATGCATTAGAGCTTGGTGCTAGTTGAATGGTTGGTTTCCCCTTGCTTTGGCCTTTGTGAAGTCAACTTTATTGTTTCATGTTCTTAAGATAGTTGAATTTCCCAACCATTTTTCTTACCTTCCCTAATGAATCTATATTAATGATGTGGTCTATGAATTTGAATATTTTCTACTAACCCTCCTAATCTAGATATCAAGAGGGGTTTGGCATACATTAAGGGTAGGGCCTTTTTATAGATATTTTGTCATTCGTTTTTAGTGTAAGCCCCAGTGGTTGTTATACTAAATTAACTAATAGATTTTGCATTTGACTATTAGGGTGGATATCCTGGAGCAGTATTTGATATGATGGCCACAACATTGGAGAAGGTTTCAGTTGTGCCAGTTACAGCAAGGGCTATAATTGGAGTAATGTTGATTCTTGCTCAGATAATAACTTTTGTATCATATTTGTCATATGTACAATGGGTAGGATAGTTTAGTAATGGTTTGGGTCTTGTGTTGATTAAGAATACTTTATGGAATAGTGTCTCTTATGCATTCTCTGTCCGTTGTGAATATCTTAGTCTACTTTATTGATCCTATTAAGCTTGGAGTTGACTTTCTCTCGTGCTTGGTTTTCCTTTGTTTTAGATATTGTCTATGTTGAGCTTATTACTCTCCATTTTTAAACTGCAAAACCTGTATATGATTGTGAAATGCACAAGCACCAATTAATTTGAAAATCTACTTGGTTTTGCTTGCAAAACAAGTCTAGTCTAATCCTTTGGGACAAACTCGGTTAAATGTGGTTAAACTTTCAAATATTTTGTGAGTTTAACCAAATTAATGGCCCACTTTGACCGGCTTTGACTATGTTTGATCGTTATGATAGATTTTGGCAGAAATTTATGTAATGAAAAGTAAATTTGAGTTTGTTATTTGCAGAGTTTTATGTTGAGTTTTTAAAGCTTGTACCTAGTCTGAGTTATACTCTAGTTGTGCACTTTTGGCAATTTTTATGTGAGTCTGGGTCATGTTCTTAATCTTTGGCTTTGCTAAGTTGTTCCAGAGTCTGATTCATGACTTTGTTTTCAATTTACATGAGTACAAACTAGCCACCATACATTTTAGACATGGGCTTACCTGGATTATGGGCTTGGATCTATCGCCATTATGATTCCTTTTCAGTATCTGCCTATTGTTGGCAGCTCCTGATTAAGCCATTTTCTATTGTTTTAATGCAGTTAGACAGTGTTGGGAATGTTGTTTTTCTTATATCTATTTAGTTTCAACATCCTATAGTATCAGTTCATCTGTTGCTGGATGATTACTCTTTGAAAATTTTGTTGGTGTTCGTTCAGCAATGGTTGACCTAATTTGTAGATATAGACCAGACTTGTGTAGTTTGTTTGCCAAGAATCATGATGATCTACTATAATATTATGTTCTATGATCTATCAAATAAGGGTGCTTGTGTTGAAATTTAGTACCGGAGGATAGGTGGTTCCCTTAGGCTTTGATCTTTGGCCTAGGGAAAAGTGTCCAAAAGAATTTAATTTTTCTCCTAAAGTGACTTTATAATTTTATAAAGTTAAATCTAATTTAAAAGTGACTTTAAGTGATAAAGTTACTAAGTCTAATTTTAAAGTGACTTTTATAAAGTGAATGAAAAATTAGAAAGGAAAAGTGACTTTGGAAATAAATGACTAAGTGGGTCTTTATTAAAGTGGGGTGAATTAAAAAATAAAAAGTGAGATTTAAATGAGCATTTAATCTCAGCCTTAGATCTCAATCTATTTCAGCCATTGGATTTAGGGATCACCCAAAAGTCACTTGGATCACCCAAAAGTCACTTGGGGTTAGATTAAAGGAGGAAAAGGAGGAAAAGGTCATTAATTCTTTCATGAGCAGATTGAGAGAAGGAGAGCAAGAGAGCAAGGGAGATTTCTGGACAGTGAGATGCGGAGTTTTAGCAGCGGAGTTTCAGCAGGGCGGAGTTTCAGCAAGTCTGTACAGCAGAGTTTCAGCAGGGCGGAGTTTCAGCAAGGTTGAGTTTCAGCAAGTCTATACAGCGGAGTTTCAACAGGGCGGAGTTTCAGCAAGGCGGAGTTTCAGCAAGGCTGAG
Organism: Pinus tabuliformis; assembly: GCA_031772625.1. Classification (NCBI taxonomy): domain Eukaryota; kingdom Viridiplantae; phylum Streptophyta; class Pinopsida; order Pinales; family Pinaceae; genus Pinus; species Pinus tabuliformis. The sequence continues at coordinate 817,501,810 of CM062810.1, read as the reverse complement.
TTTCAGCAAGGCTGAGATAAGTTGTAAAAGTTTGCTTGCTGATTTTTGCTGAATATTTCTCTTACTGTAAAAAGGCATTTTCCAGAAATAAAGAAGAGCTCTCAAACTGGTTTTCCCCAAGAGTTGTAGGGGGTTTTTCCAGGGTCACATTGACCAAAAATCTCAGTGTTTAAATGTGTTTTAATGGCTGTTTATTACTGCTGATTTTTATTTCTGCAATTTCCAACATTCTGTAAAATTTCCAGAATTTGTGTTTTCAGCAAATTTATTTTTTTCAGCTTGTTAAATGTATGGTTATGGGAAAGGGCATTTAACTATATGGGAGAAATAAGGAGAAACTGAAAACCGGGGTGGGAAATGAGAAATTTCTACATGGTATCAGAGCTTGAGTGCTGAAGGACAGTTTGGGACAGCAAAAGGAAAAATTACAGCTGCTGATTTTTCACTCAGAAAATTCCAGCAAGCTGATTTTTTTCATAAACAACAGTTTTATCTTTACTACAACAATGTTATTTTTCAGTTTTAGGACAGCAGGATGTCATTGGGATTGAGGGTGGAGGATAGGCTGGATGGGCATACAAATTACAGCGTTTGGAAGGAGAGAATGCAGAGTATCTTTGAGGAGGAAGAAGTCTGGGATATCATGGTGCATACCACACAGAACCATGTTGTTGTGCCTACTGATGCTACTCAGTTGACAGCGTATAATAAAAAGAACAACAAGGGTAAGAGGCTGATTCTAGACAGAATCAAAGACCATTGCATTCCTCATGTGAGAGGAAAGAGCAATGCCCATGAGATGTGGACAGCATTGTCCAATCTCTACCAGAGTGCCAATGAGAACCGGAAGATGGTCTTGAAGGAGAAGCTGAAGAACATTAAGATGGGTAATGATAGTGCAGCTGGATATCTCACAAAGATTACTAATGTGAGAGATGAGTTGGCAGCGATTGGAGAGGCCATTCCACCCACTGAGTTGGTGCGGATTGCAGTGAATGGCCTCCCCCATTCATGGTTGAACTTTGTTGATGGGGTTTGTGCACGTGAGACCCTTCCCACATGGGAGAGGTTTTGGAATGATTGCATTCAGACAGAGATCAGGAAAGGTCAGCTTGGGGCAGCCAAGCCAGTTGAGCATGATGAAGATGTAGCACTGGTGGCAAGAGGCAAGAAAGGCAAAGGAAAGAAGCAGGCTTCCACAAGTAGTGGTGGGGGCAAAGGCAAAGGTAAAGGTAAACAGGGGAACACACAGAAGGACTATTCCAAGGTGAAGTGTTGGAATTGTCAAAATATGGGACACTATGCAGTTGTGTGTCCGGAGAAGAAGAAGAAGAAGGGGAAGAACCAGGACGTGGCAGCTTCAGCAGAGATTGAGGACTTTGCAGGTCGTTTTGACCGGGAGTTTGCGTTCACTACGTGTGAGTCCTCTAGTGCAGGATCACCTGCCACACAGGTTCAGAGGGAGCATGCTTTTCCCTCGATTAGCGGAGCATCTTCAGGTATCTGGTATGTGGACAGTGGGGCTTCACGTCACATGACAGGAGTCCGTGAGTACTTCTCAGAGCTTTCAGAGAGTGGCACTGATATAGAGGTAGTACTCGGTGATGACAGAGTTGTTGGAGCAGTCGGGGTGGGGACATTGACATTTCAGAGGGAGTCCAAACCTCCCTTGAAAGTGTCAGATGTTCTTTATGTGCCAGGGATGAGGAAGAACCTCATATCCGTCTCAGCTTTGGAGGACAGAGGATATGAGGTACTGTTCAGGGGAGGACAGGTGTTAATGTATCCTAGGGGCACTCCAACTAATTCAGCTAGAGTGATAGGTGTACGCCATGCAAAGGTGTACAAGTTTGCATTCCAACCCCTTTTGGCATTGAGCAGTAGTACCGACAGCAGAGCTAGCAGTTCTGAGCTGTGTGAGATTTGGCACCGCAGGATGGGACATATGTTTCATGGAGCCTTGAGGACATTGCAGGAGATCACTACAGGTGTGCCAGATTTCAGTACTGATCACTTTGATACTTGCAGAGGTTGTGCGATGGGAAAGTTTGCCAAATCCCCTTTTCCCAGCAGTGACAGCAGAGCGACTGGGATACTTGATTTGATTCATTCCGATGTGAGCGGTCGGATGTCTCATGTTTCCTTGAGTGGATATGAGTACTATGTTTTATTCATTGATGATCACTCCAGGAGGACCTGGATTTATTTTTTGAAGACCAAGAGTGAGGCCTTCAAGCGGTTTCAGGAGTTCAGAGCTCTTGTGGAGACATAGACAGGTCGAAAGATCAAGTCCTTGAGGTCGGACAATGGAGGAGACTACACCCTTGGAGAGTTTGTTGACTATTGTGCGGAGGCAGGCATTAGGAGGGAGTTCACTGTTCCTTACAACCCCCAGCAGAACGGGGTTGCAGAGAGGAAGAATAGATCCATCATAGGGGCTGCCAAAGCCATGTTACATGATTAGGGGTTGCCATTGTTCTTGTGGGCAGAGGCCTGCAACACAGCTGTTTATTTGCAGAACAGGAGTCCGCATCGTGCCTTGGGGCACATGACGCCAGAGGAGGCTTTCTCTGGGAAGAAGCCTGATATTGGTCATCTTCATATCTTTGGATGCATTACATACTCTTATATACCCAAGGAGAAGAGGACCAAACTAGAGCCCACCGCGGAGAAGGGTATCTTTGTGGGCTACAGTGAGACCTCAAAGGCCTTTCGGATTTACATTCCTGCACAGAGGAGAGTTGTTGTCAGACGGGATGTGAATTTCGAGGAGGACAGGGCCTTTAGGAGGTCACGGGAGTTAGAGTATCTGGATCAGCCAAACCCTCAGCAGCAGTTGAGTCAGTCGCAGGGATCCAGTGGGCAGGGATCAGGAGGATCAGGAGGTACATCTATGAGGATGACAGGTCCGTCAGTGAGCAGTGGCTCACCGAGCCAGAGGGGTGGTGCTCCGGGCAGCATGCAGAGCAGTTCACAGAGCAATTCACTAGGGAGTCAACTGATGGACAGTTCACATGGTACCTCAGCTTCTACAAGTTCAGGTGCAGGCAGGAGGACAGCAGACAGACAGTCAGGAGTTCAGGCTACTGATGGTGATAAGGAGGAGGAGTTTCATTCTCCTATGGGAGAAGCATGCTCAAGGAAGAGAAAGCCCAAGTGGCTTCAGGACACCTTGAGAGATGCCACATCTGTTGCTGAGCCAAAGAGGTCGGTCAGAGAGAGTAGACCACCTGAGAGGTTTTGTAGCTATATGGTGATGGTTACCAGCATCCTTGACTCTGAGCCTTCTAGCTATGAGGAGGCAACTAGCCAGCAGGTCTAGAGAGATGCCATGCAGGAGGAGTATTCTTCTATCATGAAGAATGATGTTTGGGAGGTGGTGCCGAGGCCTGAGGGCAAATCCGTGGTTACTTCCAGATGGCTTTACAAGGTAAAGCATGCTGCAGATGGTAGCATTGAGAAATTCAAAGCAAGGTTTGTGGCTAGAGGGTTCTCCCAGGTAGAGGGAGTTGATTATGAGGAGACCTTCGCTCCCGTGGCTCGATATACTTCGATCCGCTCCATTATATTGATAGCAGCAGAGATGGGTTGGAAGATCTACCAGATGGATGTGAAGACTGCATTTCTCAATGGCTTCATACAGGAGGAGGTGTACATTGAGCAGCCACAGGGCTTTGAGGTGCATGGGAAGGAGTCCCATGTGTGCAGATTGAAGAAGGCCCTTTATGGCCTGAAGCAAGCTCCCAGAGCTTGGTACTCCAGGATAGATACATATTTGCAGGGGATGGGTTTCACAAAGAGTGAGGCAGATCCGAACCTTTACTTTATTGTGATTGGTGAGGAGCCTCTCATTCTGGTGTTGTATGTGGATGACTTGGTCATTACAGGTGCAGAGAGACTCATAGAGCACTGCAAGAGAGATCTTGTGACGGAGTTTGAGATGAAGGACATCGGCTTGATGCATTACTTTTTGGGCTTGGAGGTGTGGCAGGAGGAGGGGCATTTCTTCCTGGGGCAGGGGAAGTATATTGTGGACATCCTTAGTAGATTCCACATGGAGGATTGTAGACCAATGTCGACACCGATGATCACCAACTGGAAGAAGCTTCATGCCTCGAATTCCGAGTTGGTGGATCCCACATTGTACAGGCAGTTGATTGGTTCCTTGATGTATTTGGTCAACACTAGACCAGATATCTGTTTTGCAGTCAACACGATGAGTCAGTTTATGTGTGAGCCTAGGAAGGTTCACTGGGTGGCTGCAAAACACATTTTGCGGTACTTGCAGGGGACAGTGGATTATGGTCTGGACTACAGGCAGGGAGATGGAGTGAGATTGGCAGGATACACTGATTCTGATTGGGCAGGTTGTGCTTCTGATAGGAAGAGCACTTCAGGGTGTTGTTTTGGGTTGGGTTCAGCAGTAGTGTCATGGTTCAGCCGGAAGCAGTAGTCAGTAACACTGAGTTTAGCGGAAGCAGAGTATATGGCAGCCAGTCTAGCTAGTTGTGAGGCTATCTGGCTTCGCAAGATGTTGTTTGGCTTATTTGGTCAGTCGTTGAGACCTTCAGTGATTTACTGTGATAATCAGAGTTGCATTAAACTCACGGAGAATCCAGTATTTCATGACAGGTTGAAAGCATATCGGGATCAGATATCATTTCATCAGAGACTATGTTCAGAAGGGAGCTGTGAAGCTTGAGTATATTTCCACTGATGAGCAAGTTGCAGATATTCTTACCAAAGCCTTACCACGGGGCAAGCATGTCTACTTCAGAGACAAGATGGGTGTGGTGAGGAACACCTTCCTCGGTAAGAGGGAGTGTTGAAATTTGATACCGGAGGACAGGTGGTTCCCTTAGGCTTTGATCTTTGGCCTAGGGAAAAGTGTCCAAAAGAATTTAATTTTTCTCCTAAAGTGACTTTATAATTTTATAAAGTTAAATCTAATTTAAAAGTGACTTTAAGTGATAAAGTTACTAAGTCTAATTTTAAAGTGATTTTTATAAAGTTAATGAAAAATTAGAAAGGAAAAGTGATTTTGGAAATAAATGACTAAGTGGGTCTTTATTAAAGTGGGGTGAATTAAAAAATAAAAAGTGAGATTTAAATGAGCATTTAATCTCGGCCTTAGATCTCAATCTATTTTAGCCATTGGATTTAGGGATCACCCAAAAGTCACTTGGGGTTAGATTAAAGGAGGAAAAGGTCATTAATTCTTTCATGAGCAGATTGAGAGAAGGAGAGCAAGAGAGCAAGGGAGATTTCTGGACAGTGAGCTGCGGAGTTTCAGCAGCAGAGTTTCAGCAGGGCGGAGTTTCAGCAAGTCTGTACAGCGGAGTTTCAGCAGGGCGGAGTTTCAGCAAGGCTGAGTTTCAGCAAGTCTGTACAGCGGAGTTTCAGCAGGGCGGAGTTTCAGCAAGGTTGAGATAAGTTGTAAAAGTTTGCTTGCTGATTTTTGCTGAATATTTCTCTTACTGTAAAAAGGCATTTTCCAAAAATAAAGAAGAGCTCTCAAACTGGTTTTCCCCAAGAGTTGTAGGGGGTTTTTCTAGGGTCACATCGACCAAAAATCTCAGTGTTTAAATGTGTTTTAATGGCTGTTTATTACTGTTGATTTTTATTTCTGCAATTTCCAGCATTCTGTAAAATTTCCAGAATTTGTGTTTTCAGCAAATTTATTTTTTTCAGCTTGTTAAATGTATGGTTATGGGAAAGGGCATTTAACTATATGGGAGAAATAAGGAGAAACTGAAAACGGGGTGGGAAATGAGAAATTTCTACAGCTTGTTGAACCTGTTGTCTAATGAGGATGGATTTGGATGGCTAGCCTATAGTGACCATATTTGTAAAAGCTCTTGAGGGTAGCTATTATATAATTTCTATTCACTTTATGAGTGACCATTTTTGTAATTTCCAGTGAGAAATTTTCAAATTACAGGTTTTGTTCAGAGAAAAGCATGGGAATTCTTTTCTTAGCTTACATGTTAAAAAGTTACACTCAGAAATTTTGCATGACAAGGTCTATTTAGAGAAAAACACGGGGAGTATATTTTGACTTTACATGTTGAAAAGTTATAAACATGTTCTGATTTCAATGATGTTCAATCGAGCCTCATAAAGTTTAATAAGACCCCCTCTAGCTAGCTAGACAGTCCTATTTGAAGAAGATTGAATGGTCTTATGATTTTTCACAATGTGTCTTTCTTGGTAATGTTATGAGAAAATTGATGAAAAGTTTAAAGTCATGCTAAAGAACCATTGGGAAAATCTTAGTGATCTCTACATTTTTTTTGGTTTAATCAATGCATGGAGTTCCACAAGTAGCTTGAGTTTTCCTTGTATAAATTTACCAATTTTTTTTAAGGTGCATAGGATGTCTTAATGGTAAGGATTAAAGCTTAAAATAGTGCAAGTGATGTCAAGAGTTAAGTCTAGTAGACAACTCATATTACTATGAGATGAAAAATGTCTTTTTACTTTGGAAGGGGAGAATGGAATCCCTATATATGTCGGAATGTGTGTTTGAGAGCTGAAAGGAAATCACCACTTTATTTATTCTCCAGTGGCTCCACTCTCTCTTTTCTATGGTGTCATTTGATCTTAGTATCTCTACCTTCGAGGTTATACTATATTGCATAGGGTTGATCCATTATGGAGTCACCTCCACTCTATTATGATATTACTTTTTATATTTACTTTAAGTTTGTTCTATTTATTTTAAGTTTATTCATGCCCTCCCATCATGTTGGAGCAACAAGTGATAGACTGAGTTCTTAAGTACTTTAGATCATAGAGTGGTGAGACCTCAAGTCTCCTATTAGCCTCCGCCCAAAAGATTGGCTGATATGTTTGAGATTGGCTTGAAGGTGCAGGACCATACATCCTCATACTAACAGGGTTTAGCTACAAATGGATCCAAAGCAAGGCACCTCTCACCTGTTGGATTACCTCCCAACCCCAACAAAGCAGACAAAGGTCTATTTATAGTTTCTTTCCTTTGACCTCAGATGGTAGGAGATCTAAGCTTTCTTACTCTTGCATCACCCTTAGAGTCATATAGATGGATTCCCCTATGGTACTCAAGGACTCCGACAATGAACCAATGGAACCCCCATTGCCCCCTTGCCATTGATCATCAGATCCATGAGACTTTGATCTCATTGGCTTCATCATCGGATATTTCTCTCCTTCTTGACTAGTATCAAGTTGTCCAACTCCTACCTTGGATACTCTCACTTAATATCACCACACCTATGCTATTGTTATATACACTTTATTTTTGGTCTTAGATAGACTTAGTGCTTAGCCTTGTCAATTATTCACCTGGAATTTACTTTTGGTTTTCTTGTATCTTTCTTTTTCACATTAATTAGGAGCTACTTTTGCACTCCCACATTTTATTCACATTATATGTATGATGTATCCTTTAGTCCCACTGAGCTACTTTTGTAGTGATTTGCTGGAAATTAATAAAATTATCTTATGTTAAATTATCTTTATTTGGATATTGAGGAAATTCCCTAGAAATTCTTTACTTTGTTGTTATTTGATGTATTGTTCCAATTCCATTGACCTTGTGGTCATTAATCGAAATTAATTAAATTTCTTGCTAGTTTAACCATATGGATAATATATCATGTTTTCTTTGTAATATTGTCTTTGTTTCTAAAATTCTAATGACTATATTTTGCATACTTGTGAATATGTTAAACTATATCTGCAATTTGACTTAAAGGGTGTCATGTTTTGACTATTTCACAAGAATGATTGTCACATCACTTTGATAATATGGAAAGGACTGATGTGCGTCAGAGGGAGTGAATCACCAGTTGTAGTTGTGCTTTCAGGTAGCATAGAGCCTAGATTTAAAAGGGTGAGTCTTACGTATGAAAATTTTCGATTGAACAATGCAAATTATATTAAATAATGGAATTGTTTTGTTTGTTGATAAGGTGTACTTATCAATCTAGTCAACAACTGAGAGCATGTTACTCTTTGTTTTTAATTTTAGTTTTTGTAATAGGATGTCCATATTTACATTTTCTATAGATGTTGTCTATTCAAACATTCTATAGAAGAGTTATCTATACCTGCTATAACTTCTTTATTTCTTCAATGGGAGACGATCTCTTTGTGGTTATCTTGGTTTTCTTAAACTTTGTCTATGTGCCTTGAAAAATATAAAAGAGCAATTTACAAGTCACTGCTAGCTGTGACCTTTTTTCCTATATTTATTGGCTTGATTGATGGGGACTTGAACCTTGAATTCCACGATTTTCATAATACTTCATAACACGATGATTTCCAATTAAGACCCCCTTATGGGCTCACTACTATCTATGATTTTTATCATTCTTCACATTTCATGATATCTGGAATATCCATCTCATCCCTTTTTTTCCCAAGGAAAACCTTATAGGGAAACACTTGAGCACTTCCCATAATTTTCCGATTGTATCCAGTGCAAACCCATTGGCACTGATGACGATGCCTGACTTGGCAGGGACATTGAGTAAGGAACACAACAGAAGCAATCAACCTGGGAAATTGACTCCAAAACCTCCTGTATGAAACTCAAAACATTTAACCACTTGAGCTAGCCCACTAGGCTAAGTATTCATATTCACATTCTGCACCATACATAGTATTTTTCGTCCTTGCGTCTTTCAAATGAAATTAACTCAATATGTTAGTTAATAACTCAATATATTTTTGTGTGACATTTATATATTTTCTGTTTTCAATGTTTTCATTTGGAGTGACTTCAAATTCCAGATATAGGCATACTTTCTTCTATGGTGATCTACGATCTTTTCATCAAGGAAGACAAAATGGGAGAATCCCTGTGACACAAAATTTTTTGTTATTCCAGCTTCTATATGAGGAATGACAGTGCAACCAATTATTCAGGGGTTTTGTTATTAGGCTACAAGCCATTAAACAAGTAATTGAGAGAAGCCATAATGACTCAAGAGAAACCTTAGCACCACCACTTTTTTCTCCAACAACTTTGTAAGTCAGCTTCGTAGAAAACCTTTGATGTTTATGATTTCTTATTTTTGAGTAGCATATCAAAGCATTTATGTCATTGCACCTACAAATGGATATTTTTTCATTGATTTCCTTCTAGTTTTCAAGTAGAATCTATGGCATTGTTTGTGTTAGTGGTTATTTATACAAATTAGAAAACATTGGATAGATTTGCTTTCATTTTCAAGTGGTAAATTTGTAACTTTGATTTGAACTGTGTTGTTCAATTTGATTTTTGTAGCTTTTCTTATTTTGCACCAAATTGTTGTATATTATTACTAAGATTTAAAATATATTGAACATGTGTAATTTCCTTTAAGTTATGAGGACTATAATTTCGGGACCAGATTTCTTTTGGTGATTGCATTGGCTTTAAATAGTTCAATTTTGACAAACTATATCCTTTTTGCAGGATAATATATTGTTTCTGCATATGAGTAAAGCACCCATTCAAGAGGACAAATCATTGTGTTTCAGGTTGATGTATGTATCTTTACTATGTTTCTATACTTTATTTAATATAATTTTACATGTTCTAATCTTTTGTTGTTTATTTTTTAGATCCCGTGTTCAAATAAATAGAAAAATTTGAGCAATTTACCTAGCTTATGTTGAATGCACTTCTAGTGAAAAGGTTGATCTCTTTTGAGTTGTTATTGAATATGTTTTTGATATGCATGTGCACATGGTGGGAAATGTGAGATAATTCTTTACATATAACTCATGTGTTTATGTATATTCATGTTGCCCTTCTTTAAAGAACTACACTTTTGACAAAATGCACCCCAAGCTTTCTAACAAAATGCAACAACATTCCAGATGAGCAACAAATTTGGCCTTAATGTTTGAACCCAAACCAGGAGAATACCTTAAATGAAATTAATGTGAAGCATTCAAATACAAAACAACTTCCACACCACACTTGGGTAGATGTCCCTAGAAAGCACCATCAAATTAGCCCCAACAAACATCAAAATCAAGAGAATGTATAACCATATGACGAGGCTTAGAAATTATAGGTTCACATTTATATTCATTGATCATCCTTTTAATTAAAGGAAACACCACTTCCACTTGAATCTTCTTATCATATAAAATATTGAGATTTCTAACCTACCAAATAAAATACACATAACTACAAGGAAATGAACCATGACAGGAAATCAAAGCATTACGCAACCAATTTTTTACAACCTTCAAGAGAAGGAGAGTTCTAGCCAGCTTTCAAACAATCCTAGTCGACCTCTGTCCATAACTCCATCCGCTCGCCATGTGTAGTGCCTATACCAAATTTATTTTGTTGTAGCAATCTATATGCCAATTGTCTTAAGCTTATCAGTGTTTTAGACACAGATTTTTATGTTGTCACAACAGATATACATGATTCACAAGATGGAAAATCAATCTTTGGTGTAATTGCAAATTTCAGGTTTGATAATTATAGATCATTTATAGGCTATAAATGTCTTAAAAGTTTCACTTCTAATTGAATATTCAATTGAACATATTGAATATCTTATAAGTAACTATTTTTCCCTCCACCCACTTTTCATAACTTCCATAACCATTAGGTAGGGACTTGCAGCTTTGATGTTAGTTTGTTTGTTTAGTAAAATATTTGCCAAGACTATATAAAGTTTTATAATTTATCGAAAGTTGTAAATTTTACAATTTATAAAGTTTTAAGGTCCATTTTTTTAAAGTCTAATTATTTAAAGGGTGCTAGCTCAATGGAAGAGCAATTGCTTTACAAGCAGGAGGTTGGTGGTTCGATTCCATTGTGCTCTGATATTCATATGGAATTGCGGTGATCAATTTTTGGTGATGGACTCTTATTACCATCACCGATGAGCTTATGGTGACATTTTTCAACCCTCACCAAAATATGAAATGGTGATGGTAGACGAACGTCACCATATATATGCATCAATAGTGGCGACCATGAAAGATCCATCACAGTAAATTGTTGTTCATATGAAATGGTGATGGTCATTATCCGTCACTATAACTATATTTGGTGACGGACTTTGAATGTCACCACAACACCTATACTTTTGGTGATGCCACCTTTGGTGACGTTCAATTTTTTAGTGACAGAGGATAAGTTCCATCACCATTGCTCGTATGAAATGGTGATGGTACCTATCCATCATTATAAATCATTATTGGTGATGGACCTTGAATGTCACCACAACACCTATACTTTTGGTGATGCCACCTTTGGTGATGTTTAGTTTTTGGTGACGAAGGTTCTTTTGACCGTCACCAATGGGCTTATGGTGACATTTTTAGACCCTCACCAATGTCCTTTTTCTTGTAGTGTCCTTAGCCCTAATAAATTGAAAGTGACACCCATTAGGATGCATTGCCCCCAACACTCAGTTTGGAATACGTGTCCCTTGACCTTGGGCTTATTTTTCCTTTATTAAATTTATTACATGAACTTTTAAATTGTTACAACTAACCTTGGAGGAAGTTGTTGAATAACCCAAACAAGAAGATCTAATAGAGGTTGAGTGCATTACTGACTTTGATGACGTTGTAGTAGATGAACATCAAGTAATTCAAGAGCAAGAACCCCCACCCCTCCCAGCCTACCATTTAAAGATGTCATACTTAAAGATGATGTAACCAGACTATATTCAACCATTTCCCCCTCGTCTAAAGAAGCCATACGTAAAGATGATGGAACCGAACTATATCCAACCACTCCTTAGGTTCCCCTAAGTCACAAGGTATCTCTAGTATCTAATCTTATTATATATTTTCCTTTGTCTAATTAATTAAGTGGTAGTGGTAGTAGTTCAAGGCAGCGTATCACAATTCAAGGAGTTATCAATTCAATGTAAATATCAGGTCAAAATTTAGGTACATAACCAACTCCAAGTGCTTTCATTTTAGTCAGTTTTACACGTAGTGGGATGGCAAGAGCCCAAGAGGACCCCCAATGAAATACCTATAGTTATAAGGTAAAGGAGAAGAGAATAAGAAACAACATTGATTTCTTTGTGAAGCCATTTAGAGATCGAAGGGAATGAAAGGTGCATCTAAGTTGATAGTGTTTAGACAACTCTTAAAAGATGAGCTTTGCAATGGTACATGAAGTTTGTAGACGTCCCACCTGGGCATGTGACCCTTACTCTACTTGAATTTAAGTAGCAATTCATTTATAAATTTCAATTATCATGGTATGAGGAACAAGGTATAATGGAATTAAAATAAATTAGGTAGATGGTTATTAAGTCAGCATGGGATGTGTTTAGAGGTTCCAATATCTCACAGGTAGGCTTATATTTCACATCTACAATGCCCATCACAAGGAATGGCTCTTTTAAGGGTTATTTCCTTTGAATCACATTATTTTGAGGGAGCAAAAGATTACCTCTCCTTGAGTAGCTTTGGAGTAGTCGATGAGAATTGAATATATGATAGGATATCCTATAAATGTTAATACTCAAATAGTTATGGAAAACCCACACCTATCCTAAGTTTAGAATTAGATTATTGTACTTACAAAGAGGATATAAGAGCGGAATTTACCCAAGGTTGGTAGAGAGCAAGTGTGGTGCACCAAGTATCAAACTAAAGGATGTCATGCTTCCAAGTGTGGTGCACAAGGAATGGTTCATTTAGGGGATATTTCTTTTGAGCCACATTATTTTGAGGGTGCAAAATATTACCACTCCTAGAGTAGCTTTGGAGTAGTTGATGAGAACCAAATATATGATAGGATATCCTAGAAATTCTAATGCTAAAATAGCTAGACAAAACCCACACCTATCATAAGTTTAGAATTAGATTATTGCACTTACAAAGAAGAAGTAAGAGTGGAATTTACCCAAGGTTAGTAGAGAGCAAGTGTGGTGCACCAAGTGTCAAACTAAAGGATGTCATGCTTCTAAGTGCACATGGTTCTAGGAGGCGACTTACATCCAATCCTCCTATGGGATCCTTTCAGGATGATCTAAATGTGGGGTTGCGCAAGTTACTACCATTGCCTAGTTGCATAACAATGCACCTTATTAAGGTCTCCATCATGCTCAAAGTCCACATATGGGGAATATTAAAAATTTGTTGGACATATGGACGTCTTCCCAGACACTCTCTCGTTTATAGAAGTACTATTTTATCCTAAATATACTATATTGTGAGTTTTATGGAACCTAAACTCATAGTATATATAAATTTAGGGCTTTGGATGCTTTGATTGATAGGTTAGGTAGATCCACATTTATGGTAATTGACAACGCATAACCTTAGGGAGGATCAAGTTGTGGAAGACGTGGAGGAGGTTGCACATGTAGTGGCAATAGGTCTAGAGGAAAAAAATGATTCATTATAACTTGTAGTTGCATTAAGAGGGGGCATCTTGCTTGATATTATCCCTTGTTTAGAAGGTGTTGGTGTTACTATTGAATAACCAACACACCTGCTATGGAAGAATGTTGTGATTTGATTGTAAAATGGCAAGAAATAACAATTTAGCGATTAATAAACTTTAATCAATTAAAAACCCATATCAACTAATGGAGAAATTAATCCAAACAACAATGTTGTTACTAGAGGAGGAGCTCGAATTAGTGTAGATGTTCATGATTTAGGATTTTCTAAGGTTTACAATGTGGGACTAGAAGCACCTAAATTTGACCCTATGCAATAGAAGGGTTTTTTCAAGGTTGTTGTTGATATGTCTAAAATATGTCCACGCTCGCTTCACCTAAAATTGTAGAAGGAAAGAAGGCACAAAGTTAAAGGCTAATGCAATGGCTTCAAAGTTATAGCAAGAGCTTGGACAAGAAACCTTGGGGTAATTACAAGAAGGTTGTTGATTTCTGGTTTCAATTATTCTCTAATATTTTGGATGATGGTTAGTTAACTACGAATTTGTGCAAGACCCTTAAAAAAATCACAAAGGTCAAGGAGGATGAGGATGAGTACAACACTACTAATCTTCTTGAGAGGTGAACACGTAGGGTAAGAAGAAGGAGGAGGAGAACCAGAAAATAGTTTAGATTAGATACTCATATGGATGGATATGACGTCAAGGATGTGATGTTATATCTTGGATACAATGTCAACATTTTCTTAAGAAGTCATGGGCAGTTATCAGAAACATAAAGATAGTCAATTACCCTATATAGTTGTGAATGGCCAATCAATACAAGTTTTTTTTTTTCATTGTAGGTTGGAGAATGTAGAAGTGGATTTGATTTGTGTGAAAACTAAGACTAACCTTGGAGTCATAGAGATTATGGATGAGAAGAATCCATATCTAGCATTTTTTAGAATTGACTAGGTCTTTGATAATTATGTTGTTATCGATTTAAAGAAAGAATTAATGACCTCTGAGGTTGATGGTATTTGGGTGTTCCAACCCATAGATCCACACCAAGGGATAAGGTATATTAAATAGACTAAGGATGTTATGGAAAGATATGTGATAGTCAGATATATAACTTGACCTTTATGGAGAGTGAAGATCACATTAACACTACAACATATGAATTAACAAGTTGAAGGAGCATTCATTGTTTTGATAGTGAGTTAAAAGAATCTTTGGAAGTGCAGGAAAATAAAAGATAAGGAATATCATTTAAAAGATGTGCTACATTTAAAAATTTTCATTCAATAATGATTGAGCTATGGAATCCACTTGTGTATGATGGAACTTCTAGTTTAGAAGATCTTTTGTGTGCAATGAAGAACATAATTTGGACAAAACATAGTCCTTGGTCTAGATATGGCTTTAAGAGATACTTTTGCTAGATAATGATCAACCCATAAAGAATACTAACCCACTTGGGATGAAGTACAACCAACCATCAAACTTAGGCTTGTTCCTCCTCATGAACGTGAAAGTCAAGATTTAAATTTGACAATGGGAAAACATTGTTTTGTCTTGGAAATATATGAAGGTAGAATAGATCCTTTCATTCACGTAGAAAATTGGTCTCAAAAGTGGAAAACTGAAGGCTTGTAACCATAGTTTTAGGTTTGTATATTCTTCGATACTCTTGGACCCATTCCCAAGGCTTCGTACTTGCACAAGGAAGCTAGAAGGCAAACTAAGAGTTAGGTTGTCCTCCAGACTCGATCTTGTGAATATTTTTCTTCTGTGGGTAAATCATTAGGGGTTGATGGATCTCCAAGCATTTGTGAAACACTTAGACCTTCCTCTCTATAATGAAAAGGTTGATAAGGGTGGAGAATATAAAAATGACTTGGATGAGTTGAGGCACCTATCTTTTAAAGAATCTGGAGGCACCAAAGTGATTAAAGAAATAGTGATGATATTAATAACAAACTATTTGCTAGCCTTTGAAGTTGTAGAAAGTTGATATTGGAAATGAAGAATGACCTCTATAGGAGATTACGAGGATTGAATCCCTATTTAGAGAATATGAATATTTGTTTTCACATTAGATTGAGATGAAAGGAATTTAAGGAGAGTTGAGGGACATGAATATAGAGTTGTGATTGAATGTTAAGCTTGTTAAACATTCGTTATATTGTCTTAATCATGGGGTTAAGGAGAAGGTTGAGAAAGAAATTGATAGGATGTCCACTGTGAGATTAATATTCATACTATATAAATCCAATTGGACTAGTCTTATTGCTATTCAAAACAAGAAGGACACCAATGGCATCATGTTTGTGTAGACTTTAGAAGAAGTTTGAATTCTACTTGTGTGCATAATTGTTTCCTACTCCTTTCATGTTGAGATGCTTGATCAAGTTGCGGGAAAAGAGGTTTACTCATTTACAAATGGTTTTATAGGATACCAACAAGTCCTGTTTATAAAAGAGGATAAGAATAAGACCAATTTCACTACAAAATGGGGTTCATTTGCTCACATTTAGAGTCAATAATGCTCCAATTGTCTTTTCCCTAGTTCTAATTGTAATCTTCAGAGATGTCATCACAAGTTTTTGGAGTTGTATATGGATGATTAGTCTGTATATAGTGTAATAACTAAATATATTAGATTATTGAGGTTTGTTGGGTGTGGAGCATGATTATCTTCTTGATTGTTTAGAGGTTTTTGTTTCAGCCGCGTTGGATCCTAGTTCATAAGAGGACGGCAACGTCGCCCACTTAATCACCATCAGGGGGGGTCCGAGCAGGGGTGTCAGCGATTTTATGTCCCCTCCCCCCCAACGAAGATTCATGGGAAGCATCGCCGAAGCTAAAAATAAATGAAAAAGATCCTTGTAAAATATTGTAATTTCGTAGTCAATATGGACTGTTCATTAGGCGAATGATCTGATAGTAGAAGTTATGTTAATTTAGGGGTTTTTTTCCTAGAAGGCAACCCTCAGTTTATATGAGAGAATTGTATTGTGGTTGTGTATTTTTATTTTTTTTTGAGCGAGAATGCAGAGGAAATTACAATGAATCTGCTGTAGGTTGTATCTCTTCATTTTGCTGGATAATATAAAAGGAAGGAATGTCTATATCTCCATGGACATAGCCCAATTTGTTGAAAATGTAGCAAGAAAGTCTCAATTTTGATTTTTGCCTTAATCAAATTGAGGAAATTCAAAATTCCACATCAACGGACAACTTGGAGGAGTTAACTGAGGTGATTTGAGTCTTGTCACTCAGGTAAGAAAAATCAATTCGAGTTAATGAGTTGAAGTTAAGCTTATTTGAGTTTATTCCTAAAAAATAGGATTCTAGCTCAGTTAATTCGAGTTAGGGACATGAAGTTCAATTGTGTGCAGTGGGTTCCTAAATTTCAGGAGACTAGGTTAAGTTAATTTCAGTTGTAGCAATTTAATTAAGTTAAATTGAGTTATGGTCAGTTAAACTAGTTCTAACTGTTGGAGGAACTAGTGGAGGTCAAGTTGTGGAAGAACTTCAACCACACTCAATGATCATCCAAATAACTAATCAATCAACCTAAATTAGCTCATGGATGCAGGGAATTTGAGTTACCCAGTTGAGATGGAGATTCCAAGGCAGTGTACTACCAATTGTAGACTATTTCGAAGTTTACAGGTGGTGCATGTAGTCAGAGGAAGGACCTAAAGGAATTGTGCAATCTAGATGACATAATTTCCTAATTAATAGGGGCCTAATTCCTCAAGGAAAGACACAAGGAAATAGGAGCTTGGAGGGCTTGAAAATTGGCTAAGTTTTTGCCAGAGTCAGTTAGTCAGGCAGAGGGATAGACTATACACTTGCAGGGTGTGCTCAAGCTTGAGCAAGCATATGTGTTTCATCTTTATTCTCTAATTAATGCAATACAGATAGGAAGGGGTTTTGAGCAGTTGCTTTCCCCTAGATAAATATATGTGCATGTGTGATGTTTCCTTTTGCATGTCTATGATTTGTGTTCTAAATGGTTAATTAACTTCCGCAAATCAATAGAGTAGCTTCACGTCTTGTGATTTAGTAGATTTCATGAGCAATTTTCAATCTAGATCATAATTTCTACATGGTATCAGAGCTAGATTCACAATAGAACAAGAAATTTGAAGTTGGGTCTCAGAGGTTCGAATTTGAAGATCAATGTAACAAGATTTCTTCAGAGTTGAGAAGATGGCTTTCAATAGACTAAGGCTAGAGTATGCCTTGGAAGGTGGCTCATTTTTTGTTGCATGGAAGGACCGCATGGAGGTAGTATTGGATGAAAATGGTTTGCTAGAATACATATGGACAAGTGTTGCAAAACCTCAAGCATCTGATGCTCAAAACCTCTTGTCAATGGAAGAAAGATGTAGCTAGAGCCAGCAGGATCATCCTAGAGGGTGTGAGAGACCACACAGTCTCTAAATTACATGGAAAAGAGACTCCCTTTGATGTGTGGAAGACCCTCAATGAGCTATTTGGAAATAGCAATGAAGCCAGGAAACTTGATTTGATGAACAAATTAAGGATTGAAGACAAAGGGTATGAGGTAGTATTCAAAGATGGAAAAGCCTACCTCAAGCATCTTGCTTCATGTCGAATCAAGCAATTTGGTTTCAAGATCGAGAGCCTCTACACATTAGAGGAAGATGCATGCACAACCTTTAGGAGCAAGGCAAGGATTATAGATGTTATGGTTGAGAGGGAGCATGATTTAGCTCTCAAGATGGAGCCTCAACTAGTTGGCAGTTGGGTCGACCAGGAGGATGATGATGAAGACAAACAGTCAAAGACCTCCAGCAAGAGGAGAGTTTGAGCTAAGTGGGAAGAGGGAACACATGCAGCCATACCTCCAGGTGTAAGGTGGGGCAATGTAGAGCCCTAGTCTCAAGGTTGCAGAAATTTGGGCAGGGTCCATTGAGGAGTTTTCCTCATGGATCATTACCTTTCTACAGGGGTCCACAATATTCAGTAGTAGGAGGATCAGTGTTAGTCAGATACTGAGGAGTGCAAAGGAGTGTTGACAACAGAGTAGAAGGCTCAGTAGCAGAGTCAACAACAACACAATTTTCCTAGTAGACAATTGCAGACACAGTCGATTTAGTGTTTTTTGGATGCTTCTCAGTTGTAGATGTTGCAGTAGCAGCAACAACAATGAGAGGTGTTTCATGCAATACATTCCATAGGTGCAGGATAAGGGTGGTTGATAATCCATTTCTTGCTGAGAGGGAGTGTTGAAAATGCAGCAAGAAAGTCTCAATTTTGATTTTTGCCTTAATCAAATTGAGGAAATTCAAAATTCCACATCAGCATACGACTTGGAGGAGATAACTAAGGTGACATGGCTCTTGTCGCTTAGTTAAGAACACTCAATTCGATTTAATGAGTTGAAGTTAAATTTACTTGAGTTTATTCCTAAAAAATAGGATACTAGCTCAGTTAATTCGAGTTAGGGACATGAAGTTCAGTTTTGTGTAATGGTTTTTTAAATTTAGGAGCCTAGATTGAGTTAATTTTAGTTGTAGCAATTTAATTCAGCTAAATTGAGTTATGGTCAATTAAACTAGTTCTAACTATTGGAGGAACTACTGGAGGTCAAGTTTTGGAAGTGGAACTTCAACCACACTTAGTGATCATCTAGATAACTAATCAATCAACCTAAATTAGCTCATGCATGTAGAGAATTCGAGTTACCCAGTTGAGATGGAGATTCCAAGGTAGTGTACTATCAGTTGTAGACTATTATGAAGTGTACAAGTGGTGCATGCAGTCATAGGAAGGACCTAAAGGAATTGTGCAATCCAGATGAGGGAATTTCCTAATTAATAGGGGCATAATTCCTCAAGGAACAGTGCAAGGAAATAAGAGCTTGGAGGGCTTGAAAATTGGCTAAGTGTTGGCAAGAGTCAGTTAGTCAAGAAGAGGGATAGACTATACACTTGCAGGGTGTGCCCAGGCTTGAGCAAGCATATGTATTTCATCTCTATTCTTTGATTAATAAAATACAGATAGGAAGGGGTTTTGAACAATCGCTTTCCCCTAGATAAATATTTGTGCATTTGTGATGTTTCCTTTTGCATGTCTATGATTTGTGTTCGAGATGGTGAATTAACTTCTGCATATCAGTAGAGTAGCTTCAAGTCTTGTTATTTAGTAAATTTTATGAGAAATTTTGAATCTATATCATAATTTCTACATGGTATCAGAGTTGGATTCATAATAGAACATGAAATTTGAAGTTGGGCCTCAAAGGTTCGAATTTGAAGATCAGTGTAGCAGGATTTCTTCAGAGTTGAGAAGATGGCTTTCAATGGACTAAGGCTAGAGTATGCCTTGGAAGGCACCTCAAATTTTGTTGCATGTAAGGACCGCATGGAGGCAGTATTTGATGACAATGGGTTGCTAGAATACATCAAGATAGATGTTGCAAAACCTCAAGTATTTGATGATCAGAACCTTGCTTAGTCGAAGAAAGATGTAGCTAGATCTAGGAGGATCATCTTGGAGGGTGTGAGAGACCACATAATCTCGAAATTACATGGCAAAGAGACTCCCTTTGCTATGTGGAAGACCCTCAATGAGCTATTCGGAAATAACAATGAAGCCAGGAAACTTGATCTGATGAACAAATTGAGGATTGAAGACAAAGGGTATGAGGTAGTCTTCAAAGATGGGAAGGCATACCTCAAACATCTTGCTTCATTTCAAATAGAGCAATTTGGTGTCAAGATCGAGAACCTCTACAGATTAGAGGAAGATGCAAGCACAACCTTGAGGAGCAAGGCAAGGATTAATGATGTTGTGGTTCAGAGGGAGTATGATTTAGCTCTCAAGATGGAGCCTCAACTAGTTGGAAGTTGGGTTGACTAGGAGGATATGATGAAGATGACCAGTCAGGGACCTCCATCAAGAGGAGAGTTCAAGCTAAGTGGGTAGAGGGAGCACATGAAACCATACCTCCAGGTGTGAGGTGGGATGATGTAGAGCCCAGTCCCAGGGTTGTAGAAATTTGGGAAGGGTCCATTGAGGAGTTCTCCTCATGGATCATTACCTTGCTACGGGTGCCCACAACATTTAGTAGTAGGAGGATACATGTCAGTCAGATATTGAGGAGTACAAAGGAGTGTTGACAGCAAAGGAGGAGGCTCAGTAGTAGAGTCAACAACGACATAGTTTTCCTAGTAGACAGTTGCAGACATAGTTGGTTTAGAATTTTTTTTTTATGCTTCTCAGTTGTAGATGTTGCAGTAGCAACAATAATAGTGAGAGGATTTGCATGCGGTACATTCCATAGGTGCACGATAAGGGTGGTTGATAATCCATTTCTTCCTGAGAGGGAGAATTGAAAATGCAACAAGAAAGTCTTAATTTTGGTTCTTGCTTAATCAAATTGAGGAAATTCGAAATTCCACATCAACAGACAACTTGGAAGAGATAAATAAGGTGACATGTTTCTTGTCACTAAGTTAAGAACATTCAATTTGAGTTAACGAGTTGAAGTTTAGTTTACTTGAGTTGATTCCTAAAAAATAGGAGTCTAACTCAGTTAATTTGAGTTAGGGACATGAAGTTCAATTGTGTGCAGTGGGTTCCTAAATTTTAGGAGTGTAGTATGAGTTAATTTTAGTTGTAGCAATTTAATTCAGTTAAATTGAGTTATGGTTAGTTAAACTAGATCAAACTATTGGAGGAACTACTGGAGGTAAAGTTGTGGAAGTGGAACTTCAACCATACTCAGTGATCATCCAGATAACTAATCAATCAACCTAAATTAGCTCATGCATGTAAAGAATTCGAGTTACCTAGTTGATATGGAGATTCCAAGGCAATGTACTATCAGTTGTAGACTATTATGAAGTGTACAAGTGGTGCATTCAGTCAAAGGAAGGACCTAAAGGAATTATGCAATACAGATGAGGGAATTTCCTAATTAATAGGGGCCTAGTTCCTCAAGGAACAACGCAAGGAAATAGGAGCTTGGAGACCTTGAAAATTGACTAAGTGTTGGCTAGAGTCAATCAGTCACGCAGAGGGATAGACTATACACTTGTAGGGGGTGCTCAGGCTTGAGAAATCATATGTATTTCATCTCTATTCTTTGATTAATAAAATACAAATAGGAAGGGGTTTTGAGAAGTTGCTTTCCCCTAGATAAATCTTTGTGCATGTGTGATGTTTCCATTTACATGTTTATGATTTTTGTTCGAGATGGTGAATTAAATTCGCATATCAGTAGAGTAGCTTTGAGTCTTGTGATTTAGTAAATTTCATGAGCAGTTTTGAATCTACATCATAATTTCTAAATGGTATCAGAGATGGATTCATAATACAACATGAAATTTGAAGTTGGGTCTCAGAGGCTTGAATTTGAAGATCAGTGTAGCAGGATTTCTTCAAAGTTGAGAAGATGGCTTTCAATGGACTACGGCTAGAGTACGCCTTGGAAGGCACCTCAAATTTTGTTGCATGTAAGGATCGCATGGAGACAGTATTTGATGACAATGGGTTGTTAGAATACATCAAGATAGTTGTTGCAAAACCTCAAGCATATGATGATGAGAACCTTGCTCAGTGGAAGAAAGATGTAGCTAGAGCTAGGAGGATCATCTTGGAGGGTCTGAGAGACCACATAATCTCGAAATTACATGGAAAAGAGACTCCTTTTTCTATGTGGAAGACCCTTAATGAGCTATTCAGAAATAACAATGAAGCCAGGAAACTTGATCCGATGAACAAATTAAGGTTTGAAGACAAAGGGTATAAGGTAGTCTTCAGAGATGGGAAGGCCTACCTCAAACAACTTACTTCATGTCAAATCAAGAAATTTGGTGTCGAGATTGAGAGCATATACATATTAGAGGAAGATGCAAGCACAACCTTGAGGAGAAAGGTAGGGATTAGAGGTGTTGCGATTGAGAGGGAGTATGATTTAGCTCTCAAGATGGAGCCTCAAATAGTTGGTAGTTGGATTGACCATGAGGATATGATGAAGACGACCAATCAGAGACCTCCAACAAGAGGAGAGTTCGAGCTAAGTGGGCAAAGGGAGCACATGTAGCCATACCTCAAGGTTTGAGGTGGGACTTTGTAGAGCCCTAGTCCTAGGGTTGTAGAAATTTGGGAAGGGTCCATTGAGGAGTTCTCCTCATGGATAATTACCTTGCTACGGGGGGCCTGTTGGAGAGGTAAATCCCCTCTACGGATAGAGGCGATCCCTACTAGCCCAGTAGGGGTCTAGCAACAATCACACAATGCTGCTACGCATGTTCCTAATTACAATTAAACAAGAGGTAAAGAGCACCTACTTGGATTCCTGCGCTGTCGTTTGACGAAGAGATGTTGCCTTCGCTCCTCCGCTTCGGCTGGTCACAATCCTCCGCGATCTCCGCGAATAGATACCTGCACACACGAAGGGGAAACAAACACAAGCGTGAAATCTAGTAAAAGCAACCATACATCAGTCAGAAAAGATGTAATTCACATTTAACCATTGCATAGACAAATGAGAATGGAACAATAATAGCAGTCATCTATTATTAATCAGAATAGAGAAGAATACAACCAAATGTTCTGACGTCGGTAACCTTGTCAGGAGGGGCCAGTCAGCATGTATCTCAAGCATTCACCTTTGAGGATGATTCTCCCAAGACAAACAACTCTCTCAAGCAACACAAAACAACCTTCCCTAAGCAATCAATCACTTCCACACCTAGCACACCAAATACCTATAGTAGCAGCAATCTGAGCACTATAAGCTCTATACAATCCAAGCTATGTCTAACTAAAAAAACTAGCTGCTCATGGTAATGGTGGGAGTTTATATAGGAGAAAGAGCCTCCTAAAAAGGTGGAAGGATGAGCTTATCTTCAAGGGAAGTTGTTGGAAAGGGTCGAATAGACATGCCATAGAAGGGAGTCGACATTCACAAAGCTAACAACCAAGCCTGGAGTGATCTGGAAGGCTGGCTGTTTGAACAAATTCGCCCAAACTGGATCAGCGCGGATTATGAGGCAACTGACACGATGTCGCCGCGTCTACATAACTGGGACAATCATGTCAGCGCGGAAGAACACGGGAAAGGCGCGCTGGCGACCAGCGCGGGAAAGTGATGTCCTTCCGAGCTGGCAGCGCACGGAATACACTATGGAGCGCCAGTCATCGCGGGTATTTTCCAAACAGACGCGCTGATGAACAAAACTTTAGGAAAATGGGTTTTTGGGCCAGTTCAGAAGGCATGAAGCTTAGTGATTGGCACAGCAGGGTGACTGTCAGGAAGGCAGTGACAAATTACTGTGTAACAGATGCCCCCTAAAGCATGAAGACCGAGAGAGTGGGAGGGGTGAAATGCTTTACAACACACGCCGAACTGGAACATCACCAGGAAGGACCGAAATATCTCTGATAATCAAGTACATGCAGTCGAGGCATGGGCGCAGCCATCCAAAAGACATGCGAAAAGGTCTGTGGAATGGACGCAGCCACCCAGCTAAAGAGACCATAATAATGATAAGGTATGGTCGCAGCCATCCATGAAGACTCAGGTATGGGCGCAGCCATCCATCAATGAGTCATGTAATGATCATCCACAAAATCGCAACCTGGACCATAAACAGACGGGGATCCAGGGTCTTGCGCTCCGTCCCGACCCGAACAAAGTACAAGTTCAAGCATGTGAATACATGGGTTGAAGTCGAACATGCATGAACATCGTCTGATTACCAGTCAATGATGAAAACTGTTAACAGACGCGAGAGGTACCACCAATAATGACAATGGCCCTCAAGGTACTATAGGTACAATCCGCGGCATGTGAATCAATGAGCTGGTGTCGAACACCCACGGAATCATTCAATCGGAGGCCAATGATGTAAACCTCGCGTCGAACACGAAGAACCTGCCATTAGGGCATGCAGGCTCTAAGGCACCTGAAGGGAGTCTCTAAGTCACC
The DNA here is from genome assembly GCA_031772625.1 of Pinus tabuliformis. Taxonomy (NCBI): domain Eukaryota; kingdom Viridiplantae; phylum Streptophyta; class Pinopsida; order Pinales; family Pinaceae; genus Pinus; species Pinus tabuliformis. Next base: position 817,477,475 of record CM062810.1, on the reverse strand, counting down.
TTCCTGGATAATGAGCTGAAGTCGACAGGAAGTGACCTTGATCGAAGGTGGGCCATAATGATTCCCACATCATCGACACGAGACAGAGGAAAAATGATTTGTGTGAGATAGCAGATGAGGTTGTATTATTGCAGAGGTCAACGTCTCTTGAACATATCGGCGGCACTGTAGCGGGCTTGGCAGTATTTGACATCAAATGAGCAGAGGGTATAGTAATGATGGCAATGAGCAGATGAGAGGTCGAATAGGATAACCCAAACCCACGGAGGCCAGTGAAAAACAAGATGAGATGGTCCCACCCAGACACGAAGCAGAAAAGTGCCATGTTCAAGAGCGACATACTACCGACATGACTATGATTACAGTTCCATTTTCCCCACCATTTCTGGTAGGTACCCCGGTTATTTTTGGATGACAAGCTTGACGGGGATAGCATATGCTCGAAGAGTGTCATTTCGACAATACCCGATGTCATCAAGTGTTTAACGAGCCTGACAAAGGAAAAACTCGGCGTCTTTTCTTGTTTAGAGAGCCTGAAAAGACAGCAAAAAGAAGACTCCAGGGGGGTCCTTTTTCGTACAGTTGTGTCTCTCGAGCCCGAAAAAGTATAAAACAATGCTCGAAAGAACCGCCCGACCAGTATGATCGAGGAGTACTTTTCGTGAATAGTGACTTCGACCCGAAAAAGTAAAAAAGCGGTCAGAAGTACGTCGTTTTGGAACCAATAACGAGTGCGAAACGACAAACACCCGGCAATCTTTTTAAGTTAAACGGTCGAAAAAAGAGCTTTAAAAGTGACCGCCTCTCGTTCCGTTAACGAGTCGAGAGGGGGACTCAGCAATCTTTTCATCTTTAAATGGTCAGAAAAGAGCTGAAAGCAGACCTCCATTTTTATTCTCTTTAACGAGTCAAAAAGGGAAAAATACTCGGCAATCTTTTCATATTTTACGAGTCAGAAAAGAGCTTAAAGGCGACTCGTCCTAGAGGAACGAGTGGTATAAAAGGTAGCAACTGGTTCCGGCAATGGTGGAACTGCTCAAAACACGTAATGGTCAAGAGGCAGGCTAATAAAACCACTCATCGCTGCGGTTCCTCAAGAAAGGATAAACAACCAAGTGAGAGCATATGATCGACCAAAGAGATGGTAGCAATGGAATGAAACAACCAAGGCTCATCTAGCAGAATTTAGCAAATAAAGATAGCAATCACGAGATGTAAAATGGGTATGGGTTCATTTTTACACAAGCTTGAACCATGGAGAACTTTGCTTGGATTCGGTTTCATGTTTACACAAGCTTGAAACGAAAAACTATGCTTGTTATAAGCTCGCATGCCCCCAGCATAATGACGCACATCGAGGTACATGCCCCCCAAGCTTCATTGCATTCAACAAAGTGGATGGAATGAAGGTTCACTCTCGAGATCGATGAAAGACTCGACTTGTATTTTACGAGATCTTAATCAAAAGACTCGATTTTGAAAGGGAGGTGTTTCATTTTTTAATGAGGTTGACACAGTAAAAGAACTATCCTCATAACCCTTGTTTCATTTTTTAACGAGCTTGACACAAGAGCAGGAACTATGCTCCATCTAGACCTAATTTCATTTTTTAGGGAGCTTGACATAGGAAAGTGAACTATGCTCCGCCCGAACTTCATCATAATGAATAGGAAGTCGGGGCTTCCAAGAGTGGCGCTCCCGGTGGGAGGTCAATATCTCGGAAGTCAGGACCCAATGCCCCTAGGACGCTATGCACGATGGCGACATTGCTGGATATAGGCACGGGGGAGGTGGCCACGTAGTTGATCTGGGGTGAGACAGATGCAACAGGTGGATGAAAACCAGGAGGGAAGGACAGTTGTGTCGGAGGGGCTTGTGGACGAACGAACGATAATTGATCGATCGTCACTATTCTTCCATCGTGTGGAAAGCAAACCACCCAGAAAAGTGAAGAAACAAGGGCTCCCATAGCATACACATAGTCACGACCAAGGAGAAGACTGAAGTCTAAAGAACCTTGGGTAACCGAGACGTCTATATAGACGGTCTTGCCTCCCAAAGTAATAGGAAACTGTGGAAGGATCCCTAATGGTTGACTCGTTCCTCCGTCAAAGGCGGTGAGATTCGGTGCGACAGGTACAAGCGATGGGGAACCCAAAGCCTGCCAAGTAGTAACGGGCATAAGACTAACCGATGCGCCTTCATCCAACACAGTGCCAGGCAGCGCCATATGGGAGGCATAGGCGGTGACCCAGAAAGGCACATGGGATGGAAGGGGAGGGGTAGTCAAACGACTCCAATCAAAGGAAATGACCGAACTACTTGGTGGGGGAACCATATGGTTGCCCCCCTGCTCGGAAAGAACCGAATCTAAATTCTCCGGAGAGGTTTCAGGAGAACCTTTATCAAGCTCAGGAGAATCTGAGGAGACGAGAAGAACATGAGAATTTTTCTCTTCCGAAACAGAGTGCTTGAGAGGAGGTGAACTCGAATCAACACCCTTTCCGACCAACGACGGGTCTGGAACAGACTGGGAACAGCCAGGTTCGGGAAGAGGGGCCTGGACAAAAGGGGAATCTGAAGCGATCTCTTTGTCAACAGGGGCGCGATCTACAGCTGTAGAAAGACGTTGATAACCAGCGGGAAATGGATTCGGAGGAGCAGCAAGACTTTCCAACACAGCAGAGGCTTTATCCATGAGGGGACAAAGGTGAAGGGGATGTTTGCCTTCACAAAGTCGACAGGGGATTCGAAACTTCCCTTTCTCCTTACCATTCCCAACTGATGAGGTAGCATCGCCATGATCATCAGTGGACGATGAAGGGCGGGCCGGATCGTGAGACCAAACTTCTAATACCCTGGGAATGCCAGGACAATCACGAAGCAGATGGTCCTCCCTGCATAATCGACAAGGAAACTTAACCTTCCGCGGAGGAGCAGAAGGTGACCCGACTTCAGGTGTACTGGAGTGGATAGCTGGACTTGAGAGGGGGACTGTGTGTGTAGGCTCTCCCTGATGAGACTTCTTCCTCTTGGTCTTCTTCTTCTTCTTCTTAGCCACCTGGTTACCCACATCGAGAGTTTCACCAGGCGAAGTACAAGAGGAAGACATAGAAGTAGGCGTCGAAGGGGAGAGATCCACCTTAGGATCAACATGATGTTGTTCAGGTGGAGGGACCAATGGACTAACAACCGATACGGTAGGGACCAAAGAGGTTGAAAACAACCACACAGGCAACCCGACAGTTAACCCTGGTAGGGACAACGTCGCCATATACGGAGCACCAACATTCCCAAGAGGAGGGAATTGTCCTGGGTTCCCATCAGAGGGGGAACCTGGGTTAGTGAATCCTGGAAAAGTTGCCATAGCAAACGAAAACGAAACCTACTCAAGCTAACGCACACAAGATCTAACCAGGTGATGTTATCGTGGCCGAATAAACTTTTAAGACACAGGAACCAAAATTGACCTTTTCATGTTTCGAGAGTCAAGAAAAGGACGAAAAGATGACTCCAGTCTCCTTCGAATGTTTAATGAGCACGAAGTGACAAGACGCTCACAGGCACCTTTTCATTTAGGGAGTCCGAAAAGGATCAAAAGTGACTGCTCTGGAGATTCTAGGTAAAAGGTGTGCCAGACTTTTCGCAAAACCACAGAATACTTTTTAGGGTACGGGTGGTCAATCTTCGTGAATGCTGTGTTCACTGCATTGCGAATCGTAGGGCGGCAGACTCGGCTTCCTATGGATAAAGGATAAAAGCCTAGTGGGGTCTCCCTATATACGCGACGGTACGTGGGAGCACAGTCCGTGTTAGACCACTATCGAGTCACAGAAGGAGGAATCACCCAACCGTAATGTGAAACAACAGTGACTATGTTTAAAGACGCCGGAACACGTCTCTAACCTAGACCTCTAGATGTTTCTGTTTAGTTCCAATGCGTTTTTAGATTCATTCGGTTCATTTTATAGTTGATCTTGAGATTAAGTTTTGATTTCAAGCTCTATCGTATGTTCTCTCACAATTACCTAGATGCCAACTACATGCCAAAGAATTTCATTTTGTTCGATGAATTCTAGCTATGAGAAGGTAAAGAATTTTTTTTTGATCAAACAAAACGAACACGAGCAATCAAACAACCTAATGCAGCTAAAAGCAAGGAAAGGAAACTTTTCTTTTGAAAATGCGAATCAATGAAATGTTCTTTTCCTTTTCAATTATCAAAAGCAAAGCTACTAGTTTGATTTTCTTTCAATGGCACAAATCATCTAAATGAATTTGGAGGAACCGGAACACCAAGCAAATCACTTAATGAAAGCACACAAATTCCCAAAACATCCAACGAAGGCTTCCAAATCAAAAGGAAAACTAAGTTCCGCACGAGCTATGTGATCTAAGCTCGGCAAGACAAGCAAGGATTGCAAGCAAGGAGGAAGCGAATGTGAACTGATCGATCCAAACAATCGTAATCTATGCTTGGTAGTGAAGAAATCGAATCAACATAAAAAAGGTGGTTCAATAATCGACACTAAAAATCAACCAGCAACAAGCAGTGAAAAAGCCTCAAGCAAATCAATAAGAGGGTTGTGGATGAATATTGAATAGACAAGTAACCCAAGCAAACGGTTTCTCGATGAAACTTCTAAAGGGCTAGGTCACATGGTCTAAAAACACAAGAGTCACTCGAATGAAATCAAAGAGAGAGCATCCCTTAACCAAAAAGCAATCAAAACAAGCTAATGAGGGACAAGAAACCACAGGGGATAAGAAAGATTGATGAATTCAGGAGATAAAGTTATAAAAACAACTTTTCAGGAGTCAGCGCAAGTTTTACACTAAAAACCCATGTCAGCGCAACTTTTACACAGACCACCCGAGCTGTCAGCGCGACTTTTGCCCAAAAAACCGAGCTGATCTCAGAAAAACACAGTCGTCGCGGAATTAAGCTAGAAACCCAAGGTCAGCGCGGGTAGAAAGCTAGCAAGTGGCGCTGACATCGCGACTATACACGTCTTTTCCGTGCTGATCCGATTTTCCAGGATCGTCGCGACTGTTAGGCGTATTTACGCGATGAAAAAGATGTTGCAAAAGGGTGAGCGCGATGTCAGCGCGACTGTTAAAATTAAATCCGCGATGGAGCTCAAAAATAGTGACAGGCAAATCAAAACTCCCAAATCAAAACAGCCAATCTTTCAATCAAACAGGGGCATCTCCCAGATCAACCCAGGAAACGCAAAAGACTGATAATTAATCCCCAATTTCAAAAAGAGAGCAATCAAATTCAAACACAAAGATGGACTCAAGAGACAAAAAGGCTGATCCCCAGCGGAGTCGCCAAATTGTTGGAGAGGTAAATCCCCTCTACGGATAGAGGCGATCCCTACTAGCCCAGCAGGGGTCTAGCAACAATCACACAATGCTGCTACGCATGTTCCTAATTACAATTAAACAAGAGGTAAAGAGCACCTACTTGGATTCCTGCGCTGTCGTTTGACGAAGAGATGTTGCCTTCGCTCCTCCGCTTCGGCTGGTCACAATCCTCCGCGATCTCCGCGAATAGATACCTGCACACATGAAGGGGAAACAAACACAAGCGTGAAATCTAGTAAAAGCAACCATACATCAGTCAGAAAAGATGTAATTCACATTTAACCATTGCATAGACAAATGAGAATGGAACAATAATAGCAGTCATCTATTATTAATCAGAATAGAGAAGAATACAACCAAATGTTCTGACGTCGGTAACCTTCTCAGGAGGGGCCAGTCAGCATGTATCTCAAGCATTCACCTTTGAGGATGATTCTCCCAAGACAAACAACTCTCTCAAGCAACACAAAACAACCTTCCCTAAGCAATCAATCACTTCCACACCTAGCACACCAAATACCTATAGTAGCAGCAATCTGAGCACTATAAGCTCTATACAATCCAAGCTATGTCTAACTAAAAAAACTAGCTGCTCATGGTAATGGTGGGAGTTTATATAGGAGAAAGAGCCTCCTAAAAAGGTGGAAGGATGAGCTTATCTTCAAGGGAAGTTGTTGGAAAGGGTCGAACAGACATGCCATAGAAGGGAGTCGACATTCACAAAGCTAACAACCAAGCCTGGAGTGATCTGGAAGGCTGGCTGTTTGAACAAATTCGCCCAAACTGGATCAGCGCGGATTATGAGGCAACTGACGCGATGTCGCCGCGTCTACATAACTGGGACAGTCATGTCAGCGCGGAAGAACACGGGAAAGGCGCGCTGGCGACCAGCGCGGGAAAGTGATGTCCTTCCGAGCCGGCAGCGCACGGAATACACTATGGAGCGCCAGTCATCGCGGGTATTTTCCAAACAGACGCGCTGATGAACAAAACTTTAGGAAAATGGGTTTTTGGGCCAGTTCAGAAGGCATGAAGCTTAGTGATTGGCACAGCAGGGTGACTGTCAGGAAGGCAGTGACAAATTACTGTGTAACAGGGCCCACAACATTTAGTAGGAGGAGGATATTTGTTAGTCAAATACTTAGGAGTGCAAAGCATTGCTGACATCAGAGTAGGAGGCTCAGTAGCAGAGTCAGTAGCAACACCATTTTCCCTGTAGACAATTGCAGACATAGTTGATTCAGTGTTTTTTTTTATGCTTCTCAGTTGTAGATGTTGCAGTAATAGCAACAACAATGAGAGGTGTTGCGTGCAGTGCATTCCACAGGTGCAGGATAACGGTGGCTGATAATCCCTTTCTTGCTAAGAGGGAGTGTTGAAAATGCACCAGTAAAGTCTTAATTTTGATTTTATCCTTAATAAAAATGAGGAAATTCAAAGTTCCACATCAACAGATAACTTGGAGGAGTTAACTGAAGTGACATGGCTCTTGTCACTCGATTAAGAACATTTAATTTGAGTGAGTTTAAGTTCAGTTAATTTGAGTTGATTAGTAAAAAATAGGAGTCTAGCTCAATTAATTCAAGTTAGGGACATGAAGTTCAATTGTGTGCAATGGGTTCCTAAATTTTAGGATCTTAGTTGAGTTAATTTTAGTTGTAGATATTTAATTCAGTTAAATTGAGTTATGGCTAGTTAAACTAGTTCTAACTATTGGAGGAACTAGTGGTGGTGAAGTTGTGGAAGTGGAACTTTAACCACACTTAGTGATCATCCAGATAACTAATCAATCAGCCTAAATTAGTTCATGCATGCGGAGAATTCCAGTTAACCTGTTCAGATGGAGATTCCAAGGCAATGTACTATCAGTTGTAGACTATTATGAAGTGTACAGGTGGTGCATGTAGTCAGAGGAAGGACCTAAAGGAATTGCACAATCCAAATGAGGGAATTTCCTAATTAATAGGGGCCTAATTACTCAAGGAAATAAGAGCTTGGAGGCTTGAAAATTAGCTACGTGTTGGCCAGAGTCAGTCAGTTAGGAAGAGGGATAGACTATACACTTGTAGGGTGTTCTCAGGTTTAAGCAAGCATATGTATTTCATCTCTATTCTTTGATTAATGCAATACAAATAGGAAAGGCTTTTGAGCAGTTGCTTTCCCCTAGATAAATCTTTGTGCATGTGTGGTGTTTCCTTTTTCAAGTCTATGATTTGTGTTCTATATCGTGAATTAACTTACACATATCAGTAGAGTAGCTTCGAGTCTTGTGATTTAGTAAATTTCATAAGCAGTTTTGAATCTACATCATAATTTCTACACAAATTGGGTGAACCACATATATTTGTGTCTCTCTTGTTTTATGTATTTCTGTATTTGTATTTTCGCAGTATTTTACGTATTTCATTGCTCTGTTAATTAGTTTCTAACAATTGGTATTAAAGTTGAAGGTGTATTTGGCTGATAAACTGCAAGAGAGAAGGGTTCCTCGTTTGAGTGGGAGTAATGGTAGAAGATGGTAGGTTTAGGGTCGAGAAATTTAACAGCCAAAACTACCAAATGTGGAAGATGCAGATAAAGGATTATCTCTATCAGAAATATTTGTACCTACTATTGAGTGGAAAGACAAAGAAGCTGATGAGTATGACAGATGGAGAATGGGAGATTCTCAACAGAAAGGCACTAGGAACAATACGACTGTGTCTAGCAGCGTCAATGGCATTCAACATTTCAAAGGAAACGACAACAGAAGGTTTAATAACGGCATTGGAAAAACTATATGAAAAAATCTCAGCCTCAAATAAGGTATTTCTTATGAAGTGTCTATTTATTATGAAGATGTTGGAAGGCGGGCCTGTTGTTGATCATTTAAATGAATTTAACATGGTTACCAGTCATTTAAGTTCTGTAGTGGTAAATTTTGATGATGAAGTTAGGGCTTTGTTATTTATGTGCTCATTGCTAGCAAGTTGGAATGGATTAGTTATGACTATCAGTAACTCTGTCTATGGATCTAGTACTTTAAAGTTTGATGATGTTGTTGGTGCTATTGTTAGCGAGGAAATACAACGAAAAAGCTCAGGTGAGACATATGGTAATGCTTTGATTGCACAGACTAGGGGGAAAAAAATGGAAAGAGGAATTAGCCCAGGAAATCACAGTAAGTCAAGAAAAGACAGATCCAAATCTAGAACAGGGATAGGTGCTAGAAATGTGGGAAGAAAAGGCCCCTAAAGAAAGACTACAAATCTCAGAAGGGAAAAGAAGGAGATGGAAAAAAGAGAACAATCATGAAGCGAATGTGACAGGTGATGTGTTGCAAGATGCTTTCATTCTTTCATTAGAGAATATTATTGATGTCTGGGTGGTATATCCACGGTCTTCATTCCATGCTACACCTGATAGGAAACATTTTCATGAGTATGCTCAAGGATATTTTGGACATGTTCGTTTGGGTGATGATAAACACCTGTAAAATCATTGGAATGGGTAAGGTTTTTATAAAACAACAAAATGGAAACCAATGGCTATTGAAGGAGGTAAAGCATGTTCCAGATCTAAAGAAAAATCTGATTTCAACAAGGCAGTTAGGTGGTGAAGGTTGTGTAACTACATTAACAGACAAAACCTGGAAGGTCGCTAAAGGAGCCCTGGTAATAGCAAAAGGAGAAAAGGTTGGTACATTATATTTATGCAATGGTATTTATAATTATGGTAATGCTTTAACTTCCACATGAGCAGATATGACATTGTGGCATCATAGGTTCAAGCACATGAGTGAGAAAGGAATGCAGATTCTTCACTCAAGAAATTTGTTGCTAGGTTTGAAGCATGTTGATTTAGATTTCTATGAAAATTGTGTTTACGGAAAACAAAAGAGAGTCAGATTTATCAGAGTTGGGAAGGAAAAGAAGAGCAAAAAATTAGAGTTTGTGCATACAGATGTATGGGGACCTGCTCAAGTATCATCTCTCGATGGCTCTCGCTATTATGTTACTTTTATTGATGATGCAACTAGAAAAACCTAGATTTATTGTATTCAAAATAAATCTGATGTATTTGATATTTTCAAGAAATGGAAAGCTTTGGTTGAGAATGAGACAGGAAAGAAGTTGAAGTGTCTCAGATTAGACAATGGGGGTGAATACTGCAACAAACAGTTTGTAACTACTATGCAGAGCATGGAATTCGTAAAGAGAAGATAGTTCCAGGAACACCATAGGAAAATGGTGTGTCAGAAAGGATGAACAAGACAATCATGGAGCGTGCAAGGTGCAAGATATTGCATGCAAGATTTCCCTTGCAATTTTGGGTAGATGTTGTAGATGTTATAGATATTGTTGTTTATCTAATAAACAAAGGGCCTTCAAGTTTCTTAGATGGTGGTATTCCAAAGGAGGCATGAATAGGTAAAAAGGTAAACTACTCCATTTTAAAGACTTTCGGTTGTGAAGCCTTTGTCCACATTAATTAAAAAAATAAAGAAATGTTTGAGGCAAAATCAAATAAATGTACCTTTATTGGATATGGTATTAATGATTTTGGTTATCGCTTATATGATTATGAAAATCACAAAATAAATAGGAGCACATATGTCATATTCAATGAAAAGGTCTTGTATAAGGAGCAGATGCAGGAAAAGGAAAACAAAGAATACACGATGCTTAATGAGATCACAAAAAAAAAAGTAAAGGTGCCTGAAAATCATAATGATCAATAGCCACAACAAAAACAACAACCACAACAGAAACATACACCTCAAACACCTGAAAGTGGTGTTATAAGATCTACCAGGATAAGTAAACCCCCTGAACGATACTCCCCTTCATTATATTAAGTATTGTTAACTAGTTATGGTGAACTAAAAAGATATGAAGAAACAATGTAGATAGAAACCGAGAAGAAGTGGGAGCAAGCCTTGGAAGAATAAATGGAATCCTTGATGGATAACCAAACTTGGGACTTAGTCAAGTTGCCTGCGGGTAAAACAACATTGAAAAATAAATGGGTTTACAAGTTGAAGGAAGAAGATAGAGGAAAATAGAGGTATAAGTCTAGACCTGTGGTGAAGGGGTTTGCACAAAAGAATGGTATAGACTTTTATGAATTTTTATCGCCTATTATTAAAATGACTTCAATCAGAACTATTTTAAGTCTAGTGGAAGCATAAGATTTGCATCTTGAGCAGTTAGATGTAAAGACAACCTTTCTCCATGGGGATTTGGAGGAAGAAATATATATGCAACAACCACAAGGATATAAGGTCAAAGGAAAGGAGAAATTAGTGTGCAAATTGAAGAAGAGCTTGTATGGCCTAAAATAGGCTCCAAGGCAATGGTATCTAAAATTTGACAGGTTTATGTTTGAACAAGGTTATACTAGATGTCATTATGATCATTGTGTTTATCTTAAGAAACAAAATGACGACAGTTATATTATATTGTTATTGTATGTAGATGACATGCTTGTTGCAGGATCTAACATGCATGAAATAAATGCGCTCAAAGGAGAATTAGCAAATTCATTTGCAATGAACGATTTGGGCACTGCAAAATAAATCGTTGGTATGAGAATAAGTAGAGACAGGAAACAAATTAACACAGTCTCAGAGTGAGTACATAGAAACGGACTTGGAAAGATTTAATTTGTAGAATGCAAAACCAGTTAGTACACCTTTGGCTAGCCATTTAAAACTAAGTAAGGAGATGTGTCCCAAGACTCAGGAAGAGATGGATGATATGTGTAAAGTTCCATATGCATCTGCAGTTGGAAGCTTAATGTATGCAATGGTATGCACAAGGCTTGATATTGCATATGTAGTGGGAGTTGTAAGTAGATATATGAACAATCCAGGAAAAGATTATTGGATGGCAATGAAGTGGATTCTCAGGTATTTGAGAGGTACCACAAATCAAGCATTATGCTTTGGTGGTTCAAACATTGCTCTACATGGATATGTTGATGCAGATATGGCAAGTGAGAGAGATAGGAGGAGGAGCACCATAGGGTATGAGTTTACTGTAGGTGAAACAACTGTCAGTTGGGTTTCAAAGTTAAAAAACATTGTTGCACTTTCAACAACGGAAGTGGAGTATGTTGTTGCTACAGAGGCTAGGAAAGAAATGATTTGGTTACAAAGGTTTATGGATGAGTTGGGAAAGAAGCAGGAGATGGGCAGATTATACAGTGACAGTTAGAGTGTCATTTATCTTGCAAAGAACTTAATATTTCATTCCAAGACTAAACATATACAGCTCAAGTACCATTTCATACGGTAAGTATTGGAAGATGGACATTTGAAGCTGGAAACGACACACACTAGTAAGAATCCTACAGACATGTTAACAATAATTGTAACCAAGGAGAAACTTAGATTCTACTCAGTTTCAATTGATCTTCAAGTATGATGATGAAGATGAGAAACAACCTGGTCCAAAGTGGAACTATTGTCTAGTAATTGAAGCATCAATGGAGTTTCTATAAATAGTCTCCAAGTGGGAGATTGTTGGGTGTGGAGTCTGATTATCTTCCTGATTGTTCAGAGGTTTTTGTTTCAATCGCATTGGATCCCTGTTCCTAAAGGGCATTGTCGTCAGGGGGTTCGAAGCACGGTCGAATCGGGGGTTGGGGGTGACGATGATTTTATGAGCCCCCCCTTGTGAGGGTTTAGGGGCAACCCACTAGAAGCTAAAAATAGATGAAAAAATGCCTTGTAAAATATTGTAATTTCGTAGTCAATCTGGGTCGTTCATTAGGCAGATGATTTGAGGGTAGAAGTTATGTTAATTTGTGGCTTTTTTCCCTAGAAGGAAACCCTCGGTTTATATGAGGGAATTGAATTGTGGTTGTGTGTTTTTTATTCTAAGCAAGAAAGAGAGAGGTGACTGTGTGAGAGCAAAGAGGAAATACAACAATCTGTTGTAGGTTGTATCTCTTCATTTTGCTGGATAATATAAATGGAAGGACTGGTGTTTCTCCATGGACGTAGCCCAAATTGAGTGAACCACATACATGTGTCTCTCTTGTTTTATGTGTTTCTATATTTGTGTTTTCGCAATATTTTGTGTATTTCATTGCTCCATTAATTAGTTTATAACAAGGTTAATGTTTGATCGAAGTAGGTAGCTCCAAATATCCCTAAATTTGAAAAAGTTCATATTTTGTGTACCATTGTTGGGACATGTTGTATACATCGAATACGTATTGGTGGACCCTACCAAGATTGTTGTCGTTGTGAATTTTCTTTCTCCAATTAGTGTTAAATACCTGCAGTCTACTTTGGGACATACTGGCTTCTATAAAAGGTTCGTCTACAACTATGCTTCTATTACAAAGATTCTCGAGAAGTTATTGAATAAAGTTGAGTTGTTCTTGTGGACCCTTGAATGTGAAGCTAACTTTCATCTACTAAAAAAAAAATTTGTAAGCGCCCCAATCTTGGTGTCTCCCAATTGGAATGGAAAATTTCATGTACATGTAAAACTTTTGGGATAGCATTATGAGTGGTTTTCTTGTAACTTAGAGAAGGAAATATGGATCACCCTATGTATTTTGCAACTAGGACATTGTCACAAGATGAGCACATTTGCACGACCACAAAACATGAAGGAATTGTTATGGTTTATTCTTTGTAGAAGTTTAAACAATATATTTTAGGAGGACAATTTAAGTTTTATATGGATCATCTAAATTAAAATATTTAGTTAATAATCATGTTATGGAGGGTTATATTTGCAGGTGGTTGCTCTTGTTTCAAGGATTTTCATTTGAAGTTGTGGTTAAACATGGTAAGCATAATGTAGGGCTTGATCACCTCTCTAGGCTTGAGTTAAGAGAATTGGGTGTTACAATGAATGATCAACTTCTAGATGTAGATTTGTTCAACATAGAAGTTATCCCTAACTATTTAGCATAAATTACTTTGTTTCTAACTATTGGTGTTACTCTTGAATATTATCCCTCAACTCAAATTCATCACATAGAGGTTAGACCGGTTGATTATAATTTAATAAGGGGAAAATTACACAAATGGAGGATTGATAGTATTCTTTAGTGGTGTGTCACAAACCTTGAAAGGAAGGATAGTCTATGGGAATATGTTGGAATTTGTGATGTTTTCTAGCAAGTAGGAAAACCTTGTAGGAGAGATGAACTACCCTTGAATCCAATAAGCACTCTAGATCTTTTTAAGAAATGGGTTATTTACTTTGTGGGAGCTACTAACTGTCATTCTCTCCATTTTAAAGTTCGATATATTACTATTGCAATTAATTATATCACTAAATGGGCATGAGCTATGCCTAGGCATAATTGTTCAACTCGTATTGCAACTAGAATTATTTCTTAGAATATTATCATTGAGTTTGGTTACCCAAAAAGTTTGACTATGGACCAAGGTAGGCACTTCATGAGCACCACTATAATTACCTTGACTAGAGAATTCTTTATTTCACATTGCAAAAGTAGTCCCTACCATATTTGAGCCAATGACATTGTGGATGCTTTTAATAAGATTGGTTTGACTAGAATGTGTTTCATAAATTGAGATGACTAGAATGAGAGAATTTCTACAATATTATGGGCATATACAAGCACTGCCGAGAAGATGCATAAGCAAACATCTTTTTAGTCGAAGTATGGATATTAGGTTATGTTTCTTGTGGAATCTATGGTTCCTAGTCTTTGTATTTCCCATGTGACTCATGTGACAGGTGAAGAGTTAGTTGCAAAATGACTAGCCAAGTTGATGTGGTTGGAAGAATATAGTTTTATGGTCAGTTTTCCAAGTGGGAGATTGTCGGGTGTGGAACCTGATTATCTTCCTGATTGTTCAGAGGTTTTTGTTTCAGTCGCATTGGATCCTTGTTCCTAAAGGGGCTTGCTGTCAGGGGTGGGGGTGGCGACGATTTTATGAGCCCCCATGAAGCTAAAAATAGATGAAAATTTGCCTTGTAAAATATTGTAATTTCGTAGTCAATCTGGGTCTTTCATTAGGCGGTGATCTGATTGGGAATATTAGTTTTACTGTGCTAAATTCCTTTTCAGAATATGTTAAATGTGATTAAGGATTCATGAGATTATTTACCAGTTTAAACATGGGTTTTTGAGTGTTTTTATGTAAATTTTATGTGCAAATTAACATAAACAAATCATTGAACAACATCATATAGCAGACAAACATCACCATAAACAGTATCACAATAGCACATGATGAAGGAGTTCACCCCTCCTGGGCTACGTCTCCTTGGTTCAGCTTCCAATGGCTTGACCGTCTCTATTATGCTAAAAAACGTGAATACATAATTTTACAATGCTCAGAAAGCTCTGAAAGATGTTCCAATGGCTCCAGAATGCCCAAGAATGCCTGTGCAGCCTCTTTCTGCTCCTAATTTGGTCAAAAATTGAAGAAGTTATGGCCTTTCCAAGTTTTCTGCTAATTGCATCGCAAATTCCCCAAAATCCGGCACCATCCTACAAATTTGCCCCAAAACGCGCTAACGGAGTGACAATTTCATCGATTTTCGAGAAAAATTGTCGGACACTTTAAATGTCCTCTAACACTTATAGTCCTAAAATTGTGGCCATATGGGGGACATGTGCCCCCGGGGCTAAGGCCAACGGCCCGCCCTTGCCGGCTGGGCCCTCGCTCCCCCTCCGTTGGTGGTCACATGATGTGGCGTGTCCAAGGGCCAACCCCTGTGGGCTAGCGTGCTCTTTGAATTTAAATATATGCAGAGTTCTTATGTAGTTAAGAACTACTTGCGTGGCGCGTTGGTGGTTGGCTTTGTTCGTTCCTTAGTGGTCGTGGGTTTGACCCCCGCTGCTGTTGCCTGGACTTCGACCCATAATTTTTGTGGCCCCCGGGCTACCACGTGGCGACCTCCGACTGGGCCACGTGTCATCCCTTGGTTGGCCACCAACCACCCAATCAAAAACACCAAATTACACCTAATCAAAAACATCGAATTACACCCAATAACAAAATTCCACTTGTCACAATGTGATTAATTGGAGTATATTGACCAGTCAACCTGCCACATAGACCTACACAGTCAGTGCCATGTCAGTAGTATGGATTGTTGTCTGGGCTGTCAAATTTTTACAAAAATTTGCTTGTTTGGGAAAGTGAACAGAACATGATTTTGGGAGCATACGGTGTCCATTTTACGCGAAACGAGTTGCACCGGATTCAGGATGATGAGCACTACACGGTCATCCAGGTTCCACACTGATATGAAAACTTTGAATTTTGAGCTATTTTTTGAGCACCTGATCATTCCTCCCCACTGGAAGCCTTTTGGACCCAAAAGATCACTTTCAATTGTCCAACAAGTGAGGGTACAATTCCCTCACCTTTCTAATATTCGTTCATTCATCACTGACTTGGAACTTGTGATCTACATGATGTTTGTCGTGCCTTGCTTTGTACTTGCCTTTGCTCTTTTCAAGTTGATATTGCACTTCTTTGTCCATGTTACCATCAATAGAAACATTCTTCTTACCAAGATGATACCACACTTTATGATGCAAATGGTAAACAAATTCCTCTACTTGATTCCCTTGACTCAATCTTGAATGTACATCTTGAAAGTATGTATTTTGTTGATCATAACTTTCATGTAAAACAAAATGATGCTTGATGAAAGTAGTTATACAAACAATAGGCCTAGAAAGCATATCAACAAACTTGTCGCTTATACCTTTCTTATTCCTTTTTACCAAGTGGAATAGTAGAAGAAAACTCATCCAATGAAAGTGCCTTGGTTGCTGCAACTTAAACACTGCACCATTGAAAATTTCTGAATGAAATGAAATGGGCTTACCATATTTCATAAAGACTGCACCCATGGCATAGTCGCATACATCAACCTGAAAGTCAAATGATTTTTTCAAGCCTAGAAGAGAAAGTATAAAGGTTGTACTTATCTTTTGTTTCAAAGCATAAAATGCCTCTTGTTGTTTGCCTCCCTACTGGAAGACCTTTTGCACAAATGCCAAAGAATGCAAATGAGCTATAATAGAAGAAAATTTAACAATTTTTTTCCTCCAACATTGGGTTGCTCCCAAAAAACCTCTTATCTTGAGCGTTGACCAAACCATAATGGCATCAATCTTGGAGAGGTTTAACTTAAGCTCACCTTCTCCAATATTATGGCCCAATTACATCAAAGAAGTTTTACCCAATTCATACTTTGACATCTTCAATAACAAATGTTCTTGACTTACGACATCAAGTACTTCTCTCTTATACATGACATATTCATAATGAAATTTTCTGAAAATGAAGATGTCATCTAAGTAGACTATCATGTCTAGAAATGGCTTTAATACATCTTTCTTCATATGCATGAAAGTAGTAGGAGCATGGAAAATACCAAAAAGCATAACAAGCCATTCAAGCAAACCTTGCTTGGTTTTGAATGTCGTCTTCCATATGTCTCCTTCAACAACTCCACTTTGATGATAGCCACTCCTTGAATCCCATTTAATGAAATGCTTTCCATTCTTCTTGGGCACCAAAACAATAGGTGCACCATATGATGAAGGAGATGGTTGGATGATCCTTTTGCTCAGCAACCCTTGGATTTCCTTTGTTATTTCTTCACTTTCCCTTCTTGACATCTGGTGCATGTCAATGTTAGGAAGAAGACACTTTTGCTGCAATGGTATTTCATGTTGGATTCTCCCCTTGGGAGGAAATCCCTTTGCTTTCTGAAATACCTCATCATCATGGTTAACTGCATCAACCAAATCAATTTTCAATTTTTAATTACAACAATCAAACACTTTTTAATCAACATCAACATTCAATTTGATCATAAGAAGCATTAAATTCTTGCTTGAATTCACTAGTCTTTTCATTTTCCCTGCATTAACTAATGAAAGATTTAGTTTCTTGCGATGAGCTCTCACAATATACTCCACACCATCTTTGAACAAGTGGTACTTGTTTTCATGACGATAGAAGATTGTTTTTCTATCATAGAGGTAAGGAATACCCAAAACAATTCCTGAAATATCAAGTGGTACAACATCTAATTCAACTTCGTCAATGAAGTTTGCTATGATTTCAAACCAAAGAATACATTTTCTTGTAACCTATAATTTTGTGTCCTTGCATATCCAACCCAATGGATATGGCTTGGGATGTAAAATGGTTTCAAGATTAAGTTTCTTAACTAAGTCATCAGATATCAATTTGGCTTGAGACCCACTATCAAATAGTGTGTCGATTTTTGTATGTTTTGAGATTACCCTCACATGAAATAATTCAATCCTTGTTTCTTCATTTGGAGTGCTAATGTGACAATTTGATATACTAGTGCTAGCAATGGATTATTTTCCTTTTATATCCATGGTTGTAATTTTAGTTTCATCGCCCGAATCGGATCCCAAATCCTCTTGAATGATGGCAGCTATCTTTTCTTTTCCTTTATTGTTGAATTTCTTAGGCCTCATCTCAAGATGAAGCTTCCAACAATTAGCTTCATCATGACCCTCTTTGTAACAATGTTTACATCTTGTTTTCTCTCCTTCCTTTTTAATGGATGCATTTTTCTTTCCTTTTGAAACCCTTTTCTAGAGTATTTTTCCCTCTCGCCTCAAGATGAGTGGCTTTCACACATACCTCATCTAGATTATTGGGATTAAACATAACGATAGTATGTCTATGGTAATTATGTAACCCCCCTATGTACTTCAGCAACATGTCTTGTGATTGCAAATCTACACCTAACATTAGAGACCTTTTTCTAAATTCTTGGGTGTAATCTTGCACATTTTGACCTTTAAGTTGTCTAAAGTTTTGCCAATTCATGACGACTTTCTGCATATATGCTAGAGGGTAGAATTGTCTTCTAATTGCAGCAATGAAATCAAACCAAGAAATTGAGATCTTATCATGTTTTTTTTATCTCTTCTTATGTCTTTGATTCCCACCATACTAGTGTTGCACCCTTCAGCCTCAAAGAAGCTAACTGAATCTTTATGTCATCCTCTTGAAGGTTTTGAATCCTGGAATAGACCTCTAACTGACGAACCCAATTGTTAAGCTTCTTTGCATTCACTTCACCATTATACATGGGCAATTCAAATTTAACATCAAGTTTTAACAGGGGTGATTTACCAATTCCATTTGAGGTATGTTCATGAGTATGAGTAAGGGTTGTATTAGTGGAAGAGGGTGAAGATGCCTGTGAAGAAGAAGATAAAGAAGATGGTGGAGAGGGTGTAGGTTTACCTCCTCCTCCTGAAGAACCTTCTCCTTTGGGAGGCTTGGAGCTTTGACCTTGTAGTTTGGTATTCCTCTCTTCATAGAGGACCTTCACCATCTCTGTCATATCACAGAAAGTCTCTCTGAAGGCCTTCTCATCCTCTGTCATGTTTCTAGGCTCTCCTTCATTAAACATGCTCACTGAAGTCTCAACTGCAACTTGAGGAAGAACTGGTGGTGGAGATTGTGGCAACCTTGCATTCCTTCTCCTTGACCCAAATTCAGGGCTTTCAACCAAATTCCCTTCTCCTCTCTTGAGCTTCAACCTTATAAGCATGGCATTCACTTGCAAATAGTTAAATCCTTCTTGCACAAAGAAAACCAAGAGATCTGATACCAAACTTGATATGATTGGGAAAATTAGTTTTGATGTGCTAAATTCCTTTTTAGAATATGTTAAATGTGCTTAAGGATTCATGAGATTATTTGCAAGTTCAAACATGGGTTTTTGAGTGCTTTCATGTAAATTTTAGGTGCAAATTAACATAAACAAATGACTGAACAACAACATATAATAGACATAAACATCACCATAAACAATATCACAACAACACATGATGAAGGATTTCACCCCTCCTGGGCTATGTCTCCTTGGTCCAACTTCAAATGGCTTGGCCCTCTTTATTTTTATAAAAAAAAGTGAATACATGAGTTTACAATGCTCAGAAAACTCTGAAACCTGTTCCAATGGCTCAAGAATGCCCAAAAATGCCTTTGTAGCCTCTTTTTGCTCCTGATTTGGTAAAAAATCAAAGAAGTTATTGCCTTTCCAAGTTTTTTGCTAATCGCACCGCAAATTCCCCAAAATTCGGCACCATCCTACAAATTTTCCCCAAAACATGCTAACAGAGTGACAATTTCACCGATTTTCTGGAGAAACTGTCAGACACTTTAAATGTCCTCTAACGCTTATAGTCCGAAAATCGTGGCCATATTGGGGCCATGTGCCCAGGGCTAAGGCCAACGGCCCACCCCCATCGACCAGACCCCCTCTCCCCCTTCGTTGGTGGTCACATGCTGTGGCGTGTCCAAGGGCCGATCCCCATGGGTTGGGCCCTCTCCCAAAATGGCATGCTCTTTGAATTTAAATATATCCCTAGTGGTCGCGGGTTCGACCCCCACTGTTGCTGCCCGAACTTTGACCCATAATTTTGTTGGCCCCTGGACTACCATGTGGCGGCCTCCAGTTGGGCCACATGTCAACCCGTGGTTGGCCACCAACCACCTAATAAAAAATGTTGAATTACACCCAATAAAAAAATGCCACTTGTCACAACGTGATTCACCGAAGTATATTGACTAGTCAACCTGCCACATAGACCTACATAGCCAGCGCCATGTCAGCAATACAGATTGCTGCTTGGGATGTCAAATTTTTACAAAAATTCCCCTATGTTGGGAAAGTGAACAGAACATGATTCTAGGAGCATACGGTGTTCATTTCGTGTGAAACAAGATGTGTCAGATTCAGGATGACGAGCACTACGCGATCGTCCAGGTTCCACAATGATCCGACAACTTTGAATTTTGAGTTATTTTTTGAGCACCTGATCAGGCAAATGATCTGATGGTAGAAGTTATGTTAATTTAGGGGTTTTTCCCTAGAAGTCAACCCCTGGTTTATATGAGGGAATTGTATTGTAGTTGTGTATTTTTTTATTCTGAGTGAGAAAGAGAGAGGCGACTATGTGAGAGCGATGAGGAAATTACAATGGATATGTTGTAGGTTGTATCTCTTCATTTCGCTGGATAATATAAAAGGAAGGACTGGTTGTTTCTCCATGGACGTAGCCCAAATTGGGTGAACCACATATATTTGTGTCTCTCTTGTTTTATGCATTTCTTTATTTGTGTTTTCGCAATATTTTGTGTATTTCATTGCTCCGTTAATTAGTTTATAACAAGGTTAATGTTTGATCGATGTAGATAGCTCCAAATATCCCTAAATTTGAAAAAGTGCATATTTTTTGTACCATTATTGGGACACGTTGTATACAAGGAATAAGTATTGGTGGACCCTACCAAAATTGTTGTCGTTGTGAATTTCTTTCTCCAATTAGTGTTAAATACTTGTAGTCTACTTTGGGACATACTGGCTTCTATAAAAGGTTCGTCTACAACTATGCTTCTATTACAAAGATTCTTGAGAAGTTATTGAACAAAGTTTAGTTGTTCTTGTGGACCAATGAATGTGAAGCTACCTTTCATCTACTAAAAGAAAAATTTGTAAGCACCCCAATCTTAGTGTCTCCCAAATGGAATGGAAAATTTCATGTACATGTAAATACTTTTGGGATAGCATTACAAGTGGTTTTCGTGTAACTTAGAGGAGGAAATATGGACCACCCTATGTATTTTGCAACTAGGACGTTGTCACAAGATGAGCACATTTGCACCACCACAAAACATGAAGGAATTGTTATGGTTTATTCTTTGTAGAAGTTTAGACAATATATTTTAGGAGGACAATTTAAGTTTTATATGGATCATCTAAATTAAAATATTTAGTTAATAATCATGTTATGGAGGGTTATATTTGCAGGTGGTTGCTCTTGTTTAAGGAATTTTCATTTGAAGTTGTGGTTAAACATGGTAAGCATAATGTAGGGCTTGATCACCTCTCTAGGCTTGAGTTAAGAGAATTGGGTGTTACAGTGAATGATCAACTTCTAGATGTAGATTTGTTCAACATAGAAGTAATCCCTAACTATTTAACATAAATTACTTTGTTTCTAAATATTGGTGTTACTCTTGAATATTATTCTTCAACTAAAATTCATCGCATAAAGGTTAGACCGGTTGATTATAAGTTAATCATGGGACAATTACACAAATGGAGGATTAATAGTATTCTTTGGTGGAGTGTCAGAAATCTTGAAAGGAAGGATATTCTATGGGAATATGCTGGAATTTGTGATGTTTTCTAGCAAGTAGGGAAACCTTCTAGGAGAGATGAACTACCCTTGAATCCAATAAGCGCTCTATATCTTTTTAAGAAATGGGTTATTGACTTTGTGGGAGCTATTAACTGTCATGCTCTCCATTTTAAAGTTCGATATATTATTATTGCAATTAATTATATCACTAAATGGGCATGAGTTATGCCTAGACATAATTGTTCAACTGGTATTGCAACTAGAATTGTTTTTTAGAATATTATCATTGAGTTTGGTTAACCAAAAAGTTTAACTAAGGACCAATGTAGGCACTTCATGAGCACTACTATAGTTAATATCGACGAGGAACCATATCGGAATATCGACGAATGATGTTATCGGGGTTTTTTAAATTTGTCTCAAAATGAAAATCCCGATATCCATTACCTTTGATATGCGGGAGCAGAGACAATAACGTGGAATGTGGGTCCTTTACTACGAAAATTGATTATCATATGTTTTATGCCCTATCCACTTTATAATATATGTTTATTGAAAAGAGCCACATTAATATGATGGATCGAACTTTGGGTTTCAAAGATTTCCAAAAGGATTCTCCTGATGTTAAAGTCTCAATGCCCAAAATCTCTGATATATATTTAATCAATATGCCACATTGTTTAATGATTAAGGCTTAAAGCTTACACACACATCTTGGCCTTGAGGGTTATTTTATTCATTAATCTAATTAATGAACCAACTATGTGCATTTATTCTCACTTTATTCTCGCTCGCACGAAGATCTCTGTCATTATCTTTGTCATTAGTAGCACCAAGCTCTATGTCATCTGTCATTACTCTCATTTATTGCTCCCTCTGCTTAGTTGGTGGACGGACGTGTGCTCTATTTAGCCTCTTCACCTCGATCTATTTTTCTATTTTTCAAGTTGCAATTTTTGTTGTTGTTGCTGTTGTATGTCCTATTGCTGCTACCTTCGCACGGATACTTGTCCCAGAATTCCATTAACAAGTAGGTGAGAATCGAGAACCTGCTAACCATATCGCCTTGTAAAATCAGATGCCAAGTATCAATGTTGTCATGCTACATATATAGCTTTTTTTTTGCATGTTTCTACTATAAGAAGAATATCTGCATTGCTAGGACGTACAAAACAACGGGGTGTGGAGTTTCTGAAACATCATATATAGAGAGGCAACTTTCTATGATTAAACATCTCATGATTGATTTCCCCTTACCTTTCAATGTTAGCAGCAATCTAAATTGTGAATCGTTCTTCTTTCATTTGCCTGCAAATATGGTAATCCTGTGAGCGAGAGATCGTTGGCTGATTGATTTCCCCTTCCCTTTCAATGTTAACAACATTTCACTCACTTTCACCTTTCAGGACACCTCCTTTCCTCCTCATCATGGAGCCTACCTTGACAACGAATGCCATCACTTTGTTGCTAGTTGGCTCTACAACGATCCAACCATCGCTCCAAATAGTTGAACTCGACCTTCTTCCTTTGACAAAGACATCGTCCCAATGCTACCACATTTCCCTCTCCGACGATACCTCTCAGCACAAAACTTTTCTTCCATCTGCTTACAATGCCCATGTCGTCTTTGGTGGCCTGCAGTTGGGGTCGATTATCATTCTCAAAGAAGCCACTTGCACACTTTTGCAAAACTATGTGTATGTTCACACTCTTCACCACATATTTTATGTTTTTCTTTTCCTTCCCTCTCTTTGCCACTAACATTTTCAACTAATTCCGCATTTCTTTCCTCTTTCTTTCCTTTTTTTCCAGGACTATAAAAGTTATTGAAATCGAAGTTCTTGAACATCATGCAACTTTGATTGGGGACCCGACCCTTCTTCAAATTGTATAATCATCCACATACCAAGCGAGCTCTTCAACGTCACATGACCCCTGCTCGCATACTCCTTCTTTAACACAGGGTTCTACTTCATCATCAACTCAGTTGTCCTCTGCTGTGCCTGCTTCCATGCCATTCATGGTGCTAAGCCCCTACCGTAAACATTGGTCAATCTAGGGTAGGGTGCTTACAAAAACAACCTTCGCTCATACAACAATGCTCGAGCCTCCGAAAGGTCTTTGGATTTGACCTCATTGATTGTGCCAATGATGCAATCCATCTCTCTGCCTTCAGTGAGTTAGCAGATTCCTTGCATGACCTTGTCCAAATTGGGTAGATTTACATGGTTTCAAATGGGACAGTCAAACCAACAAACACAAATTACAACCATCTCGATAGCAAATGGGAAGTCTTCCTCTCTGCAACTTCCACTGTTGAACCTTGCTTGGATGATGTTCCGACAATTCCTTTCCACCATTTCCATTTCAAATCTATAAGTGAAATCAGATTTGCAAACCTCGACTCAATTGTGGACATCATTGGCATGGTGAGGTCCACTTCTCCAACCTCCACCATTCGTTGAAGAGATGGGTCTGAAACACCTAGAAAAACTCTCAACTTGGAAGACATGTCTGGGTATAGTATCAACATCACCCTATGGGGCAAGCATTGCCACACTGTAGGCAAGGAACTCATTGAACTCTGCTCTTCTAGTGCTTCAACCATGCTTGCAATCAAAGGGGGATGCATAATTGAATTTAATGGAAGAAATGGACTATCTCCACCAGCAACCTCCTGCTGGATCCCAACATTCTAGAGA
Organism: Pinus tabuliformis; assembly: GCA_031772625.1. Lineage (NCBI taxonomy): Eukaryota > Viridiplantae > Streptophyta > Pinopsida > Pinales > Pinaceae > Pinus > Pinus tabuliformis. The sequence continues at coordinate 817,453,254 of CM062810.1, read as the reverse complement.
CTCACCAACTTCAGTCATGGTTTCATGAAAAAAGGCTACTTGGGTTCTTCACCATCATTAAGTAAAAATTTCTTCGGGTCTTCCAAGTGAGCCCACCCACAATGTACAATTTCCAACCTCATAGACTTGCATCCCCTCGGAAAAGTAGCATGGTTCTCTGTTCGTGGAACCATCACCTCTATTGACATGCAAGATTTCTACTTCCTTGCATGCCCTCTCTCATTTGATGGCATCTAGTGCATGAAAAAAGTTGTCCACCACTCAAATGGAATGTGGCGTTGCACAAAATGTGGTGGGGACTTCCCGGAATGTGACTATCGCTATGTGCTGAAATTTGAAATGCATGACCACACAAGCCTACTGAAAAATGTCACAACTTTTGATGATGCTGCAACTGAACTCATGGGTGTCCAAGTAAAAGACTTGTTCATACTCTCCACTCATCCTGGTGCTATCCATGAGCTTTGTTCAAGGGTTTCATGCCATCATTTCCTCTTCACACTATCTGTAAAACATATAACTTCAATGGTGTCGACCGCTTGAAGCTTGTACTAATCAATTCAGAGGAAATCAACTATGGCTCTACATGTTCCCTTGTCCTCGAGGATATCAAAAAAATGTCTACTGCTTTAGTTGTTCGTTGCCTTTGAAACTCCCTTTTCTTCCCCCATGTCAGACTGAAATGTAGACAACAACTTCTATATGCTTCTTTGTTCATTCTCATTTCTTCCCCTACCACCCTCTTCTTTTGTTCACTTCATCATTATACTTCTCTCCTCTATGTATATACACCTATGTTACATGTTGCAGCTTCCACCTTTAGATAATGTTGTATCTTTTACCTTTAAATATAATATATATGCTCTTTTGTTCTTCCTTCTAAACAAGGTAGTATATTTGCATCCTTTTAAAGTATGTTTTGTGCAATTAAATACAAACACTGACTTGTTAGAAAAGGTTGTTGTTTCTTTACCTTAAATCTATTTGAGCTTTAGTTATGTTGCACCTTCGATCTTTATACTTCTTGACTTGGATGTACACAGTCTTTCCCGATTTGCAACAATAAAACAACAACAACAAAAGATAATCGATCTTTGTTAATCTCGAATATTGCATCCTTATACTTATTGTCTTGTGCATGTCTTCATGTCATACGACTAATATGTGGATGTACACACTCTTTTCCAATTTCCAAAAAGAAAACAGTGCTATGTGGATGTACACACTCTTTAACTTCTTTCAATTTGATAAGGCCTACTATTATTGTTAAACCTATAAATTGAAGGTTCGTTATTAAATGTAAAGGCATCTACTCATCATGTCTTAAAATTTTTTCCTGCTATACTTGTCTCTCTCTAACTCGTTTTATATCCATTTCATTAAATACTCTTTTCAAGTTCATTATAATATTGTTACATGTTCATTGCAAGTTCATTATACTGTTGTTACATGCTCCTTTGTTGTATCTAATTCAATTCTCAATCAGTTCATTGTTATTTGATCATTCCTATAAAGTTTTGGGAAGTCACTATTATAAAGCTCTTAAGCTATCTGTTGTGGTTTTTCTTTGCGATTGGTTATGATTTGGGTTATTTCCAATAAAATGATGACGAGTTCTGTTATTTAAATTTTCGAGATAAACCAAGGGTCGATTATGAAAGATATTTTCCTTCCGATCTCAATCGAACAGATGATCCACTACAACGCTAAAGATTTAATTTGCCTCGATCTTACTAAGTTTGTTGTTAATAAAACTTTGCTTTAAATATTAAATGATTAGGATTAATTAATAAATAGCCCCCGAGACCAAACTCATGTTACAACATGTGGCAATGACTCTTTAATAAACAAATACCAGAACTTTAGGCTATTGGAGTATTCTTTTGAAAACCTTTATAGCCAAAGTTCGATGAATATAAAGTTAAAACTACCACAAATAACACACAACACATATAATAACACACTATCGAAGAAATACCCATATCAGAGTTTTTGTTACGAGTCACATTATGAAAGTTGTGATAAACCAAATTTCTGATATCTGTTGGACCCACCTGCCACATCATTTCTTCCACTCCCTAGTATCGGCGATTGAACATTTTCACTTGAGCAAGCTTTCAAAAACTTTGATCTATGATAAGCGATACAACAATCCATCTGACCTTCGATATTCTGTCCATGCTGATATCCCAATGTGCCTCCCCCATCAACTTCCGATATGTTCCAACCTTCAATACCCATCCGCGTCCGCAATTTGTCACACTTTGGTTTTGTTGTTGCTGCGAGCTCAGTGGTATTACTTATATGTGGCAAGAACTGAGTGGTATTGCAGGTAAGCTCATCGAAACATTTAAAATGAGACAAAATGAAATAGTTGTGATATTAGGCGGCTTCGATATGGAGCGGATCCGATATCACATTCAACTCCCTGCTTCTCTTTACGCAACTTAGAATTCAAAGAGACCAAACCCCAATCACATAAATCACAGATCTGTGAAATAATCTCTTATTCTAATAATGCCTCTCTATTCTATTCTCTATATCTTGTGCATTTCCCCCCTCGATTCATCCAAAAAAATCATATTTATACAGGGAGAAATAATAACAATCCCCCTATATCTCTCAACATCAGAGTTTATTAAAAGAATATAGATCTGGAGGTTATGCTTTTGTTGGAACTCTCATTGAATATAGATTGGCTTGTTTAAGAAAATGCCCAACTTGGTTAGTGCTATGATAAGATTGTACAATTTGCTTGGAACTGATAGGTGGAATTCATAGGCCTAAAACCAATAAAAAATCAATGGTTTTTCAATTAATATAACAACTGCCCCTGCATATGACAAGTGGCAAGCATAGGAGTCTATTAGAACAATTGCATAACGAAAGTTTTAAACGCAGTCGCACAACAATCTTACGGTAAACGTCCGATGTAATGGGCGCGATGTTTGAATTAAGCCATGGTTTATATGTATATAAGATCCATAGCTTATCGGAGATTAGAGGAAAGGGTCTTATCAAACATTTTAGATATGTGCCATTCCAAAAGTTCCGATATACGAGCAGACACGATTTTACAATTAAACCAATTCTATAACCATATTGGGTCCAAAGGTGATAGGTGACAGGTGACAGGCAGAAAGGTACGTCGGAGATCTTTCGATATCGGAAATGTCTAACATGGTTACATACGGGGGCTCCAATATGCAATGAACGCAATATCTTTATAGACTAGAATTAATACCATATCGGGTTCGGCATATAAGAGCCTGCTAGATATCGGAGGTTGGAAGGATTGACTATTGGAATATCGACGGAGTGCCATATCGAAATATTAACTGGATGATATATCGAAGATTTTTAAAATGTGTTCCAAAACAAAATCCTGATATGGGTAACCCCAATAAACGAGAGCAGAAGCAGTCACGTGTAACGTAAAGGGAGGCGTGAATAATATAACGAAAAGTGGGTTCTCCATAATACTTCAGCCACTTTATAATATATAAATGAACTACAACCACTTGGTATGAGGTTCAAGACTTTTGGATATCAGGGATTTCAAATGAATTCCTCCGATACCAAAGCTCCGATATATTAATATGTGAACCACTTGTTTTTTTAATTAAGGCTTAAAGCCTATGAATGATTCTTGGTCTCGAGGGCTATGTATAAAAATAAAATAAAAAATATTTACAATTGAAATTTAAATTTTTACGAATAAATAAATTTATGAAACAAAAGTAATGTACAATTTATACATTTTAACATGCCAAGGTAGTGAAAAATGTCCAATCTTCAATTAGGCGCCATTGATCAAACGTCCAAATGAGACCAAAAAAAATTATGATAGGAAAATAGAAACAGATTGAACTCCTTGAAGCAATCCAGGTTCTCAAAATCAAATAGTAATATGACTGACCATTAAATTAAAGTGTCCTCATCGTGAAAATTAAGTGAATAATTTGGGGGGGGGGTGGGTGTGTTGTGCTTTTACCACAACACGCTGGCAATGTAGTAAAGGACATAAGGTAGCCCCTTACAAAGTTGCGCAATATAACTAGTCCCATTGTTCTAGTCAGAACCACCACTTTAACAGATATAGATCTAAGTTACAAATTTTGACTTCATAGATTTCCCCAAATGTTGATCGAGACATTTTTCCCGATCAACACCGCCGAATAAAACAAATATGTGCTCGTAATGTTTTCCAATATTTTATCTAGAAAAACTAAGTTGAATCTTCATTTTGTAGTCCTATTGACATGTCTTTGTGCCCTTCCAGTGCTAATATTACCCTATTATGGACATTTTGACTCCATATTACATTAACATAAGCATTGCAATAACTTTTCTTCCTTAAAAAAAAAGAAAAAGAAAAAATTCCTCGAAAAAAAAAGAAAAAGAAAAAGAAAAAATGAAAAAGCAACCAGAATAACATTATTGTTTTTGAAATTATTAAAATTAAAATTATTTTAAATACTTATTTTAATATAATATATATTAAAATTATTTAAATACTTATTTTAATAAGTATAAGATGCGTTTATAATTTTATAAGTATTATCTATATTCATATTTGCTCTTTGTTTTTGTGTTTTTAAAACTAAATTAAATAAATATTTTTTAATTATAAAATATAAATGATCTTTTTTAAATAATTTGATTTTTGTGTTTTTTAAAATTAAATTAAATAAATATTTAAATAATATAATTTTTAATTATAAAATATAAATTATTTTTTTAAAATAATTTTTAAGCATATAATATTTATAGGTTAAAAAATTTATTAGATGAATAACTTACTTAAATTAGTTAAATTCAAAAAACATATGTAATATAAGACACTACATAAACCCTCAATGTTTAAATTCGTCCCCATCAATACCCATAAATTACTTATAATTGACTTCAGAGGAACATATGCATCCTTCTATACCAATTAGCCCCTTAGCACCTTAGCACTTTATTGTGGATACATGTTTGCCCTTGTGGCCCACCATTAAATGGATCAACCCACCAGAAAGGGATCATTGGCTACACTTATCTTAGGCCGGATTTGAAAATAAATACGAAATTCTATTGGATTTTAAATTAGGCACAAGTAGCAGCCGACACGTGTATTTAAGATTTTTCGTTTTACGCATATTTTTCCAGGCTGGAAAAATATTTACCCTATATAAATACCAATATATACATTGAGGTAATAGTGTCTAACAATCAGCTCAGAACTTCAAAACCCTAGTGAGGGACGGGAAGATCAGTAGTTCTGTTAGGGTTCGTGGAGGCGTGGAGTCTGAAGTCGGAGAAAGGAGAGTCTGAAACCTGAGGAAGGAGTATCGAAAGGTTGGTCTACTGTTCGAATCCGGCTAGCAGTTGGAAATTATCTTTAGAGGTTTTCTAAAATCTCGGCGGTAAGAAGTAGGGGAAAATTTTAAAAAAATTTGAAACACAAATTAATAACAAGATGGGGAATGCAAAATGTGGAGGTATTAGTCTGGTGTGGTTTTGTAGGAAGAACGGTTTTGGCGTAGTGGTGGCATTTGTTAGATTTAACGGTGTTTTGTTGAAGTGGATTGCACTGGTGTGTGGTGGGGAGTGTTTTGTGGGAAGGGTGGCTTTCGACTTACCGGAGGTAGTTTTCCATTTTGTTTGGATTTTGCAGAAGAGGGGTGCGTTTTGCTGGCCTGCATTTTGTTGGTGTGGTTGAAGCGGTTTAGGGTTTTTGAAGCGGATTCAGTATGGACGGAGATAGTCCACAAAGGGGGAGCCGTCGCATCCGAAGCGGTGTGGTTAGCGACCGGTCATATTACCGTGACGCACCCTACAGGAGGGATTTCCGTCGCACCAGGTCAGTATTCTCAAATGTAGTTTTTTAGCCATTACGTTTATTTTTCAGTCATCCTTTAGGGATATGCTCTGTAGATATATTTTGTTTTCTTTTACAGTCACCCTTCATTGTTATATAAGGTGTTTTTTTGATCTTTCTCTAGGGTTTTATATGTACATATTTGTTCTTTTTCATTCTTCATTGTTTTTAAAGTGTTTTTCTTTATGCTTAAAATGTTGAATACGTTATTTGTTTGTATGCTATTCTGCATGTTTTTTGGTATTTCAAACATCTTATCTAATTTTTTTCGTATAATGCCGCCTTGCATAAGGTTGAATGCATTTTCCTTACCCAGCCATACAAGATAAACTTTATAGATTTAGAATATAAATGTCTGTATTAGTTTTCGTGGTTTTTTAGGGCTTGTTTGTTTTGTTTAGTTTTCTTAGAAAATATTTATAAAATCTTTTCTTTGTGGTTTATAAAATCTTTATGGTATTTTCAGGGTTGTGGGCATCCGTTCTCTAAATATTTATACCCCATCGTTATGTAGATTGATTGTTGCATTTTACTGGGTATTTGGTGTTTTGCATTTAATTAAACTCCAATCCTCTTTTGTTTTAGCTCATGTAGCTTCTCACTGGTTTTTTTAAACAAATCCCATCGTCTTTTGGTTTCAACCCAATTGCATGAGTTCTTTACATCGTCCCTTAAAAGATCCTGTTCATTCATCGTATTTTTATGTAATGACATTGAGATTTACTAGTTTTAATAGAATCTTAGACGAACTCATTCATTACTGTAATGCCTTTTCATTTTTTTCTGCAAACAGGTTGGATGACTCTTGCAAGAATTGCAAGCGTCCTGGGCATTTTGCTCGTGATTGCCCAAACGTGGCAGTTTGCAACAACTGTGGGCTTCCTGGGTGGGTAAACTCTCTTTTGTGCATTTTATAAATTACAAGTATTAACTTTAAATTCAACTCATCTATTTTTAGATCTAATAGCGGCCATCATTGTGCAAGCTTATTGAACACCTGACTTGTTGCTGTAGGCATATTGCTGTGGAGTGCACCACAAAGTCATTGTGTTGGAATTGCAGGGAGCCTGGTCATGTTGCGAGTCAATGTTCTAATGATCCCATTTGTCACACATGCGGCAAATCTGGTCACCTCTCCAGGGATTGTACGGCTCCAGAGCTTCCCCCTGGAGACATTAGGCTTTGCAACAATTGTTACAAACAAGGACATATAGCTGCCGAGTGTACGAATGAGAAGGCATGCAACAACTGTCGCAAGACTGGGCATCTTGCTCGTGACTGCACCAACAACCCAGTTTGTAATTTGTGCAATATATCTGGTCATGTGGCCAGGGAGTGCCCCAAGGCTCGCATTTTGGATGGTAATAGGGGTGGAAGATTTATTGACGATAGGCGTGGAAGATTTAATGACATAATTTGTAGGACATGCAACGAGCCAGGGCATACCAGTAGGGAGTGCACTGGAATTCTCATCTGCCACAACTGTGGTGGCCGTGGACATGTTGCATACGAATGCCCCTCTGGTCGTGTGATGCTGCGGGACATGCGCAGGCATTGATGCTGCAGTTTCTACCCCACCTTGACTTTTTAGATTATCTGATTTTGACAAATCTATTATGAATTTAGAAGTTCTTTTTTTGAGTAGCTAGATCAGTAGACTTGTCGTATCAGTTATTATACAGTTTTCTTATACTAGTCCTTTACTTCAAGACTGGCTGATATACTTCTATTTTCATATGAAATCATCCTTTGCGAACAAGGATATGGCATTATTGTTTTTGCTAAATACATTAGTTACTTCAATACTGGCTGATTTACTTTTATTTTCATATGAAATCATACTTTGCAAACAAGAATATGGTATGATTATTTTTGCTGAATACTCGAGCAGTTTTTACATGGCATGATTGTTTTTTGCTACATACTTGGACAGTTTTTATATGACATGATTGTTTTTCGCTATATAGCAGCTTTTATATGACATTGGAGAAATGTTGTGATATTATATTCATATATTTTCATTTTTGGATTGATTTATTTGATCTTAGTTGCACATAAACCATATTTTTCTTCTTTGCGTTGTTGGAAACTATAATGAGCATGTTGTGGGGCTATATTATTTATATGGAATAATCTAGTTATTTTGCTTTTTGGAACAGGGAGGTTTTATTCTTAAAGGAGTTTGCTACTGTCATTACCATTTTGCCTTTCTCTGTTATTAAGTAGTTGTTAAATAGTTGTGGTATTAACAGTCTGTCCAGTGGCTGATGTAATGATTTCAGTCGTGTTTATTGCATTGCGATTGTCGTTCAGTAGATTTCCTTGTGATTGTTAGTCAAAATGAATATTAACATTCAGCAGATTTGAATGTTTGATGAGGACGTTAGTACTTTGCAATTGTATTTTAGCACATTTCCTTCAATATGAAATATTGCTGAATTTGGTACCTTTTGTTGGTACCATTTTGGGACAGGGTTTTATTCTGCTAGGAATTTGTTATTGACATATTGTGGTATTAACAGTCTGTCCAATGGTTGATGTAATGATTTCAGTCATGTTTATTACATTGCGATTGTCGTTCAGTAGATTTCCTTGTGATTGTTAGTCAAAATGAATATTAACATTCAGCAGATTTGAATGGTTGACGAGGAAGTTAGTACTTTGCAATTGTATTTTAGCAACATTTCCTTCAATATGACAGATTGCTGAATTTGGTAGTTTTGTTGGTACCATTTTGGAACAGGGTTTTATTCTGCTAGGAATTTGTTAGTGGTATTAACAGTTAACAGTCAGCCTTATTCAGTAACACTTTCAGTAATGTTTTTTATTTTGCATGTGTCATTCAGTAGATTTCCCTGTGATTTTTGGTCAAAAATAAATATACATTCAGCAGATTTGCATGTTTGAAGAGGAAGGGTAGTACTTTGCAATTGTTGTCTTTTAGCATATTTTCTTCTGATGTTCGGTAGTACCCTGCCGCTATTAACGTTGACAATTTTATTTTCTTGGTTTTGCCCAAGTCTTTGAATTTGCTAGATTGAGCTTCAATGTAAATAATAATTTAAATTATTTTTTCTTACATTATTTTCTTTCTCGGTTTTCTTAGTCTTTGAATTTGCCAGATTGAGCTTCAATGTATCTGTTTTGTGCTTGTTTTTGTTGATAGTTGACAATTTTTTATTTCTTGGTTTTTCTAATCTTTGAATTTTTTACATTGAGCTTCAATGCATCTGTTTTTGTTTTGTCAGCTGCCTCGTGAAATAGATGCCTGTTGCTTTTGAATTTTTGAAGAGAGGGGGTGCGCATAGCAATCCCCGAATATGGCTGCATTCCTCGCCAGAGAGGGGCCTAGGATGCCATTGTTCATCCATTCAATCTCCATTTTCTATGCCTGCGGTGTTCATATCTATTCTGTATAGGAACTTATCATTTCTAGGACGCACTTTTTAAAATGGGTAACGAATGTTTCATAGATTCTCTTCCTATTTCTCATCTCTGTTAATGCACTCATCACTTTCGTATATGAATAACTTATTCGTATATGAATGACTAATCATTCATAGGATAACCTGCAATGCTTATTATCCTGGAACAAAAGAGACACATTATCATCAAGATGGATTTCGAGAATGTTGTGATAATACTTGCAAATACATCAGGGGAAACAATAGAATAAAGAGAACGATAATGGAATTTATATTAAAAAAAGGATCGACATCCAAGCTAGCATGTGGTGATAATAGGTGCGAATTTATATTTAAAAAAGGGATCGTCATCCTAGCAAACATGATGCTATAATAAGTCCAAATTCATCTCAGCGAAAACAAAAGAATAAATAGAACGATAATCAGACTTTATGCATATAAATCTGACTTTTGACCGTTCATTGGCCCCTGAGTCTTCATATCTTTCATTTCGTATGCCAAAATTTATTTACCAATCTACTTGCAGGTGAACAATAGGTTGCTCACAACTATTTAATATTTTTAGATTTTAAATTCAGAGGGTGAAGCCGGAATTCAAATGACCATTAATAATTACTTTTATGCATATTCAATTAAATATTTTTTTTAGCAAGAAAAAAAAGCGCTGGTTTTATTAAATAAATACTTGACATTGCTGAGAAACCAGAAAAATATTTTATACATGTAGAACAAATACTTGCCATTGCTGAGCACCCAGAATCGTAGATATGGGAGAAATGAACGAGTGCAGTAAATAACAAATGTTTCTGGTGTTTTCTTTCGGAATAAATGTTAAATTTAACATGTCACATCTGAAAATTAAAAGTAGGTTAGGGAATAGTATATCCTCATTGCGATGTTCTATTCAATTTTGTTTCGATTTAGAAAGGCCTGGGAAAATTGTTAAATTAAAAGAAGCATTTGAAAATACGAGTGGAATTTGATTGGTTGGTCAGGGAAATTTTTTTATCAGACCCCGATTGTAAATGTGTATGTTATGAGCCAAGTTATACTCAGTTTGGTTCTGATTGTAATACCGAATGTTTGGCTCCGATTGTGAATTTATAAATTTATATGTTGCTTGTGCCAAGTTAGTGTTAGTGTAATATCTAGAGTTGGCAGAGTTATAAAATTATACAATAGGGTTACTGAACTATACAAATTATTTTTGATGGTAAATGTTTATGTCCCCTTCTAATTAGATTGGTTATTTAAAAAAAATGTCACATGAATATGCATTATGGTTTTTTATGCATGTGGTTTTAGTGAGCCAAAATTGACCATGGTTGTATGTTAAGAATTTCCATGGTAAAAATGAGGTGAATCACCATGTTTAAAATTATTATCACATTTTAGAAAATGAGTTTTTTTTTTGGTATTATCAAATATTTATGATTGACCCTAAGAGATCTTTAGGGTTTGGAGGTGCAGGTCCTTGCTTTATGGTATCTATAAAAGATTTGGGTTGGGATGAGAAAGATGCACTAAGCCTTTAGCTCTTCTTATTCTTGATACAAGATAAAACAAGACATCCTTTGTTTTGCCATACTCGCCATCGTCCTATGTGTAGGAGCTAGATATTGTCATATGGAATTCTTAAACCAATCTCATATCTTGGTTGAGTGATGAGACGAGATATGAGGCTTTGATATGCACACAAAGGGTTCACCTTGAGATTGGTCTCAAAAAGACCGTGAAATTGTACATATCTAGGTTAAAAGGACCCACATGTAGATGAGGGTTTTCAAGCACCAACATATTGTCTTTTATGGAGTTGTAGAATGCTTCCTACAATTTACATGCTCATCTTCGTTGTTGTTATTGTTGATTGTTCTAGTGCTAAAGTAAATCTGATCGTCAAAACCTTAACATTAGTAAATATAAATCTTAGAGTTGTTGATACTATGCAATTCATTTTAGTTATTTTAATCTTACTTTTTTTTAATATTTTGATGGAATGCCCCTTAGGGTGGGTGTAAGTATGAGCCAAACATCATGCTAATGATTAACATGAATTCCGACACCGACCACTTGCCATGTTGTATGCATATCCCAATATAGAAGTACATTGTTAATTCCTCACATGCCATGGACATTGACAAACTCAGTTGGTAGGTACACTTGCTTGACTCTGGGTTACAGGAAATGATGGCAAATTATAATGGCATGGAAAGGCTCCTTGAGTTGTGAGCAAATGATAAAACTCAGAGTAGGACAACTACCATATTTAGATCAACTTGGGTCTCAAAAGATTCATACGGTCTCTCTCTTTGTTGTAGGATATGTTGACCCTCAATTATTGCCTATGGTTTTTGTCACTAATATGTTTACATTTGCTAGCCCATCTTTGGGCATTCTTTGGTTGTATGTTTACATTTGCTAGCTCATCCTTGGGGCATTCTTTGATTTAGTTGGCGCCTCTGTATATCATTGCACCTCCTCTTTCACATCCAACACTCCTATATTTGCTTGGGCATTGTGGGGTTCAAGATGGCCAACCAACCTCACCCTGATGGTTTGTCTATCACTGAGGACCTTTTGTCTCCTTTCCATATATCAGATGCTATAGGTGGTAGTTTAAAATTCACAGAGGAGTTCACCCTCTTCAGGCAGGGTGTCTCTCATTGGAAGCTTAATTTCTCCACTAGTTGCTAAACAATGATGGGTTCATGCTGGTGTTACACATTCTGGAACTTTGGAGTCTTAGGCAAATTAGTTTTCCGTCTACCCAATACAATTATCAACAATTCTTTTGCCCATGGTAAGAGAGATAATGACTTACAATTGGACAGGGCAAAGCAATGTAATTGGGGATACAATAGTCAAGAGCATGGTTGTGAAGATGGTGGCTGAAGACACGATTGAAGTGCTTGTGGTCAAGATACTCATGGTCGGGGTCCTAATGGCCGAAGATGTAGTCGAGGTCGAGATGCTCATGATTGAAGATATGGTCGAGGTGCTCTTGGTCGAGGTAGTGATCGTGCGTTGGTGTTAGTAGTCAATGGTAATTATCTTCGTTTCTGTGCTCGCAATGGTATCGTTCTTCTAGTTCATCAAGATCATCTACTTGTAGTCTTGTCCCACTGCTCTGTAACCTCAAAATCATCTACTTATCCCACTGGTCTGGTTACCCCATGATCCCATGAGCAAATCAGTTAGATAGAAAACACTCCTTTGTAATACCTCTTTTGATTAATGGTTTGTAACCTCAAGATCTTCTACTTATCCTATTGCACTGGGTACCCCATGAGGTCTAGTTATTCCATGAGCAAAACATTAAGATAGAAAACACTCTTTTGTAATACCTCTTTTGATTAATGAAATGCCGAGCTTTAAACAAAAAAAAATACCCCATGAGGTCTAATTATCCCATGAGCAAATCAGTAAGATAGAAAACATTATTTTGATTAATGAAATGCCTAGTTTTAAACAAAAAAATATTTTGATTGAATACATATAATCTTATATATAATCATTTGTTAATAATATCAATAAAATCAATATATATATATATATATAATTTAAAAATAAAATAATTAAACTGGAATATACAAAAATACAATCTAATTGTTTTATTTTTTTATTAATATTAAAAAATGTTTATCTTTTTAATATTAAAGAATTTAGGATATAAGAAGACATTCCAACCATATAACAGATTTTTAATAATAATTATAAAATATTATTTTATCTTTCCCAAAAAATACTTTGTTAAACTATTTTGATTGAGAGTAGTAAAAGTGTTCCAACAATAACAAAAAAAATTGATACGCCTGATCAATGAAATGGATTCCAAACTATTTTAATGAAGCATTTGAGAGTGGTAAAAATGTTCTATTTTATTTTTCCAAAAAATTGCCATGTTAAATGATTTTGATGAAGCATTCCAAAATTCAGAGCGAAAATTCCAGTGGGACAAATAAAGGCTGCTAGTAAACAATAGATGACCAAGAGTTCAAAGCGGAAGTATTCAAAGTCAACGGCTTCACATTGATAGTTGACCAAGAGTTCAAAGAAAAATTATGACAAAATCAACAAACTCCAGAGATGTGGCTGCTGGGATTCGAGCCCAGGTCTCCACGGCCACAACGTGGAATTCTCACCACTAAACTACAGCCACATGATAAACTTATGTTAGCAATAACTCATATTTGTGGAATTTTGATGATGTATTTTATGGTTCGATGTTGGACTCTACAATTTCAATTCATCTTATTTTACAATAATATCTTATAACTATGAGCATTATTGTTGTTGTTAGTAAGCATTGTTCATTTGAATAGCCAGATCTCTGTTCAAGCCCAGACGCGGCATTGATTTATTTTGAGAGATTGGTTATGTTTATGGTTAGATTTTGGACTCGGCACATTCTTTGTTCACCTTATTTCAGAATGATATCTTATTTCTGTTCAAGCTTAGTTAAGTTTAGTCCTAGTATGGATTTATGTTGACAGACAGATTCGTTTTTAATTTTTTATAGATATAAATCAGTATATGTTTATCTTAAATACAGAGTTAATATGAGTTTAGAGGGATTCAATTTTTTTATGTCCAAGTTTTTTTTAATGAGGCAATATTATTATTATTTTTTTAGATTTTTTATAATTTTTATTTTAGTTGACATGATCAAAATTTCCCATTTGTCATTACACTTCTCTTCTGAACTAATAAAGATCTCTGCTGAACTAATAAAGATCCATCTTAAACACGGATAGATCTATCTTAAGCCCAGAGAGATTCAATTTCTTCATGTGAAAGCATTTTTATGAGGCAACACTATTGTATATCTCGTCCTGTTTATGTCAGCAAATGCTCTCAGGCATAACTTGTCTCCATTCGTTTCGTATCAGCTCAACCCAGAGTTTCCAGTATAGCGATCCTTACCCTACGAGCTACTATAATACGTTCTCATTTTCACTCTTATGCTGAGTGTCAGACACTCAACAATCAACATCCAGGAGATCCGTGTAGCAGAAGATCCTGAATCTGAGACTTTCTACACAAAAAATATTCTCCTGAACGAAGGTATTCGTGCTTGGATGGTGGCTCAAGATCAGCCTCATGAAAACCTTATATTCCCTGAGGAGGTCCTACCCCATGGAAATGCTCACTGGCATTTCTGGTGTAACGTATATAAAGAAAAGCATTGATCTAGCTTGGTCGAGCCTCACTGGCATTTCTGGTGTAACGTATATAAAGAACCTGCCTCTCCGCTCCTCAACATCGATTGGCCTATGCTCCTTCCTCCCACAACCCCGTTTTCACTGTTTAGGCTACTAAGATGTTTCAGTTCACCAGGTTGTCTCTTGCCTGCCCACAAAGGAGAAGGAGCTCATACAATCATCAGCATTAGCCTGCATTGATAAGCACAGGTCCTATCAATCTAAAGACCGAGTAGTTTATCCAATTGGCCATGCGCAAGCAGGCTCAACTATAAAGGCCACCATCATGTGTAAGCAGGACTCGACCACCGCCCCATCCAATAAGCAATCAAGGAAGGAAAGGCACTATTGCTCACCCATATATCCCTAAAAGGGACTTTATTTCCCGACCAACCTCCCCTGTGACCCTCTAAGCAATCAAGGAAGGAAAGGAACATAATGCTTGCAACCGTCTTTTTTGCTGTCACCACGCTTAAACCTCCTTTCTTTCTTTCTATCCACCCCCTGCATAACCGCCTTGCTACCTACCTTTGAGTCACTTATATGGGATATGGGATCCTTGGCATGTGAGGTTCCTGATGCTACCCTTTTCTAACCAAGTTCTAGACACTGGAATGGAGTGCTAATGTGAGTGGGATATGGTCCGACTACTTCCCATATTGGGCCGAAGGTGGTTTTAAATCACGATCTTTTGGCTCAACTTTATCCTAATTTTGCTGAGGGATTGACCCCATTTTTAAACCTGAATTGGTCGGAATATTCATTTTTCCGTTGGAGTTTCCCTTATTCCTTTTCTCTAACATAATGATGCGAATCGCACTCTAATGGGTTCTAATATGCAGCGTCAAGCAGTTCCATTTTTTCGACCCGAGAAGTGCATCGCCGGAACTGGGTTGGTAAAGAAAAGAGATGAAATAAACCAGTGGGACGGACGAAAGTTGGACTGGAAATCGGGTGTAAATATGCAATGCAGCAGCTTGCATTGAATTGGATGCGCAAGCAGGCTCGACCACTAGGGAGAGGAATTAGCGGGCACCCACTGCAGGGAGGTGTTTATCAAGGATGGATAGTTCCATGAATTTGAGGTAGTAATAGGGGGAAGTTGGCTCAGCGAAGCTCCATCGTAATAACATCATTGAATTCATTGTTTTCCAGTCATTCATTATATATGTAATAACACTATAATAGTCCCAAGCTGCTTGGTTCTCAAGATATATCGATTGTCAGAATTTTACGGGGAAAGAAACAATCGTTTTTGGTGGGGTGAAAATCCTTGCCCTCGAAGGGAAAAGCGGCTTCGCACCTTCATGTCAACAAGAAACCGTATTTTTTGAAATCACACTTGCTTACAGATCTTCTTGGTCCCACGTATGAACTTCTGAGTACCACGTATCATCTTTTGGTACCACGTATTACCTATTGTCCTCTTAATTACGACTTGAAGATAAGTAGGGTTTCTCTTTCTTCTTTTCTCTATCTTTTTTTATAAAGATGCAATCAAGTCCGTAGAATAGAATAGTCTCGCGCATGCACGCGCTTCATTAACTCCCATTATTCAGTTGGATAAAGAACAATCCAGTTAATCGTATTGTTCATTTCGTTAAAAATAGTTCTGTATGACTGATTTTTTCTGCTTTTCTTGGCCGATGGCCAAGCCAAGAAAAGCAGAAAAAATTGACATTGGGAGGTTCGACAGGGTGAGGAACGAACGCTTGACTAATAAGGAGAGGGCTCGACTGATAAGGAGAGGAAAGGTGCGATAAAGCGCATTTGAATGGCCATTGTATAGCTTTCTTTAGTTTGGTTCAAGGTAACCTATGGTTATTATTCAAGCTTATAAAGAAAGGCCTCGGCAAGGAAGAAGGGAGACGACTATCAGACTTAATGCTTGTAGTTATTCTTAAGTAATCATTATTAGAAAGAGAATGCCCCCTGTCTGGGGAGCACCCCCACACCTAGGGGATGTGTCCCCATGGAACATTGAGAAAAAACATTGAAATTTCATTTGATGATAGACAATGTGTTCCGCTACTTACCAAAAGTGGGTAACCCTTAGGAGAAAATTTTTCTCCTCATTTGACAAATGGATAGTAGCCCCATGATGGAAAACACATAATACTATGATATAATTCTCCACCTATATCTCTAGTCAAATCTCTCTCCCATCTGACATTTCTTCTTGAAGGAAGATAGGTCATTTGTTGACAAATACCAACCATTATTTCAATCATGTGCTTTCATTTAATGTTATGGGAATATTGACATGGATCACATATAAAACTAGATGATTGACCAATCTCAATTGTATTCTTGTTCCCACACTTCACATGGGAAATTAGCCTGACTCTAATATAGTGGGATGCCTTTGAGGCCTTAGGGTTTATGAAGGGCACTATTGGGGAGGAACTTATTGATGTAGTGTGTCTAAGGTAATCCATGCTTACCACTTTCTATATCTCTCAAATATCCATCTCCATTCTTTGGATTGGTAGTCAATGGTCATTGGGATTGACATCCTTCATCCACATGCTTGATTTTGGGCCCAAAAATTTGGTCATGGAGGTTGATGCAGCTAAAAGAAAGTTAAAAGCATATAAATCCACAATGAAAGAAAATGTAAAATGCAATAGATTGTTGGGACAATATTTAGTGCATGGTAAAAATCCTAGCACAAGCTCTAAACCCGCCATAAGCCATCATCCATTTTATCAAAGCATTTAATGCTTCATCTCAAATAAATGAACTCTTGAATGTCCCAAACTTGAGGAGTGAAAAACTGCTATATTTTAAAGGTGTATTAGAAAAAATACAAAAGCAAGCTTGGGCTCCTAAGCTATGCACAAAATAAAGATAGAAATTTAAAGTAAAAGGCACACCAAAGGGGTGGAAAAAGTTGGTTGAGGAAAGGAGTAACTCATGCCACCATGATTGCTCCTTCCTTACATCAATGCAATTGGGATGTTGGACCCTCATGGACCTATTCATCACTTGCTTGATGGGTCTTGATCATTTGTAAATAATGATGTCATGGTGGAGACCATTTTCTCCTACATATGTGGGATATTTTTCACATTTTTCTATGTTTCAAAGCTATTTTAAGGTCAGATTGTGACCTTTTGACCTTTTGACCTTTGGAATGTTGCAAATTCCTCTTGAAGGTGGTTGAAGTTGGTTTCTTGGGATTGATTGAAGATATTCTTGTGAAAATTCTGCATTTTTATTGCATATCTTCTATACTTTGCATGTTACACTGTGTAAATTATAATTTATACATGTGCCATGGTTAAAAACACTAAATTTATCTAGAAATCTTGATCCTCTATGTGATGCAAAATTATTTTTCTTCA
The DNA here is from genome assembly GCA_031772625.1 of Pinus tabuliformis. Classification (NCBI taxonomy): domain Eukaryota; kingdom Viridiplantae; phylum Streptophyta; class Pinopsida; order Pinales; family Pinaceae; genus Pinus; species Pinus tabuliformis. The sequence goes on along the minus strand of CM062810.1, from coordinate 817,435,415 downwards.
ACCCTTTAAGAAAACTATGAGTTATGAATCTCTTATATTTAAAATCTCCCTAAAAAGGAAACCAATAGGGTTTGTAAGTATATTCTCTCACCATCTCACCCTCTTCAACAAGGCCATCCTCATTGAGTTTTCCCTACATTGCTCCATTTCCCAATTAGATCAAGGCACTAGTCTAGGTGGTGGTGATTAAACCCTCTATCTTTACTAATTTCCCTAAACAATTGTTAAAAAACAAAATACAACATTTAAAACCTATTTATATTGTTAACATCAACTTCATATAATTTGTTGTTTATGTATGTTTCAACCATAAAAAAATCCATCGTAAACCCTAAATTTGTATATCTAATTGCTAGTGTCAATCCTTTGTTGATTATCATTATAAGAATATTTATTTTAGATGTTGTATGACATTTAATATCTTATTATTGAAAATATATCAAACCCTAACTTTGAACAACCATATTATTTCCTTAAGTGGTCTAAGGACGAAGTACTTTTATTTTGGTAAATATTATCTTATCCCTCTAAGTTATGCCAATACCCTATCCTAATCATTAGACCTCAACATCACCTTGAACCCTTCTTACTCAATATCCTTTAGGTGATCCTTATATGGAAGCATCCCTTCTGGTTTTAAATACCACTGCATAACGAGAGAAAGGCTACCGATGTGATAGTGGTAGCTGTAGAAATTTTGAATAATAAACACATATTCAACAGAGATTATCCTGATCATGTACTAATGCGGAATACATACACAATACATAAGCTCCTCTACGTTGATCATCAATTTAGCAGCATCAAAAATAATGAAAATATCAATAGCATGCACACATTAACACAGTATGTAACCCGGGGAAAGATTACAGCTGAAAACCCCACACTATCTGTATATTAATGATTGAGAACATGTAACATTACATAGTTAATACTCCTCACAAGTATCCAACACTATCTCCACCTATTACACACAAACCAGCTCAGACTCAAACAAGTCACAAGTTCAAATATTCTCCACTGCTTTTCCTGCCTCTATTGCATAAACCTGCTGAGAATCACTCACACTGGAAATCACGTGAGCACAGGCTATTCTACTGGGAAAATCAACGCAATACTCATTGGCATACTCAATACATTGCTTGTGAAAATCCTCATGCACAACTATAGTCACAACTGATAGAAATCTCATCCTCTAACACCTGTCCCTGTTGAACTGTATATGCACTGACATGCAACTGAGTTAACTGATGTATTCTTTAGTTGCTTTATGAGTTAATAATTAGTTTAACAACTCATCATTAGTCTATTTGCAGTTAGAATAATTACAACTAGTTTAACCAAGTCAAACTGAACACAACTCCATCAACTCCACAATAAACTCCACCAAACTCAACTGCATGAGTTCTAACTGAAGTCATGCATGCAACAACTCAACTAACCCACAAAGAAAGCGTATTTCCTTATGACAGCTGCATGTGCCACATCTGTAGCTCAAATTGAAGTTCTCCAAGAGAATAAGATAAAGTTTATAGTCTAAATATTATTATGAGACAATCATATTTGACTTTTCCATTTTTGACTGCCAGTCTAAAAATAGACTTTGATCACTCCTGTTGTGATCCCAAAAATAGAAGTCCATCTATTTTTCCCAACATGACCAATCATCCATAAACAACATTTTGCAGCTCATAGACATGATCCATATGTCTAAAAATAGACTTTGCGCCATAATTTGCCTGCGGGCCCACTTAGTGAAGGCGACTCCTTTCCACGAAGCTCCATCATCTTGTTGCATTCTCAACACTCCCTCTCAACGTGGATTATCAACAACCCCTATCCTGCCTTGGTGGTATTTGAATTTGCTCCCAGTGAGCGCCTTCGTCAAGATATCAGCATCCTGATCCTCCGTTGGAATGTATGAAAGTAACATGATTCTCCGCTGCACACAATCTCTGATATGATGGTACCTGATGTCAATATGCTTAGATCTATCATGAAATACAGGATTAGTCGAGAGTTTAATGCAACTCTGGTTATCATAGTAAATCACAGTAGGATCCAAGTGAGAACCGAACAAACCGACCAGAATCTTCCTCATCCATATAGCCTCGCATGCAGCCAAACTTGCTGCCATATACTCGGCCTCTGCTGAACTGAGTGCCATGGATCTTTGCTTCCTGCTGTACCAAGAAACTGCTGTCGACCCGATACTAAATACCCTTCCTGATGTGCTCTTTCTGTCCATTGGATTCCCTGCCCAATCTACATCCGTGAAGCCACATAGCTTCACCTCATCCTCCTGTCTGTACCACAATCCATATCCCGATGTGCCTCTCAAATAACGCAATACATGCTTGCCCGCCTTCCAGAAGAGCTTGGTAGGCTTAACCATAGCTTGTGAAAGCTGGTTAACTGCATAGCATATATCGGGTCGTGTATTGACCAGATACATAAGCGACCCCACCAACTGTTGATAAACAGTGGCATCCACTTCTTCTGCCAAAGTGGCATCCTCCTTCCTCCAACCTCCAGGAAGAGGAGTATCAACAGGCTTGCAGCCATGCATGTTGAACTTCTCCAGTATCTCCCGAGCATACTTACCCTGAGAAACAAACAGTCCACCACTGCGCTGCCAAATTTCCAATCCCAGGAAATAGTGAAGGAGGCCCAAGTCCTTCATCTCAAACTCCTTAGCAAGATCATCCTTGCATGAAAGTATCAACAACTCATCACCCGTTAGAATCAAATCATCTACATACAGTACAATGATAAGCAACTTACCCTCCACCACAATCTGGTATAGGTTAGGATCCACCTCGCTCTTGGAGAATCCAAGTCCAGTGAAATAGCTGTCTATCCGTGTGTACCAAGCACGTGGTGCTTGTTTCAACCCATACAACGCTCTCTTGAGCCTGCACACATGCGACTCGTTGTTGAAGATCTCAAAACCTTCGGGCTGCTCAATGTACACCTCCTCCTCAATGACTCCATTGAGGAACGCAGTATTCACATCCATCTGATGAATGTGCCACCCCATCTGCGCTGAGAGAGCAAGAATCGTCCGTATGGAAGAATACCTTGCGACAGGTGCAAAGGTCTCCTCATAATCGATCCCCTCTATCTGTGAAAAGCCTCGGGCAACAAATCTTGCCTTGTACTTCTCCACACTCCCGTCAGCTGCCTGCTTAACTTTGTAGATCCATCTCGAACCCACCACTGATTTCCCTTCCGGTCTAGGAACAATCTCCCATGCACTGTTTCTGACAATAGAATCATACTCTTCCACCATGGCGTCTACCCATGCGGGATCCTCCATAGCTTCCTCGAAAGAGGATGGCTCAATCACAACACATTTGCTCATAAGAGCCATGTATCCAGTGTACCGATCAGGTGATTGTCTCTGCCTACGTTGGGTTGTAGGTGGTCCTACAACTTTCTCTGCATCTTGAGCCAGTCGTTCAGCTTCTGTCAAGCGCTTTCACCCTCTGATGGTTGGCGCTGCATGAGTGGTCTCTTCCACTCCATGAACCTCGTCCTGTGGCTAATCCACGTCCTGAAGCTCATCCTTAGGAACTAATAGCTCCTCATCTGCATGCAAGTGTAGCTACATCTCAAGCGAACACTTCATGGCTTTCTCCTCCTGAAATTTTATATCCCGTCGCACAATAGTTTTACCACTGTCTGGAAAATACACATGATAGTTGTGGGGCGCATCAGTGTACCCCACAAATATCCCAACCTCTACGGTCGGCTCCAACTTCTTCTTGGCATCCTTCGTCACATGCATGTAAACGCTAGCACCAAAAATCCTCAAATGAGAAAGATCAGGCTTCTTACTAGAATAAGCCTCCTCGGGTGTACTCACTCCAAGTATCCTGTGAGGACAACAGTTCTGCACATAAACTGCTGTATTGCATGCTTCCACCCACAAGTGAAGGGGTAGGCCCTGATCATGCAACATTGCCCGTGCAGCACCCACGATCGTTCTGTTCTTCCGCTCGGCAACCCCGTTCTGTTGTGGGTTATGGGGAGCTATGAGCTCTCTTCGAATCCCTTCTGCCTTGCAGAAATCCTTGAACTCGTCAAAGATGTATTCACCACCATTATCGCTCCTAAGAGCCTTCACCTTCTTCCCCGATTCCTTCTCGACCAGTGATTTGAATTCACAGAACTTTGAATATGTATCGCTCTTCTTCTGCATGAAGAAGATCCAGCACTTACGAGAGAAATCATCAACAAAAATCACATAATACCTGTGTTTTACTGTCGAAGCAACTGAGAAAGGTCCACACACGTCTGTGTGAATTCTCTCAAGGATTGTCGTGGCACGACTATCCTTCTCGTGAAAGGTGGCTTTCACAAACTTTCCCAAAGTACACCCCTTGCACTAATCTGACTGCGCAAGAGTGCCTTTAGGAAGCCCTGTAGTGATATGCTGCAATATCTTCAAGGGTCCATGGTGAAGGTGACCCAATCTCCTGTGCCACAACTCGCCATCATCCTGGTTCACCAATCCTTCTGCCTTGCATGCCATTGCTGCGCATCCATCTACATGCAACTGATAAAGGTTCCTCACTCGAACCCCTATCTTCCGAGTTTCTCGAGTTGTCTTGCTGCACAGGAAAGCCTTTCCCTCGCTGAAAACAACATCATATCCCTTGTCTTCTAACATCGCCACAGAGATAAGATTCTTCTTCAATCCTGGAGCATGCATGACTTCCTTCAATACAAAGGGTTTACCAGACTCCTTCTCAAAGGAAATGGTACCGATACCGGTTGCACTGTATCTACCATCATTGCCCATCTCGATGTGCACTCCAAGATCTTTGTCCTCCAGATCAGAAAACAAATCTCGATCTCCTGTCATGTGAAAAGACACACCACTGTCCAAGAACCACACTGATCCCATCACACTTGAAACCAAGCATGCGATCAATGAAAATCAAGCTCAAACTGCGAGGCCAGAGCCTCTCCTACTGCAGATCCAGCAGCTTGCTTGTTCTTCTTCTTCTGCGGACAATTAGTGGCATAGTGTCCGTGCTGGTGACAGTGAAAGCACTTCACCTTGGACATGTCCTGCTTCTTGCCTTTCGCACCAGACTAAGAAGCTTTCTTGCTCTTCCCCTTCTTTGCTTTGGCAGCCAAAGTGCAATTTTCTTCATCAGTTCCCTTTGATGAAGATCTGTCCCTGGTACTCCGCCTGATCTCCTCCTGCACAAGATCTGACCACAGTCTCTCCCATCCTGGCAATTTCTCCCGACCATTGACAGAGTCCTGATAGGAATGCCAACTCTTCGGAAGACCAAGGAGAGCCAAGCTCACCAAGTCCTCATCATCGACAGTAACCCCCACACTTCCCAGCTCATCTCGACACTGAGTGAACTTCGTGAGATACTTGGGCATACTGTCACCCTTCTCGCATTTGATGTTTCTGAGTTTATCTTTGAGCGCCAGCTTCCTCTGATCGCTCTTGCTTTGGAATAGATCTGTTAAAGCCTTCCACATCAAGTATGGAGAAGTCTTTCCATGCAGGCTGGACACAATGTGATCCTTCACGCCCTCCAATAGAATCCTTCGACACTTTGCTGTCTTCTTTTGCCAAGCATCAGCTTGAGTAGCATCAGTAGGCTTTGGGACATCAGCCTCTATGAACTCCTTCAGCTCGTTATCATCCAATACTGCCTCCATCCTGTCCTTCCATGCAATATAGTTTGAGCTGCCCTCAAGAGCATACTCCAATTGCAATATGTTGAAAGACATTGCTTCTTTGACAACAAGAAAACACCGCTGCAAATTCGAATTCCACTAGCTCCAAACTCAACTGCCTCGGATCTAAGATTCGTGAGAACAAAATATTTCTCGTACAGAGATTGAATGTATGGGCTTTGTAGTGTCCTATCTAGGGTGCTAGACTAGGCTATATTTATTATCGACCAGGATGCGTAGACTTAGAGGCATGCGTCTAAAGTATATAGACATAAAGGATTATTAGCTAAGTGGTTATGATGGTAGGTCACATGACTTCTTTACGGAAGATTGAGGTATGTTACCTATCACCCAAACACTTAGGTCAGTCAGTTAATCTACTTAATTACAACACTGTCACTCAATGCATTTACCAAATTAAAACACTGTGTATCACTTCAAACCAAGATTTCAATCTCCTTACAGAGACACCATGCATAAAACCCCTGTTCAGCAAATACTCAGCATTCACTAATATTCATGCAAGATAAAGACATATGGAAATCATAAACATACTTTGAAATGAAAACAGAGTTCATAACATTGCTTTAGAAGACAACAAAGGATCGAATCCCTTACAGGATACGATTCACGATCCCAGTGATGAACTGTTCAAGCGATATCATAAACATAAACCATACGCATTCGATTGAAATCAACAACCAATTCTAATTACTGTGCATGTCATGTAATACCCTAAGTTGCGAATGAAAAGGAAATAACAGTATACCAGTTTAACGCAGGGCCCGTCCGCGTTCCAGAGGTATACTGGACTATGTTCAACCGATTATCAAATCAACGCAACAAGACAAAGATCGTAACTGTAACTGTGTTCTTGATATTAAGTTCAAACTCTGTTTCAAATGATACAACGATAACCCAACATTGATTACACAGGACTGTATTTACATATGTTTTTACAACCCTTACATTTCGAAAACGAATGTACATTCATGATATGGCTGTTGCCGCTTTTACCATGTCGAGATTTTTAAAATGTTTCTATCCTAAACTGATTTCAAAAAGGAACAAAACTAAATCAATTTAGAATGCTTTGCTGTTGCTGCCTTTGTCGCCAACATGCTATACTTTGACCTTCGTTGACCGCGCATGTAGGAGGGTCGATTCTGCTGTAGGATAGGTATTCTTCCATGCTTGGACATTCTACTTTTCATCCCTACCCTTCGTTCTAGCCTAGCTGTCATGCCACATGTCAAACAATGAGCCAATTACAGGATGTTGGAACTTCCTGTAGCCATTTTACCAAAAATTCCTAATTCTTTAACATAAAACTCCTAAATCAATTTTAATGCATTTTAATAACTATAGGACTATTAACTAATCAATTTTCAAGGGATCTAAGAGATATATGATGGAAAGAAGTAGGCATATGATATGTTTTAGAAGGAAAAAGGAGGTCATGGGATGGTACCAACATCTCTCCTCGACTTAATGAATTAGCATGTCCTCATGCTAACCCCGAAGTGCTTCCCTTGAACTCTGTCCCTGCATGGATCTCTGCTGCCTTTAACAATGTGTCCACATTCTTTTTCACCTGGGCATTTTTCTGACCATTGAGCTCCTGCTTTAATCTTTTATATTTTTCTTTGAGGGTCTTCTTCTGGTTGTGCCACTTGGTGGCCCATTTACAAATATCCGTTTGCTCAGCCTCAAGTTCACTGATTCGCTCCCTTAACTTTTCATTCTTCTGCTGAGTCTCTTTACTCTGCGCTCGGAGCATCTCATTTTCTTTCTTGATAACCTTTTCTAACATATTAGCCTCCATGAGTTCTTCCTTCAATTTCTCAATTTGTTTCTCCAATTTCTTCTATTTCTTAATGGGAGGTGGTGAACCTTTTTCCTGCCTGTTATGGCTTTCAACCTCTATATCAGCTCCTGGTCCTGGTGGTGAGTAGTCACTACTCTCAATATCCATCGGTATGGGTGCATTGGATTCAAGCTGGTCTTCTTGCAACTGGGCTTTTGGTGCTCTCCTTGTTCTTCTTGAATAAGTGGTGAAAATTTTATCTTGCTCTGCCTTCTGAGCATCTTCTTTTCTCATTTTCCTAGTCCTTATGCTGCTCACAGGTGGAGGTACCTTGCTCGCTTTGGATGCTGGGATCTCTTCATCGATATCCTTCATGAAACCTGAGTTCTCCTGCAGTTCTTCTTTGTCTTCCTCATCTTTAATTTGATTAGCAACTAAGAACTCCTTCCACGGTTTCCCTCTTTTCTGCAATTCATGCTCAATAAGAATTTTAATTAAGCCAAAGTGATATAGGCTCTTGTCTTCATTTCCCTTCTGCTTTTGAATGGTCTTCGACATCTTAGTTAAGCTTTGTAATAGAAAATATGGTAGGCTGATAACACATTGCCTTTTCAAGTGTAGCAGTAACTTAATATGGTATAGATAGACAATACTATAACGGCCTTCGCAGGTTACGAATTTTTGGAGAATATAGACCATCTCATCCCAGGGATGCATCAACCAACTCCTTGGAACACCTTTCTTCCAGTTAACTGATGAGACTCTGGATCTAGACATAAATTGAGTCCACGATTTCTCTTTAAATTGCTTTGTTTTAAAGTACTTCTCCCCTTCTGGGCTAATCCCTATTGACTGGGCTATGGTGTCCTCCGAAACCCTGAATGAGAAGTTACCTATCAGGGCTTTCTCTCCATTGAATGTGAAGGCGAATTGTTTGGTAACCTCTTCATTACTTCCATGAAATTTCTCTAAAAAGGGCAACCACTGTATCTCTCTGAGAATTGAAATGCAATCTTCATGATATTGAGAACTGTCGAAGATGTTCGGCTCGACTCTATTGGTCATTTTGGCAGAGGGTCGTGCTCTAGCAATTTCAACAAAGAAATTTCAATTTGTTACCTGGTGGTGTCGCTCCCTTAATATCCAGTATGATGCTCGGTCGACTGTCTTGTGACTTTGGTGGGAGTCGAAACCGAATGGTTATATTTCCCTCTTGTGGCGCTCACTGCTTTCAATCCTTGTCGAAACCGAATGGTTATATTTCCCTCTTGTGGCGCTCACTGCTTTCAATCCTTACTGTGGAAGTCACGGGAGTCAAATGCTAGCGTAAAATAACTGAGAATGATGGTGAAATAACCACTATACTTACTTCATAGCGTATTCATCCTTTGGAACAGAGGAATGGCTGTACCGCTTGTATAGATGTCATCATAGGAGCGCTGGAAGCGTATATGCAATACTGGGGTATGATTTCAGGGAGTCCTCTGAATCATTTGGCTACGTCGGGTGGTGGAATCATAATTCGGCCGTGTGGAATACAATGAATAGGCCCGCTTTAACATTTGTTTCCTTCCCCCTTTTTTTTTAAAAACACAATCCACCACGTGTCCTGTTTCTATTGGTACTCGACCAAATGGAAGGTGTTGGTATGACTGTAGGGTGCGATTGGCATAACAAGGTTGATATGAAAAGGGGTAATGGATTTGGAAGTATGAAATAGGTTGGGGTATGAAGGATGATAAGAATTAACAGTGAGATAAGGGATGATGGAAAATGTAGTGCCCTTGAAGTCGATCATAACAGTCACAGTCATTAAAATTAACATTAAGAATTAATCTAAGAAATTAAATATTAAGAATAAGGAACATATTACACTTTTGTTGGTTATTGTTGCATTGGCATGCTGAGTAGGATTGGCATTGGCATTGCTGACTATTCCTTGCTGTTCATCACAGGTCCCCTGAATAGATTCGAATGCAACAGGTCCCTCTGAAATCTTGAAGATGTTCATGCAGCTCCTTATATGTATACAGGTTCATTGAGCTTGGGTATTTTGATGGAGTCTTGGTGCCCAGCAACCTGTGAATCCTTGTAGAAACTTGATGAAACTTTGTTGAAGTAGCCCTGAAGTAACAATCTCTTAACAAGTCCCTTCTATGTGTCTTAAACAGGTCCCATTACTGCTGGTGTTGGTAGCATGGTCTTCTGGACAGAACAGGTCCCCCTGCATAATGTTTATAACCAGGTCCCTCTGAGATAAAACAATGACAAAACAACTTATTTATTGAAATCTGGAATGCTGGAACAAACTGCTTTGAAGATGTACAGTGAGGAGATGAGATAAGAACTCTTTAAGAATTTACAATGGAGAGATAAGAGAACAAAATGCTGATGCTGCTCTCCCCGACTAAAGTTTTGACTTGTCCTCAAGTCATTATTTAGTTGATAAATCAAACAGTGAACAAAAGAAAGAGAATTCTTACCCGCCAACGAATTGGTTTTCAAATAAGAATTCGGGGTTAGAGTGTGCCAGAGGTTGGTTTTCACATCTAACCCATTGTTATTATATATATATATATATATATTTTTTTTATTTATTTATTATTTTTATATATTTTTTAGTTTTTGTTTTTTTTTTTTAATTTTCTTTTTTTGAATTTCTAAATTGAAAGGAAATGAACTAAGGCAGGGATACTGCAGCTGAGGGCTGTAGTATCTCAACCTCTCTTTGTTGAGATACTGTTTGGAGAAAATCTTGCTTGCTGATGGGCTTGGTGTATAGTTTCAGGCGATGACCATTGACAGTAAAGGAATGACCTTCTCCATCAATAGTTTTGAGCTTGACTGAACCATTGTCGTAAGCCTGAATAATTTGGTATGGGCCCATCCAATGGGTGGTAAACTTAGCTTTATGATCTCTGAATTTAGAGTCAAAAAGTAAAGCCCAGTCACCTTCCTTGAACTGCTTCTTCTTGATATGTGCATCATGCCACTGCTTCCTTTGTTTTTGCATGAGGATTGTGGTTTCCTCTGCTTGCTGCCTTATTTCATCCAGCTGGTTTAACTGCTGAATTCTTTCTTGTTGTGCTTGGTCCAAGTCAATTTGCAAATCTGCAGCCAGTTTAAAAGTATGTATTTGAAACTCAATAGGAAGCATTACCTCTTTGCCGTACACCAACTGATATGGTGTAAATCCTGTAGTATCCTTCCACGTAATTCTGTAAGCCCAGAGTGCATCTTTGAGCTTCTCTTCCCAATTCTTCCTGTTCATTGCCACAGTTTTAGTAATGATCCCTTCCAAAGTTTTGTTTGTGGATTCCACCTACCCATTGGCCTGTGGATGGTAAGGGGTACTTTTCCTATGCTTGATTTGGTATTTGTCTGTGATGTCCTTCACTAGCTTTGAGGTGAATTGAGTACCTTGATCAGTCACTATTTCCCTTGGTACTCCATACCTTACAAAAATCTCTTCAAAAAGGAAATTCACCACTGTGTGTTAGGTGGCTCTAACCAGTGCTTTTGCTTCAGCCCACTTTGTGACGTAATCGGTACATACTAAGATGTACTTCTTACCATTGGAGGCTGGGTTAATGGGTCCTATAAAGTCTAGAGCCCATTTGTCAAATGGCTCTAGGTGAACGTGGGGCTGAAGGGGCATCTCATCTGTAGCTGTTGGCCTGCCCATTCTTTGGCAGCTGTCACAACTCTTCACATACTTCTTGGCATCCTTGAAAATGGATGGCCAGTAGTATCCAAGAGTAAGAACTTTGAATGCTGTCCGCTTAGCTGCAAAATGCCCACCACACGGTTCATCATGGCAAGATTTTAAAATATCAATTACCTCATCATTTCTTACACATCTTCTAATGATCATATCATAACCAGTGTAAAATAAATCGCCATTAAGCCATGAATATCTAGCACTTTGTTTGACTAGTCTCTTCTATTCGTTTGCAGTAAAGTGTGGAGGTGTCCTTCATGTAGACAAATAATTGGCCAAATTAGCATACCAAAGATTTACTATGGAAATTGCAAATAAATTTTCATCTGGAAAAGAATCTTCAACCGGAGCAACCTCACCTGGATTTTGCAGTCTAGAAAGAAAATCTGCCACCTGGTTCTCTTTGCCTGGTCTATCTAACTCTGTGATGTTAAATTCCTGTAACAATAATAACCATCTGGTAACTCTGCCACTAGTTATTGGTTTATTCATTAAATGTCTAATGGCATAATGATCAGTATGTACAAAGACCTCATAACCCGTTATATAATGTCGGAATTTATTCACAGCATATATGATGGCAAGTGTTTCCTTTTCTGTGACTGTATAGTTTAACTCTGCAGGTGTTAGATTTTTGCTAAGGAAATAAATGGCATAATTACAAGATTCCTCTTTTTGGCCTAATGAGGCACCCACTGCAGTGTCAGATGCATCTGTAAAGATATGAAATGGTAGGCTCCAATTAGGCCCTCTCAAGACTGGTGCGGTTGATAACTTCTTTTTGAGTAGTTCGAATGCTTGTTGGCAGTTCTCATTCCAGTTGAAAAGTACATCTTTGGTTAGAAGTTTAAACAAAGGTAAAGCTATTTTACTAAAATGTTCAATAAAACTTCTGTAATAGCTTGCATACCCAAGGAAACTTCTTACCTCTCTTTGATTCTGTGGAATTGGCAAATCAACAATGATCTGGATCTTTGCTGGGTCAACTTTGATGCCTTGAAAAGAAATATAGTGGCCTAATACTATCCCTTCGTTTAACATCATAAAGCACTTTTCATTGCTGAGGGACAGATTAGCTTCAATACATCTTTTCAAAACTCTCTCAAGGTTCTCTAATGCATGTTCAAATGAATTGCCGTACACTAAAAAATCATCCATGTAAACTTCAACACAATCATGAATTAAATCAGCGAAAATAGCTAACACAGCTCTCTGAAATGTAGCTGGAGCGTTGCAAAGTCCAAATGGAAAAACATTGTAAGCATAAGTGCCCCAAGGACAGGTGAATGTGGTTTTGTCCTGGTCTTCCGAGGCTATCCTGATCTGGTTGTAGCCACTGAAACCATCAAGAAAATAAAATGATGATTTCCCAGCTAGGGTGTCTAACACTTGGTCAATAAATGGTAGTGGGAAATAATCTTTGAGTGTTGCTTTGTTCAGTTGTCTGTAATCAACACAAATGCGCCACTTACCATTTTTCTAGGGCACTATAACCAATGGGGATACCCACTGACTGTCAGAAATAGGATATATAAAATTAACTTTCAACAGTTTTTGCAATTCTTCTCTGACAATATCTTGGAGCATGGGGTTCATTCTTCTCTGTGGTTGCCTCACTAGTTTAATGGTGCTATCTGTATAAATATGGTGAGTGCATGTGTCGGGGTGAATCCCATGCATATCCGTGTAGTCCCAAGCAAAGGCTTTCTGGTATTTTCTCAATAGTCGAATCAATTTCTCTTGCTGAGATGAGTCTAGGTGATTGCCTATGTTCAGAGTTTTCCCTGGACTAATCTCTACGGTCTGACTCTGTGTGTTGGTGATGGATTGAACTGGAAAAATGTCGTGAAATGTGGTTTGCAAAGATTGAATGGTGCATGTTTCCTGAAAGTTTTGGGCCAAAAGTACATCTGCAGCATGATATTGGTCATTTCTCAAATTTTCGGAAATATCAGGTTGAGAAAGGAATAATTCTACCAAATCATTATTGTCTTGTTCTTGGAAATCATAGATTTGGTCAATGCTAAAAACAGATTGTACTTCTTCTTTATCATTGAATTTATCATCAAGCCACAAATTGTGTGTTACTGCTGGTGATTGTGCCGATGGATAAAGAGTGAGTTGTTTTCTTTCGGTCCCTCTTGAAATGATCATGTTGCCCGATCGACATCCTATGAATGCATCAACAGTCGCTAACCATGGTCTACCAAGGATGATAGGGTGCCCTCCTAAATTGGATTTGGGTTGAAGAACTAAGAAATCCACTGGATACTCCCAAGAGTCCAGTGAGACAATTATGTCCTCCAAAATCCCTTCAGGAATCACTTTAGACCTATCAGCTAGTTCTAGAACAATCGTTGTATGTTGCAAATTTATGAGCTGGAGTGTTCTCATGGTTTCAAGAGTCATGACATTGATTGCAGCCCCAAGATCTATCAAGGTGTTTGGAATTTGTATGTTGTTAATGATGGTGGTCACTTTGGGAATGCCAGGATCAACATACTTTTCCATGGAGATGGTATTGGTCATAAGGCCTGCTAAATGTCCTATAACATGAATGGTTTGAGGATCAATCCTTTTTCTAGCAGGCTTCTTGAGGCATATGTCTTTGATGGCTTTAGTATAGATGGGAATGTCTTTTATAGCTTGCAGCAGTGGAATTTTTATGTAGACATTCTTGAGTTCATCTAAGACATCAAACTGTGGTATAGACAGTGGAGGTTTTATTTGGACCAATCGGTCTGGAAAAGGTGGATGCAGTGGTTGCATCTGCTTATCTTTGGTATCATCGTTTGGTTTTCTTTGATTTGTCATTTCATTTTCATTTTCTGTGTTTTCTTCTTGCTTATCTGTTATTGGAGAATCTTTGTGGAGTATCCTACCAGACCTCAAGTTGATATTTTGCAAGGGTAGTGTGGGATATGAGGTTCCCTCTTCTACATTGTAGGCTGGCCTCTCTGCTCTATTATTTGGATTTGGGACAGTTTGAGCAGGAATTTGAGTGGGTCTGGGAGGTTGTGAGTTAGCTGGAAATTGCAGTTGTGGTGGATTTATTGGTGGAGGAGTAGGCAGTGCTTGTTGAGTAGGTTGAGGCTGATAAACAACTTGCTGAGGATACTGCTGATATGGTTGAGAATGTGATGAATACGGCTGATGGTATTGTTGATATGGTTGTTAATATGGTGGGTATGATTGAGGATATGTCTGATAAGATTGAGAGTACTGTTGAGATGGTCTCCATTGTTGCTGTGGGCGGTTTTGGTGCTGCCATGGCATGGGTACATTCCATGAATTCTGTGCATACATTTGATCATTTACAGGAAATTGCAAATTTTGATTTGGAAACATACCTTGAGGTGCTGGCCTTGGCTGCCATGGTCTCTTTGTGCCCATGTAATACACGTTTTCCATCTCTGCATTGGCTGCCATATTACAGTTCTGCAAAACCTTAACTTTAGGACAGTTAAACATATCATGATGTTCAGTACAAAAAGCACAAACTTGGATGTTTTCTAGTGGGCAATATTTTAATGCATGTTTCTTCCGGCATTTTGGGCAGAAGATAGCCATTATATGATCTTCATCTTCTTGTTTCTTCTTAGCTTTTAAAGTGTCAATTTGGTTCCCTAGGGTGCTTAACAGATCTGTTTTAAACTCTTCTAACAGATTCCCTATTTCAGCCCTTGTGACACTTGCGGAGGCAGATTTTGTGACTTTGGATGACAGGGTTCTTTTTCCCATTTTAGCTTTGCTCCTTGAATACTTTTCGCACAACTCAGTGATTTCTTCAAAGGGTAAGGCAAAAATGTCACCTTTGCCCATCAAGTTAAGATCATCCATGTATTCCTCTCGGATACCTTTCAAGAATATTGTGCGGATCAGATCAAGAGGCATAGTTCGGTGTTTGGATTTTTGTAAGTTGTAGACAAACCGTTCTAAGTATTCCTCTAAGGTTTCATCCTCTTGCTGGCTCATTCTAAAGATATCATCTTTAGAATCTTTGGATCTGCAGTAAGGCTGATATTTCCTTAGAAATATTCTTCTCATGCCATCCCAATCAACTATAGCATGCTCACCAAGCCTCATGAACCATCTTAAGGCTGATGCCTTTAATGTCGCTGGGAAGAGTCTAAGCCTATGGGCATCATCTGTATAGCCATATGTTCGACATACAATGTCAAACTCGAACAAGAATGAGTCTGGATCTTCCGAAGCCATACCATAAAAGTTTGGTAGCACGGATGGGGGTATGTTTTTCATTTTGATCTCATCATCTTCTTGTGGTTCATGTATAGGAAACTTAAAAGTTGACTCCTCTTCATCTCCCTGTCCTTGATGTGGTACTGATCCAGCTCCTTCCTCAGCCATTCTAATAGGTCTCTCTGTGTCAGTGTCACTTGTTTGAAAGAGGAGATTAAAGAAAGATTGTTCGGTCACTGTGCTACTTTCTCCTTGTGTGGAAGATCTAGGAAAGTGCTTCTTCTGCGATTTATGTGTGAATAAAGTTTGCCTTTCGATAAGAGTAAGTCTCTGTCCTGACTTTTGTTTTTCTTCTAATGCTTGGATGACTTCCTCAGCTGGTGTTGTATTCCCTAAAGAGTCTGCTCCTGATGATGATGGGTTAGTTTTTAGATGGTGGGGGGTTTTTATGAATCTACCTTGACTGTCTCTAAATCTAGGCATAAATGAACATGATTTCTAACTGTGTTTTTGCTTGTTTTTGTTTATTGAATTTTTTTTCTTTTTAAATCCTTTAAGTACGCCTCCCCGGCAACGACGCCAAAATGTAGTGTCCTATCTAGGGTGCTAGACTAGGCTATATTTATTATTGACCAGGATGCGTAGACTTAGAGGCATGCGTCTAAAGTATATAGACATAAAGGATTATTAGCTAAGTGGTTATGATGGTAGGTCACAGGACTTCTTTACGGAAGATTGAGGTATGTTACCTATCACCCAAACACTTAGGTCACTCAGTTAATCTACTTAATTACAACACTGTCACTCAATGCATTTACCAAATTAAAACACTGTGTATCACTTCAAACCAAGATTTCAATCTCCTTACAGAGACACCATGCATAAAATTCCTGTTCAGCAAATACTCAGCATTCACTAATATTCATGCAAGATAAAGACATATGGAAATCATAAACATACTTTGAAATGAAAACATAGTTCATAACATTGCTTTAGAAGACAACAAAGGATCGAATCCCTTACAGGATACGATTCACAATCCCAGTGATGAACTGTTCAAGCGATATCATAAACATAAACTATACGCATTCGATTGAAATCAACAACCAGTTCTAATTACTGTGCATGTCATGTAATACCCTAAGTTGCGAATGAAAAGGAAATAACAGTATACCAGTTTAACGCAGGGCCCGTCCGCGTTCCAGAGGTATACTGGACTGTTCAACCGATTATCAAATCAACGCAACAAGACAAAGATCGTAACTGTAACTGTGTTCTTGATATTAAGTTCAAACTCTGTTTCAAATGATACAACGATAACCCAACATTGATTACACAGGACTGTATTTACATATGTTTTTACAACCCTTACATTTCGAAAACGAATGTACATTCATGATATGGCTGTTGCCGCTTTTACCATGTCGAGATTTTTAAAATGTTTCTATCCTAAACTGATTTCAAAAAGGAACAAAACTAAATCAATTTAGAATGCTTTGCTGTTGCTGCCTTTGTCGCCAACATGCTATCCTTTGACCTTCGTTGACCGCGCATGTAGGAGGGTCGATTCTGCTGTAGGATAGGTATTTGTCCATGCTTGGACATTCTACTTTTCATCCCTACCCTTCGTTCTAGCCTAGCTGTCATGCCACATGTCAAACAATGAGCCAATTACATGATGTTGGAACTTCCTGTAGCCATTTTACCAAAAATTCCTAATTCTTTAACATAAAACTCCTAAATCAATTTTAATGCATTTTAATAACTATAGGACAATTAACTAATCAATTTTCAAGGGATCTAAGAGATATATGATGGAAAGAAGTAGGCAAATGATATGTTTTAGGAGGAAAAAGGAGGTCATGGGATGGTACCAACAGGCTTTTACCGGATATCTCACCTTCCCAAGGAAGGATGAATCCAGAGGCTACCTGGCCCGATTACAGACTCTGCCTGAAGAAATAGAATGTAAACACTTCCTGAATAGTAGATCTGATGATGAACAACTCTGATACCATGTAGAAATTTTGAATAATAAACACATATTCAACAGAGATTATCCTGATCATGTACTATTGCAGAATACATACACAATACATAAGCTCCTCTACGTTGATCATCAATTTAGCAGCATAAAAAACAATGAAAACATCAATAGCATGCACACATTAACACAGTATGTAACCCGGGGAAAGATTACAGCTGAAAACCCCACACTATCTGTATATTAATGATTGAGAACATGTAACATTACATAGTCAATACTCCTCACAAGTATCCATCACTATCTCCACTTGTTACACACAAACCAGCTCAGACTCAAACAAGTCACAAGTTCAAATATTCTCCATTGCTTTGCCTGTCTATATTGCATAAACCTGCTAAGAATCAATCACCCTGGAAATCGCGTGAGCACAGGCTATTCTACTAGGCAAATCAACGCAATACTCATTGGCATACTCAATACATTTCTTGTGCAAATCCTCATGCACAACTATAGTCACAACTGATAGCAATCTCATCCTCTAACACCTGTCCCTGTTGAACTGTACATGCACTGACATGCAACTGAGTTAACTGATGTATTCTTTAGTTGCTTTATGAGTTAATAATTAGTTTAACAACTCATCATTAGTCTATTTTCAGTTAGACTAATTACAACTAGTTTAACCATGTCAAACTGAACACAACTCCATCAACTCCACAATCAACTCCACCAAACTCAACTGCTTGAGTTCTAACTGAAGTCATGCATGCAACAACTCAACTGACCCACAAAGAAAGCATATTTCCTTCTGACAGCTGCATGGGCCACATCTGTAGCTCAAACTGAAGTGCTCCAAGAGAATAAGATAAAGTTTATAGTCTAATATTATTATGAGACAATAATATTTGACTTTTCTATTTTTGACTGCCAGTCTAAAAATAGACTTTGATCACTCCTGCTGTGATCCCAAAAATATAAGTCCATCTATTTTTCCCAGCATGACCAATCATCCATAAACAACATTTTGCAGCTCATAGACATGATCCATATGTCTAAAAATAGACTTTGCGCCATAATTTGCCTGCGGGCCCACTTAGTGAAGGCGACTCCTTTCCACTAAGCTCCATCATCTTGTTGCATTCTCAACAATAGCTAATCTCTTGTAGTGAGGCTTTGCAATATGCTTGTTAGATTTTGCGATAACATGTCCCATAGGCTTCATAGGAGCAAGCGACAGATTCAACATGTATGTCATGAAATTTGAATATGTCCTAACTCATTGAAAGCAAATATTCTTCACCATTGGAACATGATTGGTTGGTGTTATAAATTTTGTAGGACAAGTCTTAGGGTTTTAATGTCCATTTATTTTATTGTGTGGCATCATCCCTTCTAAAGTTTGCTACCTAACACAAATATTGGTTGTAAAATTACTCGCAAATAGGTTTATGTTAAAATTTCATCTTATAACAACATATTGGCACTCATAGAATTTGAACACTATAACTAAATCTGAAAACTTCTGGAACAATAATCAAAACCTCGGGACATCATAAACTAAAACAATGATCTAAGATTCAAGAGCGTAGACTAGTATATCAAGAGGTTTGATCAAACCAACAATCAACATATGACAAGTTTTCTTAAAAAGGGATATGAAAATCACATCAACATTCTAAATCTGCAACAACAATCACACATCTTTCTATTACTATGAAAAGAATATTACATAGATCTACACAACTTCTCACAAGTTCACACTACAAAACACTATAACTAGATCACATTAGGTATCACATCTACTACACTACATTCTTCAACGATACATCCTCCTTCCCTTTTGTACAATAAGAAGGGGGAATTACAAATGAAAGCTAAAAGCCTAACCTTTGGAATGGAGTGCTCCACCTCGACAAGATAAAACTCGAACTCTTAGAGAGTGCACCTCACATGAAAAATAACCACGAGTAATCAATGCTTCTCACGTGTAAGATAATTTTCCCCAAATAATGTGCCTCTCATGTGATAGGAATATATACATACATTCCAATTCATGCCAAGCACACTTCTCCATGTAACTAATTCAATATTGCACCGCACATGTGTGAAGAATAGGTGGGCACATGCCAAGTATGTTCCTACGCACACCTAGCACACTTCTATATGAAACTTCTCAAGTAGCGAGCCCTCCTAGTCAGATGTAACTCCAATGTGCCTATAAGACAAACTTACCATCATTGAGACTCCCTCCCACAAATGCATCCTTTCTCCAACAACATAAACATTTTATTCCTAATTTGCTATAACTGAAGGAGAATAAGTTATAGGCAACAAGTTAACTAAAACTCCCTCTTTGCAAGGAAACTGTTCTCCATCAAACCAAGCTTCTCCCATGACATTTTGAACTTCCCCTTCGCTAGGAAATTTTTCAAGATATCCACCACTTTCAAATATATAGGAATGTAGTCAAGGACTATTACTCCGTTATGTACTTTTTCTCTCAATAAATGGTATTGGATATTTATGTGCTTGGATAAATCATGAAAATTGGATTCTTAGAGAGCTCGATGCAACTTTGATTGTCATAGTAAATAACAAAGGGCTCCAATATCTAACTCGCCAACTATGTAACCAAATTTCCAAGACAAATGGCCCCATAACTAGCAAAATAAATTACAAAGTTATTTCAATGTAATTTGCTTCTATTGAACTATGTGCAATTTCCCCCTATTTCTTTCTAAATAAGAAAATATTATGTGAGCACAAGATAAAACAATAGCTAGAAGTACTCTTCCACATAACCTCACCTAGTCAAAATCAACAAATACATGGCATAGCAACCCACCATCTCTTGTATATAATATGCCAAAATGGATTGTGCCCCTTAAGTATCTAAGCACACACTAGCTTTCCAAAGAGACTAACAAGGTTCAACCTTAAACTAGCTCAATGTTTTAATTAGTGTTGCACATATCGTGACAATATCGAAATTATTACGATATTATCGCCGAAAACCACCTTCCCGATATTATCACTGGTATTTATCGCGATAATTTAGGTAATTATCGCAATAATTTTGAAATTGTCTTGCTCTGTCGATTTCAGATTATTAACATTTTTTTTTTTGACCCTAATTTTTTAAAAGTGAGTTAGGGGTTTGAGATGTGAGAATAATTTGACATTTTCCATCAAGAAAACAAGGGGAAATCTATTGTTTTCATTTCCCATGATTCATCTCATTAGATACATAACCTAGTAGTTAATGACAATATCAAATTCTTAAAGTAAAAGTGATATTTCCCTTTATCTTTTATTTTTATCCTTTTACTTAAATTTTGACATTACCGTTAATTGACTTAGGATGTTTGAGAGTGGTTTTGACGTCATTAGATTTCATATGGAGAAAGTAGAATTTTAGATCCCACTCAAAATCCAATAGACTTAACATTTTTTAGGATTTTAGGATTGGTGGGATTGCAATGTTTCTATTGCATTTTGTGATGTACGGGGGTATGGAACTAACATTTAATTAACATCACCAAGCCCTCTGTGTACCTCAATGTTGGTGGCATTGTATGTTGACCGCCTCCTTCATGACTGTATATTAATGTACACTTAACTCAATTATTCACGACCCTAGTAAAAATGCACACTTTGCTCAAGCAAAATCATTGATTAGGATGTTAATCATTTTCTATCTTATTTTAATGTTCAAAGGGTGATCTTGATGAGGAGGATCCCAATATAGGCAATGGTTTTGATGTTATGTAGCTATTTGTTGTAGCATGTTTTTCTTTGGATTTAAGAGGCCATTTAGACCCTCTCTATTGATCTTTTTTAATTCAAACATGACTTGCACTTGATGATAATTTCGGTATATGCACCCTTGCTATATAAATGATAAAATTTGCATATGTGTGTATAATAATTTGGATTCATATAGATGGACATGAATTATATGTTTTTTTTTTTCAAAATTTGAATATTTTGTGTATTTTTTGTCAACCAATCTTCGGGTCTAGTTGAGGATGTTGTAACCATTTTCTGTCAAGCAAACAAGGGGAAATTTTTTGTTTTCATTCCCATGGTTCATCTCATGAGATGCATATATATAATTCTATTAGATTTTATGACATAAGACAAATATCATATTTCAATATCAAAGTCTAATGTATCACTTGACATATTATACATCTTATATATCGATTTTATTTTCACATTTATGTAGAAATGTGTTTGTTTTATGTTGTTTTAGAAGTTAAAACATTGAGAAAAAATTATTATTTTTGAATTTTCTAAAGTTTCCCGATAATTTCTGTTATTTTCCCCGATATTGCCGATAATTTAAATTTTGGACTCTAGACGATAAATTGTTGATAACAATAAATGTAACATTGGTTTTAATTGCTTAGCACATGTTTGGCCTGGTATTCACAAGGTAAATAAGGGACTTGATTAACCAATACACAAGGTAGGACCAACCAAATTAGAATCCATAGGTGGACCCAAGGGTTTGTACTCTCTTATGATTCTCCAAAATATACTTTCCTTGTCCAAGGATGCTTTCACTTGATTTCCCCTACACCCTATCAAACCTTTACACTTTGGAAAGTAATGTAGCAGACCATATCCTTCATGTTATTTACCAACCAATTTCTAATGGCAACAAATAATGAGTTGATTGGAACTTCCTATAAGAATTAGGTCATTTACATATACCAAGACAAGAATATCAAATTTATCATACAAATAATAATTAGAATATGCAAAAGTTTTGGAGAAGCCCAAATTTAGTAGGTACTCATCAACCCTTGAGTACCAAAATCGTGGCCCTTGCTTCAATCCATAAATGACCACCTTCAACTTGCAAAAATGAGTATCTCACTTATGCACCTCAAAACTTTTGAACTAATTTATGTACACTTCTTTAATCACACCATTTAGAAAAACAACATTTGCATCCATTTCGTATAAAGGACAACCAAAATATAAATGCCAAATATATGGGATTGGATAGAAGTATAAACTTACAACTAGAGCAAAAGTCTCATCATAATCAATTCCCTCTTTTTGACAGAATTCTCTAGAAACAAATTTGGCCTCGTATGTTTCAATGCAACTATAAATTGCGCGCTTGATCTTGAAATGATATCCTAGGCATCATTCTTGAGAATGGAGTTGTACTCCTTTGTTGTGGCATCTTTCCATACTTCGTTACATATACCTCCTCAAATTTAGAAGGTTGTGTCTCAAGAATGGAAGACATTAGTGCAACATGAGTAGGAAAGTTATTATGTGGATGATTCACTTGAAAAGTAGACTTTGGCACGCTCACTTGCTCCTATGCATACTATAATTTATAAGTAAACCATCTTGGCTTCCTAGTTGGACTTGAGCATAATGAAGCTTCTATTCTTTGACTGGAACCTCGCTGATGAAAATATAATTTCTCCTTAAATTAATTTTAGTTTGTAATTGGGACAAAAATAAAATTTCCTTCCTCAATATATGTGGGAGGCACCTATGACATTGAGAACCATCAATCCTAACCAAAATTCACATCCTTTCTGTTAGACATACATGGAATTTCAACAGAATTTGAATGATAAATCAATGAATTGCATTTCTATTGACAAAGATATACATTTATATTACATTCATATGACCCTTGGTTTCGTATTCCAAGGTCTCTTGGACTTCCTTAGACTGTTCAGCTTTCACAGCAACCCTTAGAGGATTAGATGTCCAACATTCCCCCCCTTAATCTGAAGGGGTATGTATGAGTCCAAGAAGAGAGCTGTAATACAAAATGTGCAAAAATGCATGGTAGCACTAGGCTGAATGTGCTCTCTGAAATGTAGGTATAAGGGAGGTGGTTTAAGGATGGCCACCAACACTGGAACGCTTAGTGCAGTTCCCAGAACTCTTTTAGGTTTGGAAAGAAGCTGTGGTCTTCTGCTAGAGGAAGTACTCCTGATTTTTTGAAGAGGGAAACCTTCAATCTTGAAAGGGAGATCTCACCACACATAAATAGGGAGAAACTCAACCTGAAAAGGGAGGTCTAAACCTGTGATGGTTTAAGGATGACCGACAACTCTGGAATGCTTGATGAAATTCTTAGAACTCTTCCAAAACTGGCAAGAAGTTGAAGTCTTATGCTAGAGGAAGTGTCCCCAGCTGAAGGCATGCTTAGGGGCATCATTGTCTCTAGCTACAACTCTGAATCTGGTATGGCAGGTTATGGCTCAAGCTCGCTTAATGTGGTTTTGAAGCTTGTAGACGACCATCATTTCCCCCTTGTCAAATACAAGGTGAGATGATGGAGAAAAATCAACTGCAAGACTGTTCAATACTCTAGAACAAGTTCAGACGTATGACTGAAATATCTTCTTAGCTGTTGATGCCCATTGCCAAGAAGCAATCCATCCAAGATGAATCTTTGTTCTTACAGGAGGCTTGTTTTTGAAGCATCTGTTTGAAGAATGACTGGTTTTATGAAAATGCTTACATGGATGAAGATCAAAACAATGATTTTTCATATGGCCAACTTGGTCACAATGTTGGCATTTCACAATTTGTTGTTGTTGCTGTGGAAGAGGAGCAGAATCTGGAACAATTGAAGGTGAACTGTCATGAAGGAATCCAACACTTTGAAACTAGACGGGCTTTGAGTACTCTTGAATATGAAAGGAAACCTACTTATCATATCCAAGACCTGTTCTGTGCTTGTTGTGGACAAGCTCTTCCCAAGGTTTGATGATGGGCTTGGGAAGTGCAAATTGAACTTCTGCTTTTGCATGCAATTCTGCTCCTTCATTGGGTACTAGATCAACATTATTGATTTGCTGTTGATGGGAGTTTGTCTCAATGTTATTGATTTGACCACTTGCTGGTTGTTGATGGATGTCATGATGCTTATGCTGTTGTAACTCATCTTGCTAAAGCTGAGATTCAAGATGCAAAAAAACAATCTTCTCTTGTGTATGTTGCAAGCAAGTTTGAATGTCAAAAAGAGTTTCCTTGCCAATGTTGATTGTGCTTTCAGTAGTTGAAAAAATTAGAGTTCTTAATAACTCTAATAAATTTCCAATTTGAGTCATTTTTAAACTTCAATAGGTCAACTCAATTCATCAACAATAATCTAAAATAAATAAAACTCAGTTCGCAACCTTCAATGTTTCAAACCAACACAAAGAGTAACACCAAACTTTTATAATACTAATGCAAAGAATACACCTGGTAATTTATCCAAATGGACAAAGATTGAATGGGCTTATCTAGGACTATTTGAACTCAACTTGACACTCCAAACAAGCTGCTGCAGGAATCACATCAGTCCATCCCCTTCCAAGAATGAGCTGCTACAGGAATAGGAAATGCAGATCTATAGTGATAGGCTGCTAGCCTGCTACAGAGATGAGAACAACTCGTCTTTCTCTCAAAAAAAGCTACTATAGGTGTAAGAAATCAACTCGGTCTCTGATGTATAGGTGGCTACATGCATACAAAAAGCGATCCAAGAGGCACACACAAATCTAGAACTGTAGGAGAACGCAAGTGATAATTGGGTGCACAAAAGAATGACTCTTCCTCCTTCACTGCCACACTGCTACAACACTTCTTCTGCTCATAAATAAACACATCCTCTTCGATCTTCTACTCAGAAATAACTCAGTCTAAGGAAGAAATCAGGCCTGGTCTGATGGTGATATATATATATATATATATATATATATATATATATATATATATATATATATATATAACTATTGGCTCAACTCTGTGAGAAAGAAAACCCCACTCAGTCCCCTTTGGACAGAACTTTGATCCCTATGAACCAACTTCCAATTTTAGCACATACATCAAATCAGCCTCTCGAATTAGTGTAGAAACACTCCCTCCTTGTCACCAAATCTTTGGGCATTAATACTTGAGAAATGGAACACAAACATATCATAGTATTTGTCTACACTAAAATGTAGATCCAATAAGTCTTGGATGTCTCATTGTATCCTCAAAAAATACCTTGATACTTGAGGGTTAAAGCTTATTTCTTTTCACATCCAAAACATGAACTTAAATAGGACAACCAAAAACATGAAAATGCAATACCTTGTGTTTCTCACTAGTAGATTCCTCCTCCAGTGGTTTGTCCTTCAAGATCCCATAATGACCACAATTCAAGATATAGACTATTGTGTTGCATGGCTTTGCCCAAAGACACATGGGGAAATCCATGTCTTGGATGATGGCTTTGGTAATCTCAATGATGTATCTATTCTTCCTCTCTAAAACTCCATTCTACTATAGGTTGTAAGACACTTTAAACTACCTCTTGTTCGTAGCTTACTTGAATGAAACATTGGTCCTCAAATGTGTACTCTCCTCCATTAATAAACCTAAACAATTAATTTTTTTTTTTGATTCTCAACCAAGGCTTTGAACTCTTTAAACATAAAGAAAACTTCCTCCTTGGTCCTTATGAAATAAATCTATGTTTTGTGCGAAGAACCATCAACAAAGGAAAGATAATACAAACTACCTATCAACAATGACGAAGACATAGATAGTTAAGTATTTGAATGGATCAACTTGACTTTTGCTCACTAGATGGAAATGAATCCTTTAAATGCTTTTTAAGTGCACATTCTTTATACACTCCAATATTTCAACCTTAAAATCTCACAATCCCTGTACCATATCCTTCATGAGTGGAAGAGCTCCATATTTTAAATAGACAAAGCACTTATACACAAATCTCTTAGCTTAAAATTTTCACGCTTTGTACATTGATTAATAAGAAACTTGTAAAGGTCTCCTTCTTGCACAACTTTGGCCAAAACTTGAGGACGATTTTGGTTGCATTATCTAATGGCACACTATTAATCATTGAAATTAAATAATCACTTCTTATCTATTATAGCTAATATAGAAAGAAGTTTTCTCATTAATCCTAGAATAAATAGAACACTATGGAAATTAAGAAGAGCACCTAAGGGCATCCTAAGGAGATAGTGCCCATTGTAGTCACATGGTAGGTTGCATCATGACCCAATTCTATTGTATGCCTACATCTTTCTCATAAGAATTGTTGAAGATCTCATTGTTGAAGGTCATATGCCAAGACACTCCACTGTCCACATACCAACCAACACCAAAGGTGGTATTGGTAGATAGGTAGACAAGAAACCATAGGGGAGGTATCTAGCTTCAATTCAAACTAATCAACTTCAATTGTAGTTTATTCACTCTCTACAAGCTACTTATGCTACTAATTCACCTCCCCTTTCTTCTTCTTTGGAAATCCACTTGCATAATACCCTTTCTTGTAACATCTAAATAATATCTCATGGATTAGTTCCTTATAATTAAGGAAATATATCTTCTTTCTTAACACTACATGGCCCCTATTTTCTTTTCCCACTTTCATCGCTCCTAGGTAGATATTGAACTTCATCGATTTGGATTACCATTATCTCACACCTTGTTTCTTCATGGCTAAATGCATCCTAAAGCTTCTGAAAATTTGGTAGGTGTTCTCGAGCACAAACAATTGGACACAAATCTTACCATTGTGGCAAGAAATCATTTAGTGAAATGACACTAATTTATTATCATCGATATTCCTACTAATTGCAAAGATGATCCCTAAGTTTGCTAATATTCATCAGGAAATCATACACTATTTGTATTATTCATGCAAGTATGGGTGAGTTTATTATTTAGGCACAAATTATGGGAAGTAATGACACCAATACAAAGAAGTCAATATCTCATATATCTTCTTCACCATTTTACCTGTGATATGAGGCATCAAATGATCCTTTACAGGATCCAAGATGATCCTCTTCACCTTAGCAACTTTCTACTCTAACTGAGAAATCTATTGGGGATCGATAGGAATTGTATCATTCCCTTCAACTATGCTCTAAAGGTTCATCTGTCCCATCAACATTCACAACTTTCACTTCCAAGGGGTGAAGTTGGAAGCTCCCTCTAGTTGGTCACACTCATCAAGATCAAACGAGGTCACTATTCCTATAGCCCCTTGAATCACAACTTTAAACAAAACACATTAATCAAAATCAACAATGCAACACAAGTTAAAATCACTTCTCTTGGCCATAAAATTCACTCGAATCATTGGATTATCTTGATCATCACACCAATTTAACCCTCACAAGCTCTAGTGCCTCTCACATGCATGGATATGCTCCAGTCACTTAGATATTTCAAGGCATCACACCCATTAAAATCCTTCATCAATGCCCTCACATAAGTAGTTGAATTCTCTATACATTAGATGGAAAATTTAAGCATTGCAACTCTATAACCATTTTTAAATTTTTATCTCAAAACTCTAATACCATGTCAAAACTTCATTTCATGATAATAGATACACATTGATAGAATTCAAACCGTACATCTAAATCTAAAAATTCTCAAGCACTTATTAAACTTAAACTATATGGAAGACACATGACTATAGAGACTGGATATCAAGACACTAGATGAAACCAACAATAAATAGATGATCAACATACTCAATCTACAATAATAATAACATATCTTTCTTTCACTATGAAAAGAAGATTACATCCATATATACAACTCTGAAAATCAGACACTACAAAGCACTCTAACCAAAACATATTAGCAATAATCTCTACCATACTAAATTCTCGATTAGTTCACCCTCCTTCATTTTTATACGAATAAGAGGTGTGGATAATTACAAATGAAGGCTAAAACCCTAGCCATCAAAATGGAGCACTTCACCTCGACAATGTTAAACCCTAAACCTAAGAGAATGTGTCTCACATGAAGAATAACCACCACAATTAATGTTCTTTACATGTAAGATAATTTTTCCCAAATAGTGCATCCCTCAATGTATGCTAATAATAGATAGATGCATACCTACTCATGCGAAGCACACTCCTTGATGTAACTACTTTGAGAAATGCACCCAACATGTGAAAAAATTACGGAGGCACATGCCAACATGTTCCAAGCATACATATCCACATGCCTCTATGCAACTACTCAAGTATTGCGTCCTTTGTTGAGAAATGGAAAAAAGAAATTCCAGTTTAATTTGTCCTTGAATTAAAATGAGAATTACAATCAAATTCTATTCTCATAGCAACTTGTAAATAGTTAATTAAGTTTAATTAACTTAATTAGCTTAGGAATTTCGAGTTGGAAGTCTTTCTGTAGTCATGTATATGTTCTCCCTAAATTTTAGGGGTCCAGGATGAGTTTATTTGAGTTGTAATTAGATAACTTAGTTTGATTGAGTTATGATTAGTTAAACTAGTTCTAATTGTTTGTGGAACTAGTAGAGGTCTAGTAGTTAGTTGGTGCACTGGTGCATCCCTAGTGCTACTCTGGTTAACTGAAGATTCCTTCGTGAGAAACTCATGCATGTCAGTTCAGAGAAATACCCAGTTGAGACTAGAGTGTAGGGACAATGTACTATCAGTTGTAGAATGATTCGAGATGTACAAATCATGCATGCAATCAGAAGAGGACCTAGATTTGGATTGTGTAGTTATGGAAGAAGGAATTCCCAATTAAATATGGGTTGTTCCTCTCAAGAAATGCGCAAGGAAATAGGGGCTTAGCAGGCATCATAAATTGGCTAAGTGTTGGTCAATGCGGGTTTGTGAGGCAGATAATTGATCATACTTGTGCAAGAATTGTTCTTGTGAGAAAAAGATTTGTATTATCACTCATATTTCTGATTAATGCAATAGGTAGTCAAGGTTTTGAGCACTGGATTTCCCAAGAGAAACAATTTTGTTATGTGTCTTTGATTATCTTCTTCTTGTTGATTATTGTTTTCATCAATCATTGGTTTCCACTGTTTAAAGAGTAGAGTAGATTCTTTTCTTGCATTTTAGTACATTACATGAGTTGTGAATATACATGAATATCTACATGGTATCAGAGCTAAAGAAAATATACTAGAGGATATTTTGAAGCTTCGAGTTTTGGGTTACAGGTGAAATTCGAATTTGCAATACATACTTTAGGATCGCAAATGGATTTCTATAGTTTGAGGCTCGAGTATGACTTGGAAGGCAACTCAAATTATATATCCTGTAAGGATAGGATGGAGGCTATGCTGGAGGATAATGGCCTCAAGGAATTCATTAATCAAGACATTTCTAAGCCAACAACATCGTATGCACAAAATCTGGTCGAATGGAAGAAGTGTGTGGCGAAGGCGAGACAGATAATCCTTAAGGGAGTTTGAGACTACATTGTATCGAGTCTCCATGAGAAGGAAACTATGTATGCTATGTGGAAAGCATTGACGAACCTATTCCAAAACAAAAATGACCATAATAAGTTGGCACTGAAAGACAAAATTAAAAAAATCAAGATGGAGAAAGGCGAGACCATTCCAAAATACTTGACCAAGTTCACTCACTATCATGATGAGCTTGGAAGTGTTGGAATAACCGTTGACGAGGATGATATGGTGAGCATAGCTCTCCTAGGCCTTCCTGAGAGCTGGAATAGTTATCAGGACTCTGTGAATGGGAGGGAGAAGCTGCAATATTGGGAACGACTATGGTCGGATTTGATGCAAGAGGAGATCAAAAGGAATAACAAAGCTGGTTCCCCATCAAAGATTGATGATGAGGAAAATTGTGCCTTAGAAAGTAAGGCAAGGAAAGGGAAAGGGAAGGCATCCCATTCCAAATTGGATTCTTGCCATGGAGGTAAGAAAAAAGACATGAGAAAA
Source organism: Pinus tabuliformis (assembly GCA_031772625.1). Classification (NCBI taxonomy): domain Eukaryota; kingdom Viridiplantae; phylum Streptophyta; class Pinopsida; order Pinales; family Pinaceae; genus Pinus; species Pinus tabuliformis. Next base: position 817,405,234 of record CM062810.1, on the reverse strand, counting down.
TTTAAGTGCTTTCATTGTCACGAGCTGAGCCATTTTTCTACAAATTATCCACTTAAGAAGTCCAAGAAGAAGTCCTCAGGAGGAGCAGTTGTGAGACTTTGGCCTCTCAATTTGAATTTGTATTTACTCTCATTGCATTCATGGTGTCATCAATGATGGGTAGTGTATGGTACCTTGACATTGGAGCTTCATTCCACATGATTGGTGACAAGGAGTTGCTCAGTGACCTAGAGGAGAAGGATCTCCAAATGCATATCGAGATGGGTGATGATGAGAGGTATAATGCTACTGAATTGGGCACAATTAATTTTCAAAGGGAGCATGGTACTCCTCTCACCTTGAGGGATTTTATGTATGTGCCCGGGTTGAAGAATAACTTAATATAGGTTACCATGCTTTAGGATAGATGCTATGATGTGATTTTCTCGAAAGGAAAGGAATTCCTTCAACATATAACCACGGGTCAAGTAAAGAAGATAGGGATTCAAGTTAAGAATATCTATGAGTTGGAGGTAGAGGATTATGCTGCTTTGAGCATGAAAGCAGAGAAGGTGTGGAGATGAGACGTTGACGAGTTGTGGCATAGGCGATTGGGTCACTTGCATCATGGGGCTTTGAAAATCATGCAGAAAATCTCTACTGGTCTTCCCAAAGGTATGCTAGAGAAAGTTGATACATGAAAGGGGTGTACTTTGGGAAAATACACCAAGGCTTCCTTTCATGACAGAGGCAGTCGAGCAGAGGCGATTCTAGTCCACGACCAAACACATGTATTATGTTATATTTTTTTAAAACTTTTCTCATAAATGTTGCATATTTTTCATGCAGAAGAAGGATCAAACTTTCACAAAATTTTGTGAATTTAAAGCATTGGTTGAGAAAGAGTTTGGCAAGAAGGTTAAATCTCTGAGGAGTGATAACGGTGGTGAGTATGTCTCAAATGAGTTTAAGAACTTCTGTGCATCGGAAGGGATTAAACGAGAGTTGACAACACTCCATAACCCACAACAGAATGGGGTGGCCAAGAGGAAGAACATAAGCATTGTAGGGGCAGTAAGGGTGATGTTGCATGATCAGGGCATACCACTACACTTGTGGGATGAGGCATGCAACACAACAATTTATTTGTAGAACCGTATCCCGCATCAGATTCTTGGGATGAAGACACCAAAGGAGTGTTAGAAAATTATATATTACAGAGCAATGGAACACATCAAATATTGCAGAAATATAAACACAAAAAACACATAAAACAAGGGAGACACAAATATATGTGGTTCACCTCGTTTGGGCTACATCCACGGAGAAACAACCAGTCCTTCTTTTTATATTATCCATCAAACTGAAGAGATACAACCTACAGCAGATCCGCTGTAACTCCCTCTTCTCTCTCAATCTACTCTTTCTTCCTCACTCAGAATACAGATCTACATAGACGCAATACAATCCCCTCATATATAGCCAGGGGTTTCCTTCTAAGGCAAAAAACCCTAAACTAAACATAACTTCTACCGTCAGATCATCCGCCTAATGAATGACCTAGATTGACTAGAAATTACCATAATTTTACAAGGCAATTTACATTTGTTTTTAGCTTTCGGGGCGCTACCCCCGAACCCTCGCCGGGGGACTGCTGGCCCCCGGACCCCCCAGCCGGGGGGGATTATCCCCCCTGGACCCCGGGGGGGGGGGACAAGTCCCCCCCGCACCCCCACGCATGGAGGGTTGTACAATCTTCTTGGGGTATACATCAGGCTGAAACCTTTGAATACAAAAGATAATCAGGCTCCACACCCAACAAGGAGGTTTATTCCAATAAGAGACTAGATGTTGGTCACTTCAGGATTTTTGGGTCGTTGGTATATTTCCATGTGACCAAAGATGCACGGAATAAGCTTGAGTCGACAACAGAGTTGGAGATATTTTTCGGGTACATTGATATACCTCACAACTAATGGGTGTACTTACCGACCATCATGATGACAATGGTTCATAGGGATGTCAGATTCGATGAGGAGAAGGCCATTTGAGTTTCCCTTGAGAGGAAGCTTGAGCTACATGCGGTTGAGAAGCCTCAGATTGATGTGGAGAAATGACATGCAAAGGATCCAGGAGTGGACACATCCACTTAGGCAGATTCTTCCAGAGGTGGGAGAAAGCGCACCGAAGAGGCTGACAAGTTATTGCATGATGCACGGGAGAATGTGGGAGCACCCACATCTCAACGCAGGCAAAGGAGGTCACCTGAGAGGTGAACTGGATACATGGCTCTTATGGGCAGATGTGTTGAGATAGAGGCATCTTCCTTTGAGGAAGTAGTGTAGAAGCTGGTTTGGGTTGATGCCATGGTGGAGGAGTATGAATCCATAGTTCGTAACAATGTTTGGGATGTGGTCCCAAGACCGGAGGACAAGGCAATGGTGAGCTCTAGTGTATTTTCACAGGTAGAGGGGATTGACTATGATGAGACCTTTGCTCCTATTGAAAGGTACTCATCGATCATATCTATATTGGCACTATCAACACAGATGGGTTGGAAGATACATCAAATGGATGTAAAGACAACCTTCCTTAATGGCACAATTGAGGAAGAGGTGTACATAGAGCAACCTGAAGGTTTTGAGACCTTCGACCGTGAGTCACATGTGTTCCGGATCAAGAGGGCATTGTATGGGTTGAAGCAAGCACCCCATGCTTGGTACACCAAGATCGATAACTACTTCACTGGGTTGGGCTTCACCAAGAGTGAAGCAGATGCAAACTTGTACCACATAGTGGTGGAAGGTAAATTGTTGATCATTGTGTTATATGTCGACAATTTGATTTTAACAGGTGATGATCAACTGATCAAGTCTTGCAAGGAGGACCTTGAAAGAGAGTTTGAGATGAAGGACATGGGGCTCATGCATTACTTTATGGGCATGGAAGTATGGCAGGGTGATGGGGAATTGTTTGTGTCTCAGGGCAAGTATGCCAATGAGATACTCAGGAGGTTCCGCATGGAGAGAAGAAAACCCATGGAGACTCCTCTAGTAGGTAACTGGAGGAAGGAGGATGATACTTCAGGGGAAGTAGTGGAAGCTACTGTTTATAGGAAGCTTGTGGGTTCACTCATGTATTTGGTGAACACACAACTGAATATGTGCTATTCAGTTAACCAACTTAGTCAAGCGATGGTTAGGCCTACCAAGATGTATTGGAAGGCGATAAAGCATGTGTTGAGATACCTCAAGGGCACTACTTAGTATGGATTGTGCTACAACCATACAAAGGGAGTGAAGCTTCAAAGATTCACCGATTCAAATTGGGTAGGGAGTCCATCCAACAGGAAGAGCACATTAGGAGGGATCTTCAGTATTGGGTCAACAATAGTTTCTTAGTACAACATGAAACATAGATTGGTTTCACTCAGTTCGGCGGAGGCAAAGTACATGGTTGAAAGTCACGAACATGTGAGGCCATATGGATGAGGAAGATTCTAGTTGGTTTGTTTGGTCAGCAGATGGATCCAACTGCATTTTACTGTGATAATCAGAGTTGTATCAAACTCTCTGAAAATCCATTTTTTCATGATCGGTCCAAGCATATTGATATCCGATATCATCATCTCAGATATTATGTATTGAGGCAGATTATGTTGTTTGAGTACATTCCCACGGAGGAGAAAGACGCTGACATTTTGACAAAGGCATTGTCAAGATATAAATTCTAGTTTCACAGAGACAAGCTCGGGGTAGCTGATAATCCCTTTCTTGTTAAGTGGGAATGTTGAGAAATGGAAATAAGAAATTCCAGTTTAATTTGTCCTTGAATTAAACTAAGAATTAAAATAGAATTCTATTCTCATAGCAACTTGTAAATAGTTAATTAAGTTTAATTAACTTAATTAGCTTAGGAATTTAGAGTTGGAAATATTTATGTAGTCATGTATATGTTCTCCCTAAAATTTAGGGGTCCAAGATGCGTTTATTTGAGTTGTAATTAGATAACTCAGTTTGACTGAGATATGGTTAGTTAAACTAGTTCTAACTATTTGTGGAACTAGTAGAGGTCTAGTAGTGAGTTGGTGCACTAGTGAATCCTCAGTGCTACTCCAACTAACTGAATATTCCCTCACGAGAAACTCAGGCATGTCAATTCATATAAAGACCTAATTGAGACTAGAGTGCAGGGACACTGTACTATCAGTTGTAGAATGATCCGAGATGTACAAATCATGCATGCAATCAGAAGAGGACCTAGATTTGGATTGCGCAGTTATGGAAGAAGGAATTCCAAATTAAATATGGGCTATTCCTCTCAAGAATTGCGCAAGGAAATAGGGGCTCAGTAGGTAACATGTTAAAAATTAGAGAGATCAGAGAGAGCGATTACACACAACACAAATCTCACTTGATATTTTATTGATCACAAGAATTACAAATATATAGGACATAATAAAATGACTATGACACATCTGGATCATAATTCCAACTCACAACATAGGAACACAACGTAGGAATCAACAGCATCTAGACTGACACCTAGAGACTCACAATCATAACTACACATGACATGGAAGCATTACTTCCAACACCCTCCCTTAATGATAACATGGAAAACATATTACAACAATAAATAAATATATGTCTGACTGGTTTTCATCAACACTCATATCCACTCTAGAATCTCGCAAACACTGCTCTTTCATCACCACATCTTCAAGCTGTCACTTGACCTCCATTTAAAACGTAACTGCCTCTGACCATCATTGATGAACTTTGCAAGATAAAAAATATTGACAAATCGACTCATCGGGGCTTTTGCAATAAGATCCGTCAAGTAATGAACCATCCTATGGACCAACCACCATTTGTTAGATATTTAACTTTCGTCTATTTGTTAGTTGATAAGATGGAGGTATGGATACTAAATGTGCTCAAGAGTTGATCAAACAACTTGACCTTACACAAGAGTTGATGTTTCAGACACCAGGGCTTCTAGTTTAAGAACCACCAACCCTTTTTATAACCAAAATTACTAACACACAAGAATTGACGTTTCGGAAACTGGGGCTTCCAGTTTAAGAACCACCAATCCTTTTATACAGAAAACTAAAAAAATAGAAAACTACTACAACCCACACCTTTTTTTCTTTTCTTTTAAAAACAAATAGGCCACGAAGATTACTCTTTACATAGATGGTCATACTAGCACACTATTAGACTGCTAATTACCCTTTACATAAAGTTAATCTGATGCTCCAAAAATGTTCTTTTAAGAGAGATGACAACAAACTCTGCAACCTGTGACTAGAGCTAGATTCTGCAGCCTTAAAGCTCATCTGCCATTGAAGCAATACATCAATACATCAATGGAATTCTCTCACACGGATGGCACTGCTCTGAAGCATAAATCTACTCGACAGACAACTTCATGCACACAGATCTCTCATTGGATGGATTAGGCAGCAATTTGTCCTTCAAGAACAAACAATATTCTGTGTTGCATAGGCTCTATGACTTGAATTTTCTCTGGATCAAACCTGTGGGTTTGTACCATATAATTATGACACCGTTTTCTTTCTACCGTGGATCGGAGGGAGTAACTCAGGTTTTGGTTTAATCAGATTTGATCACAAAACGTTGGACCAACATGCTTCCTTATTAAAAAAAACCCGTTGAGAAACTTTGATTCCACGCATGACACATATCCATCCATAAACAACCAATTTTCGGTTACCTTGAAGAGGACGTGCATCAAATCGTAAAACAACAATGAGTTGTAAGTCATTTCATACTAGATTCCGCAAACAAAAGTGTTCCCGAAATGGAGTTTGACAATTAAATTTTCCTCTTTAGGGATGATATTTCTGCTTTTGAGATCATACCATAGATAGTTAACGCACTGTAGTACCATTGCTTCCGCCAATTTGCTTGTAGCATAAACTCAATCTAATTTTTTTTGTTATATCTTGTGTAGATCCACTGCAAGATTTGTCTGCATTAACTACATGCATTTCTCTTTGAATATAGATCCAAATAATAGGAGAAGCTGCCATTCTTATTTTGCATGATTTGGCAATTCGAAAACAAATTCAAACAAGCTCCGCCCTATTTCTTTTTGTCTCTTCTACACACGTTAAACTCAAATCTTTTCTTTGGATTCTAAATCTATACACAAGAACTCTAACCTAGACAATATGAAAAAAAACAAATGCAGTCTAAGATATTTTTAAACTAATCTAATTATAGAGCAATAAAACTCAATGCTTTATCATTTTCCTGGCCCTCCCTTGTGGGAGTCAAGCCAGTACTGGCTTTGATACCATGTTAAAAATGAGAGAGAGCAGAGAGAGTGATTACACACCACACAAATATCACTTGATATTTTATTGATCACAAGAATTACAAATATATAGGACATAATACACTGACTATGACACATCTGGATCATAATTCCAACTCACAACATAGAACACAACATAGGAATCAACAGCTTCTAGAATAACGCCTAGAGACTCACAATGACAACTACACATGACATGGAAGCATTACTTCCAACATAGCATAATTGGCTAAGTGTTGGTCAATGTAGGCTTTTGAGGTAGAGAGTTGATCATACTTTTGCAAGAATTATTCTTGGGAGAACAAACTTTGTATTATCACTCATATTTCTGATTAATGCAATAGATAGTCAGGGTTTTGAGTAGTGGATTTCCCTAGAGAAACAATTGTGTTATGCATCTTTGATTATCTTCCTCTTGTCTATTATTGTTTTCATCATCATTGGTTTCCTTTGTTTAAAGAGTAGAGTAGATTCTTGTCTTTTGTTTTAGTACATTACATGAGCTGTGAATCTATAGGAAAATCTACATCCTTCTCATCCAATGTAACTCTTAAGTTCCTACAAGACAAACTTGCCCTCATAGAGAATCTTTCTCACTTGTGTGTCTTCAATCCAATAAGAGTCAAACACTCTCTACCCAACTCGCTGCAACTGAAGAAGAATTGATTTTGAGTAATAGGTATATTAACAATTTTAGATACAAAATTAAACAATTCTTCTATAGAACATTCTATTAACACTTCAACCAACCAATAAAATCATATTATCACCACTAGTTATCAAGAGTCACAAGTACAATACATAATTGTTTGAGAAAAAAAGGCACTGTAATAATCTCAAGGAGATATAGGAATATAGGAGTCAACCATTATTTTTCCTTGGGCACAATCAACTTTGGAATTAATTAAGGACTTAGTTAATGCACACTCTTCAACTACTGAATCCAAAGGTGCATAATTATAAAATATGGAAGCAAATATAATTTCAATGAAACATCACAAATCAATAGTAAAACATAGCACCTCTTCTTCATTTCATAAAACAAGGTCAAAACACATAACCTAACCCTTACAAGAACCATAAAACATCACATCAATGAACATAAGCAATTAGGAGTAGTATATACCTACAAATAAATGAAGTGATGTGACCCCTCTCTGGCGTTCAACTTCATCTCCTCTTCCCGTTAGGCTCCGCCTCCTGTTTGTGACCCCACCCTCCAACACCTCTCTGTGCTGTGGGACTCCTCGTCCTATCCCATCAACTCCCTTGCATTAATTCCCACCACCTTCCATCTATCTTTGTAGGGATAGACTACTCCTTAATTTATTAGCATGCAGGAAACATTAATAACATTACTTGTATACCCAAGCCAATTTTTGTTGCCTGCTGTGCTAATTTGAATTTCAAATTTGCTGCGACAAAGTAGAATCAATTACGTCTGGTTTTCTCCGTGATTTTATTCATCCCAAAGATCTGGTGATAACTTGTGGTGTTTCTTTCTCCTGAATAATGGAGGAATGAAGTTGTCATTCCACTTGGGGAAGAATAATTATGGATTTGGGAATGAAGCAAACTAGTTTATCCGCCATTGATAGTGGATCCAACTAGTAAAATCATTCCTAATCATCAATTGTAAGCATGCTTCATTCTTCGTAGATATTTTTAATCACTTAATTTGAATTTTTCCAAGGCTTCCTTATTTGTAGATATTTTTAATGGCTTCTCATTCCAACATTATTACTTTGAATTCATATTTTTCCAATACCTCTACTGCTACTCTCCTAAACCTAAATCGATAAAAACTACATTGCATTCTAGGACATGGTCACTTGATTTTATATAATTTTGTTACATTTTTTTATTGATGATTTATTCGTTAAACTAAATGCGCGATTCTTCATTGCCTCATCTAGATCTTCTTTTGAGAGCACAAACCCATTTATTACTGACTTCTGCCAAAAATATGTTCTTTCCCTGGAGGAGCGAGCCTGCGGTGTAAGCCGCAACCAAATTTAATTTGTAAATAGTTAGCTTCTATTTACAAAAACCTGCTTTTGTATATGTGCATATGTTGTAATATCCCTGACGAACTGACTATTGGAAGATGACACCGTTGATGGCCCTTCATTCCCTTAAGCTAGAAACAAGGGGATTTTTTGAAAAAGAGGGCTCTCGATTTATAATAGTAAAAGAAAAAGGGGAAAAGAGGGGGATTTCAATAAATAATTAGGGGGAATGTGGTATTCATCAAAGGTATTTGTTGATGGTATTTTCTTGCAGTATCTTCCAATGGTATTATGGTCAATTCTAGAAACTGAGAAAAGGCCCAATCAAAAGTTATAAAGGAAGAAGGAAGGAGGAAGGGAAGGCATTCAATCTAGATATTTTCTCTCTACATTTGATTGAATGCTCAGGTGAGTTTTCAAAAAGTAAGGGTTTCAAGCAAGATCCTCTCGTTAGCTTCAGTGGGAATGAATTTCACCCTAGCTGGAAACCCATCTTTTGTGATACCTAATATCACCCTGGTTGGTTTGATTCTTTTGATTATTTTGTTTGTGGATGTGAATTAGTTGAATTAAAGAATTCTAATATTTGATTTGGGTATGTTATATAACATTTGATCATTAGGAGGTAGAGATCTAAGTCTTCCAGCAGAGATCGAGCCCTTATTAGTTCTTATATACATGGTTTGAAGTCCAAGGGTTATATTGTGAGCATCAAGATCAGGAGACAAAACAACTTTCATGATTTAGTCATTTTCATTGTTCATATCCGAGAGGCCATACAAAAACTATGCCAACAACTATCATGTAGGAAGGCTAACAAACCAATCACGTAAAGGTTTCAATCCCATATCACTGATTTTCAGAGATTGGCTGTGATTGTAATTGATATTTCAATGGCCCTGACAGTTATGTTGTTTGTAGGTCTGTTAGAACCCTTGCGTGGATGGGTAAGAGCCTATAAACCCATTATAGGTTTTAACTCCATACAAAAATTACCTGCATACGAATTCTAAAACACAGAAAATAAATAATAACGAGAGCATAACACATAAAACAAATATATACAAAGATTTTCCCCTAGATCCCAAAATCAAGACTACTAGCTTGATTTTTCATTATGTTCTTTTAATGTTACAATACATATATATACATGCCGAAGAATCCAATACCATGGAACAAAAACCATCACGCCCAAAACCATGTGCGAAAACCATGCACAAAACCATAGATAGGTCCATCCACTTTATATAGGGTCCAATTTTTTTTTCTTCCCTGGAGCGCTACCCCAGACCCGTAGAGGGGGGCTCTACCCCCCCCTGCCTCCCTAGTTAACTAGGGAGGCTAGTCGTGGAAAGAATATAACACAACTCAACACCCATAACATTATAAGATGCAATTAGCAAGGAAGGGATATGTAGGATGGGGTACTAAAGACTAGGTTTCCTCCCAAACTAGCTTTCCCTCAAAAGGGAAAAGAGGTCAAGAAACTACAAAAGGAGTGGTCAGGGAAGAACGAGATGGATGATGAGATCAGAAGGTGTTATGTTCCTATACCAATAAGTGTCATAATTTTTGAATGGCTGAGGTCAAAACTGTAATATGTACATACCTTTGCTTTCTGCAAATGTTTTCCATATTTGTAAAAAATCAAAAAATTTAAAAAATGTAAAGAGGGCATGTCCTAAAAGAAAAATCAAAGGACAAAAAGAATGAAAAAAGGTCAAAAAAGATGAAAAGTGAAACCCAAGAAAAAGGAAAAAGAACATGAAAGTGTGCAAGTCCAAATGCCACTGCTATTTTAATTTTTTGTACAATAATAATTGTGTGCAACTTGTTGTTTATGCCACAATCCATGGTAACCAAATAGTTTAATCTTGGTTATTCCATGTTTTGAATTTCATGCTTAGGGATAGAGAATAAAATTTGACCAAACTGTTTAATCTTGGTAGATAAGTAGATAGGTAGAGTAAACAAAAGGAGCTCAACAATTTAATCTGAGCCCTTGGATGTAATAAGGATAGACTTAAATAGATTTTTATTGTGGAAGAAAAAAAATGTTTGATAAGGGTTTGCCAGCTTAAGTGCACCCTAAAGAGTAGAAAAAATGGTAGGAGAGTAGATGGGTAAGTAGTTGGAACAATGTAAACTTTGAAACGAGAACTGCTACTGTTACCCGTTTTGTAGAGATAGCAAAAAAGTGACTCGATTTTGAAAAGGGGTGATGCAGAACACACATGTTTTTTTTAAAGCATAGTTTTTGGCACTTTAATTAGCGTGCGCCCCCAGGGCCCGCGTGCGCCCCCGACTGGGGGTGGCGCGGTCGGGGGCGCACGCTAATTTTTTTTTTTTAATTTTATTTTTTATAAAATCAAAGTTTTAGAAAAAATTAAATTTAATTCTTATTAAAAATTTTTGTTAAATTTTTTTAATAGTTTAATTTTTAATAAAATTTAATATATATATTTTTAAATTAAAAAAAAATCGTTTAAAAAAAAAACAAACATAATTTTTTTGTTTTAATTAAAATTATTTGATAAGTTTTTTTAATAATTTAATTCTTATTATAATGATTTAAAATTTAACTTTTATTAAAATTGTTTATTAAATTAAAATTTAATAATTTTTATTAAAATTTTTTAATGATTTTTTTGGTTTGTTTTTAAATAAGTAATGAAAATTTAATAAAAAAAATTTATTTTTATTTTTAAAAATCAAAAACACATTTTTTTTTTAAGTTTAAAATGTTTTTTAATTTAATTTTATTCTTTTTAATTGGAAAAGACGTATGTTTTTAAAATTTTGATTTTTTTTTTTTTAATAATTTGAGCTTATTTTTGTCTTTTCTGTTTTTTCTAAATGCTTTTAATAGTAATTTTACTAGTTTTTATTTTTTAATTTTTTGTTAATTTTTTAATTTTGTTTAATCTAGTTTGTTTTTTTTTTTTTTTTGCTAATGATTTTTTAATCTTTTTATTTTTACTTACTTAATTTTATATATATAATTTTTTTTATTTATTATTTATTATTATTATTTTTCCAATTTCTTTTATGGTTTATGAAACAATTTTTTTTTTTAACATTTTTTTTTTTTTTTTTGTCATATATATATATATATATATTTACATTTATTTTTTTAAGTAATCATCATTTTAATTTTAATTTCACTAGTTTTTTATTTATTTTTTGTTAATTTTCCATTTTTTTTAAAATCTAGTTTGTTTTTAATTTTTAGTTTTTTGTTAATGTTTTGTTTTGTTTTTTTTTTTTTTTTTTTTTGGTTTTTTTTGTTTGTTTGTTTGTTTGTTTTTTTTTTTTTAATTTTTCTATTTTTACCTACTTAATTTTAGAGTTTTTTTTTAATGTGTATTTTTTTCTTTTCCCAAATTTTTTTAGTTTACATGTTTTTTTTTTTTTTTTAATATGTTTTTTTTACTATTTATTTGTTTATAATTTGTAATTTTTTTCTAGTTTTTTAATTCTTATTTTTTATTGGTTAATTTTGTTTTTTATTTCCATTTTTATGTTTGATTTTTATTTTTGATGTTTTTTTATTTTATTTTATGTTTTGTTTTTAGTATATATTTTTATTTATGTTTTGTTATTTTTATTTTTATTTTTTTTGTTTTGTGTTTTTTTATTGTTTTATTTTTATTTATTTATTTTTTCTATATGAAATTTTAATGTTTTTCGGGGTCATGATAAAATATTTTATGCTATTATTTTGAAATGTTGAAATTTTACCCTTGAAAAACAATTTGTTATCCCAGCATCAACAGTTTTCGTTTTGAGGGTGTTTTCTGCACAAAATTTACCATTGAGAAAAAAAAAAATGTTATTCGAACATCAGCACTTTGTTTTGAGGGTATTTTTTGGATAATTTTTGCACAAAAAATTGGTTTTCACCGCCATTTTTAAAACATGTTGAAAATTTACCCTGGAAAAAAAAAGCCATCAACACTTTTCGTTTTTAGCATTGTTTTTGATGTTTTTTCGGGATTTTTTGGCCAGAGTTCCCGTTTTGAGTTTATAGTTCCCGTTTCAAAGTTTACATTGTTTTGGATGGTTGTAGAATTATGGTGATTTATTGGATAAAATCACGTCATTTACTTTCATCATCAAGTTGTTAAGAGTGTAGATGATAATGAAACATTTAAAAAGTCAAATGATTAATTTCCCCATTCATTTTACCTCTAATTTCACTAATTTCCCATAAGTAAAGTCAAAAGTACCTAAAACCTTAAGTTAAAGGGGCTTAGAGCATTTCTCTGACTTCTGGAGGGACCGGACCCTCGGCCCAATAACTTATAGGATCTAAGTACTAAAAACCCCCTTACCAACATTCACTTCCTCCATAATACATTCATTTCACCTAAAAATCCCTTTCCCTAAGGTGAAATCATCATTTGCCTAGGGAAAGTAATTAACCCTACATAAAACCCCTTTTTTCCCACAAAAACCCCACAAAAAAGCATTTAGCCTAAGTAATGATGTATAGATGTGGATATAAAAATAAATATCAAAACATTATACTTAGCGCATTTTCTTTCCCGCTTTCACTTCATATTAACTCCTAATTTTTATTATATTTAATTTCCAAAGAAAACCCCCTTTCCCATATGTTTTATTAAAATCCCATATATTAATATCCCGCCCCGATGGTTTGAAATATAAACCTTATTAACTAAATTAATTAAATGGATTAATTAGTCGATCCGTGACTAATTAAGAGCCATAACCCTCCGCCAAACAAAAAAGGGTTAATTAATCAAACTGTGATTAATTAATAACTTGTTCCTCCAATCATATCGCCCCCAACGTCATCAAGCCGCCCTAACCCGCAGTTAATAACCCGTCGGGCCCCTCCATTAACTCCCTAATCAAATCACACCCCGATCACCGTACAATCTGACCCCTTCAGATCCAACGACTGACGCTCATATTGGGCGGCCTCTGAAGGCCGACCTTTACCCGCCCGATGTGAGCAGTTTCACTGTTCACCTCGCCACTATGTGGCGCCCGATGAATGGCATCGGGCAGCCTCCCCCCAAAACCAATTTTTCCCAAAAGGGGTGTAATGGATCCCGCTTACCGCCTCCGCTACGCGACAAATTGTCACATTCCCCGATTGGCACCAACTGTCGTTTTCCCATTATACCTGCCAATATCATTGACTTTACACATAAAGCCAAAAAACTCATTGTTTTTTGTTTTTTATCGTGAAAAGAATGTTCTGGCTTCCATGCAAAGCATAGAGCACGTTCAACTACAAACCTACTACCAACCGTCAACTTTCTGTAGCCGCTGAAACTCTAGACTACCTTGCATACCTGTGTGCTTCCTGCAAACAGTGCACAGTCACTATTTCACTGTTCAAACAACCAAAATTAGGTATTTACCCCATTTCCACTGAGAAACCCTATTTTCTTGCTGAAACTGAACTAAATTGCTTTAAAAATTAGGTAATTTAGTAAATTAATCCACCTGGTAGTGCTGAAATACTCTGAAATAGACCAATTGTTCATAATTTCCCTAAAACCCTTTGCCTCGTCCTTGAATCCACAAGAACCAAGGATGGAAGCCCTAATTGCACTAAATGTCATGCCCATTACAACTCCTCACAGGGATTTAGACCACCTTCCCCTTGCGGACGAGGATTTCCAGATTAAGGATACCTCTGTCTCAAAATCCCCTTTAAAACTTTTATGCAAGTATAAAGACTAGTACCTGAACCAAACTGACTCCATTGGACTTTGGGAATCAGGTTTGCCTAAGTACCAGTTCCCTAGAGTGCATGTATTCCCAGATATTGTACATTACTACCACATGAAATATGATCCTATCCAAAGGGCAGTAAGAATTCCTGACCAGTCTGTTCTGTTTTCTATTACTGCTGAATCCATTAACCAGATGCTTCAATTGCAGCCAAGCCAAAGCCTAACCCCTCTTTCCATTGGAGACATGCTGAACAGATACCCTACACTCACTTCAATCAGACTAGCCCAGTTATTCCAGATTTTAATCAGAGAAGAACAATACATCCCAAAGGACCCTCCTCCTTATCTATGGACTATATTCTCCGGCCTTGGTTGAGATATTATAGATATGATATCCAGTATACTAGGCTGCACCACTGGTGAATTTGTTGATGAGACCATAATATCTATCATGTCAAGCTACTATCTTGGCCAACCACTAGCCATCATATTTGACTATGCAAAGTTTATTGCTGACAAAATGCATGATCAATTCATGAGGTTGGAAAATGAAAGAGTGTTTAAATATTCCTCAGTTCTATATCATTTGTTCTTGTAATATCAAGCTGATAAGTTTCCAATTGCCCTCCAAAAGCTTGATACTAAAGGAAACCCCAGATCAGTGATCTTTTGGACTTTTTTAATTCATCAGTTTGATTCTCAATACTCCTACAAAGACTTCATAGACCTCTTTGTTTATCCTGTGACAACCATGCTTCTAGGAAGACCTCCACCCAGAATCAATGCAGACATCAGAAGGGTCCTGTAGTTGCAAAAACAATACAAATTAGGGGATTGGTACTTGTACCAAAACCATACTAAAATCAGAATTTATGGATGTGAATTTCCACCTTACAAATTGCCAAAGTACCTCCCCATGAGATTGTTTGCTCTGGAGTACTACAGATAAATGATCAAATCAGATGAGGTGCACTTTGTAAGAGCCAAGAAGAAAGGCCAACTCAGGATAAAGGATCAGCTAGGCCCATTCATTTGTAACAGTAGAGAAGTAGGAAGAGAGGCAGATGAAATCCTTCAAAGATTGAAACTGAAACAAAGTTTCATGTGGACCTATGACCCCTACAACTTCATTTGTAATAGGAGACAAAAGAAAAAACTATCTCCTTACATCCACCACAGAATCCCCGAAATTGAACAATAGAAGACTTGATGAGGATTCCTTTGTACAGGTTCTAGGAGAGTTTCAGTCTCAGATACAAGCACAGGGCCACAGTGGGCAGACAGAAGAAGCAAGTCCATCAGCAGAGGCAGGACCATCAGGACAACCAGAATCTTCAGAACAAGCAGAGCCATCAAAGCAACCAGAGCTTTCAGAACAACCAGAAGAATCTGAACAACCTGAAATTTCAGAGGAGCTTGCTCAACCTGAACAAATCATGAGCAATCCTCCTGTTTTGTAGACTCCTCTTAATGAGGAGAGGAGCCTTAAGAGAGACAGAGATGAGGCCACTCCTTCCAGCAGGCCTGCTGCCCAAACCTATGCTAAGAGGCAAAGGTTAAACCCATATGTAGAGCAAGAGTACACTGAGGAAACAACAGGGACTTCAAGAGTAGAAAGGACAGAAAGTGGGCACACCATTCCTTTAGGAGGGACACAAGAACCTTCCACCTCTCAAACTCAAATGTTAGAAAGGCAACAGAGTGTGGAAGTATCCTCTTTCAGGGCTCCCACAGGACAAAGCCTAGATATCAAGGAAAAATACAAGGAAATCAAAGCAAGGAATGAAATATTAAAGTTGCAAAGCTATGCACATTATCTAAAGATGGCTCCAACAAACCAGACAAGGCTAATGTCAACCTTTGATATAAAGGAGGGTAAAATGCAGATGAGATTTCTCAAGCCAACCGTCCAACAAACGAAGTCAATGGCAGATTATCTTAAAACAGATTTTGAGGTCATGGCAAATGATATCCATCCTATTGACCGAATTGAGTTGCATAAAAAAACTAGAGAAATGGTCTATTCCACTCTGACCAACAAAGCTATAACAACTCACCAAATTTTGAATTCACTGAATAACACCTCTGCACAATTCCAGTTGGAAAAGGCCTCTCCTCAGGCCAAAGACACTAGAATAAAGTCCTTAGAGGACTTAGTCATAGAGCTGGGACGTGATCCCAAGGATGTTAAAGCAACAAAGCAACTGATAAAGAAGAAAAATGATGACATATATGCACTAAAGAAACAACTCAAGATTCCTCCTCTTCATCACCCTCAAACAACTGAAGTTTTGGAGACACAGAAGGAGGAAGAACTTATGGACCTAGTCCTTAAGTTAAATTATCAATTGAAGGAGACTGAGAAGGAATTGGATAATTTGATACAATCCAAGCAGAGTGAGTTGGCCACCGCTCCCCGAACTATAATGCCTACAGTTTCCATAGCAGTACCTTCCACCTTGGTAGCTACCTTGAAACCAACAATTCCACCAGCAACAACATTTCCAGTGACAGGTACTACATTAGGCACAAGTACATCAACTAGCACAGAGACACCCACAGAGAAAACTGCAGAATTGATCAAGGCCATGGAAGAAATGAGTATCCAGGCCACTAAGCTTAAGAAGCTCAGAGAACAAGTGTCAAGTTTAGAAACCAATTGTAAACTTGTACAAATACAACATAAAGAAGAAACTCAAAGGAACCTGAGGATGGCAGAAAGGATAAAAGCCCTTGAGAAGGATTTAACACTTCAAGAACCATTGGGAGACATGAGAGAAATCCTTTGGGCCAACATCATTGATTCCATCAATGATGTTTGGCCTTCTATTCAGATTATTTTTGAGCAAACAGAATTGGTCAAGATGGCCACAGAGGCAATCCACTAAATAGTGGAAGAACTGGGAAATAAACCAAAAGAACCTAATCAGTCGATTATCTTTTTGAACAACAAAAACAGATATGAATTAGATATACAAGATAGAACAACAACCATCATAGATATAAAAAAAGTCCTCACTAAAAGAAACTTAATGTTAAATTTGGAGAAAATATGTCAGAGCATCCAAACAGACATTGATAGCTTTATGCTGAAGTATGGCATCTTAAGAGAAAAAGGACTCCCTAGTCCTATGGTGATCCATGATAATTTAATGACCCAGGAAGATTATGTTGACAAGTTAAACAAACTGGCCAAAAGCCAAGCTAGTACTTCAGGGGTAAAATCTTTGCCCACTGGAAGGGTGCTTTATGATGGCCTAGAGAATTTGTTCTACATTGAACATGAAGTGAAGCACTTGTTCACAAGCAAACCAAATTTTTCTAAGTATACAGAAGCTGATGAAATCTACAAGAAAATGATCAGAATGAAGTTACCTGATAGTGAATGGTGGACTAGTTTGATTGATTTACTATAAGTTACTATAGTAAATCTGTAAGGTAAAAGGTATCTGCCAAGTAAAACAGGTGAAAGAGGATCAAAGCAGAACAGAGAAAGAGTATCAGTAGGTTAAATATGAAAGTAATTCCAGCACATAACTACAAGGCAAAGTGTAAGATCCAAATCCAATAACAACAACCAACACAGTCACAATTAAAGGGACAACAAACAAACAGTTCTCCATCTCTCTCTATCTTCGTGTTGAAGATATTTTCTATTTCCTAGAATAATTCTCATATAGTTATGATATATTTTGTATCAAATTTTGTATAAATACTTCACAAGTTGAAGTAATTAGTGTGGATTAAAATACATTTCTATAGACATATTATTTTTGAGCCAAGGAACTATCGTACTCAAGACTGGACTGGTTTTGCTGGAAATGAAATAAAGTTGAGGAAATTTCATTGGATTCTTGTGCACAGTTGGAAAAAATAAGTATCATCTTCTCATGTTTAAATATTGTATTCTCTTTATGTTATGAAATATTCATATGTGTTTCTTATACTATCTTAAAAGCAAACAAGGAATGATAACATCAGAATTAGCTTAAGTGCTCTCTATTTTAATTGTTTGCTTTCTTTATGTTTTCTACTAAACTGCCTTGGTCTGGGAATTCTTAATTGCTCCCTTACTTCTGTAGTTTACCCCCCCTTTGGTCCATAGTAAAGGATTCTTCATTGCCCTTTACTACTGATCATCCTTCCTTTCTTCATCTTAATCCCGGTTAAGGATTCTCCATTGCCCTTGGCCCTGGTTAGGACTCTTCATCCATTTGAACCTGCAGATTTGCTTTTGCTGTGCTAGCCTGCCCTGTGCACTCTTACCTTAGTGATTGATCAGATCCAGTTAAGCCACTCTTGATTGACTCCATAGCCTAATGGTCTGAATACTTGCTCTGCCCATCTGTTTGTTGAAAAGTGTGCAACAAGAAATGCTTGTTGAGAATGCAACAAGATGATGGAGCTTAGTGAAAAGAGTCGCCTTCATTAAGTGGGCCCGCAGGCAAATTATGGTGCGAGTTCTATTTTTGATCACAGTGTGGGTGATCACAGTGTGGGTGACCACAGTGTGAGTGATCACAGTGTGAGTGATCAAAGTCTATTTTTAGACTGGCTGTCAAAAATAGAAAAGTCAAATATTATTGTCTCATAATAATATTTGGACTATAAACTTGATCTTATTGTCTTGGAGCACTTCAGGATGAGCTATGGATGTGGTACATGCAGATCCCAGAGGGAAATACGTGGTTACCTATGGGATGACTAATATTTGCATGTAGGACTTCAGTTAGAACTCAAGTGAGTTGAGTTTAGTGGACTGGAGGTGCAGTTGATGGAGTTGTGTTCAATTTAGCTTTGTTAAACTAGTTGTATTTAGTATAACTGATCAATAGACTAGAGATGAGTTGGGTGAATTAGTTATTAATTAATTCACAAGTTATTAACTCATAATGCAACTATAGAATACATCAGTTAACTCAGTTGCATGTCAGTGCATGTTCAGTTCAGCAGGGACAGGTGTTAGAGGATCAGATTGCTATCAGTTGTGACTATAGTTGTGCATGATGATTTGCACAATCAGAGGGATTGAGTATGCCAATGAATTGGCCAATATCAAGAATTTTAGCCTGTGCTCACGTCCAGGTTTTGAGCAGGTATTGAGCTGGAGAGGCAGGCAAGCAGCGGGGGAGATTTGGAGATCAGATCTGAGCTGTATTGTGTGTAGCATGTGGAGATAGTGCTGAGTACTTGTGAGGAGTATTGTACTATGTATTGTTACATGATTCAATCACTATAATATACAGATAGTTGGGGTTTTTAGCGAGATGCTTTCCCCGGGAAAATACTGTGTTGATATGTGTGATTGATGCTTCGATGTGCGCCTGTGAATGTTTCTGCTTCTGTAAATTGATGATCAACGTAGAGGAGATTATGTATTATACATGTTCCTCTTATAATTGTATGATCAGGATAATCTCTGTGAATATGTGTTAAATTATTCAAAATTTCTATATGGTATCGGAGCTGCTTGATTTATAGAAGAGATTTTTACAGGATATCAAGCGAGGATTGATCATCAGATCTATTATTCAGGAAGTGTTTACATTTTATTTCTTCAGGCAGAGTCTATAATCGGGCCAGGTAGCCTCTGGATTCATCCTTCTTTTGGAAGGTGAGATATCCGGTGAATGCCCATACAGTCGATCTCTGTACAAGAAATACTTTGTTCTCACGAATTCTAGATTGGAAGCGGTTGAGTTTTGTGCTGGTGGAATTCGAATTTAATTCCAAAGCAAGAGATAAAACTCAGAAACATTAAGTGTGAGAATGGAGACAGTATGCCCCAGTATCTCACGAAGTTCACCCAATGCTAGGATGAGCTGGGAAGTGTGGGGGTGACTGTCAGATGAGGATGGTGAGTCTAGCACTCCTTGGCCTTCCTAAGAGTTGGCATAGCTACCAGGACTCGGTGAATGGAAGGGAGAAACTGCCAGGATGGGAGAGACTTTGGTCGGATCTTGTGCAGGAGGAGATTAGACGGAGCACCAGAGACGGTTCTTCATCTATGCATGATGAGGAGAACTGTGCCTTAGCGAGTAAGGTGAAGAAGGGGAAGGAGAAGGGTTCTCTTTCCGAATCCAGTTCTTCCAATGATGGGAAGAAGGTTGACAAGGCGAAGGTGAGATGCTTTCGTTGTCATGAGATTGGTTCATGGGTCAGGAACCTGTATGCTCTTGAGGTTCAAGATGCATGCAAAGCCTTGAACAGCGAGGCAACTGATGGAGACTTGGTGGTTGAGAGGGAGCGTATATTACCGCTCAACATGCAGAGCCAGAAGAAGTCTCAGACGATTGTGGAGGAGCCACGATTGGTGCAGCAGCTTCAAGAGGTTGTGGAGGAGCCACAACAGGGGAAGATGAGAGGAGATCAAGTAGAGACATCTACTCATGCAAAGACCTCCAGTAGGGGGAAACTTCGAGCCAGGTGGGCTGAGGGATCGCATGCAGCCATACCTCCAGGTAGGAGGTGGGGTGATGTGGATTGATAGTCCCAAGGAGGAGGGGCAAGATCCTTGAGGTACCCAACCTCTTGGATGAGACCTTGCTACAGAAGCCCCAGATGTGTAGTAGCAGGAACTGACTGATTGGGTAGAGACAGATGCGGATGGAGCGGCAGAGAGAGTGACAGTGCAGGGAATCCCAGGACAACGCTTAGCTAGCAGGCTGCAGCAATGCGAGAGGCACAAGTGTTTTGCACAGTGCTAGGTGGCACAGAGAGGTGTACAATGGTGCGAGATGCATGGAGATGTTGCAGTAGCGCAGATGTCAGAGAGGGAGAACTTGTCAGCAGCAGGTAGAGCTTCAGCATCAAAGGGTGTTTCTAGCCAACAAGGAGGTCAGTTGGGAGGTGCAGTGCATATGAAATGCTGGGAGATAGAACCAGCAGCAGCACGGATGCAGTCAGAGATCAAAGTGACAGAGGCTAGAGCAGTCAGATACTGAAGAGCATAGAGATGCAGAGTTTTCAGTCGACAGAGGCAATAACAGTCAGAGACTTTGATGACAGAGCAAGTGGACCGGCCAGATGTGTTGCATGGAGAACATTCCAGAGTTACAGGATCGGGTTTGAGAGGAAGCCTTTCTTGTTGAGAGGGAGTGTTGAAAAGTGTGCAACAAGAAATGCTTGTTGAGAATGCAACAAGATGATGGAGCTTAGTGAAAAGAGTCGCCTTCACTAAGTGGGCCCGCAGGAAAATTATGGCGCAAGTTCTATTTTTGATCATAGTGTGGGTGATCACAGTGTGGGTGACCACAGTGTGAGTGATCACAGTGTGAGTGATCAAAGTCTATTTTTAGACTGGCTGTCAAAAATAGAAAAGTCAAATATTATTGTCTCATAATAACATTTGGACTATAAACTTGATCTTATTCTCTTGGAGCACTTCAAGATGAGCTACGGATGTGGTACATGCAGATCCCAGAGGGAAATACGTGGTTACCTATGGGATGACTAATATTTTCATGCAGGACTTCAGTTAGAACTCAAGTGAGTTGAGTTTAGTGGATTGGAGGTGCAGTTGATGGAGTTGTGTTCAGTTTAGCTTTGTTAAACTAGTTGTATTTAGTCTAACTGATCAATAGACTAGAGATGAGTTGGGTGAATTAGTTATTAATTAATTCACAAGTTATTAACTCATAATGCAAGTATAGAATACATCAGTTAACTCAGTTTCATGTCAGTGCATGTTCAGTTCAGCAGGGACAGGTGTTAGAGGATCAGATTGCTATCAGTTGTGACTATAGTTGTGCATGATGATTTGCACAATCAGAGGGATTGAGTATGCCAATGAATTGGCCAATATCAAGAATTGTAGCCTGTGCTCACGTCCAACACAGTGTGAGTAATTATTTGCAGGTCAAATATGAGTTTGGTAAACCATTCTCATCAGTTCTTGAGCAGGTATTGAGCTGGAGAGGCAAGCAAGCAGCGGGGGAGATTTGGAGATCAGATCTGAGCTGTATTGTGTGTAGCATGTGGAGATAGTACTGAGTACTTGTGAGGAGTATTGTACTATGTATTGTTACATGATTCAATCACTATAATATACAGATAGTTGGGGTTTTTGGCGAGATGCTTTCCCCGGGAAAATACTGTGTTGATATGTGTGATTGATGCTTCTATGTGCGCCTGTGAATGTTTCTGCTTTTGTAAATTGATGATCAACGTAGAGGAGATTATGTATTATACATGTTCCGCTTATAATTGTATGATCAGGATAATCTCTGTGAATATGTGTTAAATTATTCAAAATTTCTACACTGTTTTCTTAATTCCACCACCCAATCAAAACAAAACAATCCTGAACATTAAGAACTAGCCTGAAATCTTATTCAAACAAAGTTAAATTATAAAGAGAGAGCCCTCTCTGGACTTAGGTTGGCTAGAACCTAAGTCTAAAAGATTGGTTTGTGGTTACCTCAGACTATTCCTTCTTTGATAACTTCTAAGGAAGAAATCTGAGTGATAACATAGTGGTGACCATACTCGGGTTCAAAACCCTCAGTTTTAATAAACCTTTGAGGAATTCAAATTTTTGTTTTTAATAATCTTAAAGGGTTATTAGAAGTTATTTCCAAAAGGTTCATATAAAAGAAGAGCAAAATAATCATTAAAAACTCGAAATCTGGCTTCAGGGAGAACTCACTATACCAGGGCCAACCCTGATCCAAATCCTCCCCCTGTATTTGAAAATCCCAACCTTATTCCGAGAATAATCAGAAGACAAGAAAGTTCAGTAAGTCCTAGACCTGTTGTTAGATCCAATTCATGCCCTGTTGAGTGGTTATTCATTGAAGACATCCCTTTTGACGAGTATTTTGACCTATCTCTGTTCAGAACCAAGTCTGAAAGTGAACTTGTAGACACAGTCCTAGATCCAGAATTCACTAGAGAAGTTGAGGTCCAACGAGCCAACTTGTCAATTGACCAGTACCTTCTGAACTCCCCTCAATCATCCCTTACCATTGGTAGACTTCCTGAACTTTCTGAGTCAGCATCAACATATTTTAGCTCACCTTTATTTCCCCATACCTCTAAAGATCAACACTCATCTCCATTCTTACCTGTACTTCCCCATTAGCCCATCACTACCCCTCAAATACCCATTACCCTTGTTACACCAACTTCCCTTGTTGTTCCAAACCCACCAGTTACCCCAACTCCTGTTCTCAATCCTGTACAGCTTAGAGCTATGGTCCTCAAATATGCCCCCCTTGTGATGCCTGATCCTCAAGGTGCCTTACCAGTGGATTATCAGAGTAAAATTACCTCATTCGATGGCACTGGAACTTATACAACACAACAACACACTAAGAAAATGACAGATTATTTTGAACTCCATGAAATTGACATAGGAGATGTCCAAATGAGAATCTTTGTCCAAAGTCTAGCTGGAGAAGTGAGAACATGGTTTAGATCTTTGCCTCCTCAGAGTATAGATAGTTTAGAAGTTCTTTACCAACAATTTTTAAACAGGTGGGAGAAGAAAAAGAATCCCCTTCAAATTCTATTTGAATATGAAAAACTTAAAAGGGGACCAAATGAAAATTTTCAAGACTACTGTACTAGGTTTAATAATGTCTATAATGCAATCCCTCTTGACCTTAGGCCTCCACCTGGCTTAGCCCTGATTAAGTTTCTAGATGTATTTGACACAGATATGG
This sequence comes from Pinus tabuliformis, assembly GCA_031772625.1. Taxonomy (NCBI): domain Eukaryota; kingdom Viridiplantae; phylum Streptophyta; class Pinopsida; order Pinales; family Pinaceae; genus Pinus; species Pinus tabuliformis. Next base: position 817,381,519 of record CM062810.1, on the reverse strand, counting down.
CCTTTCAACTTAGAGAAAGGAATCCCCCTACACTTGAAGATATGCAAAGTGTAGCAGTTAGTGTGGAAGATAATTTGTTATCCAAAAGAGCTAGGGTTAGAAATGAGAGAAGAATACCTTTGAAGATGAAACTTCACCCTTTGATAAGAAAATGGATGCTTTGGCTAAAGGAATGGAAAGGTTAATGGATAGAATAGAAGTCATTGAAAGGAAACCTCATTGGGATAACCAACAGGCCAATCCAGTGAGGAATCCAAACTTTAGGAAAAACCAAAACCAAAACACAGGTAAAAATGGGTCTGATCAGAATATTAGGCCACCTTTCCAAGAAAATTTTGCTGAAACTTCCAACCAAGAAGACCCTAATATATACACACAAATCAACCTTATGGGCTTAGATGATGAAGAAACTGTTTTTCTAACTCAGGATGATCAAGAATTATACATGCTTCAACAGTTACAGACCCAAACAGGAGAATATTTTGACTATAAGCAAGGGTATGACTCTGCTATTTTCGAAGTTCATAAACAATACAACTTAAGAAGCAAAAAGAACATCGATGTTCCTAATCAAAATAATAAAGAAATACCTAACCAACCTAAGAAAGTAAAAGCTACAAAACAGAATCCTCAAGTTACTAAAACCTTACAAATCCTTTCTAGACCACATCAAAATCCTCCCAGTCCCACCATTGAAGATGTAACAGATAACCAACCTTCTAAAGAGCAACCTTCCACTTTAGTCCCCCTCAAGGGAACAATGGAACAACCTCCAGAAATCATATTAGAAAGTCCAATCGAAAACACTCCTAACAATGAAAAAAAGAAAAGACTGCTTAGAACCTTGGGGAAAAAATTTCAAATGTTCAAATAGATAAGGCCCCTCTACCTTTCAATTTGGGAGCAGAGGTGGCCAAACTCAAAATCTCAATGCCTTTGAAAAAATTGGTTAATCATGAAACTTATAGATCTCAAATTAGTAAATCTTTAAACTTCGTTGAAAATGAAGACTCTGTGAATCTATTTGATGACCAACCTGAGTTAATTTTTGGACCAGATGTTAATGGAAAGCCAGTTGAAGGAGGGATACCACCCTTCTACATCAGCCTTAACATCCATGATAAAATCCTACATAATGCCATGCTTGACTCTGGGGCCTCACATAAACTTATGCCTAAGTCTATAATAGAAAAGCTTAACTTGGATATCACCAGGCCTTACAAGGATTTGTTCTCCTTTGATTTGAGCCAAGTTAAATGCTTAGGTCTCATAAAAGATTTGTCTGTTTCCTTAGTTCAATACCCTGCCAAGACCATACTTATGGACATAGTTGTTGCTGATATACCACCCAAGTATGGTATGCTGTTGTCTAGATCTTGGGGCGCCAAACTCCAAGGATCTATGCAACTGGACATGTCCTATGCTACCATATCAGTCTTTGGACACCCCAAGAAACTGTATAGAGAGACTCTGATGAAGTATGTAGTGAGTACTCAGGAGAGACCTCAGAACTTTCCTATATATTCAGTACATTCTGATATTGATTCTTTCATACTTTACAATGCTAAAACTAATCAAGAAGACACTTCAAATAGCATAACAACAGAACCAAAAGAAATTACAGTATTAAAAGAAAATCAAAATGTCCAAATTCATGAAATTTCAGATAAAAAAGATGACCTAGATACCTTAGTCAAGAAGGATTCCACTACCCCAGATGAAAATTATGAGCATGAAATCCTATGGCATCTTGAGTTTGATGGGTCAGTCAACAAACTAGGTGCAGGAGCAGGTGTATGGATTTATAACTTAGAAAATGATCATTCAGAGGGTCATGCCTACAGGTTAAACTTTAAATGCACAAACAACATGGCCGAATATGAAGCACTTCTGTTAGGCTTGAAACTAGTCAAAAGGTTAGGAGCCATTAGAGTCTCTATCATGGGAGATTCTGATTTGCTGATTAAACAAATTAATTCTATTTATATGACTAGGGATCCTAGATTAGGATTTTATAGAGGAACAATCATAGAGATACTAAATACCTTTTTAGAAACAAACTTGCCGTTATTCCAAGAAAACACAACATGCAAGCTCACAGCTTAGCCATGTTTGCTAGTACTTGCAAGCTGCCATTTCAACCCAACCATCAGTACACTACTGAGGTTAGGCATAGACCTTCCATTCCTGACAATTTAAAGAACTGGCAAGTATTTGAGAATGATTAGAAAATTAACAATTTTTTGACTTTAGATAATGAATTTGTAAATACCAGCATAGACACAAACATAGCAGTAGATTTTGATTGCTCTGATGAGGTAGAAATTAACAAACTAGAAGATGACCAGACAGATATATTTCACCCTACAGAGTTTACAAAAGTAGATATTCGGAACCTAAAACAAATGGAAATTGATGAAGAAATTGATGAAGATACTGAACTTATAAACCTTAGAGACAATTTTCTATCCAAAGGATTAACTCCTTTGGAGGACTTATTCGATTCAAATGATATTCCTAAAAAGCCTAAAATGGAACCCTTGAAATCAAACATTGAGGAATGTAATATAGGATCTGAAGAGCATCCCAAACTGATAAAACTATCAAAATCATTACCTCCCAATGAAAAACTGAAATATATGGAACTGCTGAAAGAATTCCAGGATGTTTTTGCCTGGAGTTATGAGGACCTGAAATCCTATGATACTAGCATAATACAACACACTATTCCATTAAAAGAAGATCAAAAGCCTTTTAGACAGAAGCTTAGAAGAATCAACCCTGTTCTACTGCCTTCTATTGAAAAGGAGATCAAAAGAATGTATGAAGCTGGGATTATTGCACCTATCAGGTTCTCAGATTGGGTTTCCAATTTGGTACCCACAAGAAAGAAAACTAGCGAAATTAGGTTGTGTGTTGACCTTAGGAATTTGAATAAAGTTTCACTTAAGGATAACTATCCTCTTCCGAAAATGGATCACATACTACAGAGGGTAGTAGGTTCCTCCAGAATCTCACTGTTAGATGGGTTCTCTGGTTATAACCAAATCCTAGTCCACCTAGATGATCAGGCGAAGACTGCATTCACAACTCCATGGGGCACTTTCATGTATGTGAAAATGCCATTTGGGTTGAAAAATGCAGGGGCCACCTTTCAAAGAGCAATGGACATAGCCTTTGCTAAGGAAATCCATGATTTCTTGGTAATATACCTTGATGATCTCACAATATTTTCTAAATTAGACCAACAACATCTGGATCATCTTAGGCAAGTCTTCACTAAATGCAGAAAATATGGAAGTTCTCTGAATCCTAAAAAATCTCTTTTTGGGTTGGAAGAGGGGAAATTGTTAGGCCACATTATCTCTAAAGATGGTATTAGGATTGACCCAACAAGAATTGAAGCTATTTTGCAGAGACCACATCCTAGGAATATCAAAGAACTTCAAGCATTTTTAGGTAAAATAAACTTTTTGAGGAGATTTATTTCTAATTGAGCTGAGTTAATTAGATTAATAAACAACATGTTAAAGAAAGATTCGACTATTAAATGGACTCTAGGGGCTAAAAATTCATTTGAAGATATAAAGTTAGCCTTGACAAAAACACTAGTCCCATCAGTCCAATGTTTGATAGGGAATTCATCATATTTTCTTTTGCTTCAGAACACACCATTGCTGCAGTCCTCTTGCAGAAAAATGATCAGGGTTTTGAACAACCAATAGCCTTCTTTAGTAAATCCCTGAGAGATGCACCTTTAAAGTATAACATAATGGAAAAGTAGGCTTTTTCTCTGGTTAAAGCTATTAAAGATTTCAGACTCTATATCTTGTACTCTCACATAGTAGCTTATGTTCCCAATGCTGTAGTAAAAGACATTCTGACACAGGATGGACCTGATGGAAAAAGAGGGAAGTGGATAGCTACAATATTAGAGTATGATTTGGAAATAAAACCTACAGAATTGATCAAAGGCCAAGGTTTGGCTAAGCTCATGGCTGAATCAGACTATCAGGTCCTAGACATAAACTTCATTGCAGAACTGGATAACGAATGGGAGATGGCGACTCCACAGATCAGCCAAGCCTTTACAGATTCACCATGGTATGTTGACATAATATACATTCTACAAAACCTTCAAGCTCCTCCAGAGCTATCCAGGACTAAAAGTAGGTTTTTGAAGATGAAATCTTTAAAGTTTTGCATAATTGATAATGCCTTATTTTGGAAAAATCATGAAGGCATCTTGTTGAATTGTTTATTAAAAGAGGAATCTGACAAAATTTTGCAAGAATTTCATGACATGGGGGACATCTCTATTGGAAGACAACAACTGATAAAATCTTAAGGGCTGGTTTTTACTGGCCCACTCTTTTTGCTGATGTGAAAAAATTTGTAACCTCATGTCACAAATGTCAAATTTTTGAAGGAAAAAGAAAATTACTGCCATTACCTTTGAAACCTATATCAACTGAAACACCATTTCAACAGTGGGGTCTTGACTTCATTGGTGAAATTCATCCCCCTTCCTCTGCCCAACATAGATGGATCTTAACTACCACAAATTATTTTACAAAGTGGATAGAAGCCATACCCTCAAGACAAGCCACCGATACTGTCATAATAGGTTTTCTTGAGGCCAACATTCTGTCTAGATTTGGTTGTCCCACTAAAATCATCACAGACAATGTTGCAGCCTTTAAATAAAAAAGGATGATTGATTTTTGCAACAAGTATCACATAACCCTTGGCCATTCCACAGCCTACTATCCCCAGGGAAATGGACTTGCAGAATCATCCAATAAGAGCCTAATGAATATTATCAAAAAATTATTGGAAGACAATAAGAAGACCTAGAATAAGAAACTAGTGAATGCTTTGTGGGTAGACAGACTGACCACAAAGAAATCTATTGGCACCAGTCCCTATCAGCTAGTCTATGGAATGGAGGTTGTCTTCCCATCTTCTTTGGGAACTCCAGTGATGAAATTACTCCAAGAAGCATAGGTTGAGCCCAATGCCATTCAAATAAGGATCAACCAGACTATTCATTTGCAGCAAACCAGGGAATAAGTCTACATCAAGTCCCAAGTTGTGCAGGAGAAAATTAAGAAAGCATTTGAAAAGAGAACCAAGACAGAAGATTTCTATCTAGGAGACAAAGTATTGAAATGGGACTCAAGAAGGGAAGATAAAGAGAAACATGAGAAGTTTGACTTCCTATGGAAATGTCCTTACATTATTTATGCTTTCAGAGGTAATAATGCTTATTTCCTTAAAGAATTGGATGGTTCAGAAGTGGAAGGAGGACCAGTTAATGGTCTAATGCTTAAGCACTATATAGATCCTAGTCATTGATTCTACTAATCACTTGTACATACTATATCCTTCACAAAGTTTAGTTTGGGTTGGATGGTAAATTTTGGAGTTGAAGCCCAAAGAGAAGGCCCTAAGCTTCAAAAGTTTCACTGTCAGTAAGTATCAATAAAGCAACAAAGTAAAAGGAAAGTTGTAGAATAATATCACAGAAATTCAGAAGGCCATTGATCTACTAGTTCTTGACATTTCACCAGGAAATGCCATCCCCAAGTGGAGCCACTGTTATGTTCCTATACCAATAGGTGTCATAATTTTTGAATGGCTGAGGTCAAAACTATAATATGTGCATACCTTGACTTTCTGCATATGTTTTCCATATTTGTAAAAAATCAAAAAATTTAAAAAATGTAAAGAGGGTATGTCCTAAAAGAAAAATCAAAGGACAAAAAGAATGAAAAAAGGTAAAAAAAGATGAAAAATGAACCCCAAGAAAAAGGAAAAAGACCATGAGAGTCTGCAAGTCCAAATGCCAATGCTATTTTACTTTTTGTACAATAATAGTGTGCAACTTGTTGTTTATGCCACAATCCATGGTAACCAAATAGTTTAATCTTGGTTATTCCATGTTTTGAATTTCATGCTTAGGGATAGAGAATAAAATCTGACCAAACTGTTTAATCTTGGCAGATAAGTAGATAGGTAGAGTAAATAAAAGGAGCTCAACAATTTAATCTGAGCCCTTGGATGTAATAAGGATAGACTTAGATAGATTTTTATTGTAAAAGAAAAGAAAAATGTTTGATAAGGGTTTGCCAGCTTAAGTGCACCCTAATAAAGAGTAGAAAAAATGGTAGGATGAGTAGATGGGTAAGTAGTTGGATGGTTGCAGAATTATGGTGATTGATTGGATAAAATCATGTCATTTACTTTCATCATCAAGTTTCTAAGAGTGTGGATGATAATGGAACATTTACAAAGTCAAATGATTAATTTCCCCATTCATTTTACCTCTAATTTCACTAATTTCCCATAAGTAAAGTCAAAAGTACCTAAAACCTTAAGTTAAAGGGGCTCAGAGCATTTCTCTGACTTCTAGAGGGATCAGAGCCTCGACCTAATAACTTATAGGATCTAAGTACTAAAAACCCCCTTACCAACATTCACTTCCTCCATAATACATTCATTTCACCTGAAAATCCCTTTCCCTAAGGTGAAATCATCATTTTCCTAGGGAAAGTAATTAACCCTACATAAAACCATTTTTTCCACAAAAACCCCACAAAAAAGTATTTAGCCTAAGTAATGATGTATAGATGTGGATATAAAAATAAATATCAAAACATTATACTTAGCGCATTTTCTTTCCCGCTTTCACTTCATATTAACTCCTAATTTTTATTATATTTAATTCCCAAAGAAAACCCCCTTTCCCGTATGTTTGATTAAAATCCCATATATTAATATCCTGCCCTGATGGTTTGAAATATAAACCTTATTAACTAAATTAGTTAAATGGATTAATTAGTCTATCCGTGACTAATTAAGAGCCATAACCCTTCGCCAAACAAAAAATGGTTAATTAATAAAACTATGATTAATTAATAACCTATTCCTCCAATCATATCACTACCAACATCATCAAGCCGCCCTAACCTGCAGTTAATAACCCGTCGGGCCCCTCCATTAACTCCCCGATCAAATCACACCCCCGATCACCATACGATCTGACCCCTTCAGATCCAACGGCTGACGCTCATATCGGGCGGCCTCCGAAGGCCGACCTTTACCCGCCCGATGTGAGCAGTTTCACTGTTCACCCCGCTGCTACGTGGCGCCCGATGAATGGCATCGGGCGGCCTCCCCCAAAACCAATTTTTCCCAAAAGCGGTGTGATGGATCCCGCTTACCGCCTCCACTTACCACCTCCGCTACGCGACAAATTGTCACATTCCCCGATTGGCGCCAATTGTCGTTTTCCCATTATACCCACCAATATCATTGACTTTACACATAAAGCCAAAAAAATCATTGTTTTTTGTTTTTTATCGTGAAAAGGACGTTCTGGCTTCCATGCAAAGCACAGAGCACGTTCAACTGCAAACCTACTACCAACTGTCAACTTTCCGCAGCCACTGAAACTCCAGACTACCTTGCATACATGTGCGCTTCTTGCAAATAGTGAACAGTCACTATTTCACCGTTCAAACAGCCAAAATCAGGTATTTACCCCATTTCCACTGAGAAACCCTGTTTTCTTGCCAAAACTAAACTAAATTGATTTAAAAATTAAGTAATTTAGTAAATTAATCCACCTAGTAGTTCTGAAATACTCTGAAATAGACAAATTATTCCCAATTTCCCTGAAACTCTTTGCCACATCCTTGAATCCACAAGAACTGAGGATGGAAGCCCAAATTGCACTAAATGTCATGCCCATTACAACTCCTCACAGGGATTTAGACCACCTTCCCCTTGCAGACAAGGATTTCTAGATTAAGGATACCTTTGTCTCAAAATCCCCTTTAATAATTTTTTTCAAGTATAGAGACCCGTACCTGAACCAAGCTGACTCCATTGGACTTTGGGAATCAGGTTTGTCTAAGTACTAGTTCCCCAGAGTGCATGTATTCCAAGAGACTGTACATTACTGCCACATGAACTATGATCCTATCCAAAGGGCAGTAAGAACTCCTGACCAGTTTGTTCTATTTACTATTACTGCTGAATCCATTAACCAGATGCTTCAATTGCAGCCAAGCCAAATCCTAACCCCTCTTTCCATTGGAGACATGCTGAACAGATACCCTACACTCACTTCAATCAGACTAGCCTAGTTATTCTAGATTTTTATCAGAGAAGAACAGTACATCCCAAAGGACCCTTCTCCTTATCTATGGATTATATTCCCCAGCCTTCGTCGAGATATTATAGATATGACATCCAATATACTAGGCTGCACCGCTAGTGAATTTTTTGATGAGATCATAATATCTATCATGTCAATCTACTCTCTTGGCCAACCACCAGCCATCATATTTGACTATGCAAAGTTTGTTGCTGACAGAATGCATGATCAAGTCATGAGGTTGGAAAATGAAAGAGTGTTTAAATATTCCTCAGTTCTGTATCATTTGTTCTTGTACTATCAAGCTGATAGGTTTCCAATTGCCCTCCAAAAGCTTGATACTAAAGGAAACCCCAGATCAGTGATCTTCTGGACTTCTTTAATTCATTAGTTTGATTCTCAATACTCCTATACAGACTTCATAGACCTCTTTGTTTATCCTGTGACAACCATGCTGCTAGGAAGCCCTCCACCCAGAATCAGTGCAGACATCAGAAGGGTCCTGCAGTTGTCAAAATAGTACAAAGTAGGGGATTGGTACTTGTACCAAAACCATACTGAAATCAGAATTTATGGATGTGAATTGCCACCTTACAAATTGCCAAAGTACCTCCCCATGAGATTGTTTGCTCTAGAGTACTACAGACAAATGATCAATTCAGATGAGGTGCACTTTGTAAGAGCTAAGAAGAAATCCCGACTCAGGATAAAGGATTAACTAGGCCCATTTATTTGTAACAATAGAGAAGTAGGAAGGGAAGCAGATGAAATCCTTCAAAGATTGAAACTGAAACAAAGTTTCATGTGGACCTATGACCCCTACAGCTTCATTTGTAATAGGAGACAAAAGAATAAACTATCTCCTTACATCCACCACAGAATCCCCAAAATTGAACAATATGCTAATCAATCTGAATGGGTGGAAGGCACTTTGATAGATCAAGATAGTACAAAGGTTGTTGTTGATAATGTATTAATGGACTTAGATAGAAGACTTGATGAGGATTCCTTTGTACAGGTTCTAGGAGAGTCTCAGTCTCAGAGACAAGCACAGGGCCACAGTGGGCAGACAGAAGAAGCAGGTCCATCAGCAGAGGCAGAACCATCAGGACAACTAGAATCTTCAGAACAAGCAGAGCCATCAAAGCAACCAGAGCTTTCAAAACAGCCAGAAGAATCTAAATAGCCTGAAATTTCAGAGGAGCTTGCTCAACTTGAAAAAATCATGAGCAATCCTCCTGTTTTGCAGACTCCTCTTAATGAGGAGAGGAGCCTTAAGAGAGACAGAGATGAGGCCACTCCTTCCAGCAGGCCTGCTACCCAAACCTATGCTAAGAGGCAAAGGTTAAACCCATATGCAGAGCAAGAGTACACTGAGGAAACAACAGGGACTTCAAGAGAAGAAAGGACAAAAAGTGGGCACACCATTCCTTCAGGAGGGACACAAGAACCTTCTACCTCTCAAACTCAAATGTTATAAAGGTAGCAGAGTGTGGAAGTATCCTCTTTCAGGGCTCCCATAGGACAGAGCCTAGATATTAAGGAAAAATACAAGGACATCAAAGTAAGGAATTAAAGATTAAATTTGCAAAGCTATGCACATTATCTAAAGATGGCTCTAACAAACCAAACAAGGCTAATGTAAGCCTTTGATATAAAGGAGGGTAAAATGCAGATGAGCTTTCTCAAGCCAACCGTCCAACAATCGAAGTCAATGGCAGATTATCTTAAAACAGATTTTGAGGTCGTGGCAAAGGATATCCATCCTATTGACCAAATAGAGTTGCACAAACAAACTGGAGAAATGGTCTATTCCACTCTGACCAACAAAGCTATAATAGCTCACCAACTTCAAAATTCACTGAATAACATCTCAGCACAATTCCAGTTGGAAAAGGCCTCTTCTCAGGCCAAAGACACTAGAATAAAGTCCTTAGAGGACTTGGTCATAGAGTTGGGACATGATCCCAAGGATGTTAAAGTAGTAGAGCAACTGATAAAGAAGAAAAATGATGACATAGCTGCACTAAAGAAACAACTCAAGATTCCTCCTCTTCATCACCCTCAAACAGCTGAAGTTTTGGAGACACAGAAGGAGGAAGAACTTATGGACCTATTCCTTAAGTTAAATGATCAATTGAAGGAAACTGAGAAGGAATTGGATAATTTGATATAGTCTAAGCAGAGTGAGTTGGCCATCGCTCCTCAGACTGTAATACCTACAGTTTCCACAACAGTACCTTCCACCTTGGTAGCTGCCTTGGCACCAACAATTCCACCAGCGACAACATTTCCAGTGACAGGTACTACATTAGGCATAGGTACATCAACCAGCATTGTGACACCCACAGAGAAAACTACAGAATTGATCAAGGCCATGGAAGAAATGAGCATCCAAGCCACTAAGCTTAAGAAGCTCAGAGAACAGGTGCCAAGTTTAGAAACCAATTGTAAACTTGTACAAATACAGCGTAAAGAAGAAACTCAGAGGAACCTGAGGATGACAGAAAGGATAAATGCCCTTGAGAAGGATTTAACACTTCAAGAACCATTGGGAGACATGAGAGAAATCCTTTGGGCCAACACCATTGATTCCATCAGTGATGTTTGGCCTTATATTCAGATTATTTTTGAGCAAACAGAATTGTTCAAGATGGCCACAGAGGCAATCCACAAAACAGTGGAAGAACTGGGAAATAAACCAGAAGAAGCTAATCAGTTGATTACCTTTTTGAACAACAAAAACATATATGAACTGGATGAATTAGATATACAGGACATAACAACAACCATTATAGAGATCAAAAAAGTCCTCACTAAAAGAAACTTAATGTTAAATTTGGAGAAAAGATGTCAGAGCATCCAAACAGACATTGATAGCTTTATGCTAAAGTATGGCATCTTAAGAGAAAAAGGACTCCCTAGTCCTATGGTGATCCATGATAAGTTAATGACCCAGGAAGATTATGTTGACAAGTTAAACAAGCTGGCCAAAAGCCAAGCTAGTACTTTAGGGGTAAAATCTTTGCCCACTAGAAGGGTGCTTTATGATGGCTTGGAGAATCTGTTCTACATTGAACATGAAGTCAAGCACTTATTCACAAGCAAACCAAATTTTGCTAAGTATACAGAAGCCGATGAAATCTACAGGAAAATGATCAGAATGAAGTTACCTGATAGTGAATGGTGGACCAGTTTGACTGATTTACTATAAGTTACTATAGTAAATATGTAAGGTAAAAGGGTAACTGCCAAGTAAAACAGGTGAAAGAGGATCAAAGAGTATCAGTAGGTCAAAGATGAAAGTAATTCCAGCACATAACTACAAGGAAAACTGTAAGAGCCAAATCCGAGCAACAACAGCCAGCACAGTCATAATTAAAGGGATAACAAACAAACAGTTCTCCATCTCTCTATCTTCGTGTTGAAGATATTTTCTGTTTCCTAGAATAATTCTCATATACTTATGAGATATTTTGTATCAAGTTTTGTATAAATACTTCACAAGTTGAAGTAATTAGTGTGGATTAAAATACATTTCTGTAGACATATTATTTTTGAGCCAAGGAGCTATCGTACTCAAGACTGGACTGGTTTTGCTGGAAATGAAATAACACTGAGGACATTTCACTTGATTCTTGTGCACAGTTGGAAGAAATAAGTACCAATTTCTCATGTTTAAATATTGTATTCTCTTTATGTTATGAAATATTCATATGTGTTTCTTATACTATATTAAAAGAAAACAAGGAATGATATCATCAGAATTAGCTTAAGTTTTCTCTGTTTTAACTGTTTGCTTTCTTTGTGTTTTTTACTAAACTGCCCTGGTCTAGGAATTCTTAATTGCTCCCTTACTTCCGTAGTTCCCCCCCCCCTTTGGTCCATAATAAAGGATTCTTCATTGCCCTTTACTACCGATAATCCTTCCTTTCTTCATCTTAATCCCGGTTAAGGATTCTTCATTGCCCTTAGCCCTGGTTAGGACTCTTCATCCATTTGAACCTGCAGATTTGCTTTTGTTGTGCTAGCCTACTTTGTGCACTCTTACCTTAGTGATTGATCAGATCTAGTTAAGCCACTCTTGATTGACTCCATAGCCCAATGACTTGAATACTTGCTCTGCCCATCTGTTTTCTTAATTCCACCACCCAATCAAAACAAAACAACCCTGAACATTAAGAACTAGCCTAAAATCTTATTCAAACAAAGTTAAATTATAAAGAGAGAGCCCTCTTTGGACTTAGGTTGGCTAGAACCTGAGTGTAAAAGATTGATTTGTGGTTACCTTGGACTATTCCTTCTTTGATAACTTCTAAGGAAGAAATCTGAGTGATAATAGAAGGGACCTGAAGAGGAGGAGAATGTGCTTCTCCTACCAGGAACCTTGAATGTTAGGGAATCTATGTACCCAGGGAAAGGCCCACTATATCAAAGTGTTTTTTGAGAACGAGGATGAGGAGAAGAACCAAATCAGGATCAGGGAGAATCACAAGGAATTAGAGTAGAGTAGTTATAGGAGGAAACCCATGAAGGAGTCATTGATTCTCTTACATGAGTACTAACATATCACACTCTTTGGATCAGGCTAGGAGGAGAATAAGTTCCATTCCATGTTATTGTATTAATTCAATATTTAAGAAAAGTAGCTATAAGTACCATATAAGTCACAGATCTCAAGTAAATCCATATAAGTATCCATTTTTTTGTATTTGCATACTTCCATACTAGAAAAGAGAGGAAAGTGGCATTACCTTATAGTTTAGTTTTTACACAAGATTTTACACTGGCAAAACCTTCTACTGTTTATGCAATAATGGCATGATGTCAGGAGGATACTCTCTATGATTCTCTACTAATATCCTCTCCATAACTCGACATTATACAATCCACATGATATCCCCATGCCAAAGATCCACCTCCATTTTTTTGGATGCCATGATCTTGGGAGAGTGTGGATGCATCCCTCTCAACATTACCTTCTTACCATCTAGCCCTATAAATGAAAATTCCAACTCCTAATAGTTCATTGTATGTGTCCCAATCAAATAGAGCCATTGGACCCCTAATACCACATGGGAGTATGGGTAGTATACTACAAAGAAGTTATTGGTAATTGTGTAGTTTCCCATTCTTAGACTCATGTTGGGAACTATTTTGGTGTATGGCATGCGATTATGCTCCTTCTTCCTCAAAATCAAGATTGCGAATCCTCCAAATTCTTCAGTTGTCAATCCCCTTCTCGCTACAAATTCTGCATCAGTAAAATTTTGGGAGGCCCCGACATCAATTAACAAGATCACATTTTTCCCTTTTATGGTATGCCTAATCCAAAGAGTGTGATACCTTAGTACTCTTGTAAGAGAAACAATGACTCCTTCCTGGGTCTCCTCCTTAACTGCTCTACTCTCATTCCTTGTGATTCTCCATGATCCTACTTTGGTTCTTCTCCTCATCATCATTCTCGAAAAACACTTTGATATAGTGGGCCTTTCCCTTGGTACATAGATGCCCAAGCACCCAAGGTTCCTGATAGGATAACCCCATCCTCGTCCTCTTGAGGTTCCTTCTGGTCTCATCATCCATCTTTTTCTTCACTGACCACTCCTTTTGTAGTTTCTTGATCTCTTTTCCCTTTTGAGGGAAAGCTGGTTTGTGAGGAAATTTGGACTTTGGTACCCCATCTTGCATATCCCTTGCCTTTCTAATTGTATATTATAAGGTTGTGGGTTTATAGGCTCTTACAAATCCACGCAAGGGTTCTGACAGACCTTCTATGAACAACATAACTGTCAAGACCATTGAAATATCAATGACCATCACAACCAATCTATGAAAATCAATGATATAGGATTAAAACCTCTAAGTGATTAATCTATCAACCTTCCTATGTGATAGTCGTTGGTGAAATTTTTGTATGGTCTCTCGGTCGTGAACAATGACAATGACTAAATTTTGAAAGCTACTTTGTCTCCTTATCTTGAAGCTCACAATATAACCCTTGGTCTTTAGATAATGTATATAAGAACCGATAAGGGCTTGATCTTTGTTGGAAGACTTAGATCTCGACCTCGTAATGATCAGATGTCGTATAACGTACCCAAATCAAATATTAAAACGCTTTTCTTCATCTAATTCACATCCACAAACCAAATAATGAAAATAATCAAACCAACTAGGGTGATATCAGGTCTCATGAAACATGGGTTGCCAGTTATGGTGAAACCAGTTCCCACCAAAGCTAGCAAGAGGATCTCGCTTGAAACCCTTACTTATTGAAAACTCACGTGGGCCTTAAATCAAAATGTAGAGAGAAAATATCTAGATCGAATGCCTTCCCTTCCTCCTTCCTTCTTCCTTCTTCCTTTATAGATTTTGATTGGGCCTTTTCCCAGTTTCTAGAATTGACCACAATACCATTGGCAACTACTACAAGAAAATACCATCAACAAATACCTTGGATGAATACCACATCCCCCCTAATTATTTATTGAAATCCCCTTGTTGCTAGCCTAAGGGAAGGAAGGGCCAACAAGGGTGTCATCTTCCAATAGTCTATTGGTCCGAGATATTATAACATATGCACATATACAAAAGCAGGTTTTTGAAAACACAAACTAACTTCCAAAAGTTTTTTATACTTATCATAGATTGATTATTAGAAGATCCCATTTAATTTATATGGTTGTGCTAGTACCATTGCTGGTGTACAACAAATTAGCAGCTGGTGTACAACAAATTAGCAGTTTAACTAAGTCTTTAATTGTTATATGTTTTATATTATGTTTTTTTTGTTTTAATTATAATTTTACATTGTTTATTTTTAAATTTGTTTTTAATACATAAATAGATTCAAATTTTTGGATTGTGCAGATTACACAACTCAAATCCACAATTCCAACAATCACTGATTTTATGCATCACTTTGAAAATCTATTTGAATCATTGGAATGATTTGTTACAAATAGTGGCATAGTACCATTGTTCAAAGTTTTGGTTTTTTTTGGCCACATTTGATGATACAAATATTGGTGGATTATATTTTTTCATTGTTTAAATTGCATTTCCTAATCCATAAATAAATTTAGAGCATTAAAAAAAAATGAAAAAAAAAAGAAAGAAGAAAGAAAGAAAAAGAAGAAGAAGAAAAAAAAAGGTTCAATTTTATGATTCCAACACACCTCATTTAAGTTTTGGACAAAAACTAAAAAAAATTATAACCTCAAAAAACAATGCTTAAAAGAATTAGTCTATACTATAAATTTTAGCTAGTATTGTTTATACATTTGTGATTTTTTTTTTCCTATTTAAAGAATCTATTATAAATATTAGAATGATTGTTTTTTAGGTTAGACCAAATTACTTTAATATTCGAGACAAATCTAGTGTCTATCAAAGAATGCATACCGATTTCCATTTTGTTTTGAGAGATATGTAACATGATACACGAGCTTCAGAAATATTACCATCTATTTATAAAATAGTGATAAGAAAACTTTAAAACAATAAAGTATATTAGTAATATATATATAATTTGATTATATCTTAATGTTTTTTAAATTATGTTATTAAATATGTAACATAGCAAGAATGTGCTATATATAACACACATTTCAACACTTGATTAATAATTATATTTAACACTTTCCACATTTATTAAATATAATTAATATTTTTTATTTTTATGATTTTTATTATTAAATATATGTTTAATATTTTTTTAATTAAGAAGAGTTTCTCGTTAGAAATTACATAGAAGAAAATTTTGCTGACGTGTTTCGAACCAGTTAGCGTGGTCATCAAGACCAAATAAATATGTAGATTATGATACAAACTTAAATAGAAGTCTATGTAAAGACCAAAAAATCATATAACAACTAGTTTATGAAAATTAATATTTTAATAATAATAATATTCTTATAATTTTTATTATTAAATATATGTGAAATATAATTAATATCTTTTTAATTTAATAATTTTATTATTAAATATACACTAATATATATAAAACTTTTCAAAATACACTTATAGATATACCCCACCCTTCCAAACTGCACCATCAAATATCTACACATACATTCCACAATAGAATCTATAAGAAGCGCACCATGCGAATAAAGCATAACCCTTAATTATACAATAGCAATTATATTGAACAATAATACAACGAGAGGAACGTTGCATTTGAAAGAAATAAAGCAGCCATATAAAATTAATTTTAGTTTATTAATGTTGATGAAAAGTAAAGTGATATGATACACTAGTAATTGCCCCAAAAGGTGCAAAGAAAGGGCGATAGAATTTTTAAATTGAGAAACATGCATTTTAATTTTCATAATCAAACAATAACAATTCAAACATTAAATTTATTTATTTTTTGTTTATTTTTTTACTAAGTTTATAATTTGTAAGTATATCAGAGTTTGTGGACTGATGTTGAGGAGAG
The DNA here is from genome assembly GCA_031772625.1 of Pinus tabuliformis. Taxonomy (NCBI): domain Eukaryota; kingdom Viridiplantae; phylum Streptophyta; class Pinopsida; order Pinales; family Pinaceae; genus Pinus; species Pinus tabuliformis. The sequence continues at coordinate 817,364,909 of CM062810.1, read as the reverse complement.
TGAGGGCGCAGGGCGAATAGCTAGGGTTTCAGGGCTGTTGTAGAGGCGGTTCTCCATGGAAGGGCGCAAAGGAGGGAGCTCCACTCCCTCCTACAAACAGGCTGTGACCAACAGGGGTAAAAAACCAATGGAATATGATAGAGGCCCTTCAATGGGAAGGAATAGGAATAGTGAAGAGGAACAAGATGGACAGAAGTCAAAGGAGAATAACATCACTAAGGAAAATGAGGAAGAAGACAAGGAACAGGGAACAAAAAACAAAGCACACATGGGTCCATGTAAACCCAAAGCTGCAGTTACACCCAGAGTTATTTTAAATGATCCGACTCTGCAGGCGCACGGGGACCACATGGCCCACTGAAAAAGCTTTACAAATGTGGATAAAATACCACTGGAAACCAAAAGGAAGCATTGACCTACACCTTGGGTCAAAGGGTTTCTTCACTGTGGTATTTGCAAACATCGAAGATAAGGACAGAGTTTTTGAAGGAGGGCCCTACTTTTATGCTGCAGCTGGTCTCTATATGAGACCATGGATCATGAATTTTGTTCCGGAACGTGAGACCTTTACTTCGGTCCTGGTTTGGGTAAGACTCTATTCTCTTCCTCTTGATTACTGGCAAACAGAGTCCTTATCTGCCATAGGAAATAAGTTAGGACGTTTTGTCAGAGCTTCTGAAGCCACTAGAAGGGGAAAGTATACTTCCTTTGCTAGAATATGTGTGGAGATGGATCTCTCTGGAGCTCTACCGGATGAGGTAATCTTGGAAGTATTTGATGAAGAATGGGTGCAAACTGTGGATTACGAACATATTCCATTCAGATGTCGCAAATTCCATGAGCATGGGCACCTATTCAGAGACTGCCCTCTCACTAAAATAGAGAATAAGAGTAAAGCTAACACAATGAAAGATTCTGAAAGCTTTCACAAAGTGGCAAACAAAGGAAAAGGAAGCAAGAGGGGGCCAAAGATACAAAAATCAGAAGGGCAACAAGCCAGTCAAAATAGGTTCCAAGTTCTTGAAGAGGAAGAAGGGATAAAAAATGCAGACCAGACAAAGGGAGAAGGTTTAATGGAGGAGGGGAAGAAGAGGACAGGGAACAAACACCAGATAAAAATAAGCAGAATGAAACTATGTTGAGTGATGCAGAAACAGAGATGGATCATGAGATGACCCAAAGTGAGATGGAAATGGAGGACCAAGAACTTCAGGAGATTCTTGAGAAAGAGAACCTAGATCTGGAAGATTTCTTGAATCAAGGAACCAAGGAAGGGATAGACTCGTTACCTCCAGAAGAGTTCAGCAGAGTCCAACAACTGTTTATATGGAAAACCCAAAACAAAGGGCCAGAGAGGCAAAGAAACAAGGAAAGGCAGGGTAGCGAAGGGGTAAAAACAGTGAAAACCACACCAGGATTAGCACCCAGAAACCCAGGAAAGAAAAGAGGTAGGAAAAAGCAGAATGAACTATTGATGGAATGTGGAAAGCTAATGATAGACTCAGGTAAGATGAAAGACCTAACTAGCTACTCCTTTACAAATCTTTAATAATGAAGTTCACTTCTTGGAATATTAGAGGTCTAGGTAGTAAAAGAAAACAGAGACTAATTAGTAATAGAATGAAACAAACAACACCAGATGTGATCTTCATCCAGGAAACTAAATGTTCCATTCAAAAAATAAAAGAGATTCATAGCAAATGGCTCAATCGATATGAGTTTCTGGAAGTCAAAGCAGAGAATACAACAGGAGGTATACTCACTCTTTGGAATCCAAAAAAAATAGACATTTTAGATGCTGAGGCATCTAGGGAATATTTATCAGTGGTCATGCAGCCTATGGGAGATAAGGAAACCTACCTGGTCACAAATGTTTATGGCCCCCAAAGACTAGAGGGTAAACTCAAGTTTCTAGATTCTCTGGAGGATCTCAGAGACAGACATTTAGGCATTCCATGGATCTTGGGAGGTGATTTCAACATGATCAAATCACTTTCGGAGAAAAAAGGGGGAACCAGAGTTCTAAGTAAAGACTCTCTGAAACTTCAAACTTTTATAGATATTATGAAGTTAGTGGACATTGTAATGAGTAATGGCATCTTTACTTGGAACAATAAAAGAGGAGGAGAGTCTCAGGTGGCCTCAAAATTAGACAGATTCATGATCTCAGAGGACCTTATGCTCAATGACAAGGAAATATCAGCAAGAATTCTCCCCTTTGGAGGCTCAGATCACTAGCCGGTTCATCTGGAGGTGCAGGGTATTGGTACCCCCCGGAACAGACCTTTTCGATTTGAAAATATCTGGCTTTCCCACCCAGATTTCATCAGCAACATCGCCAAATGGTGGTCAGAAGATTTGAACATTCAAGGCACAAGAATGTTCCTTCTTCAGAAAAGACTAAAACACATCAAGCTCCGGCTCAAAGATTGGAATAAGAATGAATATGGCAATATTTTTGAGGCAAAAAAAGCTGTGGAAGGTAAAATGCAGGAACTCAACCAAGCCCTTATCATGGATGACTTCGATGAGGTTAGAAGTGATCAAGCCACCAAATATAATCAAGACTGGGAGAATTTATGTAAACAAGAGGAAATATTTTGGAGACAAAAATCTAGGGTTCAATGGCTCAAAGAAGGAGAACGCAATACTAGATTTTTCCACAGATCCACTATGGCGAACAGAGCTCACAACAGAATTTCATTGATCAAGGACGAGGGAGGTAATCTTCACAACTCTCATGAAGAGATAGAAGCTGTACTTGTTCAGCACTTTCGAGGCATAGCTAAGGAAACCTGTTATGACAGAGAAAACTCCATCAGGGACTTCACTAGACATATACCTAGGCTGGTGTCCAGAGAGGACAATTTCAACCTAAACAAGCCAGTGACCGAAGAGGAGGTTAGTGAAGTGCTCAAAGAAATGCAAAACGGTAAAGCGCCTGGCCCGGATGGTTTCAATGTAGATTTCTTTAAGGCTTGCTGGAATATTGTAAAACAGGATATTCTGAATGTAGTAGAAGATTCTCGGATGAATAGAACTATTTTGAAAGCGCTGAACACCTCCTTCATCGCCCTGATCCCTAAACAGGAGGTAGCCCAAACTCCTGACAGGTTTAGACTGATAGCTTTATGCAATGTGGTTTACAAGATAATATCAAAAGTGGTGGCCAATAGACTCAAACCTCTCCTTCCTACCCTTGTTTCTGTGGAACAATCTGGGTATGTGGAAGGAAGGCAAATTCTCAATAATATCATTCAAGCACATGAGGTGGTACACTCTCTGACTAGCAACAGAAAGGCTGGTATGATCATGCAATTGGACATAGCCAAGGCCTATGATAAATTGAATTGGACTTATATCAGGAAAATTCTTATTGCTTTTGGGTTTGATCACAACTGGGTGAGATGGGTCTTGGCCCTGGTTACTTCCTCCAGCTTCTCAATTCTGGTCAATGGCTCTCCTTCTGAGACTTTTATTCCTTCTAGAGGCCTCAGACAGGGGGACCCACTCTCTCCCTTTCTCTTCATCCTCATGATGGAAGGACTGGGTCGGTCTATCAAGCATGCAAAAGAAGTTGGTAAGATCAAAGGTCTCCAACTTTCTGACAGGGGACAGGCTTGGACTCATCAATAGTTTGTTGACGACACCATGCTGCAGGGAATCCCCACAGTCAAAGAAGCTCTTGCGTATAAACAAATCCTAAACGACTTTGCCAGGGCATCAGGTATGGAAGTTAATCTCTCCAAATCTAAGATTTTTTTCTTCAATACTAATATTGCTATTCAGAAGAACATTGCTAAAATTCTGGGCTTTCAAAGGGAATCTCTCCCCTCAATATATTTGGGGGTTCCTCTAACTGCTAAGCCATTACACAAGAGCATCTGGGAGCCGGTGATTAATAAATTGCAAGATAAAATAAGGAAATGGACTATGAGGTCCTTAAACTTGGCTGGTAGGTTGGTGCTCACAAAGGCTGTTCTTCAATCAATCCCAGTTTTCATGCTATCTGCTCTCCCTGCTCCTAAAGGAGTCTTGCATCTATTCAGAACCATACAGAGAGACTTTCTCTGGGGAAAGGGGAAGAAAAGAAGAAATGGGCCTTGGTAGCCTGGGAAAAAATTTGCAAACCTAAAAACCATGGGGGTCTTGGTTTGGATGATCCTGACATTCTAAGCAAGGCTTTAGGGGCTAAATTATGGTGGCGCTGGGTAAAATAACCAAAGGCTCAGTGGGCTATAATTTGGAAAGAAAAATATGCCAGCTCATGGCAAAGTAATGACCATATACGGATGGATGGAAATATTAAGGGATCACACATTTGGAACAAGGCCTGGGAAAATAGAGGCCTAGTCCAAGATAACAGCTTCTGGGAAATTAGAGAGGGAGACTTAGCTCTATTCTGGGAGGACAGATGGAAACAAGAACCTATTTTGTTAAAAGAGGAATTGAAGGACCTCAAGGCAGAGGCAGATACTAAAGGACTATCCAAAGTAAAGGATTTTTGGGATCAAACCAACAGTATAGGAAAATGGAGAACATGGAGGAACTTTGATTTCAGGGACGACAACCCCTTAAAAGCTAAAGCTAAAATGCTAATGCAAGAGTTAGATCGAAGGAAAATTTTAGTGTCAGGAGGGAATGACCAGCTGAGATGGGGCAACAACAATGAGGGTACCTTCAATCTTAAGGAAGCAAAATTCATTCTCCTTGGATTGGACTCCCAGGCTCCGGACAGAGCTTGGCAAAGACTATGGAGGCATCAAGGTTGGATGAAAATTAAACTCTTCATGTGGCTGGTCTAGCATAGGAAGATTTTGACTTGGGATAACATTCGGAAGAGGGGTGTTCTGGGGCCTTCCAGATGCCAACTCTGTGAAGCACAAGAGGAAACAATGGAGCACCTTCTCAACAATTGCACCTTTACCTCCAGGTTGTGGGATTCTTTTGCCACCATTTTCCAACAGTCAGATAGGGACAAAGGGAGTATCATCAACACCCTAAACAAGTGGAGAAGCAACTTTTCGAATAATGAAGTTCTTGGCTCAGCTTGGGCTCTAACGCCAAGCTTCATTATTTGGAATATTTGGAAAGAAAGGAACAACAGAATCTTCAAGAATGTAAAAAAACCATCCCTTTACCTTTTGGAACAGATCTTAAAACAACTTAAGGAGACGGTGGGTACTTTGTCTGAAATCTCCCTAAGAATCCACCTTCGGCACCAGAATTGAGGATTCTCTGTCAGCTAGGGTTGCAGGGACTCATTCCTCAGGGCCTGGATAGGAAGATTCTCATTCGGGACTCTGAGCTTGATTTTTGGCACCCCCCCTAAAGGGTTTTTTGAAATTCAATATTGATGGTGCCTCAAAGGGCAACCCGGGTACTGCGGGTCATGGTGGGGTTTTAAGAGATGAAAGAGGAAATATTATGTTCATCTTCTATGGACACTTAGGGAGAGCCACCAACAATATGGCGGAAGTTATGGCTATGGAGCAATGTTTAGAATTCCTGATTCAGGATAATCGACACAATGTGATTGTTGAAGCAGATTCTGAGTTAATCATTAACTCGGTCAAGAGAATCAGCTGGGGTACGGAGCCGGAAAAGGCCTCAAGAAACTGGAGGCTGACCCAGGTCTTTCAATGGATCCACAGTCACCTTCTGTGCCTCCGAACAGTCAATTTTAAACATGTGCGAAGAACGGCCAATAAATTGGCGGATCTTCTGGCCAATCAAGGAGTGAACTGCACAGAAAATAGGGTTGCAATGAAATGGCAAGAGCTACCTCAGAATAGACTAAAGGCGAAGTGCCACGACCAGGCTGAGGAAGATAGGATGGTGTTTCGGAACAGGGCCATGGAGGGAAGTACAGATGACTCAGAAGCGTTATGATCAGTGGAGTGTTCACAATCAAGTATCCAGCGGGTGACATGCATCGGCGGGCCTCTACAGCCCGGGGCAATACTCTCAAAAAGGCTAACAGTGGTTGTAGCCCGGGAGTTTTAATTTTTTGGGTGTCAGGCAGGATGGCGGAAGCTTCTTCTCACAATGGTACAGGTAGAGCAGATATGGCGAGAGATTAGAATCCGGGAACCCTCGGCGTCCCCGAAAACCTGGGTTTTTCGTCTTTGATCGTAATACCACGGCCAGGGTGGTTTTTGGGTGATTGCAAGCCTCGCAAGCGGGAAGCAGTTTTTCCATTTTGGGAGCGATTCCATTCAGTGAGCCCCATGTGGCAGTGGGGTCGGATGAATAACCGCCCTAATCGCACGCTATTGTTCGGCGATGTTGATCGGTGCGATATGACCCTCAACTGTAGGATCTTGCGAGGAGGATCTACGGTTCGTATGGATCGAGCAAGTTGGTGGGTCCACAGGGGTAAATGTCGGGAGTCTAAGCACAACGAAATTGTCCACAGCCGTAGGATCGGGCAAGACGGTTCGATGGTCAAGATCAAAGATGTTGGTCAGGAAACTGGCGGGAGATGTCAGGGTTTAGTACTCCAGGCGGGAAGCAAATGTTCTTGGAGGGATGCACCTTTTTTTTTCCCACGTTTCAAAGACATACGGGTTGTGAGTTTGCGGACACGAAATATTTTGGAATGGCACATTTGTTCCGCTTCGAGTCCAACTCTATTTTGGATTTCTTTTGTGCGTTCTAAGGTTTGGGTGTAGGATTCGAGGCATATGCCTCGGGCCCGTTATTAGTTATTGTTGAGTTTTCTCCTTGGTCTATATCTTACCGAGGAGTGTTGTATCTTATGTATTTTATTTACTGATTAATGAAAAAGAAGGTCTGACTCTTGCTTTAGCAAAAAAAAAGTATATCTGAGTTTGTTAACAAAAGCATGCATTCTAGAATGCCATTACAACTGCAAGCTGAAACATTAAATAATAGACACTCAAAATGCCAATGCATTCTAAAAATCAACCAAATTAAATTAAATTGAGTGTGTCACAGATCCATTTATGCATGCAAAAACATTTATAAAAAACAAGAAATTGTAATGTGGTTAAAAATTGTATTGCTAATACATGGCTTCTTGTAAAACGTTAAAAGTTCAAATTCAAAGGTTAGAAAATATGCATCTAGGAATCAAATCACTATGCAAAGACATTGCATTCATATTTAATTATAGGTTCCTAAGAATTGAGATAGTCAAGTAAAATTCAATTAACCACATGTAGTTTTTCTATATTGAATTGTAAATAGTGTTTTTCCATTCAATTGTAAACGATGGAGAGTTCATTCATGTAATGGGAAAATTTGACATCTTTGCATATTCATCTAAATTTTATTTTCAATGTAAAGCAATAATTGTCTCCACATTGAATTACAATTTTTTATTTTAATAAAAAAATATTATATATATATATATATATATATATATATATATAATTTTATTTTTTTATTATTTTTATTTTATATTTCAAGAGTAGAATGAATTGTAGGTCCATATATTGCTACACATAGAAACAAATCTTTGGACATTATTCCTGTAAGCATTGAGCTTTGTAATTAATATTTGTGATGGAAAATTATTATTTTAATTGTAGAATTTCCATACATAGAAATAAGTATTTGGACATTATTACCCTAAGAATTGAAGTCAATAATTGATCTGTCATGGAAAATATTATTTTACCAAGCCAAAATTTTGCATAAGCATCTTAGTGAGAAAAAAACATATTTGAAAACAAATCCAATTTATATAGCTTCCAAAATACTTCTACTACTTCAATTAGTAAAGGGAACCTAGCTTTCCTTTATATTTATGCAACAAATATAATAAATCAAAGTATACTATTAAGGTAAGGCTATTGTTACTGGTTATGCAATTTAGCTTGCCTTCATATTTATGAAACAAATATACAACTCAAAAGTATACTATTAAGGTATGGAAATGTCCTTCATATTTATGAAACAAATATACAACTCAAAAGTATACTATTAAGGTATGGAAAATGTCCTTCATATTTATGAAACAAATATACAACTCACAAGTATACTATTAAGGTATGGAAAATGTCATTGATTCCATAATTCATAGAACATAACAAAGTAGGTCATAATGGCACATTATCTATTCTATTGCCTTGTAAACCATTTTTAATTAAGAGGAAATAAAAATAGTGCAAAAGGAAATGTTAGTATTTCTATGTTGAAGTCCGTGATCTAAAAAAAAGCTCCATCCAAGATGAATTGCTTCCTTTGCATTTTCCACAATGTTCTTAATCATTGATGGCTTCTTGATCTCATATGCACTGTAAGTTAAGTCTATCACGAGACTTCTTGAGGAACCTTCTACACATCATACATGCCATCTCATATGCACTGGAAGTTAAATCTATCACTAGGCTTCTTGAGGGATTGTCTACACATCATACATGCAATCTCATATGCACTGTAAATTAAGTCTAAAAAATATTTTCACTCGTCTACTAGTTATTGTTTTACATTATTTTACATAAGATGTAAAACTAAATTCAATATTTGTATCATGTATTAAAGAAATTTTTTATTTATAATATTTCCTTTTAAAGATTAATTACGAAAACAAAAAAATTTGTTAAGAGAATAATTATAAAATTAAATTAAAAATAGAAAAAAAGAATTAAACGTAATAATTTTTTTCCAAGACTATCATTCCAATACTTTTTGAGTCCCTCACCCAATAATCTTGAACAATGAAGATTATTAAAGTTATTAAAGTTTTTGTGAAAAATATTTACCTTACGAAAAACATATTTATTTAAAAATTTATTTTTTATTAAAAAATATAATTTAATATATATATATATATATATATATATATATATATTTAACTAAAAATATAATAAATTAAAGTTCATCAAATTTCACATAAGAGTTATATTAAAGAAATACTATTTATTATAATAAAAAAGAGTTATTGAAAATATATAAGTTAAATCTTTTGACTCCTGAATTTTCATTGGAGTGATGTTTTCACCAAAATCCAAGAGGGAGCTGTGTGGAATAGTTTGTATGTAAGGCATGGCTCCGTGCACAACTAGCTATTGTTAAAAAACAAGTAATGTAAAATTATTTAGTTTCTTTAGTTTTATGGTAGTTGCTCATTATGCTAAATCCCTTGGATGAAGTTGATTACTTATCACCATTGAAGTTGATTACTTATCACCATTGGGTTTAGAGGGTTATGATCCATCCCCAATCAGGTTAAGTGGGAAAATTTAAAATTCAAATTGAATTGACATTGAAATAAGAGATTGAAATTAAGATAATCTCATGATTTAAGTAAAATTTAATTATGTGAACAAAATTTCATTGGATTCAACTAAACCTATAAATTATGATCGATAGAAATTCAAATTTAACCAGAATAAAAGAACTTACATCTAAAATATTAAATTATGGGATAAATTGATTTTATGTAAAATGATCTTTTTCTTGGATGTATTAAAATTATATGAAAAAGTTGTATTATAAGATAAATTGATTTTCTTTGAAATGATCTTTTCCTAGATGTACTATTTTGTTTGTTTCTGGAAATTTTAAGACTTAGAAAAAAAATAAATTTAAATTTAAAATTTAAAATGCTAAAATATAAATAAATTTCTATGGAAAACTTTAATAAAGTTTTCACAGAATCAAAGACAAATCTTTAACCGGCAAAAGAACAAATTTATCCATAAATCCTTGAGTTTTCATTTTCCACAAGTTAACACAACCGAATCATCTTTGTTCAAACGCTTCCCCAGAGCAACCCCTACATCATTTTCATAACCCAACAAAATCTATAACTTATTGTCTCTGCCTGAATCTATAACTTGTTGTCTCTGTCTATCTAAAATATATACCAATAATTGTTCACGAGAAATATGTGTTGATAGAGGAGAATGCACTGATACCCAAACTTAAGACTCGGTTGTCAAAGCCTCTTGAGCTGGCCGAGAGAACAATGGAAGAATTCTATGATTCTTGAATATTCACGACTCTATTTACACAGGACAGTGAGAATAGTGGGTAAAATTTGGAAAATTAATCTATTTAAATATAAACAACCGCCGATAAACCGCGTCCACAATTCCCTTCAATTTGTTTATCGGCTCCAATCCAATCCAGATAATGGTTGATTCTCGTTCCCATCAAAATAACACATCAGAACAACAAAAAAAGAATGTAAGGGTAAAGGCAAGAAATGAATGTAAGAATAATATGATTGGAGAAATCTTGCTTATAAATAATCAAGGAACAATTTAAAATCTTGGTTAACATTTACAAGCGAGCATAGTTCGGAAATGTTACAGTTAACAAATGTAGTTAGGTCTTTCACTCTGGCTGTCAGTACAATTGTGTATAGGAGCCATAGGTTTGTGGCCATGGAACTTAGCGCAGATCCTGTCAAATTTACACCCAGTCTGGGCCAAGAGTACTGATTAATTTCTAATTGCTGATAGTAAATGCTTGCTGCTACAATACATGGTTGTTTGATTTTTGGACATGGGCTGGTTTTGAAAAGTGGTAACCAATACTAATTGGGTTGGATTTGTAGTACTGGTGAGGTAGTTTTGCTGGTTTGTTATTCTTTGTGATCAGGGCGTGTTTCTAAAGGCATATTAGAAAAATCAAATAACAACTTAAATTAAAAAATGAAAATTAAAATTGATACTACCATATCTTACTTACCATGCAACATATGAGATTCCATTGTTGATAATATTTCTAGCCGAAAATAACAACATCAGGCTCCACTATATTGAATAGCTTTGCAACAACTTTCAAAACTCCTCTGAAGAATACAGGCCCAGACACTCCACAGAGCGGTTTCTCAAGTCTCTCGACCCTAATCCATGTCTCGCACCCATTCTCACTGCTTTCCTCGAGGCAATACATAGTTTTTCAAGTCGCACTGCATTCTTCCCCGAATGTTTTTCCATCTCCTCGCACATAAATATTACATTTGCCTACTTTAATAGAACAAGGGATAATAGTCATCGCGTTAACTGAACGAGGGATAATAGTCATCCTGCGTGCAGGAAAATTTGTTGGTCGTGCACCACAAAAATAAATCGACATTATGAACACCCTCCTGCAGCGAGTGAAACAACAGGTGTATAGGCGGTTGCGGAAAATGGGGAGGCAAGTACAGACAATCCACTTTTGAAGGAATACAGAGGTGTGGGAGCTGAGAGGACGCATCCACAACACAATGAAAGAGTTTACCTTCATGGCTAGATCTCAGAAAATGGGGAGGCAAGTACAGACAATCCACTTTTGAAGGAATACGAAGGTGTGGGAGCTGAGAGGATGCATCCACAACAAAGTGAAAGAGTTTACCTTCATGGCTAGATCTCCGCCCTCTGCCGTCGATGAGACCACCGCCACCAAGAGAGACAGGTGCCAAATTATAGGGAAATCCACAAGAGAGACAGGTGTCAAATTACAGTGCGATGGGTACATGTCAATCAGATCAGAGTATGTCACATGTCAATCAGAAAATAGAAATGTTGACGATTGAACTAATTCAAAAGGAAGGCTTATCGGCCTAACAAAAAAAAAACAACTTTTGTAAAATGATGGTATTGTATGATAGTTTATCAATTAAAAACTAATAGCATGCATTTCGGATTTTAGAAATGAAAATAACATTTAAAACCATGCTTATAATGTAATGTTTAATCAAATATGGAATACTATATGATTATTGTTATTTTCAAGAGTGATCAAATGAAAATTTTAAGAGCTTAGTAACATCAAATTACAAAGTATTTGGATTTAACACTTACAAGGTATTTGTATTTAATATTATGTATCTTGAATTATATGGTCTAATTTATTCAATGATATAAAATCCATTAAATGCTCTATCATATTATATTTTAACACTGTATTAAGCGCAGTACACACTATTTTAGTTTGAAATCTGAAGGTTAACCTGTGTGAAACTAGAAACCTTTTTCATTAAAAATATGATTTAACGCATGCTATAATACTTTCTTTCTATTACGGATAAATCCCTTGAATAAGTTCTTGAAAAATAACATTGGAGTGAACACGATGCGTTAAAACCCCAACACCGTATAATAATACAAAGTGAAAAAAAAAATGCATAAAAACCCTCCCTTTCTATGAACTAAAATCAACGTCCATTCCCTTGATCGAGGTGATAAAGAGGGAATGTACGAAAAAGTGGACAACGCAAGGGAGAGGACGGCCAGGACGGCCACCTACTACCCTCACCGGAGATCAAATGGCTATGGTGGTGTCCTGCATGCCTGCAGGAATTTCAAGGCAGCGTAGTGGAAGAAGTGAAGGGAGAGAGGAGGTAAGAAGTGGCGGCAGTAGTGGGATGGGACGTGGGCCAGATGGGCTGGGATACATGAGGGTGGTAAGGGTGGGAGCAAAACTTAATATGCAACGAAGGGAGAAGGAGAACGGTGTAGTGCAGGAGCAGGGATCTTCGGCGAGCGAGAGTGATTACGGGAGGCGATAAAGGAGAAAATGGCTCGCCTAGGTAGAGGCAGGGGCCGCGGAGGCAGAGGGCGACAAAGCCAACAATGCCGAAACGAGCCGTCAACCTCGGTGCCAACAAGTTAGAGGAAAGGAAGGAAAACCATGAGGACGGCAGTCCAGGAAGCTGCTCGAGCCTATAAAGAAGGGACAGACGTGGATATTCAACAACTAATTCAAGAGATGGAAGACAATATAATGGAAGAGGAATTGGAACCTGAGATGGAGGAATGGGGAGATATTATCCCCAACCCAGGGCATACTAGAGGCCGAATGACATTGTATCGGCAAGCTCTGCATGTATACTGGGTTTTAAAGAGGTTACTAGCTAAGGCTCTGGAGCAGGTGGCAGGAGAAGTGGCAGCAATAGCTCAAGGCATGCCTAATATTAAAAAGGAAATGAAAAACTTGCAGATCATCATGATAATGCAAGACAACAAGTTGGATGAAATCCAGCAACAGTTGAAGAAATTGTCACCTGCACCAAATGACTTGACGGCAACACCTGTTAATGCAGATTTTGATGAAGAAGACCGGAAGGATTAGTCCTTTACAGTTTTCTTGTCTGATTATTTTGCGGCTAGCTTTTCTTTTCAGACGTTTGTATGTTAGTGTGTAGTATGTTTAGTGTTTTTAGATGTGCTGTTCATGTAGCATGGATAGAAAGACTAATTAAATTTTGTTATTGGATGGCATATAACAAACTTAGGTGGCCAACAGACTTGGTTTCCCATATGAGCAAGTTGAGGCCACCAGAATGTTGTATCTGGAACAACTTGTTTATTAAATAGAAAAGGAAGGTACCACCCTAGCTTACAAAAAAAAAAATCAACGTCCATTAACCTAGACAACTTGAGCATTAACCCATTTTACTTCATTGCAAGCCAAAAATTCAACCACCAGAGCCACATCTTTCACCCTCCCTAACAGCTTAAACAAACTCTATTTGGCTGCAACTTGCACCGCAACCTCGCTCCTCTCGATAAAGAACATATCCGTGGAAGAAGTCCGTAATAGATGGGTATGTGCTCTAAAAAAAATATATGGGTGAGGCACTAAAGAATCACACATTTAGTTTAACGAATGAATCATCAATAATCGATGAAACAAAAATAAAATCAAGTGACCATGTCATGGAATGCAACGTTATCAGTTTAGGGTCAGGAGAGTAGTGGCTAAGGTGTTGACGAAATCCGAATTAAGTCATTAAAAATATCTATGAAGGATGCCTGCTTACAACTAATGATTAGGAATGATTTTACTAGTTGAATCCACTATTAAGATCGGATAAATTGGTCTGCTTCCTTCCCAAATCCAAAGTTCTTCTTCCACAAGTGTAATGACGACCTCATTCTTCCATTATCCAAGAGCAAGAAACAACACAAGTTATCACCAGATTGTTGGAATGAATAAAATTGCCACAAAGAAAACCAAATGTAATTGATTCTACTTAATTCAAACGAGCACGGGAGGAAACAAATTTAGGCTTGGGGATTCAAGCAACGTTATTAATGTTTCCTGGATATGATAATAAATTAAGGAGTAGTCTATAACTGCAAAGGTCGATGGAGGGTGGTGGGAATTAATGCAAGGGTGATGATGGGACAGGAGGGGGAGGAGGAGGCATGTAGTTTAACGAGGCAAAGGAGTTGCTCGGAAAGTTATGGAAATTCCGGTCATATTTAGAGAAAATCTGGTAAGGATTTTTGTAAATCCAAGTTATAGTTGTTAAAATTCAAAATTTTAGGTGTCCTATACATTTTTGATGGTGTTGAATCCATTTCCACCATCAAAAACACGATTCAAAAACTGCCTCTAGAAGATTTTTTGAAATTTTTTTACCTAGATTTCGGTGACTTTTGGCCGTTCGAGCAATTCCTCCACCTCATTAGAGACTCCGAGGAGGAGGAATCCCACAGTGCAGAGAGGCATTCGAGGGTGGGGCCACAAACGAGAGGCAAAGCTTGACAGGAGGAGACGAAGTCAAAAGCTGGGGGTAGAGTCAGACGTCGGTGACAGAGTCACCCGAGGGGGGTCACATCACTCCATTTCTTTGCAGTTATAGACTACTGCTAAGAAATTATAGTGGAAACCATCCTCTTAGGCACAAAAGCCACTATCAATGTCAATTTTCACTCTCTTCAATTTAAGGAGTACACACTCCGTAGCGCACAAGTTTTACTTCTTCTTTGTTTGGACAACTTTTTGTTCCTTGCACTCAACCATTCATGGCTGAACACTCTCTTTTGTAGATCTTCTACAACATCTACCCACTTAGACTCTTGGTCTTGTAGCTTCCTGCTTGGCATCTTTACTCAACCGTTACTTTATGAGAGTTGCCTACAAGAATGCAACCTAACATACAAGGATGTAATCAAGTGACACATAATCATGATAATGCATTCCACGAAATCAACATCAACTTCTTCATGACAACCTTACTACAACCGTAATCAATCATAAATCAAATGAAACAAGCACATGGAATGCAAGTGTAGGAGACACACATGCAACTAACATGCATGCATGACCAATGCACACCGCCCATCCAATCCAAGGGGTGAACCATGCTCTAATACCACTCTGTAACACCCTCCTCCCACATCTACCCAAGTAACTAGCCAACTGGGGTAAACATGCGACGAGAGGCTACTATGATTGGATTCAACCTACTATATGACCTTAAGGAAGTGAAATCAATGGAAACATAACACACATACATTCAACATTTGCTTCACGATCCACATGGACGAATCCAACACTCTAGACAACTTTCCCTTAAGTCCCACTGGGTTTTTGGACAACTTAGGCCTCGGTCGCTCTCATGTTATAGGCATGAAAATGTCTAGAAACCTAGAGTCGCTCTCACAGGATTTCCTGCCAGCGTCCACAGACTCAATTTTCCATTTTTGTGCCAACGTCCCCGAGATTTGAGCCACTTTTTTAGGCCCACAGCCCAGGTCACTGCCCAAAATGGAATGATAACTTAAGATCAGTAAAATAACATGGACACAATGATGCAAAATAAATAAGTTAAACAAGACCTTAACCAAACCCCTACTAGCCATGACATACATTTCATCGAACATATCACCAACATGTAACCTACATGTGTAAACACTAGAATTAAGTTTAGGGATCTCATACTTATCTGAGAATCACTATGAACAATTGTTCCCTCATGTAATTTGTTTCATTATCATCTATTAGGTCATAGACACATTATCCATTCATTTACAAGTAGAAACATGTTGAGATCCATACATAACTGTTGTCATGAAACATACATATAACTAGAATAATAACAACAAAAATACCATAAACATATCATCCATAAAATCCACATATACATTAGTACATTCACACATGAAAACCAAGGGAATGAATGTCTCGTTAATTAATGCAATAAACCAACCGAAGATGGGACTACCACGTTCCACCCAACCATAGATTGGCTGAGCCAAGTCTCTCTTTAGCCAATCACCCCCGTGCCATATTCCAAGCATGAATGTGGGACTCTTAGAACACACCACAAACACCAAACAAGCATGGACTCCATCGGAGTTCTCCACCTACACCGTGAGGAATTTGAGTGCCTCCTAGTCTCTCAGGCTTTACCGTACTTCCCATCCAGGTACTACTAGGCCAAAAAGAGAGAGATCCACCTCTTGGCTTTACTGTATATCCCACCATTCATCGAAAAGGATTCCTAGGCCCACCGAGGCACACAATCATAGATTTACCACAAACCACAGTTTGGCTCAGGGGTTACTAGGCCAGTGGCTTTACCGTGATCCACAATCTGGTTCAGACACCACTAGGCCATGTTTTTTTCAGTTTGGAGATCCAGCCCACTCAAATTTGAATCCATCCGGCCATCCCAGCTAAACCAAATATGAGAACCCATCTCATCAAAGCTATCATGAAATGGCAAGGCTAGGCTGAAGAATACTGTCACACCTGGAAAAGCCCATGCCATGATAAAAAGGAACCACATGCAATACCATGCATGCCAAATCTAGCAAGGAAAATACACATGCAAGTTGATACCTACAATGAATCCTGTTGTAGCTGCTTGACCCTGCCTTTCCCTACTTGATCTTTGCTTCCTTTTTCCTTCTTTTCCTTTCTTGTTGTAATGCCAAAATGCTCCAAGAAAACTCTATGTGTCCAACAGTGAGAGAGAGAGAGAGAGAGAGAGAATAATGAGGGATATCTCCAACATTGAACTGGAAAAAGGTTACCAACTGATCCTCAAAATCCTTTTTATGAATGAGGCCTCTATTTTCTTCATTTTTCATTATTTTCCTTCAATTTCCTCCTCACATGCAACCTGTGACCTTTCACCTCATTTTTCTCCTAGTTTTCATTATTTTCATAAATAAATGTGCCAAAAATGCCATTTTGTCTTTCCAAAGCCTTAGCCATTGCCTTTGCCAATTTCCTTAGCCATAAACAACCAAATGAACACCCCCTAGGATGCCTTGCCCAACATTCAACTTGGAATAAGTGTCCCATCAACTGTGGTTATTGTTTTTAACTTTTATCACATGAAATTTTCACTAGGGTTGTTACACAAATGATGCAAAATTGGATGCAAAAAAGGGAGACAAATCAAATGAAAAAGTTTTTGCAAAAAATAAACAAGATGCAAAAAATGGACACAAAAATGGATGCAATTTTTGGTGCTAAATGATATTCAATATATGGTGAAAAATTGGATGCAAAAAATGTTGCAAAAATAGGTACAAAAAATGATGCAAAACCAGATGAAAAAATAGGTACCAAATTAGAAGAAAAAATTGGTATAAAGCTAGATGCAAAAACTAGCACAAACCAGATGCAAAAAATGGTTCTAAATTGAATGAAAAATACGATGTAAAACCTGATGCAAATGATGATGCAAAACTAGAAGCAAAGAATGACACAAAAACATATGCAAAATTTGGTGCAAGACTAGAAGCAAAACCAGTCGTAAAACTAGATGTAAATCCTGGTGCAAAATTGGAAGGAAAACTTGTCGTTAAACAAGATGCAAAACTAGATGCAGAAAGTGGTGAAAAATTAGACACAAAACATGGTGCAAAACTAGATGCAAAATCTAATGCTAAAAATGATGCAAAATTTGGCATAAAAAAGATGCAAAATATGGCACAAAAAAGGACGCTTTAAAAATTGTACAATAGAGCCAGATTTAGCACCAGAGTACTCATCCCAATTGGAAAAAAATGCACTAAAATTTGGAGCTAAATCTGGTGAAAATTTCCTATTTTGTTGTAATTGATGGGATTAAACATAAGTATAGTATGTCTCAAATAGCTATGCAATCCACCTATATATTTAAGGAGAATATCTTGTGAGGTCAAATTAACACCCACGATTAATGTTCTTTTTCTAAATTCTTGTGTGTAACTTTGGAAACTCTGGCCTTTAGATTTTCTAAAATATTTCCAACCATATTGCTTTTTGCTCGTAAGCAAATGGATAAAATTGCCTTAATGCAACTATAAAATCATTCCAAGAAGAGATAATTTTAACACTTTTCTTCAAATCTTCTTGAGTTATGGCCTCCCACCAGATGAGGGATACACCTTCCAAGTGAAGAGAAGCAAGTTATATTTTTTTGACATCGTCATTGATCTTTTGAATCTTGCTGCAATAAACTTCAATTTGACGAACCCAATTATCCAAGTTTTCAACATTCAATTCTCCATTATACATTGACAATTCAAACTTGACATCAAGCTTAAGCAAAGGAGACTTAGCATGTCCTCTTGGAGGACATGTAGGTGGAGTAGGTATATGTGAAGAAGGATGAGAGGAAGGAGGTGAAGGAGGTAGAGGAGGTGGATGCAACTTCTCCTATCACCACCATCACCTTTTGGCTGATTAGAACTTTCTCCTTGCAAATGTGTTGTTCTCTCATTATACAACACTTTCCACATCTCAGTCATATCAAAGAAGGGCTTTCTAAAAGCTCTTTCATCCTCATACATTGTTAGGTCCCTATAATACTAGTGATTACCCCATTACTATTGTAGTTGTATCCCTTATTAATATTGTTGTGCCCCTATTGTCCCCATATTGTTCTTACTGTGCCCCATAGAATCCCTCTATTGTTATTTTTGTGCCTTTATATTATTATTGTTAGGTTGGTTGGGTTATATTGTGACTCCTTAGACTCCTATATATAGAAAGGAGGTTTTGTCATTTGAATCATCAAAGAATCATTCATTTGTGTAATGTAAAGGAGGTTTCCCACTCGAAGAGGCTGAATTATAAGGTCTTGAGCTATCTTTTCTATCTTTTTGTGAGTTGGTTTCAGAACATTTGGTATCAGAGCTTTGGATTCTAGGTTTCGCTGCTCCAAATAAGTCATCGTGGCATTTTCGCTATAATATTTTTTCTGCGACATTTCAGAAGCAAAGAAAAAACCCATTTGAGACGAAATCACTCTAAACCTTGGGTCTGAATTTTAGAGCTTTTTGTGCTATATTTGTGGAGATATGATCTGAGGTAGTTGGTCTTTTTGCAGACTCCTGAATTTCATTCCAAACAGGTGACCCGGGGAAATCATCATAACTTTCTCTCTGAGCATCAGATTGAAATTTCATAAGAAGGTACAGAAAGAGGATGGACTGTAGTTTCTTGTATATATTTTTTAGAGCCAAAGGTCGAAACAGGGACACATGGTACGTCGTACAAGTTCGATCTACTGAACTAGTCTATAATCAGGGCACAGTGGGGGATTTGGCATAACTCTTCCTTGGAGAATCCAATTAGGATCATACTGGTGGCATTGGAAATAGGACACAAAGGGCTACTGCAGGTCGCAATTTCAAAACTGGATGATCCGAAATTACAGAGATATATCAAAGGCAATATCGAGCTCCTACAAAGTGAAAAAAGGTGTGTAGATTTTTTTAAATTTTTTCTTAAGCTTGGTTTGAAAAATTATTTTGAAGGAATTCAAAGGGCATAGTAGAGCATTATTATCGGTAACTGATGCCCTGAGAAAAGAAAATGCAAACACCTAGTAAGCAACTTGAAAGCTCTAGCATGACCCATGAAGAAGAGGAAGAAATGCTACATGATATATCAAAATTACAAGACCAAATGCAACAAATTTCACTCTCATAAAAGCTAACAGAAGCTAAGATAAATCGCGTGGAATCTAAGATAAAGGGCGTGGAAGCTAAGATGAATGGCGTGGAAGCTAAGATTGATGATTTGAAGATAGATTTGACAAATTTTCTACAAGAAATACTTACTAATGGTGAAAGGGTAGCAAAGGAAACTCATGATGCGAACAAAATAAATGTTAATCATGATTTCATAGACTCTAATGTTGGATCGAAGACCCACCATATTCCAAAAATCGATATGAGGAAGTCTGATGGCAAGTATCCCGCAACATGGATATTACAGATGGAGCAATTTTTCGATCTCAATAATGTGCAAAACACACAAAAGGTACGTATTGCAACTTTATATTTGGCTCCAAATCAGTTTGTATGGTATCAATGGATTTTCTCTAGTAAACAAATTATCACTTGGGCAATTTTTACAGAAGAATTGACAACACATTATGAGGATACAACAAGCAACACTTTTTTTAGCCAATTGATAAGTCTCAAACAAAAGGGTTCAATAATGGAGCACATTGAGGAGTTCCAAAAATTGAACATAAGGGTAAAAAATATTCTAGAGGAGCATAGGATTGATGTGTTCATAGAGACTTTAAAGGATAATATCCAACATGATGTTCGCTTTTGGGAACCTGATTCATTAGAGAAGGCATTCAGGTTAGCAAGAAAAATGGAAAGCAAAATTATGGCAACGAGGAAGCATACCACTCACAACTATAAAGATGGAAGTGTTGTTGCCCCTAGTCTTCCACAACCTATAAGGTTGACACCACAACAATTGGAAGAAAAAAGAGCAAAAGGGCTTTGTTACAGTTGTGATAGCAAATACACTAAAGGTCATAAGTGTGCTGAGAATAAATTATTCTACATAGATTGTGAAGAGGAAGAAGAAAAGGAGCAAGAAAGGTCAAAAGAAGAGGATATACTCCAGGAACAAAGCCTAGATAAAGAAGAAATGAATCTGACCATATCTTGTAATGCATTGGCTGGAATTACCACTTCTCAAACCATCAAATAGAAGGACAAATCAAGAAGAAAAAGGTAATAGTGTTGATTGATTCAGGAAGTACCCACAATTTTGTTCATTGTAAGGTAGCAAAAGAATTGAATTGCTTCCTATATCCAGCACCAGAGTGTCAAGTGATGGTTGCAAATGGAGGAACAATAAATTGCTCTGGAAAGTGCCATAATATCAAGCTATCCATGGGAGAATATGTATTGACTAGCCCAATGCTTTCCATTCCAATGGGAGGTGTTGATGTTGTACTAGGAGTCCAATGGCTACAATCCTTGGGTACAATAGCTTTTAATTTTCAAGAACTTTTCATGAAATTTTCTACGGAAGGAAAGGAAGTTGAATTAAGGGGTATTGCAGGAAATCAAGAAAGATAATAAGCTCTAACGGTATGACAAAGCTTCTAAAAAGGAACAAAGAGGTGTAATTGCACAATTATGTTCGCTAGATGTTTCCACATCGAAATCATCTATTTCTTCAAATCTCCAAAAAGTCTTAGACAATCATTCCAAGGTATTTGAGACTCCCAAAGGTCTCCCACCTATTCGTGATCATGATCATGCTATTCATCTGATTCCAGGAAGTGTTCCTCCAAACATTAGGCCGTACAGATATCCCTATGCCCAAAAGAGTGAAATTGAACGTATGGTTGCAGAAATGCTAGAGGCTGGTATAATTCAACCTAGTCAAAGTTCTTTCTCTGCTCCAGTAGTATTGGTGCACAAGAAGGATGGATCATGGCGCATGTGTCTGGATTATAGGGAGCTCAACAAGCTCACTATTAAAGATAAGTTTCCCATTCCTGTCATTGATGAATTACTGGATGAATTGCATGGATCAATTTACTTCACCAAGTTGGATCTTCGTTCAGGATATCATCAAATCAGAATGAAGACTAAAGACATTCCAAAACAACATTTAGAACTCATGAGGGTCATTATGAATTTTTGGTCATGCCTTTTGGCCTTACCAATGCACCTTCTACATTTCAAGGTTTGATGAATTCATTTTCAAACCCTTCCTTAGAAAATTTGTGTTAGTATTTTTTTATGATATACTAATCTACAACAAGTCTTGGAAGGATCATGTTGAACATGTTGACAGGGTGCTACAACTATTGGAGGAGAAACAATTATATGCAAAAAGATCCAAATGTTTCTTTGGAGTACAAGAGGTGGAGTATCTGGGTCATATTGTATCTCATGAAGGAGTTAAGGTAGACCCTAGCAAAATTAAAGCCATTAAGGAATGGAAAATCCCCACATCCATAAAGCATCTGCGAGGATTTCTGGGGTTGACAGGGTATTATCACAAGTTTTTTAAGAATTATGGGAGAATAGCAGCACCTCTAACAACATTATTGAAGAAAGATGCATTTTCATGGACTCCAGAAGCAACAAATGCCTTCAAACATCTTAAAGAGGCAATGTGCTAAGCACCGGTCTTAGCTACACCAGACTTCACAAAAACCTTTATTGTGGAATGTGATGCTTCAGGAAATGGAATTGGTGTTGTTTTAATGCAAGATGAAAGACCCATTTCTTTTGAAAGTCGTCCAATCAAGGGAAAGTTTTTACACAAAGCTATTTATGAGAAGGAAATGTTGGCAATACTACATTCACTTAAGAAATGGCGACCCTACCCAATGGATCATGATAGCCTTAAATACTTTTTAGAACAAAGATTATCCTCTGAAGAGCAACAAAAGTGGGTCACAAAGATGTTGGGTTATGACTTTGAAATCATCTACAAAAAAGGGAAGCAAAATGTGGTGGCAGATGCACTCTCAAGAAAGGATGAGGATGTGGAAGCATTGTTGTGCGCCATTTCTATTATCCAACCAGATTGGATAAACGAAGCAAGGGAGGAATGGAAGAATGATGAAGAAGTGTGGGCACTTATTCGAAAGTTACAACAAGATTCCAGTACACCTGATACATTTAGTTGGCAAAATGATTCGTTATGGTACAAAGATCGCTTATACCTCTGTAAGAATTCCCAAATCAAACAAAAGATTCTTATGGAATTGCACACTTCTCCCTTAGGAGGGCACTCAAGATTTTTAAAAACTTACCACAGGGTTAAGAAGGAATTTTTTTGGGATGGCCTTAAATCAGATATTCAAAATTTTGTGGCGGAATGTTTGGTTTGCCAACAAAATAAAGTTGAAACAATTAAGACCCCGTGTCTATTACAACCTTTATCCATTCCAAGCCAATGTTGGGAGGAGGTTTCAATGGATTTTATCACAGGTTTACCCAAGTCTGAGGGAAAGAGTGTCATCATGGTGGTAGTTGATAGACTTACCAAGTATGCACACTTTTGTGCATTATCACATCCATTTAAAGCCAGTACAATTTCTACTACATTTATGGAAACAATTCAAAAGCTACATGGAAACCCAAAGATTATTGTAAGTGACAGAGATCCCATTTTCACTGGAAATTTTTGGACAGAATTATTTTCTTGTCTTGGTACTCAGTTAGCTCATAGCTCATCTTATCATCCTCAATCTGATGGGAAAACTGAGATAGTAAACAAATGTTTGGAAGGATATCTTCGTTGCTTTGTATCTGATAAAAAGACACAATGGGTCAAATGGTTGCCTCTGGCTGAATGGTGGTATAACACTTCCTTCCATACAACAACAAAAATGACCCCATTTATGGCACTTTATGGATATCAGCCACCATCCATCACATCATATTTAAGAGAAAATTCTAAGGTTCAAGGAATGGAACATCACATCGAGCATCAACAACAAGTCCTCCAACTCTTAAAGGATAACCTCGTGTTGGCGCAGAATAGAATGAAACAACAGGCAGATCAACATCGCAACGAAAGAAGTTTTGATGTAGGTGATTGGTTATTCCTATGGCTACAACCATATAAACAAATGTCCCTCAAGCAAGCTAAGAAGGATAATAAATTATCACCAAAGTATTATGGTCCGTACAAGGTGTTGCAAAAGATTGGTACTATGGCATACAAATTGGAGCTTCCTGCAGCTTCTCGAGTGCACCTAGTTTTCCATGTTTCATGTTTAAAGAAGGTTATAGGCGACAAGCTCCCAGTTCAAACAATATTTCTAGAACTTGATGAGGAAGGAAAAATTATATTGGAACCGGAAGCAGTCACAGAAACAAGAACTCGACAGCTACGAAATCGATCAATTTCGGAGTATCTCATCAAGTGGAAGAACTTATCCGCTGAAGATTCCACATGGGAGGATGAGAATTTTATACGAAAGCATCCAAAACTACTCAAGCGTTGAGGAAAACACTTTTTTGAAGGAGAAGGGCATGTTAGGTCCCTATAATACTAGTGATTACCCCATTACTATTGTAGTTGTATCCCTTATTAATATTGTTGTGCCCCTATTGTCCCCATATTGTTTTTACTGTGCCCCATAGAATCCCTCTATTGTTATTTTTGTGCCTTTATATTATTATTGTTAGGTTGGCTGGGTTATATTGTGACTCCTTAGACTCCTATATATAGAAAGGAGGTTTTTTCATTTGAATCATCAAAGAATCATTCATTTGTGTAATGTAAAGGAGGTTGCCCCCTCGAAGAGGCTGAATTCTAAGGCGTTGATCTATCTTTTCTATCTTTTTGTGAGCTGGTTTCAAAACATACATTATTTCTTGTCCTTTTCCTTCTTCATATGCCATGACTTGTGGAGTTTATGGCCTCCTTGAGCCGAATTAAGAGTTAGATTCTTCAAGTGCTCCTTCTCCTATTTTCAATTTAGACCTTGTAAGCATTCAAAAACCTTGCAAATTTAGTGAAATCTTCACAATAACCATGCTCTGATACCAAATTGATCCAAAAGTAAAAAGTGAAGGTTTCATGAAATTATTTGCAAGCTAGTTCATGTCTTTCAGGATATGGATCGTGGTTGCAAAAATACACAAATTTAAGTAGATTTTGTAGAAATTTAACAGTTAAAAATGGATAAACCTGTAGTATCAAACAAAAGCAAATTGATAACGGAGTTCACCCATCTTGGGCTACATCTACGGGTCCAAATTCCATGTGACCTTTTTATTATATGCTAAAATTATCAATATATCAACATGCAAGCTTCAATCTATAAAAATAACACTCCAATTGTGTCCATCATGCTTAAAAACCCCGTTTATGCTCTTCTTGAGCTCAAAAAGGATGAAAAATGAGCAAAATATGACCCTTTTTCCAAACTAGTATGCAAACTGCTCCATAGAAGGTCTCGCCTTTGTTATTTGTTCAACAAAACATCACGTGTTCTATTAGTGACACCAAATATTAGGTGCACAGAGGTTACATGTTCGACTCACACCTCCATCTAGTGATTGCATTATATATATTAATTTTAATTTGGGCCTCTACCCTGTTGGTCGTATGGATGCATGGGACCAAGGGTCACGTGCCATAGGCCACACACCCTCCTCTAACCCTACTCCCGGTTCTCCGTTCTGCATAAGACTTGATCCATTTGGCCTTGGGCGCAGGAAATGTGCCACACGTTCCCCCTGTCCCCCACACACACACTCTGCCGACAGTTCCATTGAACATATCAACGACCACAAGTCATTTCCTTAGCGCTTAACTCCGTTTCCTCTTTGGTTGGTCACATTGTGTCCCATATAACAACCGATCACACCTTATCTGACACCCCCATTCTCAGAGCCCTCGCCACTAGTCACTTTCCGCAATAAAACCCAGGGATGGGTAGGTCGGTCGTGCCCACTCGATCGACTCTTCCCCGACCGCCAAAACCATATGTCAATAAAATAAAACACAATGCCCATTTATTCACAAGAACCATTGTAGCCCAATCGGTCGAGTGGGCGGTTTGTATAGTGGAGGTTGTGTGTTGAACCTAATGGAGGCTCATGTGACACCTAAAATAAATTTTGCACAACTTCCAAGGGCCACATGGTGCCCTATGATTGGCCCATATGGTGGCCTATGATTGGCCCAAAAACAATCCCATCCGCCAATAACTAGTCACCACTTGTCCTCACGGGATTGTCCCACCTGTTAATCCATATAGCCAGTCATCGTGTTTATGTTAGAACCACATCAACATATGAAATTCCACGTGGCATCTGTACCTACATAGTCAACCCTGCATTTTTTTTTTGGCCCTAAACTTGAGAACGAGAGAACTCCCTCATATGATGTTAGATTGATAAGATTCAAGCATCGTTGGAATCAGAATGATGAATTCTACGATTTGGCGTGACTTTTGGGAGATCTTGAGCACTTTCATTTTTAAGCATATTTTTGATCTCTTGGATCAATATGAGCAATGTTGCGCATATAAATCCTTAGTCAATCATGGAAGCCTCTCATCCACCATCTTACCGACTAATAATTTGAACTCCAACCTCTTATTATCAATGTTCTATTAGCCCCAGGTTGGTTGTTGAATCAATCATATTTATTTCATCAATTCCTAATATATATAGATACTACTTTTCAATTTTCTCTCATTTGGTCAACTTGACTAGAAATCTTTATTTTAATTTAAAAATATAAAATTTTCCAATCTTGTTTTATCACTATTTTAGTTTTTAGTTTAATTAAAAACTTATTTCATTTCTAATTCAAATATCTAATAACTTTTTCATTTTTATATTATTTTTTCAAATTCTATAATCATAAATTAATTCAAAATTATTTATTTGATATTTTTTAACTATTTTTTTTATTTGACTACATTATTATATTTTTTTACTAATTATTGGTTTTCAAATAATTCCTAATTCTTAATTTTGAAAATAATAATTTGAATTTGAATTTTTCTAATCTTTAACTAATATTCTTTGTTTGACTAGATTATTAATTATCCCTAATTCTTAATTTTTACTCTTATTTTTCACCCATTCTCCATATTTCAATTCTTAAGTAATTATTTATTAATTTTATATATCAATTTTCCACCAATTGTTCATTTCATATATTAAATTATTTAATTCCTCAATAGAATTGGTCAAAATTAAATTGTTATTTCTGATTCATTTTATTTAACTTTGATCCATTCCCTAACGACTAATATTTCCTTTCTCCTATATAAAGGCCTTCCAACCCTCGTTCACTCATGAAGCTCTTTGGTCCCTGATGATGGATGGAGTAACCATCTCAAACGTTGGACGGATTATAAATCTATTATACATCTCTCCTCCTAAAATTTCTAACAATTTGAATAAGTGTGGAAATCTTAGATCTCTTATAAATCCTTGTTGACCTTTTTGATGGTGGTTGACCATATTGACAAACCTCTGATCAAACATGGTTAATATGACTAACCCTAATCAATATGCTCAACCATGATCAATATAGTCAATGAATGTTAAAGATCAAACATTAATGGGTTATCTATTTAGTGGTTAGTATGCTAGTAAGATGCATAATTAATGGGTTTGGTGTTAAGGGTTAGTAGGTTAGAGGGTTACATTAGTAGTTTTAGGAAGTTAGGGGATTTGTGGGTTAATGGGTTAGTGGTTAGGGGGTTAGTAGGTTAATGGGATTTTGGGTTTCTAGAATAATGATTAGTGGGTTATTATGTTAGGGGTTATTGGGTTAGGAGGTTTATATGTTGTAGATTATTGGTGCTAGTGGCTCAATGTGTTTAATATGGTTAAATGTGGGCATTATATTGGCTAATTACTAGGGTGTTAGCAAGTTAGAGAACAAGAGGTCAGTGGGGTTAGACAATGAGGGAGTTTGTGGGTTAGTGTTTATGGGGTTTTCATGTAGTTAATCATCTTCATTTGACCAATGGGGTCCCAAAAATATATATAATTCTTATTTATATTAAAGGGTTTTTTTTTA
Source organism: Pinus tabuliformis (assembly GCA_031772625.1). Taxonomy (NCBI): domain Eukaryota; kingdom Viridiplantae; phylum Streptophyta; class Pinopsida; order Pinales; family Pinaceae; genus Pinus; species Pinus tabuliformis. The sequence goes on along the minus strand of CM062810.1, from coordinate 817,337,432 downwards.
ATATAACAAGCTTCTCATGCATTCTACAGGTAGAGGTTTTAATTGTGTAATGAGAATATTAAGCATGAAAATGACCAATCACAATTCAAATAAAAGGAATCACACACAACATATAGAGATAGAATATGATCAATCTTTGTCTTTCTATTCATACATAATACTATTTTTTTTTCAAAAAGGTCATGCAACATTCCAATCTAAAAAATAATCTTAAGAACATAATTCACATATATAATGATGGATCCATGATTGATTAACATATACATTGGAAAAACTCATTAAAGCACGGATAACATTAACACATCAAAACAATATTAAGAACATAATTCACATACATAGTGACAGATCATGTAGTCTTCACTCAGTGAACTTGCGACATAGCACACACACTCATAGAATATTAAAAAATACCGTTAATTTCACCATATATTGATAAATTCCTCTCAAAATCCTTTTGTTGAATCCTCCTCCCAATACATATTTCTAATAAAAATTCCTTATTTTTTCTAGATACCCTTTATAACCCCTAATATCTATAAAATCTCTAGTAACCTGCATGCCCCCCTCCCACCCTCCAATATCTATAGTATATTGAATTTATTTTTCATAGTTTTAAAACCCCCTTTATGAATGAGTGTGATAAGATATTTCTAAAAAGGTGAAACTCTCATGGGGGTTGGGATTGATTTGGTGATTTGGGGTCCAAAAAATTCTAGAGCTAGTTTGAGGCAAATAACACTTTCTAGGGTCAAAACTTTGCAGGCTTAGTTCCTAGCCCCTTGACATTGTTCTACACACTAAAATCTTCCAAATGGTGTGAAAATCACCTCTTCATAGTTTGTATCTAGAAATTATGTTTCCTGCGATTTGACCTACCTTGTTGACCACTATGGCACTAAGTGGATGCCCCATTAGCCCCCATTATTCACACATGTGGGACTAATCACATGTGAACTTTCATAAAGTTTCTAGAAGGTCCAAAACACTAACATTAATTGAGGGTTTAGACACACTAAAACCCTAAACCTAACCTTAGACAACTATTAGGTTATGTTAAATACTAGGCTGCAAGGAAAGGAAGGACCTCCATTCTTTTGGCATTATTATTTTTCCATAGTCGAGGAGAGCATCTAGGAGTAAAATATTGAAGCATCACAGAGGAGGTATGATAATTTTTTGCAACCATTCAAGGCACGATGTCCATTGCAACTCCATAGTGAATGGTTCTTTCTTTATACTTGCTTTCATACCTAAGAAAAAGAGAGAAAAGCACATGTCTCACTTTCTAGTTAGGTTTTCTCTTGTATCGAATTTACTAAAATACATCTTATGGTCATTTGTATGAAGGGTGTATTCATTTAATTATTTCTTTCATTTATTACAATTATTGTAAATAGAAACTCTCTCTTATTGTATATAAAGATACCTCTCTTAGTGTGATTCTAATCATCATTCTATGTTAACTTTTATTTTATACATACAATTTATTTTTTAAGTAAGAAAACTTATAAACAAAATAAATAAATAATTTATATCGAAAATAATATCTTTAACATCATCTCAATAAAGTATCACTTACACCCTTGTATCACTTACACGAAGGTTTAGCATTTCCATTTCCTCTTTTATTGCAATTGAAGTACTTGAATGATGAAATACATCCTTGTTACATTTTTGCTTCAAGGAGATAGGAAATATAAGATTGAAAAATTAGATATTATATTTTGGAATACATATATTAATAAATAAATTTATTTATAATAAAAAATAACAATTTAATTTTAATATCACGACAAAGTCAAACAAGAGTTTGTTCTCATTCATTTATGATTAAAAACTTTCAACAAAACATTGTGTCTTCCATATTACACAACACTATTTATATTTACACAATTTAATTTATACAAGATATCAACTAATCAAAAAATATAAAAAGAACCGCCTGTTTTTCAAAATAAATTAATACATCTGGGCACGAACAGGAAGATCAGGTTATTCAAATAGTGAACAATATTTAATAATGTAAATGCTCATTGTTAATGAATTAGTGGCACTAAGTTCTTTTACCCGTGGTTCAAATTATTATTCTAGATGATTCTGCATGTGATAAAATACAATATTCTCGTGGCCGTAATTTAGTGTTAGTATTTTTTCGGTTGATTCCACAGCCTGCCAAGTCTGGTTGCTGCTCCAACTCCATTTTTGTAGGGTCTATAAATATCTCACAGATTTACAATTTTGTTAGTGCACTTGGCTATCTCACAGATTTACAATTTTGTTAGTGCACTTGGGCTATGCTACAGTGGAATTTTCACTTCTGTTTAGAATCCATCTTCACTTTTAAAATTCCTATTTGATGGTTGTCATTTCTCTTTTTATTTCTTTATTATATTATTGGAGCATTGTTTAGATCATGTCTGACTGTGAAAATTTACGTACTTAGAAGAATATATTTTGTTAAATTGAACATGAGTACAATAGATTCATGTAATGTTTTGGCCTCACCTCTACTTAATTGGTTGTTTAGAGGGAGACACAAAAATTAATAACAAAATGTCAATAACAACCCATAATTTAGAATCAGAGAGACCAGTGAAACCAAAATATATTTAGGATAAGGATACAACCCACAACAATTAAATATCTGAGAAATTAGCCAGATATAGGTTGTCTGGATTGTTGCCAAGAGATGTTTGGGTTTAAAGCCACAATGGACACGAGTTTCCGTGTGAGCCAACCTCCCTTCCAAGTGATCCATTTTTTCATAGAGCCTCCTCCAACCTTGCTACAATGGTGCCGACCGATCTTGCATGTACCATTGGTTTTGCTGCAGATCATTCATGAAGCCAATCACCACTTTTCAATCATCATGGTGATCTTGGCCTAGTTGTTCAAGAAGAAGAGTGACATACTGCAACTAATTCTCAAGATCATCAAAGGGTGGTGGAAGATCCACCTTGTCAGGGGAGAGCATTGGGTTGTTGTCCACCTCCTCCCCCAACTCCATATAAGCCCTCCTATGAGTTTCCCTTTGTCCTCTTGGGCCTATGCCCCTCCAAGGCCCCGCCACATTGACGATGCATAATTTGAAAGTCCAGTCCCCCAAAAAGCACCTCTTCAACTGAAGTGGCACGAAATAGACCTGCAATAATACCAAATTATATCTCTTAGCCCCAAGACCCACACAAATTTGATGGTCAATATAGTTCCATTTATGACCAAGTAGAGCCACCCCCAACCAGAATGCCCCTCGCCAGGGAATTCTCCTCCCAATGGCTACAACACCCCTAAATTGTCACAACTTAAACTACACTACATCAACCTCCACACCCAAAACCACTTTATCGTTCCCCCTTAGCAACACACAAAAGACAAAAAACTCTAAGGAGGACCCCTTCACAACAAACACCGAGCGACAAGAAACAAGAGACTTCAACCCTAACCCATAAGAAAGACCTCTTCCATTTACTAAATTAAAGACCCATATCTAGATGTAGCTGAAGAGATTTTTAGGAAATAAACAACCATCCCAAGACCCATTATAAACCCCATACCTCCCTCCATTTACATCTAGGACAACATGGGAGTCCCAAAAGAGAAAAACCCCTAGATAACTAACAACATAAAAAATTGATAAGACCCAAACTCTTAATTCAGAAGAATGAAATGCCTTCTAGCCATAGATCTTACATACCCAAGCTAAAAGACTCCCATTGGTAGCAATAGTGGGCAGAAACCAACGATCTTTCCCAAAGGGCATGGCAATCCGAATCTTAGGGGGGACGCCCCTAAGATATGAAAAATTGAAATGATAAAAAAATATGAGAACACACAGTAAACAAAACCACAAAGTTTTTTTTTTTTTTATTAAAACAAAGAATAATTATAAAAGCTATATTGTGGTGGACTGTCTGTCCTTTTACAAAATGCGACTTGCTACTTATAGCCCTTTTTTGTTACAATACCACAAGTAAATTCCAGGGGTGGGTAAATACCATGGGTGAATGAATACCAAGAGTGGATGTCACTTACAATACCATGGGTAAATTCCGTGGGTGGATAAATACCATGGGAGGATGAATACCATGGGTAGATGTCACTTACAATACCATGGTAAATACCATGGGTGGATTCCACTTACAATACCATGAGTAAATTCCATGGGTGGATTCCATTTTCCATTCAGATCATTCATCCCTTCTTAAGAAGCAATGGTCCCCCTTGCGTGAAGTTCCCTCCTAAGAATCCTTTGTTGAATATGAAGAGCCACTGAAGAGAAGGGTTTTGTGTGGTTAACCCGTAACCATGTTGAATGAAAATAGGATGATAGAGATACCCTGTAATGATTGTGACCAACTGTGATACTAACAGTGTGCAGCCTAGAAAATGGACTTCGATGAAGCGTGGGATTGTGTATGACGCATAACCATGAGAAATGAAGTTTCGAGGATACAAATACCCTGTAATGCTTGTGACCAACTGTGATACCAACAATGTGCGACCTAGGAAATGGACTTCGATGACAAGGGTTTTGTGCGATTGACCCATATCCTTGGGTTTGTGGGTGACCCATAACCATGATGCTTGTTAGTTTGCTTGGTAAAATCATGGTGGCTTGTTTGGTAGATTTTCCTATTGAATGAGATGTTGTAAAGGCTTCTCACATTATAGACCCCTTGTTGCAACTTTGCTGATAACTTCTACTACAGGTGATGAAATCAAATTCAGCCAAACATCCATTTGAGGTATTGAAGATATATTTATATTAATGTAAAAAAATTAAACTTTGATGACCTTTGGAGTGAGAAAATGATTTCAAAAATTCATGGTATGTGCGGCCACACAACGTTCCAAACATGTGTAACTTCAATTTCTCTTATCTCTCAAACCGAAAAATGAAATCAAATTCTGTAAAAAAATCATTTGATCTAACGGAAAATACTTTCAAATGAGTTATTTTGAACTTCTAAAATTCTTTGCAGAGGCCGTAGTACTTGCATGAAGTTTGTTGAATACCACTGCAAAATTTTGAAACTAAAATATGCTTCAAACCCTCATTCCCATGGAGTCATAACCTGAATGTGATGCCACTGATCCAGATCTTGGGGGAGACCCCAAAGATCTAAAAATTTGAAATGATACAAAAAATATGAGAGCAAACAATAAACAAAACCACAAACAAACATTTTTATTAAAATAGAGAATAATTGTGGTGGACCATCTGTCCATTTACAAAATGTGACTTGTTACTTATAGATTTTTTTTTGTTACAATACCACACGTAAATTCCATGGGTGGGTAAATACCATGGGTGAATGAATACCATGTATCGATGTCATTTACAATACGATGGGTAAATTCCATGGGTAGATTCCACTTACAATACCATGGATACATACCATGGGTGGATGATTACCATAGATAAATTCCATGGGTGGATAAATACCATGAGTGGATGATTACCATGAGTAAATTCCATGGTTGGATGAATATCATGGATGAATGTCATTTTCAATTTACAGCACATAGAGAACTCACAAACTCACAAGGGATAATAGAAGCATCAATAGACCATAAATAAAGTCTCAAGATGCTTAGCATACTACAAAACTCAAGTGTGCACTTCATATTTTCTTTGCGTACTAATACAATCAGGTGTTACTTCACTGAAGCTGAACTTTACTCATAGGAATAGGAAAGTCGCCTCCACTAGTACCCTGCACTAGGATCCCAAATTTTTTGCCTCTGCGCTCCCAAATTACCAACATCAGACCAACATAATCCCCACTCCAATGCAACAACCCAAAGCATAGGATGTCGTGCCCAGAAGAGCACGACTAGACTACCAACCTACGTAACAAAAGCGCGACGTCTTCCTCCTTCCGCTATGTCCATACCAGACTTTGCGAACACCATCCACCATCGCCAAATCTATTAATAAAATTCATATAGAATACAACTAATTTCTGGAGAGTTTTATGCATTAAATCTTGCGGGCAGGTAAACGGTCGTGTACTATGTGAAAAGACCGCCTAAATTAAGGGGTGAGTGGCTCCCCACCTAACTACTATCACCACTATCATCGTGGAAGTATTACATGATAGTGTTATTAATCATAAATATTCTAAAATCTTGATTTATGGGAGGTTGATATTAGACATGACGTGGTGAGAGGCCAATATTAGCGATGCTCCTCTAAATGTGTGCTCGTCTTTCTTTTAGGAGAGGTGGAAGTGTTACTCATCATAGTGCATCTTTAGAAATCTAAAGTGGTGGGAGGCTAGTGTTAATCATGAAGGTGTGAGAGGCCAACTTTAGTTATTCTCTCCTACTTGTATGTTCATGAGTCTTAGTTATTTATTGGGGAAGTTGGGTAGATATGCATAAAAGGTGAACCAAAATAAATTTAATGAGGTGATAGTGGAAAGGGTTACAAGGATTTTTGAGAGAAAGATATGTATAAATAGGGAGAGAAAAGAGTATTCAAGGATGTAATATTTTATTGCTATTTTTTATATTAAGAAAATATTAAGTTTTGTGGTGGATTATTTAATATATTTAATTATGCATTATTTGTAGAATTTAAAGAAAAATGAATTAAGAAATCAAAACTGTTTTTCTAAAACTAATTTTTTTATTAGATTTTTGTTTGGTTGGGAAGAATGTTTGTTTGTTTGTTTTTTTTTTACTAGGTTGATCCTAGTACCCACTAATGGGATGCTATTCACTAGTTTTGTATGAGGCTCTTAGCCTGGATGCCCCTTGGAAATTTTTTAATTACTTCCCCCCCAAGAGTGGCTTCCACCCCTCCCGCTCTCCATGAGATTTGAACCTATGACATGGTATGCACTAAACCCCACATAAACCAATTGGTCTATACCTCATGGGTAGGGAGGAATGTTATTAAAAGATATATACTTTTTAGATTACAACTAATGAAATACAAAACCAAGTCACGACGTAATTTTTTTCCATATTAGTTATTTAAATCACCAAAAAAATTGTATAGTTAAAGTTTTACTTAAAATTTATATAAAATACCATTGAATCCCTTTAAAAAAAGAAAAATGAAAAACCTAAAACAAATTCACTATAAAAAAATCATATATATATATATATAATCAAAATGAAAAGAATAAATAGTTAATATTTTTTTTTGCAAGTTTAGGTGGTGCCTTTGTATTACTTCAAATTGTGGTAGGTGTTACATCATAAGCATCCATGTCCAGATGATCTCAACTTTCCCATAGGGAAACTAGGTAGGTTGGCCATATGGTTGCATTATAAACGATCCAAAAATGAAAATGTTTAAGTTTTACTAGCAGAGCTAAATAAACATAACTGTCTTTATACCCTTTAATATCTACTACCCTACACAATGAAGCAAAAAATACCCTTTAATATCTACTACCCTACACAATGAAGCAAAAAAAAACCTTCTTATGCATCTAAGAGACATTAATCATTTGAATATTCAACTAGAGCTAGATCTTTGGTACTAGATCTAGGTTGTCATTGTTGGAGGCATGCACAAAATATGTCTCTCAATGTGAGCGAAGCGTGCATTCTGTTGCCGTATTTGACACTGTATCTGCTGGAGTTCCCCTTGGATAGCCTGCATTTCTTTTGAGGCTCTTGGGCTACTTGTAAGTGGAAACATTAATGCATTAGCCAACAAATTCTTCATCATCCAATATATATGCAGTGTTTGTAGGAACAAAGTGCGTGTTCCCCGCATGTGACCCAGGTCTGGAATAATATCACTAAAGTCAACCAAAATCTCTTGCTCACTAGGATCCATCTTAGCTCAAATTTATGCCTCCCATTCATTAATTGCATTTTAGGCCCATTCTGTATGCGTTGGCTACTATGTTTCCCTAGCGACCAATACTCCCACATCCACGACCCCTGGTGGGTCTATTCTGAGTGTGACCATGGCTACGCCCCTTGCCTGAACCCAAACCACGACTATGGAGAGACGACAGTCTTACCATGATTGCGCTCAAGTTTTTGCTAAAGACTTTCATGCATTCCTTTGCAATGAGGGACCTAGAGCCACTGGCCCATGTCCATATGAGTATGTAGGGAGGATTCGGTGGAGGGTGTGCAATATAAGGATTGGAGTCTCGCAGGTGAAGCTTTCCAGTGAGAGATAACGTACAACCACGACCATCCAATAATTCAATAAACTTGACCTATAATATTATTTCATGATATATCTAAAGGATAGTTGCATTCTTTGATATGGATTATCCCAATTATGTCTGTGTAACTTATATCACATATTGTGACACTAGACCTTGACTTCTTCTTTATCATGATGACCGAGAGGCCCCATGGATAAATGAAGAGTCAACCTCCTTCCTTCCCAACTATAACCAATCTCTTAAGCAAACTGACTTCCCATAAACTCTAAATTCTCCAGACTTGAATCGAATCTTTCCAACAAATATTGACTATTGTTGGTGGCACCCAAGCGACCCCAAGTGCACTAAAGTCCCCCCATGCCCCAACCCTAGCAATTAACATAGAAGCATAAATAAATGATATTTTAACCCACCTACCCCAGAGTGAAAAATGTTCGAGGGACTGGGAAAAGGGGCGTTCATCACTTGATAAACCCACAGGATGAAGGGTCGCAAAAAAAACAGAAAGTCCAACACCCAGTCGTGTGGCCAGACCAATTCCAAAACCATATAGAGATACCATTGCTGATAAACCATGGTCAACTGACATTGATACACAACACTGAAGACATAATATAAAGAGGGGGGCCGACCACAACATACCCACAAGAGTGAAGGTGGAAAGACGAGGTCGTGCAAACACAAGCTTGGAAGATAGCCCTTGACACACCCCACACAATGTCTACAACCCTCACCTTTGACTCCTTATTATCTGTTAAGAGTTTTCTATTTTTTCCTCTCAAATTTGCGATAACTGTTATACCAACTACACTTCTAAACTCGATCATCGTTGTATGCCTCCACCTTTGCTCATAACTATACCCAGACATTTCTTGCATGTTTTTATATGTGCATGGGTGGCCATGCCATCCCCCATCCTTTATGACCATTATTTTCATTACTGTGGCCCAAATCCCATAATATTTGCTTGCTCAGATCACACCTCGATTGGGGAAAGAATAAATAGTTAATATTGTGTGAAATACAATCTATCCATAAGTCATGAATACACTATAAATATTTCTTTATATTTTTAGGTTATTGTACACCTCAATTTTTAGTAGTCAAATAGTTGGGTGGAGGAGGGTCTCGCAAGCATGAGGGTTTCATAGCAATTCAATGTTTAGCTTGTCTTTTATTTAAAAATTAGATTATTTTTGTACAACTTGAATGAACCTAATATTTGAAAACATATATTTATTTCTAAGAAGTCATAGGTTGAAATTCAAAATGGAGTAAAATATGTATCTCTCCGTAGCAATCAAATTAAAAACTAGCTTAAAATTATTTCTTACAATTTTATATTATTATTATTATTATTTTTTATTTCACTATATCATACCATAAAAATTTAAATAACCAAAATGAAATTCCCACTCCTTTGTTAATTGTTGGAACAATGGTGTTATCTACCACCACTGCTCATCGAAGTCAAAATTTCTACCTCAAATGAATAGATTTAAATAGATTGCCTTCCACAACTAATATGTGACGTCACAAGCTCTAAGATGTATAGGTTAGCTTCACTACATTTTGAACAACTAGCAAATCTAACCACTTAGATGAATTCTCTTTATTTATAAATGTTATTTATCTTTATCTTTCACACACATAAAATCTTTAATTTGGCATTGAAACAAGGTTTCCCTAAGCCTTGGACACAAAAACTTATTTTAACTTTCTTTAAAATTAGGGATAAACTCATTCCATCTAATTATAGAACTAAAATGATTAGCCACACTTTAGCAAAGTTGCATGAAATTATTTGGAAAAGAAGATTAGCCTATAGTTAGAAAGTTTAGGTAAAATAGCTCAAGGCCAAGTTTGGTTCAGGAGATATCATTCAACAATGCACCACCTTGTTACTCTTAGGATCATTGTAGGGGAATGTCACAATAATAAAGCTAATATTTTTTGTTGTTTCCTTGACTTTAGAAAAGCTTTTGAAATTGTTCCTAAGATAATTTAGATGTGAAAGATGATGGAAGACATAATAGTTCATCTCAAGTTGAGGGTTGTTGTGGCAAGGTTCTAAGATAATGTTATTGCTAAGTTTAGGACCACTAAGGGTTGGTCAAAAGAATCAAATGTAATATCAAATTTAAGTAAGGGTGTCCCTTATCCCCTACCTTTTTGGCATTTACAGTGATAAGCTAGAAAAATGTTTGGAAAATACAGGTTGTATTGGTCCCACACTCATTGATATAGTCATAACTCTTCTCCTTTATGCCGACAATATTGTTCTCTTGGCAATGAGCCATTGTGATCTTGGAAAGCAACTAAGAATTCTTCAAGATTTTTGCTCTAAGAATCATGGGTATGCCTGTTAATAATGACAAAACTAAATTCATGATAATTAAATCCAACAAGATCACATATGATACTTTCATTTATGAAAATAACTACTTGGAGGAAGTTCATTCATACAAATATCTCAGAATTGATATTCCTCGCAACCTCAATTGAAATTATAGCATTGAAAAAAAATTGGAGGATGAAAAGCTTACTAAGGACTTAAAAATAGTTGTGAGTCAACAAATCTTTGGATGAGATTAAAAAATAAAAAACTTTGAGTCTCTCGTCACTTCTATTATTTTATATGGATGTGAGGTTTGAGGTTGAAGTATCTCCACAGAGTCATGGAAGAAGATACAAAAAACCCAAAAGCAATCTATATCCTACAATCTCAAGATTAAAAGAAATACTTCCTATCCTATCCTCCTAATTTAAGCAAGTCTTCCCCCCATTGAAAGCATGACTATGACTAGGTATATTATGTATAAGAAGAAGTTAATTAACATGGAAGCCAAAATATTTTCTATAATTGCTCATAACTCTAACCAAAAAAATAATATTTGATTACAAGTGGGGATGGAAAAAGGATGCCGAGTCTTGGATTGACCATTGGAGGATAAAGGAGGAGATCATTTTGCTAAATAAGGATAATATAAAAAAATGCTACTTTAAAATTTGAAGAGAAATCATGGGGTGATAAAGAGGTAGAGGGAAAATTGAAACCAAGACATTATAAAGAGGTGATCAATCCCAACCTTGAAAATCAAAATGATCTCTTTGTCTTAATTAATGTTAAGAAGAAAATGAACATTACTATAATAAGAATAAATTCTCATTAGCTTCGTAGTAAAACAGGACGTTGGTCAATTCACAAAACACCATGCCATGAAACATGTTGTTGAAGATGAAAAGCACTTTCTCTAAGATTGTCCAACTTATACTCACATCACATCTAATTTCAGAATTTTTATCATATGACCAACCTTCTCGACCTTCTAATTCAACAAAATTATGGTGATCTTGGAACACTTATAATGCTTTTCGAGCATAGAAATAAAATGACAAAGAATTTTGAGTAATCTATTGCATTGCATCATCATCATTTAATAAATCAACAATTAAAATAAAATTATGTTAATTGGAATCACATATAATTATTTTAAAAATTATAAATAACTTTACCAATATATAATTTCTTTTAATTCTTTTGAATATATATATAATATCACATTAATTCTATTTTCTCTTTATTATTTTCACTATCTTGGTATTATGTTTTTCCATTTTTTCCCACCATTTAATCTCCTCAAAGATAAATACAATATCTCCTCAAAAATAAATGCAAAATTAAAATGAATTTACACTAATTCTTTATATATATACTCTACAAGTTAATAATCTCCTCAACTTTGAAATATTTTAATTTTTAGAATGCTTTTATATAAGTTAATAATAAAATATTTTATTTATAAATGATATTTATTTTTATTAATATAATTTCATATTGAGTATTAAAAGAATTATAAATATTTTTATATTAAAAAAGTGAAAATACCTATTAGCTTATTAATATTTTTCTTTTTTACTTTTAGTTACTTTATCTTTATTCTTTTACTTTTCTTTATTTTTATACAAAGTTGATATAAAATTAATTTATTTAAAATGGAAATTAAACCAATATAGATCCATCTTAACTCCTAATTTACCAAGAGCTAAGAGGGATCAAATATCTCAAGATGCAAACATTTTTTGAATGCAAGAGAAAATAGTTGTACATGAAAATAGTTGATTCCTTTTAATTTTTGGTAGATTCAAAATTAAGATGGATCTATATTGATTTTAAGCAACACACTAATAAAACATTATATATATATATATATATATAATATATATATATATATATATATATATATATATATATATATATATATATATATATATATATAAAATTTATGCTTCCACACATTAAAATGTTAATGCATTTAGATAACATATATCCATAGGACTCTTTTTCTATATAAAATTATTTTTGTTATAATGTTTTTTTTCTAAATAATACATATCAAATCTATATAAAAAAATGAACGAATTACAATCTTTCTTAAAAACCTATTAGTGGAATCAAAATTCCGGCTTTATATATATATATATATATATATATATATATTTTCAGAAGAAAACGCTGCATAGTATTTATATTATATATAAAAGAAAGCATATACATTATGGAGAGGAATTTTTTCCTGGTCATTAAGGAGGTAGGATGGCACCCAAAAATCTGATAGTATTTTTTTCAGTATATACATCTTTCTTTGTAGATCAAGTATGAGGACTAATGCAGAATTAAACCCATACAAAATAAAGTACTACCTGGCCATAAGACATTGTATATATGTACAGGATCATGAAAAATACCAAATTAAAGTCGACACTATATACCCAGCATGGAGAAAGGCTGAATGAAGTATGTGTTGGTTTCTACAGTGATGCTCAGATGCCACATACCACATGGAGACTGCATACCTTTCTTTGATAGTTTGTCCCCTAGCTCATTTTGCAGACGTTTTATATGTGTGATAGGGAATAGTGTAGGCTTCCATATAGTTGAAATCCTACCCAGCCATCCAGAAAGACTGTCGTTTTTTATAGTTTGTTTTCCATTAACATGCTCTATGATGATTTTGGAGTCGCCAACGATATTGATTGGGCCGATATCCATAAATGAGCAAAATAAGAGCAGACCATGTAGAGCCATGGCCTCAGCTTTGTTGTTGGTTCCAAGGCCACCGTTCCAAAAAATGGAGTATTGAAGGTCATTTGAAATGCAAATGTAGACGCCACATGCACATTTGCCATCTTTTGCTGCACTGTCAAAATGAGCCCGTGGAATGATATGTTGTTGTGGGGCTGAAACACTAGTGAGTTGCTTCGATTATATATATAGTTGGCATTTAAATATTTTATTTATGATTCACATTAAAATGTTAATACATGCACCAATCATATTTGGAAGTAGAAAACATATATCCATATAATTTTTTCTCTTTTTCTTTCTCTCTCATTTTTGTTATTAATATTTAAAATGTTACATATCAACTCCATATTAGAAATTGAATGCATTACAAATCTCCCTAAAATCTATATATAAAATATTATTTTTGTTATTAATATTTAAAATGTTAATTTCAACTCCATATTAAAAATTGAATAAATTACAAATCTCCCTAAAAATCTGAATTATCTTTCTTCATTGGACAAAAAGACGCTCGTACAACTAAGTTCGAGAGTAAGATGTTGTCAAATAATGTTACATTTAAAAATAATAAAATAATACTTACAACAAATTAAAAAGATAGTAATAACAAAAAAATTAATCTCAACTATAAATAAAATATTCAATTTTCACCTTAATTTTACATCCACTTTATATAGAGATAAATTAAAAAGTTTAATTTACTTTTTAATGTTAAAGAGTTATGTAATTTTTCACTCCTTGACGGATGTCATGTAAAAATAAGTGTTGTAGGCATAGGAGTCCCTATCACTTAAATGGATGTTATGCTTGCAAATTTATATATGGAGTGAAAAAGTTAAGTTGTAATTTTTTCAAAATGTCCATACTATAAATGAATAGTAGTGTTGGTTTTTACTACTTTATTTTATTTTGATTTAATAATATTTTTGTTCTTATAAAATAAAAAAGATTTTAATTATTTATAAAGTTACAATGTAAAAACACAATTGTTTAGTTCTCCTTATTATTAACATCGCTTATAAATCATTCTTCATACATAAAATCATTACTCTTACTTTATATTTCACTTTTTATTTTTCATAAATTATTATTAATTTATAACAATATTAGATGGATGTTATACTATGTTTTATCTATATTTGATTTCATAAATATACATTATTTTAATTTTATATTTACATATGCTTATAATTTTTTCTTAAATTATATATATAGAGAGAGAGTTGTAAGTACTATTTTGAGGGATTTTTTTAGGGTAATATCAAAATTTAATCAGAAATTGTTTGGCCAAATCTCAGCAAAAAAACTCTGTAACTTAATAGTTTGATAACTTTTCAGTGTGTGCGATAAAAAAAACACAATTTAAACAATAAAATATAAAAATTTAACCAAAAATTGTTTGGCCAAATTGTGATAAAAAACTCTCCAACTTAATAGTTTGACCACTTTATTTAAAATTGGGTTTAAGTAGAAAATAATAATTTTAAAGGAGACTTCATTGAAATTTATTTATTCAAATATCAAATTTATTAAAATAAATATTTATCTTTGAATGTCAATTAATTGTATTTTAAAAAGTTGGAAGAAAGAATAAGTATTTTTCGATTCAAATTTAATTTCCATTAATAACACATTGAATTTATATCAAATATACTATTTTAGCAATTTTAAACCTTAATTAAATTATACATTATAATAATGCAATATTAATAATTATAATAGGCGACAAGCTCCCAGTTCAAACAATATTGCCAAAACTTGACGAGGAAGGAAAAATTATATTGGAACCGGAAGCAGTCACAGAAACAAGAACTCGACAGCTACGAAATCGATCAATTTCAGAGTATCTCATCAAGTGGAAGAACTTATCCGCTGAAGATTCCACATGGGAGGATGAGAATTTTATACGGAAGCATCCAGAACTACTCAAGCGTTGAGGACAACACTTTTTTGAAGGAGAGGGGCATGTTAGGTCCCTATAATACTAGTGATTACCCCATTACTATTGTAGTTGTATCCCTTATTAATATTGTTGTGCCCCTATTGTCCCCATATTGTTTTTACTGTGCCCCATAGAACCCCTCTATTGTTATTTTTATGCCTTTATATTATTATTGTTAGGTCGACTGGGTTATATTGTGACTCCTTAGACTCCTATATATAGAAAGGAGGTTTTGTCATTTGAATCATCAAAAAATAATTCATTTGTGTAATGTAAAGGAGGTTGCCCCATCGAAGAGGCTGAATTCCAAGGCATTGATCTATCTTTTCTATCTTTTTGTGAGCTGGTTTCATAACATACATTATTTCTTGTCCTTGTCCTTCTTCATATGCCATGACTTGTGGAGTTTATGGCCTCCTTGAGCCGAATTGAGAGTTAGATTCTTCAAGTGCTCCTTCTCCTATTTTCAATTTAGACCTTGTAAGCATTCAAAAACCTTGCAAATTCAGTGAAGTCTTCACAATAACCATGCTCTGATACCAAATTGATCCAAAAGTAAAAAGTGAAGGTTTCATGAAATTATTTGCAAGCTAGTTCATGTCTTTCAAGATATGGATCGTGGTTGCAAAAATACACAAATTTAAGTAGATTTTGCATAAATTTAAAAGTTAAAAATGGATAAACCTGTAGTATCAAACACAATTAAATTGATAACAGAGTTCACCCATCTTGGGCTACATCTACGGGTCCAAATTCCATGTGACCTTTTTATTATATGCTAAAATTATCAATATATCAACATGCAAGCTTCAATCTGTAAAAATAACACTGCAATTGTGTCCATCATGCTTAAAAACCCCGTTTAGGCTCTTCTTGAGCTCAAAAAGGATGAAAAATGAGCAAAATATGACCCTTTTTCCAAACTAGTATGCAAACTGCTCCACCAAAAGGTCTCGCCTTTATTATTTGTTCAAAAAAACATCACGTGGTCTATTAGTGATGCCAAATATTAGGTGCACAGAGGTTACATGTTCGACTCACACCTCCATCTAGTGATTTCATTATATATATTAATTTTAATTTGGGCCTCTACCCTGTTGGTTGTATGGATGCATGGGACCAAGGGTCACGTGCCATAGGCCACACACCCTCCTCTAGCCCTACTCCTGGTTCTGCATTCTGCATAAGGCTTGAGCCATTTGGCCTTGGGCGCAGGAAATGTGCCACGCGTTCCCCTTGTCCCCCACACGCACACTCCGCCGACAGTTCCATTGAACATGTCAACGACCACAAGTCATTTCCTTAGCGCTTAACTCCATTTCCTCTTTGGTTGGTCACGTTGTGTCCCATATAACAACCGATCACACCTTATCTGACACCCCCATTCTCAGAGCCCTCGCCACTAGTCACTTTCCGCAATAAAACCCAGGGATGGGTTGGTCGGTCGTGCCCACTCGCTCGACTCTTCCCCGACCGCCAAAACCATATGTCAATAAAATAAAACACAATGACCATTTATTAACAAGAACCATTGTAGCCCAATCAGTCGAGTGGGCGGTTTGTATAGTGGAGGTTGTGTGTTTGAACCTAATGGAGGCTCATGTGACACCTAAAATAAATTTTGCACAACTTCCAAGGGCCACGTGGTGGCCTCTCATAGGCCCACATGGTGGCCTATGATTGGCCCAAAAACAATCCCATCCGCCAATAACTAGTCGCCACTTGTCCTCACGGGATTGTCCCACCTGTTAATCCATATAGCCCAGTCATCATGTTGATGTTAGAACCACATCAACATATGAAATTCTACGCGGCATCTGTACCTACATAGTCAACCCTGCATTTTTTTTTTGGCCCTAAACTTGAGAACGAGAGAACTCCCTCATATGATGTTAGGTTGATAAGATTCAAGCATCGTTGGAATTAGAACGATGAATTATACAATTTGGCGTGACTTTTGGGAGATCTTGAGCACTTTCATTTTTAAGCATATTTTTGATCTCTTGGATCAATATGAGCAATGTTGCGCATATAAATCCTTAGCCAATCATGGAAGCCTATCATCCACCATCTTACCGACTGATAATTTGAACTCCAACCTCTTATTATCAATGTTCTATTGGCCCCAAGTTGGTTGTTGAATCAATCATATTTATTTCATCAATTCCTAATATATATAGATACTACTTTTCAATTTTCTCTCATTTGGTCAACTTGACTAGAAATCTTTATTTTAATTTAAAAATATAAAATTTTCCAATCTTGTTTTATCGCTATTTTACTTTTTAGTTTAATTAAAAATTTATTTCATTTCTAATTCAAATATCTAATAACTTTTTCATTTTTAAACTATTTTTTCAAATTCTATAATCATAAATTAATTCAAAATTATTTATTTGATATTTTTTAACTAATTTTTTTATTTGACTGCATTATATTTTTTAACTAATTATTGGTTTTCAAATAATTCCTAATTCTTGATTTTGAAAATAATAATTGAATTTGAATTTTTCTAATCTTTAACTAATATTCTTTGTTTGACTAGATTATTAATTATCCCTAATTCTTAATTTTTACTCTTATTTTTCACCCATTCTCCATATTTCAATTCTTAAGTAATTATTTATTAATTTTATATATCAATTTTCCACCAATTGTTCATTTCATATATTAAATTATTTAATTCCTCAATAGAATTGGTCAAAATTAAATTGTTATTTCTGATTCATTTTATTTAACTTTGATCCATTCCCTAACAGCTAATATTTCCTTTCTCCTATATAAAGGCCTTCCAACCCTCGTTCACTCATGAAGATCTTTGGTCCCTGATGATGGATGGAGTAACCATCTCAAACGTTGGACGGATTATAAATCTATTACACATCTCTCCTCCTAAAATTTCTAACAATTTGAATAAGTGTGGAAATCTTAGATCTCTTATAAATCCTTGTTGACCTTTTTGATGGTGGTTGACCATATTGACAAACCTCTGATCAAACATGGTTAATATGACTAACCCTAATCAATATGCTCAACCATGATCAATATAGTCAATGAACGTTAAAGATCAAACATTAATGGCTAATCTATTTAGTGGTTAGTATGTTAGTAAGATGCACAGTTAATGGGTTTGGTGTTAAGGGTTAGTAGGTTAGAGGGTTACATTAGTAGTCTTAGGAAGTTAGGGGATTTGTGGGTTAATGGGTTAGTGGTTAGGGGGTTAGTAGGTTAATGGGATTTTGGGTTTCTAGAATAATGATTAGAGGTTTATTATGTTAGGGGTTATTGGGTTAGGAGGTTTATATGTTGTAGATTATTGGTGCCAGTGGCTCAATGTGTTTAATATGGTTAAATGTGGGCATTATATTGGCTAATTACTAGGGTGTTAGCAAGTTAGAGAACAAGAGGTCAGTGGGGTTAAACAATGAGGGAGTTTTTGGGTTAGTGTTTATGGGGTTTTCATGTAGTTAATCATCTTCACTTGACCAATGGGGTCCCAAATATATATATAATTCTTATTTATATTAAAGGGTTTTTTTTTAATATAACAAGCTTCTCATGCATTCTACATGTAGAGGTTTTAATTGTGTAACAAGAATATTAAGCATGAAAATGACCAATCACAATTTAAATAAAAGGAATCACACACAACATATAGAGATAGAATATGATCAATCTTTGTCTTTCTATTCATACATTATAATATTTATTTTTCAAAAAGGTCATGCAACATTTCCAATCTGAAAAATAATCTTAAGAACATAATTCACATATATAATGATGGATCCATGATTGATTAACATATACATTGGAAAAACTCATTAAAGCACGAATAACATTAACACATCAAAACAATATTAAGAACATAATTCACATACATAGTGATAGATCATGTAGTCTTCACTCAGTGAACTTGCGACATAGCACACACTCATAGAATATTAAAAAATACCCTTAATTTCACCATATATTGATAAATTCCTCTCAAAATGCTTTTGTTGAATCCTCCTCCCGATACATATTTCTAATAAAAATTCCTTATTTTTTCTAGATACCCTTTATAACCCCTAATATCTATAAAATCTCTAGTAACCTGCACGCCCCCCTCCCACCCTCCAATATCTATAGTATATTGAATTTATTTTTCATAGTTTTAAAACCCCCTTTATGAATGAGTGTGATAAGATATTTCTAAAAAGGTGAAACTCTCATGGGGGTTCGGATTTATTTGGTGATTTGGGGTCCAAAAAATTCTAGAGCTAGTTTGAGGCAAATAACACTTTCTAGGGTCAAAACTTTGCAGGCTTAGCTCCTAGCCCCTTGACATTGTTCTACACACTGAAATCTTCCCAATGGTGTGAAAATCACCTCTTCATAGTTTGTATCTAGAAATTATGTTTCCTGCGATTTGACCTACCTTGTTGACCACTATGGCACTAAGTGGATGCCACATTAGCCCCCATTATTCACACATGGGGGACTAATCACATGTGAACTTTCATAAAGATTCTAGAAGGTCCAAAACACTAACATTAATTGAGGGTTTAGACACACTAAAACCCTAAACCTAACCTTAGACAACTATTAGGTCATGTTAAATACTAGGCTGCAAGGAAAGGAAGGACCTCCATTCTTTTGGCATTATTATTTTTCCATAGTCGAGGAGAGCATCTAGGAGTAAAATATTGAAGCATCATAGAGGAGGTATGATATTTTTTTGCAACCATTTAAGGCACGATGTCCATTGCAACTCCACAGTGAATGGTTCTTTCTTTATACTTGCTTTCATACCTAAGAAAAAGAGAGAAAAGCACATGTCTCACTTTCTAGTTAAATTTTCTCTTGTATCGAATTTACTAAAATACATCTTATGGTCATTTGTATAAAGAGTGTATTCATTTACTTATTTCTTTCATTTATTACAATTATTGTAAATAGAAACTCTCTTTTATTGTATATAAAGATACCTCTCTTAGTGTGATTCTAATCATCATTCTATGTTAACTTTTATTTTATACATACAATTCATTTTTTAAGTAAGGAAACTTATAAACAAAATATATAAATAATTTATATCGAAAATAATATCTTTAACATCATCTCAATAAAGTATCACTTACACGAAAGGGTTAGCATTTCCATTTCCTCTTTTATTGCAATTGAAGTGCTTGAATGATGAAATACATCCTTGTTACATTTTTGCTTCAGGGAGATAGGAAATATAAGATTGAAAAATTAGATATTATATTTTGGAATACATATATTAATAAATAAATTTATTTATAATAAAAATAACAATTTAATTTTAATATCACGACAAAGTCAAACAAGAGTTTGTTCTCATTCATTTATGATTAAAAACTTTCAACAAAACGTTGTGTCTTCCATATTACACAACACTATCTACATTTACACAATTTAATTTATACAAGATATCAACTAATCAAAAAATATAAAAAGAACCGCCTGTTTTTCAAAATAAATTAATACATCTGGTCACGAACAGGAAGATCAGGTTATTCACATAGTGAACAATATTTAATAATGTAAATGCTCATTGTTAATGAATTAGTGGCACTAAGTTCTTTTACCGGTGGTTCAAATTATTATTCTAGATGATTCTGCATGTAATAAAATACAATATTCTTGTGGCCGTAATTTAGTGTTAGTATTTTTTCGGTTGATTCCACAGCCTGCCAAGTCTGGTTGCTGCTCCAACTCCATTTTGTAGGGTCTATCAATATCTCACAGATTTACAATTTTGTTAGTGCACTTGGGCTATGCTACAATGGAATTTTCACTTCGGTTTAGAATCCATGTTCACTCTTAAAATCCCTATTGCATGGTTGTCATTTCTCTTTTTATTTCTTTATCATATTATTGGAACATTCTTTAGATCATGTCTGACTGCGGAAATTTACGTACTTAGAAGAATATATTTTGTTCAATTGAACATGAGTACATTATGATTTGAGTACAATAGATTCATGTAATGTTTTGGCCTCACCTCTACCCAATTGGTTGTTTAGAAAGAGACACAAAAATTAATAACAAAATGTCAATAACAACCCATAATTCAGAATCGGAAAGACGAGTGAAACCAAAATATATTTAGGATAAGGATACAACCCACAACAATTAAATATCCGAGAAATTAGCCAGATCTAGGTTGTCTGGATTGTTGCCAAGAGATGTTTGGGTTTAAAGCCACAATGGACACGAGTTTCCGTGTGAGCCAACCTCCCTTCCAAGTGATCCATTTTCTCATAGAGCCTCCTCCAAACTTGCTGCAATGGTGCCAACCGATCTTGCATGTACCATTGGTTTTGTTGCAGATCATTCATGAAGCCAATCACCACTTTTCAATCATCATGGTGATCTTGGCCTAGTTGTTCAAGAAGAAGAGTGACATGCCGCAACTAATTCTCAAGATCATCAAAGGGTGGTGGAAGATCCACCTTGTCAGGGGAGAGCGTTGGGTTGTCGTCCACCTCCTCCCCCAACTCCATATAAGCCCTCCTATGAGTTTCCCTTTGTCCTCTTGGGCCTATGCCCCGCCACATTGACGATGCATAATTTGAAAGTCCAGTCCCCCCAAAAAACACCTCTTTAACTGAAGTGGCATGAAATAGACCTGCAATAATACCAAATTATATCTCTTAGCCCCAAGACCCACACAAATTTGATGGTCAATATAGTTCCATTTATGACCAAGTAGAGCCACCCCCAACCAGAATGCCCCTCGCCAGGGAATTCTCCTCCCAATGGCTACAACACCCCTAAATTGTCACAACTTAAACTACACTACATCAACCTCCACACCCAAAACCACTTTATCGTTCCCCCTTAGCAACACACAAAAGACAAAAAACTCTAAGGAGGACCCCTTCACAACAAGCACCGAGAAACAAGAAACAAGAGACTTCAACCCTAACCCATAAGAAAGACCTCTTCCATTTACTAAATTAAAGACCCATATCTAGATGTAGCTGAAGAGATTTTTAGGAAACAAACAACCATCCCAAGACCCATTATAGACCCCACACCTCCCTCCATTTACATCCAGGACAACATGGGAGTCCCAAAAGCAGAGAAAAACACTTAGATAACTAACAACAGAAAAAATTGATAAGACCCAAACTCTTAATTCAGAAGAGTGAAATGCCTTCTAGCCATAGATCTTACATACCCAAGCTAAATGACTCCCATTGGTAGCAATAGTGGGCAGAAACCAATGATCTTTCCTAGAGGGCATGGCGATCCGAATCTTGCGGGGGAGGCCCCCAAGATATGAAAAATTGAAATGATAAAAAAAAATGAAACACACAGTAAACAAAACCACAGATTTTTTATTTTTTTTTTGTATTAAAACAAAGAATAATTGTAAAAGCTATATTGTGGTGCACTGTCTATCCTTTTACAAAATGCGACTTGCTACTTATAGCTTTTTTTTGTTACAATACCACAAGTAAATTCCAGGGGTGGGTAAATACCATGGGTGAATGAATACCAAGGATGGATATCACTTACAATACCATGGGTAGATAAATACCATGGGAAGATGAATACCATGGGTAGATGTCACTTACAATACCATGGTAAATACCATGGGTGGATTCCACTTACAATACCATGAGTAAATTCCATGGGTGGATTCCATTTTCCATTCAAATCATTCATCCCTCCTTAAGAAGCAATGGTCCCCATTGCATGAAGTTCCCTCCTAAGAATTCTTTGTTGAATATGAAGAGCCACTGAAGAGAAGGGTTTTGTGTGGTTAACCAGTAACCATGTTGAATGAAAATACGATGATAGAGATACCCTGTAATGATTGTGACCAACTGTGATACTAACAGTTTGTAGCCTAGAAAATGGACTTCGATGAAGCGTGGGTTTGTGTATGACCCATAACCATGAGAAATGAAGTTTCGAGGATAAAGATACCATGTAATGCTTGTGACCAACTGTGATACCAACAATGTGTGACCTAGGAAATGGACTTCGATGACAAGGGTTTTGTGTGGTTGACCCATATCCTTGGGTTTGTGGGTGACCCATAACCATGATGCTTGTCAGTTTGCTTGGTAAAATCATGGTGGCTTGTTTGGTAGATTTTCCTATCCAATGATAAGTTGTAAAGGATTCTCACATTATAGACCCCTTGTTGCAACTTTGCTGATAACTTCTACTACAGGTGATGAAATCAAATTCCGCCAAAGACCCATTTGAGGTGTTAAATATATATTTATATTAATGTAAGAAAATTAAACTTTGATGACCTTTGGAGTGAGAAAATGATTTCAAAAATTCATGGTACGTGCGGCCACACAACGTTCCAAACATGTGTAACTTCAATTTCTCCTATCTCTCAAACCGAAAAATGAAATCAAATTCTATAAAAAAATCATTTGATCTAACAGAAAATACTTTCAAATGAGTTATTTTGAAATTTTAAAATGCTTTGCGGAGGTCGTAGCACTTGCATGAAGTTTGTTAAATACTACTGCAAAACTTTGAAACTAAAATATGCTTCAAACCCTTATTCCCATGAAGTCGTAACCTGAATCTGATACCACTGATCCAGATCTTGGGGGAGGCCCCAAAGATCTAAAAATTTGAAATGATAAAAAAATATGAGAACAGACAATAAACAAAACCACAAAGAAACATTTTATTAAAATAGAGAATAATTGTGGTGGACCATCTGTCCATTTACAAAATGTGACTTGTTAATTATAGAATTTTTTTGTTACAATACCACACGTAAATTCCATGGGTGGGTAAATACCATGGGTGAATGAATACCATGTATCGATGTCACTTACAATACGATGGGTAAATTCCATGGGAGGATGAATATCATGGGTAGATTCCACTTACAATACCATGGGTGAATGAATTCCATGGGTGGATGATTACCATAGATAAATTCCATGGGTGGATAAATACCATGAGTGGATGATTACCATGGGTAAATTCCATGGTTGGATGAATATCATGGGTGGATGTCATTTTCAATTCAAATCACATAGAGAACTCACAAGGGATAATAGAAACATCAATAAACCATAAATAAAGTCTCAAGATGCTTACCATACTACAAAACTCAAGTGTGCACTTCATATTTCCTTTGCGTACCAATACAATCAGGTGTTACTTGACTGAAGCTGAACTTTACTCATAGGAAATCCGCCTCCACTAGTACCCTACACTAGGATCCCAAATTTTTTGCCTCTACGCTCCCTTCAAATTACCAACATAACACCAACATAATCCCCACTCCAATGCAACGACCCAAAGCATAGGATGTCATGCCCAGAAGAGCACGACTAGACTACCAACCTACGTAACAAAAGCTCGACATCTTCCTCCTTCCGCGATGTCCATAGCAGACTCTGCCAAAACCATCCACCATCGCCAAATCTATTAATCAAATTCATATAGAATACAACTAATTTCTGGACAATTTTATGCATTAAATCTTGCGTGCAAGTAAACTGTCGTGTACTATGTAAAACGACCACCTAAATTAAGGGGTGGTGGCTCCCCACCTAACTACTATCATCACTATCATCGTGGAAGTATTACATGCTAGTGTTATTAATCATAAATAGGGGAGAGATTCCTAATGTTGTGCAGGGACCAGTAATTGATATAGTACTGGTCCCACCAAACCACCAGAAATTGAGACTTTTGCAACCAATATTTAAACAAAGATAAATAAAACTACGTATAAATAAGTATTAATTTATGTCCAAAATTTCCCCATGCATTGACTGGGCCCACAACTGTCCATAAATAGTATCTTAATACTTAAGAGTGCAAACCATATTGACCCAACTAGAAAACAGCTAAAACCATATTTGCTTCCAAAATGGTCTATTCCAGAAGTACAAAGTAGCAGTCACTTCAATCCCCACTCATCAGAACTAAAGCTTTGTATCCAAATAAATATCCATACCTGCACATAATAAAAGGGAATGTATGTCAGCCATAACTGCTGTGTTGTTCAACAAATAAACCCCCTATGTTCAATAAATGACACCCAACCCAATAACATTTAAACCCACTTTGTTCAATAAATGACACCCAAACCCAATAACTGTAATAAATGACACCCAAATCACTCTATTTCTCATTAAAACAGACCAAAGCACATGGATCAACAAATAACAAATTCCCAACCATTAGATCACATCAAATTAAATCCAGACCACACATTAAAAATGAAGCCATTGCAATCCATGTCCATCCATGTCCACCAATTAAATTCAGGTGCCAAAAACTATAAAAGAAGTTCAACCACTGTTGAAGTTGCATCTTATGCTTTCAAACTATTCAACAAACTTGAAGACAACATCACAAAACAGTTGCCAGTATATCCAGGTTAGTTATATCAATTACAACACATTCTTCTTACAATTATGTTTTCATTTATTAGAGTTCTTACAATTTCAGTTCTTACAGATTCAATTTCACTTTCATGAAAATCAACACAGCCTACAGTTCTATTTCACAATTCACCTTCTTACAGATTCAGTTTCACTTTCATGAAAATAAACACACAGCCTACAGTTCTATTTCACAATTCACCTATTTCTATTTCTATGTTCAGACTTATAGATATATTGATGTGCCCAACAAGATTTTATTGAAAAGCATAATCAAATGACTACTACTTAAGAAGAGCCGACATATAACCAGGAGGATCAGACGAAAACAGACTGTAAGGGAAATACTGTTAAGGAGCACCGAGATATAACCACAAGGATATGACAAAAATAGACAGTAACGAAAAGACTATTAAGGGGAACCAAGTTATAAGATGAAAACATATAGTAAGGAAAATATTGTTGTCCATTTAGATGAAAACATACAGTAAGGAAAATAGAGTACTTAGATTTCATAAAACAACATTAAAGACTTTGCAATAGGTCAATTTCTCCATGGAGAATTTATCTTTTCCTCTCTATACTCCTTTACTTCTCTTGGTTTGATGATCAACATATGCATGACCACATTTTATTAACTCCACCACCAGATCATAAAGCTCTTGAAAATACTTACTGTTGTAGGTTATCTTAAAAGTTCCCCAACCCATCCAATGTATATTTCTTGAACAAGTTCTATATATTCGTTTTCTCAGATATGGAATTTTTTTTTGTGATTTATATAATTGAAGGCGTTATTTGCTTAATCCAAGGATGTCAAAAACATTCTTATAGGACAAGATTTTACTTTAATCTTGATCTATCACCTAGAAACCAATGTTATGTGTGTCATGCAAATTATGGGTGCTGACTATCGTTTTGTTTTTGTGCTACATGGATCAAGTTTGTCTAGCTTTGGATATTTTCGCTTTTTGGTCACAGGCCTTCCTCTTTTCCTTGGCTTTTTGTCCTGCTTATTCCTAGCTTTCTACCCATCTTCTGAGGCAAAAGAAAGTTGTAATTTGAAATGACAGACTACAAAGTAATGCAATTCGATTTTTTGGAAGTCAAATCTATGAAATATTATAATTGAGAAGATTTCTTGGAAACATGATCCAACTTTTCCTTTATTTCAGTTACCCCATTATCAAGCATTTCTTTCTCTACATGATGAAAGCATGGATTCAAGGCTTTTTATGCACATAACTACCGATAACCAAAAAATCACAAGTTGTGATCAATAGAGTAACTGAATGTGAAGGAACTTCTTCCTTGGCCATAGCCATGGTTCTAATGATGCTAGCATGTGCAATATCACTAGAAAATGATACGAGACAGAGTGAAACAAAATATATGTGCACATTTCTCTTGCTTATACCTTAGCTAAAACAGTGTAAATATGTGAACAAAGGTCAATGGAGAGACTCAGAATGTAATAATCAAAATCGACTAAGCTAGTAACTCAAGATAATTTGGCTTTTGGTTGCCTATCCTCCAAATGACCTAGGACAAGATTTTACTTTAATCTTGATCTATCACCTGGAAACCAATGTTATGCGTGTCATGCAAATTATGGGTGCTGACTATCATTTTTTTTTTGTGCTACATGGATCACGTTTGTCTAGCTTTGGATATTTTCGCTTTTTGGTCACAGACCTTCCTCTTTTCTTTGGCTTTTTGTCCTGCTTATTCCTAGCTTTCTGCCCATCTTCTGAGGCAAAAGAAAGTTGTAATTTGTAATGAGAGACTACGAAGTAATGCAATTCGATTTTTTGGAAGTCAAATCTATGAAATATTATAATTGAGAAGATTTATTGGAAACATGATCCAACTTTTCCTTTATTTCAGTTACCCCATTATCGAGCATTTCTTTCTCTACATGATGAAAGCATGGATTCAAGGCTTTTTATGCACATAACTACCGATAACCAAAACATCACAAGTTGTGATCAATAGAGTAACTGAATGTGAAAGAACTTCTTCCTTGGCCATAGCCATGGTTCTAATGATGCTAGCATGTGCAATATCACTAGCAAATGATACGAGACAGAGTGAAACAAAATATATGTGCACATTTCTCTTGCTTATGCCTTAGCTAAAACACTGTGTAAATAGGTGAACAAAGGTCAATGGAGAGACTCAGAATGTAATAATCAAAATCGACTAAGCTAGAAACTCAAGATAATTTGGCTTTTGGTTGCCTATTTCGCTGTTAATAAAAATCCAAGTTTATTTCCATCCAGTTACATCACTGCAGTGGAAACATAGGGATGTGGTCAAATGACAGGTTTGAAGAAAGGGACGCTGAGGCATGAACTCTATTTGTAATCTTCGACTTCTGTCATAATAAATATTCTAATGTCAGCCAATCACTTACATAAAACAACCAAAAAAACAAAAAACAACAAACAACAAAACAATATTTTAAGTAGTCAAACCGAACAAGAGCTCTGTTGGGAAATGCATAACAAAATCAATCAATACAATCATGGTATTTTAAGTGTAAAGACAAGTTATCAAAACAACAATCACTCATAATTTTGAAGACATACAACAAAATGATTTTGTATATTTGATTTTTCAAGGATACTAACATACATGTTGATAGTTTCTTGTAATAAAGTAGAAGTATTTTTGCCTTGTATGAAAGCATAATTTACAAATATTCTAATGTCTAAATGCACGCAATAATTTTACAGGTTGTTGCATCTATGGCAAAAGGAAGTTATGCTGCTCATACAAGGAGAAGTGGCAGGAGAGTGACAAGGGGTGCGCAGCTGCGATGCACATCGTCTGATGAGGACAGGACAACTGATGTCAATGTCAACAATGCACCAGGGAACGTTGTTGAGGATGACCATGTGACAGTAGCTGATTTTAACACACCATCAGCCACAGAACCACCATCAACAATAGTCCAAGGGGCAAGTTCAACTAAAAAGATCAGTGCTATAAGAGGATGGACAAAAGAACACATGTTAGTTGCAATTGATGACATAGAGTAAAATGGATACTCAGTTTGGGCATCTGCAAAAAAACATGGTATTCCTCCCTCATCAATACATTATTGGAAAATGGACTGACTCATACAAAACGTAGAGGGCCTCTTACAATTATGAATGAGGAGGAGGAGGCCGAAGTGGTTGAGTGGTGTAAAGAGATGGCCCAGTTGGGACATGGGCTAGAGTTGATACAACTCAAATCCACAGTTGCTTAAATCTGTCAAGGGAGGCCAAACCCATTCAAAGATGGGTTTCTTGGTAAATCATGGTGGTTTGGGTTTAAAAAAAGGCATCCAAAACTTGTATTGCGTACCCCTGAGGACCTTGACAGAGACAGAGCATTAAATTTGCGCCCTGCAGTTGTGCAAAAGTTCTATGACACACTTTCTAGTGCTTACGATAAACATTATTATGGAGCAGACCATATACGGAACTGTGATGAAATAGGTTTACAGGCAGGAAGGAATTGTGGCATGCGAGTAATTGCCAAGAGAGGAAGCTGAAATGTGCCAAAGATTTTGCCTAAGAGCAGGGAGTGGATAAATATTTTATGTTGTGTTAATGCAATTGGTACTTCAATCCCAGGATTTTATCTATTTAAAGGTAAAAATCAACTGAAAAACTATATACAGAACTGTGAACCAGGTGCATGCATGGCTGCACATCCCCAGGCATGGATGACTAAAGAACTATTTCTAAGTTGGCTTTTTCACTTTGTTGCATCAGTACCAAGTGGCGTCTTGCCTAATAACAAACACCTATTGATATTAGATGGCCATGGGAGCCACATGGTTGTACAAATAATTGAGGAAGCAAACAACTTAGGCATCGACCTGTTGAAATTGCCCGCTCATACCACTCACAAACTGAAACCCCTTGATGTTAGTGTGTTTGGCCCTTTCAAGAACTATTTCAGGTCGGAGCGCACTGCATGGATGGTAAAGAATCCAGGGGTTGAGGTGAAAAGGTTCAAGCTAGCAAATCTTGCAAGTAAAGCTTTTAAAAGGGATTTAACACCATCAAATATCAAGGTTGGCTTTAGGAGGACAGGAATCTGGCCACTGAACTATGATGCTCTTATGCATGACACTGGTTTTAGCCAAGCGTTTCATGTGGATGGTCAGGAAGAAGGGAATGCCCAAACAGGTGTTGAAGTGCAAGAAGTAGATGACCAAGATGATGTTGTTGCAGCTGGTAATATGATTTCCCTTTCTCAAGGACACTTATATGCTGAAGATGATGAAACTGTATGTGAAACACAATATAACCATGAACAAATTCACAGTAACATGGATATTGTTCCACCAACTCAAGAATATGAAACTCCTGTTGCTGATATTGTTAATGACATTGTTGAACATGCAGTTGACAATGACCGATTGACATTTCCAAGCCAAGTAACCCCATATTCATGGCTAGTAGAAGCAATGATTAATATGAATGCACATAGTGTCTCAACAACCAATGAAGAAAACATGAACATGCCCTCACAACCAGCATAATTGAACAATGAAATTGTTCATTTTTTTGTGGATAGTAGATCAATGGAAGAAGATGAAGCACATAATGAGGCATCAAATGAAGATAATGATATAATTCAATCAATTCCATCAGATACTGAAAGGGAAGTACTAAGCAATGACATGCAGGTGGGAGGGGTGGAGAAGACACTTGGCTGGTTCCTAAAGCTACCAATAGAGAGAGTATCAATGAAAAAAAAGCAAGGTGCACCGGGTAGTCTTCGTCTGGGCCGAAGCTCACAGTTACTCACCTCAGAGGACTATATAAACCTATTAGTTGAGTCTGAAAAAAAGAAATTTGAAATGCAAGAATTAAAACAGAAAAAGAAGGATCTAGTCAAGGAGAAGAAGGCAACAAGGATTGTTGCAGCACAATGTCGAGCAGATGAAAGGATTGAAAGAGATAAAGCAAGGCAAGTTAAGGACCAACAAAAACAAATGGCAAGACAGGAAAAGGAAAAACGAAAGGCACAACAAATGCTTGAAAAGGAACAAGGGATGATCAATCATATAAGAATAGCTGATGAAACCAGGATTATTTCAAACTCATTGGACTCCATTGCAGATAATACACCATTATTCCAAGATCTCATAAACATTCAAGTGCCTCACTATCAAACTGAGGGTTTACCCACTTGCCTTATTCCTACCAGAGTTGGTGTCAATTCTATGTATGCTCATTACACACCTCCACTTAATGCAGGGGTCAGTAGTGCAAATGTGAGGTATGGGTACTCAATACCTCCATGGTTGGAAGCTTCAAATTGGACTCAATCATATGGCAGCAATCAACCATTTCCTAATCAAACCTTGACTGGTAGGCCAACCTACCTGGCTCAAGAAGGTAACTCGGGGAGTTTTGGCACTCAAGATTCTCAGGGCCATAAAGAATAGGGGTGTCATATGTTTTTGGTTGTAACCACATTATGATGTGGATTTTGGATGGACTATATCTTTTTCTTGTCACAAAAACATTTTGGCTTACAACCTAGGTTGTTTTATTTCATAATATGTGCGACATTGTAGCCAAAATCCATTTTAGAAGGAACATCTATAGTCTATTATAATGTAGAAATCTTAGAAGATTCTCAAGTTCATAAAGAATAGGGGTGTCATATTTTGGTTGTAACCACATTATGATGTGGATTTTGGATGGATTGTGTCTTTTTCTTGTGACAAAAACATTTTGGCTTACAACCTAGGTTGTTTTATTGCTTTGAAATGCTAACAACATTATGGTTCTATCCACGCGTCATCTAAAGTACATAGAAATCAAATTGCAACCATTTCTCTCAATCTTCATTTAATATTCTTGCACAATTTGAGACGTGCAATAAATTTGAAACTTGCAAACTTCTCTCCTTGGATTTATATATATATATATATATATATATATATATATAATCTGGAAAGAAAAAATCTTTATATTTCAGAAAGAGAAATATACATGTTACATCCTTTGCAGGGAATTGGAAGTGGCTCACAGTGCTTTTCTGTAAACTTGAATCATACACCAATCCTGCTGATATGTTGGTGTTCATAAATCCTGCAAAATACTTATCACGGTTTGTGTCACTTGTCTTTTGAGCATCCCTCCTATTTGAAGCCCCGAGTCAACTTGATCACCTATTGTTCAAGGCTATGTAGCTAATCTACCCTCCTCCCAGATTATCAAACTAGATCGAGACCAAAACATATCCAACAGTAAGCAGTTAACTGTTAGAGCACAAAGATTAACTCAATAGAGCCAAAGGGTATACTAGGTTGATTTCTCTGTAATATTTTTGAAATGTTAATAAAATTAAATTTCCATGTTTTGCCTTGAGTTGCATTATGATTCTTTTGAGAAATTAGCATTTCATTTGAGCCAATACAAGTGTGATCGAAGTAGTGGACACATAAGAGCCAGAGAAGTTGCAAATAAGTGGTACACTGGGCATTCCACACTCCAGGACATTGTAAAGGGAAACAAAGCCATGTAAAAGTCCATAGTCACTACTAATTCCAAGTACACACATTTAATTAGAGTGCCATAGATTTCCTCACTATGAAGTAAACATAACAGTAGTGTGGTGGAATTTAATCAAAATGGAAAACCAGTGTCGTGATATTTCTAGTTTCCTTTGGGTTTGGGGAAGAAAATAGTATTAATAAACAAAACATTTGTGTGATCTTGATTAAACAACTCCCCTTCACATTAATCATGGAAGCTGTCCTTTTTAGACAGGTTGTGAGTTGTGACTGAAAATGTTCAAATGAATGCTTTTACTGCACACCAACACATGCTGAATTTTGATTCAACAAACTCATTTGTTGGAGAAAAATAAGTCAAAGCTAAATAAAGCACCTCCCATAATCCCTATAAATATCTCAAATCTAAGAACTACCATATGGTTTGAGGAATGTGCGTGAAAATAAGAAATTGTGAATCAACTTTCTTTCAATTTGAGCAAAATACAGATACATGCTGATAAAATGAAAATGAAAATTCATGTTATGTCTCCACAGTATATAATATGTGGAGGTATAGTTCCAGAGTCTGCTTAGAGCATAAACTATTAGAATGAACTGCATCTTATCTCAAAAAATTATTTTTTGGCCAAGGCATGATATATTTTATTATTAAACAATTGAAATATCAACAGTGCTTCATATGGGACCAAAGTATGGTCATGCTAGGTAACTAACATGTCTTCTATGTAGCTAATCTACCCTCCTCCCAGATTATCAAACTAGATTGAGACCAAAACATATCCAACAGTAAGAAATTAACTGTTAGAGCACAAAGATTAACTCAATAGAGCCAAAGGGTATACTAGGTTGATTTCTCTGTAATATTTTTGAGACAATACAAGTGTGATCGAAGCAGTGGACACATAAGAGCCAGAGAAGTTGCAAATAAGCGGTACACTGGGCATTCCACACTCCAGGACATTGTAAAGGCCAACAGAGCCATGTAAAAGTCCATAGTCACTAGTAATTCCAAGCACCTCCCATAATCCCTATAAATATCTCAAATCTAAGAAATACCATATGGAAATACAGATTTGAGCGAAATACATATACGGAAATAACTACCATACGGAAATACAGATTTGAGCAAAATCTAAGAACTACCATATGGAAATACAGATTTGAGCGAAATCTAAGAACTACCATATGGAAATACAGATTTGAGCGAAATCTAAGAACTACCATATGGAAATAAATATTTCAATTTGAGCAAAATACAGATACATGCTGATAAAATGAAAATGAAAATTCATGTTATGTCTCCACAGTATATAAGATGTGGAGGTATAGTTCAGAGTCTGCTTAGAGCATAAACTATTAGAATGAACTGCATCTTATCTCAAAAATTTGATTTTTGCAAAGGCATGATATATTTTATTATTAAACAATCGAAATATAAACAATGCTTCATATGGGACCAAAGTATGGTCATGCTAGGTAACTAACATGTCTTCTATGTAGCTAATCTACCCTCCTCCCAGATTATCAAACTAGATCGAGACCAAAACATATCCAACAGTAAGCAGTTAACTGTTAGAGCACAAAGATTAACTCAATAGAGCCAAAGGGTATACTAGGTTGATTTCTCTGTAATATTTTTGAGCCAATACAAGTGTGATCGAAGCAGTGGACACATAAGAGCCAGAGAAGTTGCAAATAAGTGGTACACTGGGCATTCCACACTCCAGGACATTGTAAAGGCCAACAGAGCCATGTAAAAGTCCAAACAGCAAAACAAGGTGAACTCAAAAAGGTTTCACTCAATGCTAGCTTCTCCATAGATCACAATACTAATATTACTTGTCCGAACCTAATGTAACAAGATTTCAGTCTAAAAAAAACAACAAAACAAGGAAAACTGAATATCTGCAGGTTTTTAACTCATACAAACCCCTTTGAGGCCTAAGACACAAACATTGTTGTCAGAATATCAGAGCTAATCAGATATCGTTATGCTCTGTGCCAATTGCAAATGTTAAGTTTAAACGACAGAACATAGTACTTGAGTAAATTTTCAATATTAACTCAAAAAGACCTCTTCGTAGCTAAATACGAGAATATTCCCAGTAGAAACTGAATTTAAACATTTCCGGCTTCAAATTTCCGCAAAGAAAAAAATATACCAGGGCGACTTCAATAAAGTTCAAATTTTTCAATCAAAATGATCCTCCGTTACATTTATTCCTATGATAACCTGAAATAGAGGTTTCTGGCTTCAAAAAAGAAAAAAATCAAGGCAATTAAATTTACAATTTTTCACTCAATGGACCTCTCTGTAGCTAAAGCATGCAAACTTTCCTACTAGAGCCTGAGTTTAGCGATGTCCGGCATCTGAACTTCACCTGTTTGGCTTAGAGGAAAGAAAATGATAAGGTGATCCAATAAATTTACAATCTTTCACTCAAAATCAACCTCTAAATACGCAAATATCCCTATTAGAACCTGAATTTAGAGATTTTCAAATTCATAGAGAATATATCAAGGCGACTTAAATAATTTTACAAATCCTCAGTCAAAATGAACCTTTATGTAGGTAAACATGCAAACAGTCCTACTACAGCTTGAATTTAGAGATGTCCAACTTAAAAATTTCACCTTGTTAGCTTAATATATATATATATATATAATTAGGCGGATTCAGTAAATTTACGATCTTTCACTCAAAATGAACCTCGTTCCAGCTTAAGAACACAAGTATTCTTACTAGAGCCTTCCTAAATATGGAGATTCCAGGCTTAAGATTTCACAGTTTTAGCTTAAAATAAATATTATGCTTGGCAACTGCAATAAATTTACAAATCTTCACTCAAAATGAACCTCTCAGTAGCTAGTAGCTAAATAGCTAAGTATGCATTTAAATCTAAATTCAGAGACCAAAGAAAGAACAAAATAAGTTAAATACACTAAATTTACTACTCTGTTGCTCGATCTGTTCGCCTTTAAAGCCAATAGCACCAATAATACCATCACTTCACAGAGAAAATGTTACGCTGATTTCACCAGTAATTCCAAAAAAAATTAGAATTTTGCCCAAAACCCTAAAAAATTTAGAATTTTGCCCAAAACCCTAAACCCTGCAAAAACCCTGATGGGAAACGTGATGGGAAACCTGCAAAACCCTAAACCACTAACCTGCAAAACCCTAAACGCTCAAAACCTACCATGGAAAGTTAACAAAAATTCCAATAAGGTGTTTTGTGTTGAAAAACACATCAGAAATAGTTGGTAGGATTAAAATCCTACCGGATAGAAGCCATGTCCAAGTCCAGAGCTCGCCACACCTTCGCCAGACCTTCTCCGGAGCTCGCCACACCTGCAACAAGTTGGAAATTAGC
Organism: Pinus tabuliformis; assembly: GCA_031772625.1. Lineage (NCBI taxonomy): Eukaryota > Viridiplantae > Streptophyta > Pinopsida > Pinales > Pinaceae > Pinus > Pinus tabuliformis. The sequence continues at coordinate 817,301,954 of CM062810.1, read as the reverse complement.
AATTGGACAACAAAAAAACCAAACAAAAAACACAAAAACTTGTAATTACCTGTAAATGCAACCTTCGACCTCGAACTCGCTGAAACTGCTATTGGCTCCTCCCCAAACAACAAATAGCGCGAATTAAACCACCACCAAGGAAACCCTAAACCACCGACGGTCCAGAATGACCAACAATTGCAGGCAGAAAACCACAAGAAAGACAGAAACCCTGTTCCAACCATGGACGCGTATCGGCAAACAATGGCAGACATCAGCTCAACCATGGCGGACGAAGCACACAGGTACTGGAGCCGTCCCACGCCATTGTCGGCGGAGGGCTTCGCCCAACAACCGGACCCGAATAGAAAAACAAGAGGGAAACAACACATCGCAGAAATGAGGCGGAAACAACCCTATTCACGGTGTGAAAGCGTGTTTTATTAGCTTGACACGGTGCCCAACACGTGGCAGTCCACGACGGACACCTGTCGTACGATAACCATGCAGTTCACATGGCGGTAGGCGAGGTGGAGGGGAGGGTGCACAGGTAATGGCGTCCCTCCCCTATTCTAAAATCTTGATTTATGGGAGGTTGATATTAGACATGATGTGGTGAGAGGCCAATATTAGCGATGCTCCTCTAAATGTGTGCTCGTCTTTCTTTTAGGAGAGGTGGAAGTGTTACTCATCATAGTGCATCTTTAGAAATCTAAAGTGGTGGGAGGCTAGTGTTAATCATGAAGTTGTGAGAGGCCAACTTTAGTTATTCTCTCTTACTTGTATGTTCATGAGTCTTAGTTATTTAGTGGGGAAGTTGGGTAGATATGCATAAAAGGTGAACCAAAATAAATTTAATGAGGTGATAGTGGGAAGGGTAAAGGATTTTTGAGAGAAAGATATGCATAAATAGGGAGAGAAAAGAGTATTCAAGGATGTAATAATTTATTGTTATTTTTTATATTAAGAAAATATTAAGTTTTGTGGTGGATTATTTAATATATTTAATTATGCATTATTTTTAGAATTTCAAGAAAAATGAATTAAGAAATCAAAATTGTTTTTTCTAAAACTAATTTTTTAATTAAACTTTTGTTTGGATGGGAGGAATGTTTTTTTTTTTTTTTTTTTTTTTTTTTTTGGACTAGGTTGAGCCTAGTACCCACTAATGGGATGCTATTCACTAGTTTTGTATGAAGCTCTTAGCCTGGATGCCCCTTGGAAATTTTTTAATTACTTCCCTCCAAGAGTGGCGTCCACCCCTCCCGCTCTCCATGAGATTTGAACCTATGACATGGTATGGAATAAACCCCACATAAACCAATTGGTGTATACCTCATGGGTAGGGAGGAATGTTATTAAAAGATATATACTTTTACATTACAACTAATGAAATACAAAACCAAGTCACGATGTAATTTTTTTTTCCATACTAGTTATTTAAATCACCAAAAAAATTGTATAGTTAAAGTTTTACTTAAAATTTATATAAAATGCCATTGAATCCCTTTAAAAAAAGAAAAATGAAAAACCTAAAACAAATTCACTATAAAAAAAATCATATATATATATATATATATATATATATATATATAATCAAAATGAAAAGAATAAATAGTTAATATTTTTTTTTGTAAGTTTAGGTGGTGCCTTTGTATTACTTCAAATTGTGGTAGGTGTTACATCATAAGCATCCATGTCCAAATGATCTCAACCTGCCCATAGGGAAACTAGGTAGGTTGGCCATATGATTGCATTATAAACAATCAAAAAATGAAAATGTCTAAGTTTTTCTAGCAGAGCTAAATAAACATAATTGTCTTTATATCCTCTAATATCTACTACCCTACACAATAAAGCCAAAAAAACCTTCTTATGCATCTAAGAGGCATTAATCATCTGAATATTCAACTAGAGCTAGATCTTTGGTACTGGATCTAGGTTGTCATTGTTGGAGGCATGCACAAAATATGTCTCTCAATGTGAGCGAAGCGTGCATTCTGTTGTCATATTTGAAACTGTATCTACTGGAGTTCCCCTTGGATAGCCTGCATTTATTTTGAGGCTCTTGGGCTACTTGTAAGTGGCAACATTAATGTACTAGCCAACAAATTCTTCATCATCCAATATATATGCAGTGTTTGTAGGAAAAAAGTGTGTGTTCCCCGCATGTGACCTAGGTCTGGAATAATATCACTAAAGTCAAGCAAAATCTCTTGCTCACTGGGATCCATCTTAGCTCAAATTTATGCCTCCCATTCATTAATTTCATTTTAGGCACATTCTGTATGTGTTGGCTGCTATGTTTCCCTAGTGACCAATACTCCCACATCCACGACCCCTGGTGGGTCTATTCTAAGTGTGACCATGGCTACGCCCCTTTCCTGAACCCAAACCACGACTATGGAGAGACTACAGTCTTACCATGACTGCACTCAAGTTTTTGCTAAAGACTTTCATGCATTCCTTTGCAATGAGGGACCTAGAGCCACTAGCCCCTGTCCATATGAGTATGTAGGGAGGCTTCGGTGGAGGGTGTGCGATATAAGGCTTGGAGTCTTGCAGGTGAAGCTTTCTTGTGAGAGATAACATACAACCACGACCATCCAATAATTCAATAAACCTGACCCATAATATTATTTCATGATATATCTAAAGGATAGTTGCATTCCAAACTGCCCATATTTGATATGGCTTATCCCAATACTGTCTGTGTAACTTATATCACATATTGTGACACTAGACCTTGACTTCTTCTTTATCACGACAGCCGAGAGGCCCCATGCATAAATGAAGAGTCAACCTCCTTCCTTCCCAACTATAACCCATCTCTTAAGCGAACTGACTTCCCATAAACTCTAAATTCTCCAGACTTGAATCGAATCTTTCCAACAAAGATTGACTATTGTTGGTGGCACCCAAGTGACCCCAAGTGCACCAAAGTCCCCCCATGCCCCAACCCCAAGCAATTAACATAGAATCATAAATAAATGATATTTTAACCCACCTACCCCAGAGTGAAAAATGTCTGAGGGACTGGGAAAAAGGGCGTTCATCACTTGATAAACCCACATGATGAAGGGTCGCAAAAAAAATAGAAAGTCCAACACCCAGTCGTGTGGCCAAACTAATTCCAAAACCATATAGAGATACCATTGTTGATAGACCATGGTCAACTGACATTGATACACAACAACGAAGACATAATATAAAGAGAGGGGCCGACCACAACATACCCACAAGAGTGAAGGTGGAAAGACGATGTCATGCAAACACAAGCTTGGAAGATAGCCCTTGACACACCCCACACAATGTCTACAACCTTCACCTTTGAATCCTTATTATCTGTTAAGAGTTTTCTACTTTTTCCTCTCAAATTTGCGATAATTGTTATACCAACTGCACTTCTGAACTCAATCATCGTCGTATGCCTCCACGTTTGCTCATAACTATACCCAGACATTTATTGCATGTTTTTATATGTGCGTGGGTGGCCATGCCATCCCCCATCCTTTATGACCATTATTATCATTACTATGGCCCAAATCCCATAATATTTGCTTGCTCAGATCACACCTCGATTGGGGAAAGAATAAATAGTTAATATTGTGTGAAATACAATCTATCCATAAGTCATGAATACACTATAAATATTTCTTTATATTTTTATGTTATTGTACACCTCAATTTTTAGTAGTCAAATAGTTGGGTGGAGGAGGGTCTCACAAGCATGAGGGTTTCATAGCAATTCAATGTTTAGCTTGTCTTTGATTTAAAAATTAGATTATTTTTGTACAACTTGAATGAACCTAATATTTGAAAACGTATATTTATTTCTAAAAAGTCATAGGTTGAAATTCAAAATGGAGTAAAATATGTATACCTCCATAGCAATAAAATTAAAAACTACCTTAAAAAATATTAAATCAATTATTTCTTACAATTTTATACTATTATTATTATTATTATTTATTTCACTACATCATACTCATAAAAATTTAAATAACCAAAATGAAATTCCCACTCCTTTGTTAATTGTTGGAACAATGGTGTTATCTACCACCACTGCTCATCGAAGTCAAAATTTCTACCTCAAATGAATAGATTTAAATAGATTGCCTTCCACAACTAATATGTGACCTCACAAGCTCTAAGATGTATAGGTTAGGTTCACTACATTTTGAACAACTAGAAAATCTAACCACTTAGATGAATTCTCTTTATTTATAAATGTTATTTATCTTTATCTTTCACACACATAAAATCTTTAATTTGGCATTGAAACAAGGTTTCCCTAAGCCTTGGACACAAAACCTTATTTTAACTTTCTTTAAAATTAGAGATAAACTCATTCCATCTAATTATAGAACTAAAATGATTAACCACACTTCAACAAAGTTGCATGAAATTATTTGGAAAAGAAGATTAGCCTATAGTTAGAAAGTTATGGTAAAATAGCTCAAGGCCAAGTTTGGTTCAGGAGATATCATTCAACGATGCACCACCTTGTTACTCTTAGGATCATTGTAGGGGAATGTCACAATAATAAAACTAATATTTGTTGTTGTTTCCTTGACTTTAGAAAATCTTTTGAAATTGTTCCTAAGACAAAGATGTGAAAGATGATGGAAGACATAATAGTTCATCTCAAGTTGAGGGTTGTTGTGGCAAGGTTTTAAGATAATGTTATTGCTAAGTTTAGGACCACTAAGGGTTGGTCAAAAGAATCAAATGCAATATCAAATTTAAGCAAGGGTATCCCTTATCCCCTACCTTTTTGGCATATACAGTGATAATCTAGAAGAATGTTTGGAAAATAAAGGTTGTATTGGTCCCACACTCATTGATATAGTCATAACTCTTCTCCTTTATGCCGACAATATTGTTCTCTTGGCAATGAGCCATTGTGATCTTGGAAAGCAACTAAGAATCTTTCAAGATTTTTGCTCTAAGAATCATGGGTATCCCTATTAATAATGAAAAAACTAAATTCATGATAATTAAATCCAACAAGATCACATATGATACTTTCATTTATGAAAATAACTACTTGGAGGAAGTTCCTTCATACAAATATCTCAGAATTGATACTCCTTGCAAGCTCAATTGAAATTATAGCATTGAAAAAAAAAATGGAGGATGAAAAGCTTACTAAGGACTTAAAAATAGTTGTAAGTCAACAAATCTTTGGATATGAGATTTAAAAAAAAAAACTTTGAGTCTCTCGTCACTTCTATTATTTTATATGGATGTGAGGTTTGAGGTTGAAGTATCTCCACCGAGTCATGGAAGAAGATAGAAAAAACCCAAAAGCAATTTATATCCTACAATCTCAAGATTAAAAGAAATACTTCTTATCCTATCCCCCTGATTTAAGCAAGTCTTCCCCCCATTGAAAGCATGACTATGACTAGGTATCTTATGTATAAGAAGAAGTTAATTAACATGGAAGCCAAAATATTTTCTATAATTGCTCATAACTCTAACCAAAACAATAATATTTGATTACTAGTGGGGATGGAAAAAGGATGCCGAGTCTTGGATTGAACATTGGAGGATAAAGGAGGAGATCATTTTGCTAAATAAGGATAATAATAAAAAAATGCTACTTTAAAATTTGAAGAGAAATCATGGGGTGATAAAGAGGTAGAGGGAAAAGTGAAACCAAGATATTATAAAGAGGTGATCTCCCAACCTTGAAAATCAAAATGATCTCTTTGTCTTAATTAATGTTAAAAAGAAAATGAACATTACTAAAATAAGAATAAATTCTCATTGGATTCATAGTAAAACAGGACGTTGGTCAATTCACAAAACACCATGCAATGAAACATGTTGTTGAAGATGAAAAACACTTTCTCTAAGATTGTCGAACTTATACTCACATCACATATAATTTCATAATTTTTGTCATATGACCAACCTTCTCGACCTTCTAATTCAACAAAATTATGGTGATCTTGGAACACTTCTAATGCTTTTCGAGCATAGAAATAAAATGCTAAAGAATTTTGAGTAATCTATTGCATTGCATCATCATCATTTAATAAATCAACAATTAAAATAAAATTATGTTAATTGGAATCACATATAATTATTTTAAAAATTATAAATAACTTTACCAATATATAATTTCTTTTAATTGTTTTGAATATATATATAATATCACATTAATTCTATTTTCTCTTTATTATTTTCACCATCTTGGTATTATGTTTTTCCATTTTTTCCCACCATTTAATCTCCTCAAGGATAAATGCAATATCTCCTCAAAAATAAATGCAAAATTAAAATGAATTTACACTAATTCTTTATATATATACTCTACAAGTTAATAATCTCCTCAACTTTGAAATATTTTAATTTTTAGAATGCTTTTATATAAGTTAATAATAAAATATTTTATTTATAAATGATATTTATTATTATTAATATTATTTTAAATAATATAATTTCATATTGAGTATTAAAATAATTATAAATATTTTTATATTAAAAAGGTGAAAGTACCTATTAACTTATTAATATTTCTCTTTTTTACTTTTAGTTACTTTATCTTTATTCTTTTACTTTTCTTTATTTTTATACAAAGTTGATATAAAATTAATTAATTTAAAATGGAAATTAAACCAATATAAATCCATCTTAACTCCTAATTTACCAAGAGCTAAGAGGGATCAAATATCTCAAGATACAAACATTTTTTAAATGTAAGTTTGATTCCTTTTAATTTTTGGTAGATTCAAAATTAAGATGGATCTATATTGATTTTAAGCAACACACTAATAAAACATTATATATATATATATATATGCTTCCACACATTAAAATGTTAATGCATTTAGATAACATATATCCATAGGACTCTTTTTCTATATAAAATTATTTTTTTTATAATGTTTTTTTTTTTTTTAAATAATACATATCAAATCTATATAAAAAAAATGAACAAATTACAAATCTTTCTTAAAACCTATTAATAGAATCAAAATTCCAGCTTTATATATATATATATATATATATAGAGTTGACATTTAAATATTTTATTTATGATTCACATTAAAATGTTAATACATGCACCAATCATATTGGAAGTAGAAAACATATATCCATATAATTCTTTCTCTTTCTCTTTCTCTCTCATTTTTGTTATTAATATTTAAAATGTTACATCTCAACTCCATATTAGAAATTGAATGAATTACAAATCTCCCTAAAATCTATATATAAAATATTATTTTTGTTATTAATATTTAAAATGTTAATTTCAACTCCATATTAAAAATTGAATAAATTACAAATCTCCCTAAAAATCTGAATTATCTTTCTTAATTGGGCAAAGAGACACTCGTACAACGAAGTACGAGAGTAAGATGTTGTCAGCTAATGTTACATTTAAAAATAATAAAATAACACTTACAATAAATTAAAAAGATAGTAATAACAAAAAAATTAATCTCAACTATAAATAAAATATTCAATTTTCACCTTAATTTTACATCCACTTTATATAGAAATAAATTAAAAAAATTAATTTACTTTTTAATGTTAAAGAGATATGTAATTTTTCACTCCTTGAGGGATGTCATGTAAAAATAAGTGTTGCAGGCATAGGAGTCCCTATCACTTAAATGGATGTTATGCTTGCAAATTTATATATGGAGTGGAAAAGTTAAGTTGTAATTTTTTCAAAATGTCCATACTATAAATAAATAGTAGCGTTGGTTTTTACTATTTTATTTTATTTTGATTTAATAATATTTTTATTCTTATAAAATAAAAAAGATTTTAATTATTTATAAAGTTAAACATTGTAACTTGTCATGGCCATTACTTTATATTTCACTTATTATTTTTCATAAATTATTATTAATTTATAACAATATAAGATGGATGTCATACTATGTTTTATTTACTTTTGATTTCATAAATATACATTATTTTAATTTTATATTTACATATGCTTATAATTTTTTCTTAAATTATATATATAGAAGAGAGAATGTTAGAAGTACTATTTTGGGGATTTTTTTAGAGTAATGTCAAAATTTAACTAGAAATTGTTTGGCTAAATCTGGGCAAAAAACTCTATAACTTAATAGTTTGATAACTTTTCAATATGTGCAATAAAAAACAGTATTTAAACAATAAAATATAAAAATTTAACCAAAAATTGTTTGGCCAAATTGTGATAAAAAACTCTCCAACTTAATAGTTTGACCACTTTATTTAAAACTGGGTTTAAGTAGAAAACAATAATTTTAAAGGAGACTTCATTGAAATTTATTTATTTAAATATCAACTTTATCAAAATAAATATTTATCTTTGAATGTCAATTAATTGTATTTTAAAAAGTTGGAAGAAAGAATAAGTATCTTTCGATTCAAATTTAATTTCAAATATATTATTTTAACAATTTTAAACCTTAATTAAATTATATATTATAATAATGTAATATTAATAATATATATAAGAAGATTTACTTGGTGGTAATGTCATTGCCATTTGTTTTTGGACATTGCTACTATTAGTTACCCATCATGAATTTGAGGAAGTTATAAAAACATGGTTAGGTAGGTCACAGTAAAGCCACTTTTTATCTAAATCTTTATATTATAGCCATAAATAAAAATGTTTATATATTTTCATTTTTTCTTTTATATCATTAAATGAAATTCTAAATATTAACTATATTGTATTTTAAAAAATAAAATCGTGATAAAATTGTCAAATAATAAAAATAAAACAATGATAAAATTGTCAAACAACAAAAACATTATATAAAAAATCACAAATAATATATATATACCATAATATCCAAAAATAAATAAATAAATAACATCATTTCATTATTTTTAAAGAGACAAAATGATAACTATGAACATATTTTTAAAAAATGATAACAATAAACATATATCAATTAACATTTGGTAACATATTTTTAATTTACTTTAAATATCCATGCCAAAGGTTGAAAATCACTCTACCTATTCCTCATTACACGGAGAGGAATGTGGTCATCAAATGCTCCAATCGTTTATGGATAGGAATTGTTTTTAATATGAGTTTTTAATTACACCTAAAAACTTTTCGTAAAAACATCCAAAAAATCGCACTAAAAACAATTTTTTTATAAATACTCCTATTACTACTAGAAGTCTCCCCAACCAAAATTGTAAGCTTCAAACCTGAGTTTGTTTGCTTCTTACCGGTTATCTCGAACTATACCTTAGCCTCCCACACTTTTTGATGACATTGTGGGCTCAAAACTCCAAAAACTCCAAATCATTGTTCGTTTGCTTATTACCAGCTCCAGGAGCTATAACTTAGCCTTCCACACCCTTTTATGAGGTTGTGGCTAGTTCTTGTTTTTTTGCTAACATGACATCGGTCACTACTTGATAGGGCACAAGTGAGGCTGAGCCCAGAAATAAAGAAACTCCACGCACGCCTTGAGCAGGGATGTAAGTGTGAGAGCGACCGCTGATTTGATGCAGTGCTGGTGGGACTAAGCCCATAAATAAAGGAACTTCTCAAAGATCTTGAGAGAGAACTATTAGGCATAGAGACACAATCTTTAGCCAAACCGCCTGAATTTGTGCTGTCACATTCAACCGCCTAATTTGGAATATGTCCACTAAACTAACCCCCATATATATATATAAAAGGTTGTTTTAAATGTTTTTTAATCAATTTGAACTTAAATATGGTCAAATAACTAATTTAAATGGCTGAATTTATAAAATCTAATTGTCTCAGAAATTGTTACCTAATTTAAAATATGTTTATTAAACTAATTTATATATGTGAGATAAATTTCATTAGAATTTGTTAAATTTTTTTATTTATAAAATATATGAAGAATTTTTTTTAATATTAAATGTATTTATATATTTAAAAATATAATTTAAACAAATATAATTACTACCTCATAAAAAATTATAATTTATGTAAGATTTCAAATTCACAACTTCACATTAAACAACTTGAGTAAGTTTAAGAGTAAAAAAAGGTAGAATGGTCTTAAATTATTTTAAAAATTAATGCCACATTACATTGCAACGTTGAGCCAAAACAATATATGTGTGTGTTAAACAATGCAACCATTAACTTTGAATACATCATAAATGATATATATGTGTGTGTGTGTGTTAAACAATGCAACCATTAACTTTGGATACATCATAAAGGTTACAAGCTTATTTTATTTTAATACCCTTTTGCTAGTCTTTCGTGCATTTAGACTAGGTTGTTTAAAGAAACTGGTTAGGCTACTATGATTGTTCATTAACACAAATTTATTCCCCATAAGATAATGCATCCATACTTTTAAAGCATGCACCATTGCAGTCAGTTCTAGATCATAAGTAGAATATCTCCGCTCATGCTCTTTTGTCTTGTGGGATTCATATGCAACTACTTTACCTTCCCGCATTAGTACTCCCCCTATTCCCTCTTGACAAGCGTCAATGCAAACCACAAATTCCTTTTCAGGATCTGCATTTTTAATACTGGGGCAGTGGTTAACAAATGTTTTAGTAGCTCAAAACTATGTTGACAATCAACGATCCACTTGAAATCATTCCCTTTCTTCTGCAAGGAAGTGATGGGATAAGCTATTCTGGAGAATCCTTTAATAAATCAACGATAATGTCTTGCCGAACCCATGGAAGATTGGATGTCTATGACATTAGCAGGAATTGGCCATTCCATAATAGTTTTGATCCTCTGGATCTACAACTATTCCCTCGGCAGAAATGACATGTCCTAAATATCGGATCTCATCCTTAAAGAAATCACACTTACTATACTTAGTGTACAATTGGTGTTCTCGTAATGTCTGCAAAACTATTTGGAGATGTTTCTTATGTCCTTCAAGGTTCTTTGAGTATATGAGAATATCATCAATAAAAGTTATGATAAATTTATCAGGTAATGGTGAAACACTTTGTTCACGAGACTCATGAATTTTGTTGGAGCATTGGTAAGACCAAATGGAAAAACAACAAATTCATAATTGTCATAACGAGTTCTCAAAGTTGTTTTAGGAATGTCTTCCTCCATTACCCTTATTTGATGATACCCAGACCATAAATATATCCTAGAGAACATTGTAGCTCCTTTAACTTGGTCAAACAAGTCGTTTAGTATTGATAAAGGGGTATTTATTTTTAATAGTCAGTTTGTTAAGTTGTTTGTAATCAACACATAATCTCAGAGTGTCATCCCTATTTCTAACAAACAAGGCATGTGTTCCCCATAGAGATTGGGCAAATATAACATTTTTCAAGTAATTCTTGAATATCCTTCTTAAATTCAGTTAATTCAGGGATACTTATTATATACAGAGTCTTTGACAATTACAATTACAATTATCTTTATTCTTTTAACATTTTTATTTAAAAAAATCTTTTTATTAAATCATTTCTACTCATATATAATAATTAAAATTAATAGAAATACCAAAATTGAAGTCAATATTGATATTAAAATTTATGTAAGCTACCTATATATAAAGTTAAAATAAATTCTTAGAGATAACGAACTGATTCTAATTCTTCATAGCTTCAAAATTTTACAAACACACTAAAACTAAATCTAAGCATCTATTACACTCGCAACCATTCACCCTTATATTCAGTATTTTTTTTTTTTTAAATAAACATGTCAATTATATCACATAGAAAATACAGTTGCAACGATGTGTGCAATTTTCACTGTTTTCCATAAAAGGATTATATTATAGTTAATTTGCACACATCTCGAGCATGACTACCTTACCCTGGAACCTTTGCATCCATGCCATTGGCACGTGAATGAAATATGGTAGAATGTGAGATTTGGAAACCTGGCATTCTAAACTAATCTTCAACATCACTACCTTATGTTACGATGCTCCATCACTTTCGTCTCTATGACATTACCACGTAAACGAAATGAGACATGGTCAAACCATTTATTAAAAGGAATGATTTTCTTAAACTTTATTTAAATTGCAATATCTTTCATAATAATTACATGTCTCGCGCCCACACAATTTCAAAGCTTTCCAGTCAGGAGTTGACGTATGGCCTCGAGCTCTGTAGCCCTAGCATTGGCAGTGGGCTTACGCCAACTCCCAAAAATGAATTGCAAAGCAAAGTCTAACTAGAGCAATGCAAAACAATTAAGTAGTAAAGGGAAAAAATGGACCCAAAACTGTCATTAAATGTCACTCGACACCGATATAATAATAATAATAATTCTATTGAAATTTATTTATTTAATTTATTATTTAGAATCTCAGTTAAAAATTTCATAATATATATTTTTCTTTTTGTATATATATATATGGTTTGTTTATCCAAGCTATTGGAAAAATAGATAAAAGTTGAATGAACAAGTGTTGAACGCGAATTATAAGGTTCATATATCTTGTTTTATTACGCAAGGGATTTGTATTTGTACTTTGCTGGTACAAAGTTAAGATTCATAACTTGACAAATTGATAAAATGAACTTTATTCTATTCATTTCTCTTTTTCTCTTTTTATGAATAAAGTGAAGATGTTGATACACAAGGTATCAAAATACTTCCTCTCCTCTTTAAACATAGTACCTATAAGATGTTATACAAAGCAATAACGATAATCACAGTAACCTATAATGATAGTATCTCACTTTTACAATGGATTTCACTTACAAAAAGTCTTCGCATTTTATTTAACTCAAAAAAGGAAGTTAATCTTTAGGAAATGAAAACATTTCAAACATAAACTCACAAAACTTATATCCATTATTACAATCATATTTCAACTCTAAAGTTAGCAATGTATGAATACACGATCCTTGATTTCCATTTTTATTAATGTTCAAACTTGTATATATACTGATTGAGATTACTCAAACCTCGTGAACCATACAATGGATTTCAAAGTTGAACCTCGTCTACCATACATTGCGACCTGAAACAATAACTCGTGAAGCAAACCCATTTATCCAAGTAGTTCTCTTCTAAGTGATCAAAACCCATCCAAATAGTAGTCTAGTTTGACTCTTTCAATCATGACTTTTCCTAGTTTAGTTGATGGGATGGGTCCCTTGTGCCGCTATTGTGTTGGTTACCTCATGAAACAGTCTCATGTGAACCATTACCCATATCTAGCGAACCATACCCATATGGCCATGTACGATTGGTCAAGTCAAGCAAGTAATGACCTAATTCAAGCAATCATTACATAATGGAGTAGGCATTGGGGTTGTCATTACTGAAGAGCATGGTATACATATCGTCTAGGTGGATGGCTACACTAGGGAATGAATAATCCATGTTGCAGACATACCCTGCACACGCTTTCTTGTCATAGGTCTAAAAATCGTAAGCGTGATAAACCAAATTGTAAGGGACGTAATGCCAAATTTTTGCTCTTTTTCTCGTTGTCTTAACTCTAAAGGCCGACTTCATAGAGGTGTCTAGAGCATTTCTACCACTCATGATCTCCAACAGTAGAACCCTAAAACTATACACATCGTCGAATTAAGCTTCTAAACACAACAAGTTAATAGTGTCGTTGACATGAAATAAATCGACTTTTATTTACATTAATGAAGTAACGACCTCCAATACAATTTGGTTCAAAAATCGAGAAGACTATAACTGTCAGGTTAATAATATATGCTCACATATGTATTAACTTCTATCAATTTGTTTAATCAGGGTACAATATCTTTATGAAAACTAGTGATCCCCATGAAAATGGATGAGTTCTCGGGGCATGAGACACATGTCAAGAACCTTGAAATAAGACATACAAATTTTTAAGCCAATGAAATGCTAACAAATTTTTATTTTTATTTTTTATTTATTTATTTATTTATTTTAAACACTTTAATTATTTATCAATTTAAACATTATAACTTGCCATGGTCAATGCAAAACAGGCAAATCAATTGCTAGAGTCTTGCCTTGGAAAAGGACTAATAATATAATTGATATTGTAATTCATTCTATTCTTAGTTGACATGTAATAGTTAAAATAATATGGGTTTCCAACAAACTGTGTTTGGGCTTCGAGAAAGTTATGGGAGATGGTAAGTGAGGTGAAGGTAGCACACATTTTCGCATGCTCGGTTACATCGGGGTCATAGTTCTCATACTCCATGGGGATGTGTTCTCAACCTGGATCTAGAGTTACTTTATCACAACTAATGTGGTGGGTGGACACAAGACAAATGATCTACATAACCAAAGAACTCTGGGGGCTCTTCCTAAGTACCCTCAAACCATTCTCTTGTCTTATTATATATGCATGCCACGATGGTTTTGGGTATGCTTAGCCGACTTCCATCATTGTTATTTCAAGTATGCACAAATCATATGTCCCTCGCATACCCTGGATGTAATCTGAACAGTAAACAGAGAGAACAAGACCTAGGTACCTTTCAAAATTTTATTAAAAATTTATCAAGGAAGACCTCAACATTCTAGGTCAGGAAATCTGACACAATAAAAAAGTTGAAATAGAGTATCGGGGGGAAATGGGGCCTTCCAACTCACTTACAAAGCCTTCAATTTGAGGGGAGGGTTATGGAATATTCTACATAGATAAAGGACTTTGATATTCAATGGGACGCCACTATAATAATGAATATGGGTTGTTGAACCTTTGAATTGTCCTCATTTTGACAAATTGTTTTTCCTTTCTTTCATCCGTTTTATACACATTTTTGCTTCATCCATGAATTATGAGGTCATCCAAGTCATGCATAGCTATAATAAAAGGTATCATTCACTCATAAGCTCATAGTCTATGATTTATTTGTGAAATTGATTAAAACATTGCTATAGCTACCAAAATGTGCATATTTTGCAGCTAACTAGTGTTTTTGCAGCTAAATCCAAGGTTGAACAAGTTCCCGTGAGTTTGAAGACAAACAAGACATATGGAAAAACACTATATGTTGACCACATGGGTATCCACCTATTGGGCTCAGCTGGAAGTTTATAAAATATGAGAATCTTGTTGGTCAAATCAAGAGTCAAACCTAGCTAAAAAAGACTGTTCTTGCGCAGAATTTCAAGGAGTCAATCTTATCATCAAGTGAGCGTGGAGAAGTCAAGAAAGCAAGATCTGGAATCTAGAATTTATTTGATGATGTCTCGATCAAAATACCTCTCATGATTCACTCTTCCAATAGCGAATCATGAGAATAAAATTCCTATTTTGATTTTAAAACCTAGTTGTCGAATGAAGGACTTACTTCTCGACATTTATCTCTTAAAGTTGTTAGATCATATACCATTATAAATTGCTTCGATCTAGAAGCAAGATCATTAATTTATAAGTCTGTAATTATTGTTACTCTCAAAAGAGAAAACTTTGTTTCATAGTTAATGCAATTACTCTGTCTTATGGCGTAATTGTGAATGTGTTGGTGATTTAATCAAGTGATATGAGTTTCTATTTACTCGCGCTTGCTAGGGGGGCGCCCTGTGGAGTTGTGAGATAGTGTAGTTGTTGTCCTCTTAATTTCATTCTTCATTGCTTCACAATTAGACTAGCATTGATTCAGTCTTCGATAGATCTTTTAATGCTCTATTTTCATGCATATTTTTCTCACTTATGTTTGGATTACAACAGGTTGAGCCCTCAACAGTAAAATAAAAACCCTAAAAATATTTCTTTCATGTTCAATTTCATGCTTTGTTTCATATTTATCTTACATACCGAGATTACTTTGAATTATAGATGTGCACACTAGTAATCTACAAAGGCTCTTTCATTACAAGTTTCATTCAATTTATGCTCTTTGATTATGCTCATTAATCTAGTTTCATTTCAGTTCTTGATAGTTAGATTTCATTTTATGTTATTAGATAGAAGTGATTTCCAGTTCATTAGAATATACTTATCTCTTTCTTGTCAATTACATCAAACTTTGATTTCTTGTTCTATAGTCTAGAATTAAAATAGAATTCATTTCCAAGGCTTTCTAGAGTAACTATTCATGTTGAGTCAATTAAATTAGATTTATTTTTATTCTCTAATACAATAATATTTCCATTTCGTGTCAACAATAATATATTTCAATTAATTCTCAAATAGAATACCTCTCAATTCTTGTTCATTATAATAGTTTTCTTTGAATTTGATATAATTTAGAGTGCTTTATAGATAGAACTTGTGTGTACACTCAATAAGAATTATTTGTAGATAGATTGCATTTACATTCACTCTATTTGATTAGAAATAGATTCCTAACATATATGGTGCACATATACCTCACAGGTTCACAAACCCTAGTTGATAATTTAATGAAGTAATTTAACCAACAATTAAATTACCCAACATTTATTATTATTATTATTATTATCTAAATTTGCATATCATAATAGATGCATTCATTTTCCTGATGCATAACTAAAAACCATATTAAAATCATTTGGGATGCATGTATAGAGAATGAGATTCTAGGGGTAGATTTGTAAGTAGAGGACTTAGTT
Organism: Pinus tabuliformis; assembly: GCA_031772625.1. NCBI lineage: Eukaryota > Viridiplantae > Streptophyta > Pinopsida > Pinales > Pinaceae > Pinus > Pinus tabuliformis. The sequence goes on along the minus strand of CM062810.1, from coordinate 817,285,492 downwards.
TAATACCAACATCACCAACCACCCCCACTAGACCACATAGTGCCACACCATCCTTCGAAACTCACGTTTCATCCATAGAAAGTAGACATAGACTCCCTTGTTATAGGCCATTTCATCACATCTAGTCAATAGGCCTACAAACTGAATCAATCAAAATCCGTAAATATGTTGTCATCATCCCTTCACAAAGCCCTAAGCATGACCTTTCCAAAAAGTCTGAGTTTCTAGGATTAATTACTCAAAATCAATGTTTTTATCCCCATCACACCCTAACCCTTTAGCCACGTGCGTTCAACACAGGTTTTTCACTTCTGCACTATCATTGACTAGCACATGTTTCTCCCTTCTGCAGGTGCATTGATTCTACAAATTCAGGAAAATTATAAATAATTATGAAGCTTCCAAAGGTTTTTTCAACTATTTACCATGGATAAGAAGCTCGAATCCACTCTGATACTACCTTGGAGAATTCACCTCTTATCCCTTGAGTTCATCCTCCCATCATATGTGGATCTCAAGCCCATAATGGTAAATCTTAAACTACCATTCTTCTCCTATAAATTTACTGCCATCCATAACATCAGGGTTGGATTTTGGAGATTGATAGTGCCCTTTTTTTGTTTCCTTGAACCTAATGGAGTCATTATCTTCATGCATTAGGGTTGATATTGAGGTGTTCTTTGTGACAAGGAAGTACAAGTCATCTTAAGGAGACATCTACAAGATCGACTACTATTTATGGTTGTAAACTCTCTCCTATTTCTATTAATACAAAGAGTATATTGTTTTCCTATATTTGTTGTGTTATGTTTGCACTCATATATTTCAATGCCTTTTTTATTCATTGAATAGAGATGTTAGATTATGCTACTTGGTTGTTGTGGATCCTTTACTTGTTTTAGTTGTGTGTGCGAGGTCTAATTATAACATTAAGAGCTACAATTGGAGCTTACAAGTGAGGAGGAAAATAAACCTTGATATAGATTCGAGGTAGGCCTCTTTCCCATTCTATAACTTCTCTAAGGAAAACTCTATGCGTTTTGTCTTCTATTGTTCTAGACTAGTCCACTAGGTCTGGGTAATTCACCTTTGTCTACAATCGTAAATTCCGCAATTGTAATAGAGAATGAGATTATATGAGTAGATTTATAAGTAGAGTATGTGGTTCAACACCAACATCATAAACCACCCCCACTAGACCACATAGTTCCATACCATCCACCAACACTCGCATTCCATCCATAGCTGGTAGACATAGACTCCCTGAAGTACATAGGGTTGACATTCAACCTAGGGATTCACCAACCTCATCTACATAAGTTGTAGTTGAAGAATCTACATCCCCAACTAAAGGAGTCATATTTATTTCTTCAGTGGGTGAACAACTCATACGACATGAGTTATAAATATCTACTAAGGAAGAAGAAGTAGAAGGGGAAATCTATTGAATCAACCATTAGTAGAAGAACTAGAAGAGGAGGAATTTGTTGAAGACAATCCTATTATAGAACCCCATATAAGTTCTGAATAATATACAATGGAAGATTAAGGAGAGGTTCATAATTGAGAAGGACCAAGAATTGGTGGAGGAAGAGGTAGAGTAGGAGGTGGTAGAGGGGGTAGAGGTGGAAGAGGAGATGATGTAGATTTTCATGAGGAGGATCCTTTGGGTTCCCTATTTTATATACAGATATCACATCTACTATGAAAATTATGTCACCATCTATCCTTAATAATTTCCATGGGTTAAGGACTAAGGATTCATAAACATTTCTTTTTGAGTTTGAAGTATTATGTAGATCATATGATTATCTACTTGGTACTCAAAAATTGAAAGTATTTCTTGCCACTCTAAAATATAGAGCTCTTAAGTGGTTCATGGGTCTAGGAACATATTCTATTAAAACATGGGATGATATTAAAATAATATTCCTAGATAAATATAAATATTATTTCATACACTGTGACCTTAATGATGAAGTTTTTAAGATGGCCCGAAAAGAGGATCAAAATCTTGAAGATTTGGTAGAAATGTTTGCGTACAATGTCCAAAGAGCTAAACTGCATAATTTAGATTAAGACACATTAAAAGATCTCTTTCTAAAAACCATAAGGGATGAATGGATCGATCTTCTCAATTTAATAGGAAAGGAAGATGTTTCTCAATTATCATTCCAAGAAATTTGTGAATTATGCAAACACGTTTCAAGGGGAAAAGCAAAATATGGTAAAAATCCAAGAGATCCAATCATGTCAAGAATATGAAAATCTACATCTGGATTAGTAACTAAATCATAATTATGAAACCTATTTGATAATTTTAAAATTGATATCATTGGAAATCTTAGTGAACAACTAGATACCTTAAGGATACAAAATAAGCAAAAGGTTGAGAATGTTGCATTGTCTGTTTTCTATCCTAGATGTAGGAAAGGGAATTTTTTACGATAATGTCCTCTTAATAGTGTTTAAATATGTGTTATATGTGCAAATAATCATGCTACAAAGGAGTGCCCTTCAATACTTGGACTTAAGGTTATTTTACAAGAAGATGTTGGGTCAAGTCAAGTTGAATCACTTTGCTATGTTGCTTCCAGAAGACCTTGGTAACCTCAACAAATAGGTATGGCACAAGATCTGAATGTACAATATCAATCATATGCAGAACCACAAAGCAAATGGAATACACCTATGCCATGGAAAACCTGGCCACATCAACAACAAAACTCATCTTGGTCACAAGGTTGAAAAAATTCTTATGGTAAGAATCCTCAATATCCTCAAACTTTTCAACAACCATATCCTTAATACCGACCTCAATATTATTCTCCTCCCCAACCTCCATAACCTACTAAACTAATGTTCCAACCTCGATTTACTTCAACTAAACCACTTCCATTACCATCTACATTATTTCCTTAGAAAACCAACCCACTACCTACACAACCACTTCATAATCTGAATAATAAAACCCCTCAACAACCCATCTATAATGTTGAGGGTCAAAATTTTCAATATTGTATGATAGCTCCTCTAGGTATACATGATGTCCAACTTAGATCTACATGAGTTTTACAAAAGAAAACACCACCAGTTGTCATCCAAGAATATAAGGAGGACAAAATTCCTGAAAAAGAGGCATCGCTTGATCACAAAAATATTCCTCAAAAGGAATATGTTCCTACGCAATTAAGTCAACCAACTAAAATTAACTCCTACAATTCCTCTAGTAGAACAACCTTTTGTTCCCTTACAAAATTCCCCTTTTCTTGAAAGACTTCAAATTGATAAGGGAATAAAAAGGAAAATAATTTTACCTAACTAGAATATGTTAGATGAATTGAAAAATGTTTGCATCAAAATTGCTTTACTTCAATCCATAAAGGAAACACCTATATTTGCAAAAACAATAAAGGATTTATGCATTAAGAATCCAGGAAGAAAAAGAAAAGACATTAAAAAATTCAACTAATAGGAAAAATTGCAAATATTATGACGAGGAAACTAATAGTTCAAAAATATTTAAATCCAAGTAGCCGTATTGTAAAAAATTCACATCAATGGTATTGAAATTCCAAAGACTTTGATTGATTTAGGAACAACCATTAATATCATGAACAAACATACTATGGATCAATTGAAGCTCCCTAATCTTCAATATACCCCAACTTTATTGCAATTGGTAGATATATCTATTATTAAACCTGATGGTATATTAGAAGATGTATCAATATCCTTAGATTCAAGGGAATATCCTATTGACTTTATGATTTTAACTCTCGAGAATAATCTAGGAGGGCATCCCTTGGTCCTTGGTAGATATTGGCTAGCTACAGTTGATGCATTTATAAGTTGTAGATATGGTGATATGTACATTTCCGATGATAGTTCTACTAATAAATTCACATTATATCCACCTACAAAAACAATAACTAAAATAGAAAGTGAACTTTGGATTGAAGATGATGATGAAGACTTAAATATTCAACCAATATTTGCTATTTTACAAATTGATGAAGAAGATAAATTATAAATTTGATGAATACCAATGACTCTTCATATTGTGAATAAGATCGAAGTTTTAAATGACAATGTAATATTGAGTATTTTTCATCTTGACAATCTAAAGTAGCTTTACATTCTATAGAAAAGTTTGGCAATTCTTTAATAGAAATTCATCTGTGTAAAATATTGAACATTAATAATAACTTGGAAGAATTCCAAAAGAAACAATTAATAAAGATGTTAAAAAAACATCATTTTGCATATGCATGGGAATACACTGACATGAAAGGGATTGATCCTAATACATGTATGCATCATATTTATATTCAAAAAAATTACAAACCAATAAGACAACCTCAAAGGAGGATGAATAATAATATGAGAGAAACTGTTAAAGAGGAATTGGAAATGTTACTTAATGTGAATTTCATTTATCCAATATTAGATAGCCAATGGGTTTCACCTTTGGTGATCGTGCCTAAGAAGAATGGAAAGTGGAGAGTATGCATTGACTATAGAGAACTAAACAAAGCTACTTTAAAAGATCATTTTCCACTACCTTTTATTGATCAAGTATTAGATACTTTAGCAGGGAAGAAATATTTTTCATTTCTTGATGGTTTCAGTGGATATAACCAAATTCAACTAGCACCAAAAGATCAATGCAAAACAAATTTTACATGTCCATGGGGTACACATGCTTACAAGGTACTTATTTTTTGTTTATGTAATGCTTTTTGGTTTATGTAATGCACCTGCTACATTCCAAACATCAGTTTAGGTATCTTTTTTTACTTGATTCAAGATTGTGTAGAAGTTTACATGGATGATTTTCCATTCTACGGAAACATTTTTGAATAAGCTATGAAAAAATTAGAAAAAATTCTCATTTGATGCAAAGAAGCAATTTTTTCATTACATCATGGAAAATGTTTTATGATGTTTAACGAAGTAATTGTTTTGGGCCATTATGTTTCAGGCATTGGGATCAAGGTGGAAACAACGAAGGTTGAATTCATTTCTAAAATTTCAGTACCAACATGTCAATGAGATGTTAGAAGTTTTCTTGGTTTTACAGGTTATTATAGAAGATTCATAGAAAACTTCAAAAAAATAGATTCACCACTTTTTAAACTTCTTATAAAATATTGTGATTTTGTTTGGAATTCTAACTGCCAAAAGGCATTTGAATTCTTGAAACAAAGAATTTCTGAAGCACCAATTTTAAGAGGACTAAATTGGTCTTTCCCATTTCATATCTCAATCGATGCTTCAGATACAACATTGGGAGCTATATTTGGAAAATAAGACTTGACTCCTTATGCTATTTATTATACAAGTAACAGAGTTAAATTATATAGTTACAAAAAAGGAGTTTTTAGTTATTTTTCACGCCATTAATAAGTTTAAACATTACATCAATAGTTATGAGACTTCCATTCATACAAATCATTATGTTATTAGATGTTTAATGAATACACCAAATACTAATGGTAAGATCATTAGATGGCTTTTATTATTACAAGAATTCAATATCACCATTTTGGATAGACTGAGAAATGAAAACATGGTTGTTGATTTCCTTCCAAGATGAAAAATGATGATATTGATACTCTTGTGGTAAATAAATTTCCCGACAAATATATTGTTGCAGTATCTACTAAAACCCCTTGGTTTGCAAATATTTCTAACTATTTGGCTATATGAAAATTTCATCCACAAGTGTTAGCTAGAGAGAAACAAAAAGTTGTCAAAGCCAATGCTCCCTATTCATGAATATAGGGAGATTGTACAAAATAGGACCTGATTTGATTATCCGAAGATGTTTTTGATATGATGAAGTACCAGAGATACTAAAAGTCTTCCATGATGAACCATGTGGAGGACACTTTACTAATAAAAGAACTAAATATAAGGTCCCTCTTTGGGATAGTATTGTCATTCTCATTTTAGACATGCCAAGGAATATGTCAAAAGATGTGATAATTGCCAAAGAATGGGAAATCCCATTCAATCACATGAGATGTCTCTACAACCTTAGGTACTAATAGAGCCTTTTGAAAAATGGGCTCTAGATTTTTTTGGTCCAATCAACCCTCCATACAAACAAAAGAGGTACATTCTTGTTTGTACAAATTATGTTAATAAATGGATAGAATATAATACTCTTACTTTTGCTACTAAAAATTTTGTAGTTACATTGATTTTTTAGAATATTTTCACTCTTTTTGGTGTCCCACGGGAAATTGTGACAGATCAAGGTGCTCAATTTACATCTAAGTTGGTGCAAAAAATTATGGAGCAATACAAGATAAAACACCAAAAATCCAATCCATATCATCCAAAATCCAATGATCAATTCGAATCTACCAACAAGGTAATTGAAGTTATACTGACCAAGACTATACATTTGCCTAGGAAATACTAAGCAAAAAGGCTTCCATAAGCACTTTGAGCATACCACACCACATGGAAAAGACACCATTAGGCATGCTCCTTATGAGCTTGTCTATGGGAAGAAATTATTGCTTCCAATTAAATTCTAAGTGGAGACCTTTAGGACAACAACAAGGTTGGGGCTTGCCCTCTCTGACGCCACTTGACTAGGCGCTTATTTTTTATTCGAAGTTCAAAGATTTCCAAGGAAAATTTCAGACACGTTGGCTTGGTTTCTATGAAATAGACACAATTTTATATAATGGCACATTTAGAATAATGACTATTGATGAAAAAAATTACCTTCCTTGTTAATGGTCATAGATTAAAAAAATATCATAAGTCTTTGACAAAGGAAGAATTTGTCAAATATCTACAAGAGAATTTTGATATGAAGTTGGTGAGGAAGGGAGATTATCCTTCCCTACCATCAAAATAATTGTAATTTGTTTTTCTATTAGAAGAAAAAAAAAGAATGAAAATAAAATCATAGATATGAAAATCAACATTGATGGAATTTCTATCTAGAAAATACTAGCTAAAAGCCAATGGATCCTTGGGAACTTAGATTTTCATATTTCACGTTCTTCTTCCCATTTACTTTTGTTCCCCTTCCTTCTTTGCAAAAGATCAATTTTTCAAGTTCTAATAAAGTTTTTTAAGAATTGTTTTGTCTTTTAAAGAGAATTCCCAAAATTCATCAGCATCATCAAATATCATCAGCGTCCAGCGACAAGTTTCAAAGCAAAATAATAAGGTGTAAGATAAAGCTAGAGAATTTGCAACATTCTGCAGCCGATTTCACATTTTGCAGCCAAATTCTTCCAACAAGCATTGTAAACCTACAAAGCATTTGCAAGCAAAGGAGAAGTTATCATATCAAATAGGTATACATTATAAGGTGACTATAGGATGTTAAATCAATTTTCATTGAAGGAAGCAATATAATTATGAGCTAATGGACTTATTAAATATTTATGATACATCTTTGGAAACAATGAACTACATTATGACCTTATTATTAATATCCCATTACCATCACCCATATCCCTTAATCATGTCGAAATTATTCCTCATTGTATACAAATAATTCAAATTGTTTCAAATCCCAACGGTCCTATAAGATTAGATATGAAGAATCATGGGAAATAATTGGTACAAGAGAAAGAGATTTATTGTAATTTAGTCACCGCTTTGAAAATCATCTCATTTTAACCTTGCCACTATCAAACCATTTCATTTCAGTGCTCCATTTTAACCGTTCCATTCTTCCATCAAACCCTATCAAAAAAGGTAATTCATAGGCGAAACTACTTTGTCACGATGGGTGTGATTGTCCTGTTGGGTTGTGTTATATTATTTCCACGACTAGCCCACGTATTTAACCGGGGGTTAGAGGGGGGCAGAGCCCCCCCTTCGTTGCGCCGATTGTGTAGCGAGGGGGGGGGGAGGTCACATGGGGTTTGAGGCGTACCTGTAACCCCACTTTATGGGGTCTGGGGCAGCGACCCGGAAAATTTTGGTTTTGGACCCTATGTTAAGTTGGGCGGACCCACCTATGGTTTTGTGCATGATTTTCACACATGTTTTTTGGACGCGATGGTTTTCGGTCCATGGTATTGGATGCTTCGGCATGTATAAATATGTATTGTAACATTGAAAGGAATATAAATGAAAATCAAGCTAGTAGTCCCAGTTTTGGGATCCAGGGGAAAATCTCTGTGTATATGTGTTTTATGTGTTATGCTCTCACATTGTTTATTTTCTGTGTTCTAGAATTCGTATGCAGGTAATTTCTGTATGGGGTTAAAACCTACATTTGGTATCGAAGTTGTTTTGGCTTCAAGGGGACGCCTTTGTTGCTAAGGGGTTTCGCTCGGGCCTATGGGAGATCTACGAGATTGATTCTGGTAGTGAAAGAAGATGGCGAGAAGCAGAAAGATAGAGATTGAGAAATTTAATGGTCAGAGTTTTGAGTTGTGGAAACTCAAGATGGAGGATCTGTTGGTGGATAAAGATCATTGGATCGCAGTAGATCCGGGTACTAAACCAACAGGAGTGTCCGATGAAGAATGGAAGAAATTGGATCGGAAGGCAAAGAGCACAATATAATTGTGTGTCTCAGATTCAGTATTGTTGAATGTATCAGGGGAAGCTATGACGAAGGCTTTGTGGGACAAGTTAGGGACTTTGTACCAATCTAAGTCTTTGGTGAATAAACTGTTCCTGCGGAAAAAGCTGTATAACCTGAGGATGAAAGATGGAGACTCGGTGACAGAGCATCTGAACGCATTTAATAATGTGGTAAGTCAGTTAGCGTCTGTTGATATTAAAATTTTAGATGAAGATAAGTGCATCAGTTTGTTGTGTTCTCTCCCAGATTCGTGGAATAGTCCAGTTATTGCAATAGGTAGTAATGCAACTGCCTTGAAGTTTGATGAAATAGTATCATCCTTGCTGACGGAGGAGATGAGACGGAAAAATACAGAGAGCCAGAATGGTGATGCCTTTTCTATATGAGGACGGTCCCAGAACAGAAAAAAATAACTCATCGAGTGGGAGATCTAAATCTCCAGGAAAACCTGTAAAGGTTGTGTGATGGAAATGCGGAAAGGAAGGGCACTACAAAAGGGACTGTAAATCTAAAGCTTGTGATAAAGGGAAGGGATCTGATGATTCTCCCTCTGCAGAGGCGAAAACCACCTCAGATGAAGGTGGGGATGTGTACTTGGCTTCTTCAAGTACACATGTAGATCATGAGGCATGGTTGATTGACTCAGGTGCATCCTTTCACTTCACTCCCCATAGAGAGTGGTTCTGCGAGTATGAGAAACATGGTGGTGGTGATGTCTTCTTGGGGGATGACAGGAAGGCTAGAATCATTGGTCATGGAAAATTAAAGTTGAAGCTGCAAGGTGGAAGGGTTAGAACGCTTACGGGTGTTCTTCATATTCCTGCATTAGCCAAAAATCTTATTTCTGTTAGCAAGCTGGATGATGCAGGTGTAAAAACAGTGTTCGAGAAGGATACCTACAAGATGGTTCAGGGAGCACTGGTATTAATGTGGGGAGTTCGGATTGGAACTCTATACAAGCTACAAGCTAACACGGTTGTTATGGGTGCAACAGTTCTGTGGTTCCTGAAAGTGGAGCAGAAAATCTAGTGGTCTTCAGAGAGAAGACCGTGTTGTGGCATCAAAGGCTTGGACATATTAGAGAGAAGGGCATTCGAATACTTCATGGTAAAGGTATGGTAGAAGGTATGAGTAATAGCTGTCTGGATTTTTATTTCTATGAAAATTGTGTATATGGGAATCAAAATCGGGTGAAATTCCCCTCTGGTGGTAAGAGGGCAAAACATATATTAGAGCTTGTGCACAGTGATGTGTTTGGAACTGTGAAGGTTCCATCATTGGGTAAGTCTGTGTACTATGTATCATTTATAGATGAATTCTCAAGGAATACATAGATATATTTCCTTAAGAAGAAATCTGAAGTCTTTGACAGGTTTAAAGAATTTAAGGCTCTGGTGGAAAACCAGACAGAGAAGAAGATAAAGGTGCTGAGGAAAGATAACGGTGGAGAGTTTTGCAGTAAGGAATTTGAAGAATTCTGTAAGAAGTGTGGTATAGCACAGTAGAAGACTACTCCATATACACCTCAACAAAATGGAGTTGCAGAAAGAATGAACAAGACATTGATGGAAAGGGCAAGAAGCATGCTCAGTGGTGTCGGGTTAGGACATGAATTCTGGGCAGAGGCGATGGAGATAGCATGTTACCTAGTCAACAGATTACCTTCATCAGCGTTGGAGGATAAGACTCCACAAGATGTATGGACTAGTAAGAAACCCTCTCTTTCACATCTGAGGGTATTTGGATGTGATGAATATGTACATGTTCCAAAGGAGAAAAGAACCAAGTTGGATAGTAAATCTAAAAAGTGCATCTTTATTGGGTATAAGGATGGTTTAAAGGGTTATAATATTTGGAACCCAGTAACAAGGAAGGTTGTGTACAGCCAAGATATGGTGTTCAAAGAGGTGAAAGATTTTATTAAACATGAAGTCCAACCAAAGGAACCTAAGAAGATAGAGTTTGAGCTAAAGGAGGAAGAATCATACTCTACAGCAAAGGAGGAATCAGAAGATGAAGAGCCACAAACTCCGGGTGTGAGAAGATCAGTTCGAGAAAGAAGGTAGCCAGAAAGGTATAGTCCATTTGCTTTTTGTTCAAATTTTGCTTTATATATTACTAATGATGATCCCAAAACTGTGAAGGAAGTAGTAGATTTAGAGGATGGAAAACTCTTGAAAGAGGCCATGGTTGATGAAATGGCATCTTTGCACAAAAATGAGGCTTGGGATCTGGTGGAGTTGCCGGCTGGAAGGAAACCCATTGGTAGCAAATAGGTGTTCAAGAAGAAGACAAATGCAGAAGGATAGGTGGAGAAATACAAAGCTCGGTTAGTAGCAAAAGGTTATTCCCAGGTGCCGGGAATTGATTTTGGTGATATTTTTTCTCCTGTTGCCAAGGTAACTTCTATTAGATTACTTTTATCTGTTTGCTGCTTTTGATTTTGAGGTAGAACAGATGGATGTGAAGATAACATTTCTTCACGGGGATTTGGAAGAGGAAATCTACATGAAGCAACCTGAAGGCTTTGCGGTGAAGGGTAAGAAAGAACTGGTATGCAAGTTAAATAAGTCTCTGTATGGGTTAAAATAGTCACCAAGGATGTGGTATCAGAAATTTGAAACATTTATATGGGACTTGGCTTCACCAGAAGCAAAGCAGATCACTATGTGTATTTTAAATTAATTGGTGACCATGTTATTTATTTGGTCTTGTATGTGGATGATATGTTGCTGGTTGGAAATGACAAAGAAATTATCCAGGATTTGAAGACCCAATCATCCTCCAAATTTGACATGAAAGATCTTGGTGCTGCAAACTATATTTTGGGCATGGAAATTAAAAGAGATCGGGCAAAGAGGAAGCTCTGGTTAAACCATAGGAAGTATGTCAAGACAATACTGCAGAGGTTTAATATGCAAGATAGTAAACTGGTGAAGGTTCATATTCCTATAGGTGTGAGTTTATCTACTGAACAGTGTCCCAAGACACAAGAAGAGGAAGAGGACATGTCTCGTGTTCCATATGCAGTCGGTAGCCTGATGTATGCAATGGTCTATACTAGACCAGACATTGCACATGCAGTGGGAGTATTGAGCAAGTTTATGTCAAAACCAGGGAAGGAGAACTGGACAACAGTGAAGCGGGTTTTCAGGTATTTGCGTGGCACTAGTGATTATGGTTTGTGCTACCAAGGAAGACCAGGATTGGACATAATGTTGGATATTCGTGGCTTTGTTGATGCAGACTGGGCAAGAGATTTGGATCAGAGAAGATCTACAAGTGGGTATGTGTTTAACGTATTTGGAGCTGCAGTCAGTTGGATGAGTAAGAAATAATCTGTAGTGGCACTATCAACTACAGAGGCAGAATACATGGCAACCACTCATGCAAGCAAGGGAGAAGTTTGGTTGCAGAGATTGTGTTCAAGTATGGGGTTAGTACAGGGAGCTATAAGGATAAACTATGACAGCCAAAGTGCAATTTTCTTGGAAAAGAACTCCGCATATCATTCAAAGACAAAGCACATTGATTTTCAGTATCACTTTGTGAGGGATATGATAGAAAACAAAAAGGTGTTGCTAGTAAAGGTGGAAACTTTGAAGAATACTGCAGATGCATTGACAAAATCTGTGAGCTCTAAGAAGTTCTCTTGGTGTAGAGAGACAATGGGCGTTTCAAGGCTGGAAAAATGACTAAGCTCTCTTATGGCCCCTTGTGGAAAGAAAAAAGCAAGTGGGAGAATGTTGGGTTGTGTTATATTCTTTCCACGACTAGCCCACATATTTAACTAAGGGGTTAGAGGGGGCGGAGCCCCACCTTCGTTGCGCCAATTATGTAGCGGGGGGGGGGGGGTCACATGGGGTTTGAGGCATACTCGTAACCCCACTTTATGGGGTCCAGGGCAGCAGCCCGGAAAATTTTGGTTTTGGACCCTATGTTAGGTTAAGTGGACCCACCTATGGTTTTGTGCATGATTTTCGCACATGTTTTTTGGACGCGATGGTTTTCGGTCCATGGTTTTGGACGCAATGGTTTTTGGTCCATGGTTTTGGACGCGATGGTTTTTGGTCTATGGTATTGGATACTTCGGCATGTATAAATATGTATTGTAACATTGAAAGGAATATAAATGAAAAATCAAGCTGGTAGTCCCGGTTTTGGGATCCAGGGGAAAATCTCTGTGTATATATGTTTTATGTGTTATGCTCCTGCATTGTTTATTTTCTGTGTTTTAGAATTCATATGCAGGTAATTTTTGTACGGGGTTAAAACCAACATGTCCGATATGAGCTGAGTCGAGTAAGTTTTCTTAGTGCCTACCCACAAGTTCAAGATTAGTTGCAAAAGGAAAGATGGCTCAAATGCTTCAAGAAATTTGATGGGTATGAAGCTAAAGTCACCAGGGTGCTCGCTCAAGATTCCGACAATGTGGAAGCTGAGATTGGAGATATAAGGTTCAAAATTATAGATTCCTTTATACCAAAGGTGAAAAATCTCTCAAGGTGCGACAAGAGTTAGGTCAAAATAATAAAAAAAATCCAAGGATGAACATTGGAGGACCTTCCGAAACAATCTAGGTATGGACATATCAATTTTCAAAAAGGAAATTCCAGTGATAACACTTAAATCTAAATGGAGAAATTTGTTACTAGTTCTTCAGAAATTCCTTACATGTGAAGGTAGATATGGAACGCTTCTATTTTACCACACTGAATTGTTGATGCATTTCATTAAGGATAAGGAGTTAAATTCACCATACTATTTGATGTGGAGTCTTAAAAATATGGCCTCCAACATACAAAGAGATTCTAGGAACATTGATAGGGATTTGTATCATCATGGGAAAGTGAAGATTCTTGGTGAAGCACATTTGAAAAATGTTGGTGATAATTCGAAGGGATTTATTATCATAAATCATTTCATATGTCTCGGAAGAAGAAGAAATAAATAAGACTAAAAGGAGTCAACAAAGGGTTCTTCAAAACCTTAACCCTGAGTATACAATGAAATAAGCCAAGGGTTTGTCAGTAAATGAACCAATAGAGATGGAGACTCAAAATAATGAGATAGAAGATGATGTTCCCCTTAGTAAATGTTTGAATAAAGTTAAGAAGAAAAGTAGTAGAGAAAATGTTAGAATAAATAAAATCATTGAGATTAAAGAGAAACTAGAGGCATCAAGGAGAACAGAGGAAAAGAACAAAAACAAGGCAATAAAAGGAAAAAAAAAATAGTGGAGCCCAAACATAATTTGGGAAAAGTGGGAGAATAACCAGAAATTCAAGAAAGCAGACAAATCAGCAACCACCGGATATTATAGATCTTGATAAAGTCAACGTATATTGAGACAAATATGGCAACAAATCAGAGTCCTGCAAGAAAGACCCCTGAGATTGAACTAACTTAACAAAAAGTTTATGACTACATAGAGACCTTAGAAAAAGAAGTGCATAAAAAGGTAACTCGTCCTTTGGAATTTGAATTTCATGAATATTATTTACATAGTGATGCTCCTGAACAAGAAATCAATACTACTTCTCATAAAGAGCAAGATATTATTAATGCCTTAAAATAAGAAGTGTATGAGTTGGAATTGTTAAATAAGCACATTAAAGGTGAAAATGAAATAATGAAAGCTTAAAACGAAGTCATGTTGCTAAGGATGTGCTACTGGTACAAATAGAATCAAAAACTCAAAGCAAATAATAAGGGTCTTACATAGAAAATCAATGGGTTACAAGGGAAACTTTTAATGAGAAAACCTAGATGGTCACTAAATATACAAAGAAAAAGAGCATCAACAAACTTGGATATCTTAATCCAAGCATCAGAGGAATTTTAGTGACAAGGTATCTCTTTAGTTTTGGAATTTTTTGGATGAGGACATGCAACATCTTCAGCGTGGGGGAATGTTGAACCTTTGAATTGTCCTCATTTTAACACCTTTTTCCTTTATTTCATCCCTTTTATACACATTTTTGCTTCATCAATGAATTATAAGGTCATCTAGGTCATGTATAGCTACAATAAACGGTATCATTCACTCATACGCTCGTAGTCTATGATTTCTTTGTGAAAGTGGTTAAAACATTGCTATGGCTACCGAAAGGTGCATATTCCATAACTAACTAGCATTTCTGTAGTAGAATCCAAGGTTGAACAAGTTCCAATGAGTGTGATGAGAAACAAGACATATGGACAAATACTATATGTCTGTTAGGCCCCTATACTACTAGTGTAAACCCTTATTGTTATTAGTAAAACCCCCTCATTATATTGTTTTACCCATGTAGCCCCCATATTGTTATTATTGTGCCCCATAGAAGCCCACTATTGTTATTATTGTGCCCTTACATTATTATTGTTATGTCAGCTCTGATTATATTATGACCCCTTAGACTCCTATATATAGAAAGGAGGTATTGTCATTTGTATCATCCAAGAATTGTTCATTTGTGTAATGTAAAGGAGGTTGCCCCCTCGAAGAGGCTTATTTCTAAGGCATTGATCTATCTTTTCTATCTCTTTGTGAGCTAGTTTCATAACATTTGGTATCAGAGCTGTGGATTCTAGGGTTTCACTGCTCCAAATAGGTCATCGTGGAATTTTCGCTATAAATTTTTCGCTACGAAGTTTCAAAAGCTAAAAAAAAACCCATTTGAGAATAAATCGGTTTGAACGTCGCGTCCAAATTTCAGATCTTTTCTCGCTATATTTTTGAAGATATAATATGAGACATTTAGGGTTTCTACAGGCTCCCGAATTACATCCTAAACAAGTGACCTTGGGAAAATCGTCATAACTTTCTCTCTGAGCATCAAATTTAAATTTCGTAAGAAGTTACAGAAAGATGACGGACTGTAGTTTCTTCGGTACGATTTTCAAAACCTAAGGTCGAAACAGTGACCCACGACACATCGTACAAGTTCGTTCTACTGAACAAGTCTATAAGCAGGTCACCGTGGGAGATTTGGCATAACTCTTCCTTGGAGAATCCAATCTTGATCAGACTTGCAGGGTTAGAAAGAGGACTCAGAGGGCTATTATAGACCGAAATTTCAGAACTTAAAGATCTGAAAGTACAGAGTTACAGCCATTTCAAGATCAAGCTCCTAAAATCAAGAAAAAGAGAGATGAGGAAGTTTGATGGCAAGGATCCGGTAAATTGGATACTACAAATGGAGAAATATTTTGATATACATGGTATACCACTATTACAAAATGTATGTATTGCATTTAATTATTTAGAACTGAATCAATTTTTATGGTATAAAGGGCTTTGTTCTTGTAAACCACTTGTCACATGGTCAATTTTCACAGAGGAAATGATAGCACATTATGAGGATACAAAGAGAAACACCTTCTCTATCCAATTGATAAATCTCAAACAAAAGTGTTCAATGGCAGAGCACATTGAGGACTTTCAAAAATTTAATATAAGGGTAAATGATATTCTAGAAAAGCAAAGGATTGATGTCTTCATAGGTGATAACATTCAACATGAGGTTCGTCTTTGGGAACCTGATTCATTGGAGAAGGCATTCAGGTAGGCAAGAAAAATTGAAAGCGAAATTATGGAAACAAAGAATCCCACCACTCACGACTATAATTATGGAAGTGTTTTTTCTCCTAGCCTTCCACAACCTACAAGGTTTACACCAAAACAATTGAAAGTAAAAAGAGAAAAAGGGCTTTGTTACAATTGTGATAGAAAATGCACTAAAGGTCATAAGTGTGCTAAGAAGAAATTATTTTACATAGATTATGAAGAGGAGGAAGAAAAGGACCAAGAAACATCAAGAGAAGAGGATATACACCAGGAACCAACCCCAGAGAAAGAAGAAATGAATCTGACCATATCTTGTAAAGCATTGGAAAGAATTACCACTCCTCAAAATCTCAAGATAGAAGGACATATCAAGAAGAAAAAGGTTCACGAAGTGAAAGATCACATCGAGAAAGAAGAAATGAATCCAACCATATCTTGTAATGCATTGGTTGGAATTACCACTCCTCAAACTATCAATATAGAAGGACATATCAAGAAGAAAAATGTTCAAGAAGTGAAAGATCACATCAAGCATCAAGAAATGAATCTGACCATATCTTGTAAAGCATTGGAAGAAATTACCACTACTCAAACTCTCAAGATAGAAGGACATATCAAGAAGAAAAATGTTCAAGCAGTGAAAGATCACATCGAGCATCAACAACAAGTTCTCCAACTTTTAAAGGATAATGCCACTTTGGTGCAGAATCGAATGAAACAACAGGTAGATCAACATTGTAGTGAAAAAACTTTTGATGTAGGTGATTGGGTATT
Organism: Pinus tabuliformis; assembly: GCA_031772625.1. NCBI lineage: Eukaryota > Viridiplantae > Streptophyta > Pinopsida > Pinales > Pinaceae > Pinus > Pinus tabuliformis. Next base: position 817,268,591 of record CM062810.1, on the reverse strand, counting down.
TTTATGGCTACATCTCAAGCAAGCTATTTATGAGAAGGAAATGTTGGCAATACTACATGCACTTAAGAAATGGCGACCTTACCCAATGGAAAGACACTTCAAGGTAAAAATGGATCATGATAGTCTTAAATAATTTTTAGAATAAATATTATCTTTAGAAGAACAGAAAAAATGGGTCACAAATATGTTTGGTTATGACTTTAACACCATCTACAGAAAAGGGAAGCAAAATTTTGTTGTAGATGCACTCTCAAGAAAGGATGAGGATGTGGAAGAATTGTTTTGTGCTATTTCTATTATCCAACCAGATTGGATAAACAAAGCAAGGGATGAATGGAAGAAGGATGAAGAAGTGTGGCCACTCATTCAAAAGTTGGAGAAGATCCCAATTCAAACAATATTGCCAGAACTTGAAGAGGAAGGAAAAATCATATTGGAACCTTGAGTAATGACAGAAACAAGAACCTGACAGCTACGAAATCGATCAATTTCAAAGTATCTCATTAAGTGGAAGAACTTACCCGCTGAAGATTCCACATGGGAGGACAAGAATTTTATACAGAAGCATCAAGAACTACTCAAGTGTTGAGGACAAGACTTTTTGAAGGAGAGGGGCATGTTAGGCCCCTATACTACTAGTGTAAACCCTTATTGTTATTAGTAAAACCCCCTCATTATTATTGTTGTACCCATGTAGTCCCCATATTGTTATTATTGTTCCCCATAGAAGCCCACTATTGTTATTATTATGCCCTTACATTATTATTGTTATGTCGACTCTGATTATATTATGACCCCTTAGACTCCTATATATAGAAAGGAGGTATTGTCATTTGTATCATCCAAGAATTGTTCATTTGTGTAATGTAAAGGAGGTTTCCCCCTCGAAGAGGCTTATTTCTAAGGCGTTGATCTATCTTTTCTATCTCTTTGTGAGCTGGTTTCATAACAATTTCAGCCACATGGGTATCCACCTTTGAGGTCAGTTGGAAGTTTATAAAATATGAGAATATTTTTGGTCAAATCAAGAGTCAAACATGGCTATAGAAGACTATTCTTGCATAGAATTTCAAGGATTCAATATTATCATCAAGTGAGCGTGGAGAAGTCAATAGAGCGAGATATAGAATGTATAGTTTTTAGTTGATGATGTGTCGATCAAAATCACTCTCATGATTCACTCTTCAAGTAGCAAATCATGAGAGTAAACTTCCTATTTTGATTTTAAAACCTAGTTGTCGAATGAAGGACTTACTTCTTGACATTTATCTCTTAAAGTTGTTAGATCATAAACCATTATAAATTGCTTCGATCTGGAAGTGAGATCATCAATTGTTAAGTTTGGAATTATTGTTACTCTCAAAAGAGAAAACTTTGTTTCACAGTTAATGCAATTACTCTATCTTATGGCGCAATTGTGAATGTGTTGGTGATTTAATCTAGTGATCTGAGTTTCTATTTCCTCGCGCTCACAAAGAGGCCCCCCAATGGATTTGTGAGATATTGTTATTGTTGTTGTCCTTTTAATTTCATTCTTCATTGTTTTACAATTAGACTAGCATTGATTCAGTGTGTGATAGATATTTTAATGCTTTGTTTTCAAGAGTAGTTTTTTCATTTATGTTTGGATAGCGATAGTTTGAGTGGTTGACAGTAAAACAAAAACCCTGAAAATATTTCTTTCATGTTCAATTTCATGCTTTGTTTCATATTTATCTTGCACGTTGAGATTAATTCAAATTAGGGATGCACACACTAGTAATCTATAAAGGCTCTTTCATTTCAAGTTTCATTTAGCTTTTGCTCTTTGATTCTGCTCTTTAGTCTAGTTTCATTTCAATTAATGATAGCTAGATTTCCTTTTATGTTGTTAGATAGAATTGATTTCAAGTTCATTAGAATAGACTTATCTCTTTCTTCTTAGTTAGATCAAACTTTCATTTCTTATTCTATAGATTAGAATTAGAATAAAATTCATTTCAAAGGCTTTCTAGAGTAACTATTCATTTTGAGTCAATTAAATTAGATTTCTTTGTATTTTATAATAGAATAAAATTTTGATTTCCTGTCAACTAGAATAGTTTTCAGTTAATTCTCAAATAGAATAGCTTTCAATTCTTGTGCATTACTATAGTTTGCTTTGAAGTTGATTTAATTTAGAGTGCCTTGTAGACAAAACATGTGCGTACACTCAATAAAAATTATTCATATATAGATTACATTTACATTCACTCTCTTTGATTGTAAATAGATTCCTATCACATATGGTGCACATAAACTTCACAAATTCATAAACCCTGGTCGATAATTTAATGAAGTAATTTAACCAACAAATAAATTACTCAACATGGGGTTGAGGGGTGGAGATCCTGGTTTTAGAACACAAACATGAAAAACCTCCTCCTCTAAAGATGCTTTAAAAATAAACCCTCATCTTTTGTTGAACAAATACTAAACTTATCGGGGCCATACATTAGATAACAAATGGAGTTATCCCCTACAATGGAAGTTGATACTTAAAAGGTAGATTTCCTCTTTTCTACCATGCAAAATAAAGCGATTATTTATCATTTTAATGGTTTTTGGCCAAAACCAGAAGCTTTGCATCAATGGATTTTTTCCTCCTGGACTGACAATTGTGACCTTTATTTATGTTCCAAATTATTTTTAATTATTCATTTTGATGCGCAGAATGATTTCGATTTTGTTTTAAATGAAGGGCCATGGTTTTGGGGAAATGTGGGGCTATTTATAACCCCATGGTTCCCAGAATTTGATGCTACAAAGATGGTGTTATCAAAAATGTTGGTTTGGGTGAGGCTCCCAAACCTTCCTCTTCCTTTTTGGAACCATAAGGTTCTAGAGGAAATTGGCAACACACTTGGAAAATTCAAGAAGAGGGACTATGACAGAATTGAGAAAGGCATCTTCACCTTCACTAGTATTTGTGTGGAGATTGATCTAAGCAAAGGTCTACCAAATCATATTATGCTTAAGCACAAATATTTTAAGTGGTATCAACCTCTAGACTATGAGAACACATCGTTCAGATGTAGGAACTATTTCCAAACATAACACTTGAAGAATGCTTTCCCACAAATAAAAAAGAGCCCAAACAAGAAAGTGACTCAGAAGCCATGTGGGTGGCAGTTTTCATAGTCATCCATGGGTGAAGAAGAAGAAACTATGGAAATATTTGACAAAGAGGAAGGGAGCTTTCAAGAGATTGAGGCTACCATCCACAATCAGCGTGGGACAATTATAGGTTCTATCGAGGTGACAAAATTATAATCAGAAAAGATACAAATGGATGAAGAAACAAGGGGCACAAAGAGGGACCATGTATCAGAAAGTTCATAGTCAGACAAAGAAGACCCTACTAGTTAATTGATGGGAATTTTAGCCCTAGTTCCGGTGGTCCCCAAGTCTGGGGTTGGCAACATGTTCAAAAGAAGAAGGGAAATAAGGGGAAGTATAGTGATGTCCACATCGCTGGTACTTACTAATTGTACTATATTTATCTTCTTTTTTGGAGTTTGCTTTATTTTTTCTTGACACGCAAGGATCTGGGAAGATGCTGGAGGAATGCACACATCATGTGTGTATATGAAAAATGTATTTCCTCCTCTTTGTGAATGAAAGTACGTGTTTATTTTCACAGGAAAAAAATAAAAAATAATATCTCTCTCTCTCTCTCTCTCTCTCTCTCTCTCTCTCTCTCTCTCTCTCTCTCTCTCTATATATATATATATATATATATATATATATATATATATATATATATATATATATATATATATAATTGAAATTGAAATATTTTATTATAATTCACATTCCACACATTTAAATATTAATGCATCCCCTAATCATATTTGGAAGTAGAAATCATATAACCATAGGACTCTCTCTCTATATATATATAATTCTTTTTGTTATAATTCTTTTTTTTAAATATTACATGTCAACTCCATAAAAAAATGAACAAATTACAATATTCCTTGAAAACATATTAATGGAATAAGAATTCCTTCTCTTTATATATAAAATCCATACTAAACTTTTTTAACTATTAAAATGTTTGTTATATATATATATATATATATAGTACATACATAGTTGATATTTCATAGTTGACATTGAAATATTTTATTTATGATCACATTGTACACATTAAAATGTTAATACATGCACCAATCATATCTAGAAGTAGAAAACATATGTCCATATAACACTCTCTCTATATAACGTCTTTTGTTATATATATATATAAACATTGTGAAGATAAGAACTAATTCTCATGAGCTTCGAAGTGAAACTGAATGTTGGTCTATTCCCAAAACACTTTGGGATGAAAGACTTCGTCACCTTTGTGATACTAAGAGTGTCGAAGATGAAAAACACTTTCTTTTGGATTGTGTGGCTCTTACTCACATACGTTCTCATTTCAAAAACATTTTCCCCACTACCAACTATTAGGTTAATAATATACGTTCACATATGTATTAAATCCTATCAATTTGTTTAATTATGTTACTAGATCCCCGTGAAAATTGGCGAGTTCTCGGGGCATAAGACACATATCAAGGACCCTTGAATAAGACTTACAAGTTTTTAAGCCAAGGAAATGCTAACAAATTTGTTTAAAAAAAAAAAAAAACTATTTTAATTATTTATAAAGTTAAAGTTACATTATAACTTACCATGGTCAATGCAAACTTATAGTGGTCAACAAACAGATCAATTGCTAGAGTCCTGCCTTTGTAGGGACTAATAATATAATTCATTTTATTCTTAATTGGCATGTAATAGTTAGAGTAAAAGCACATTAATAACAAAAAAAACAATTTACTTAGCTATCAAAAAATATTTTAATATCTATATTAAATAACATAGTTTTATATTAAGTTTATTTAATACGTTTCCATTCTTTTATTGTAAGAGATATGTAATTTATTACATTTTTAAAATAGAGTTTACAAAAAAAGATATATATATATATATATATATATAGAGAGAGAGAGAGAGAGAGAGAGAGAGAGAGAGAGAGAGAAAGAGATGTTTTCTACTTCCAAATATGATTGGGGCATGCATCAATATTTTAATGTGTCGAATGTGAATCATAAATCAAATATTTCAATGTCAACTATGTTTAGTAACATAGTTGACATTGAAATATTTGATTTATGATTCACATTCGACACATTAAAATGTTAATGCATGCCCCATTGATATCTGGAAGTAGAAAACATATACCGATAGGATTTTCTCCATCTAAAATTATTTTTGTTATAAATATTTTTTTAAACATTACATGTCAACTCCATATAAAAATAATATCAAATTACAAATCTTCATTGAAAACCTATTAAAGGAATAATAATTCTCTCTCCTTATATACAAAATCTATATTAAACTTTTTTAACTAATAAAATGTTTGCCATATATATTTTTCTTTTGTTTTATATAGTATATATATAGTTGACATTGAAATATTTTATTTGTGATCACATTATACACATTAAAATGTTAATGCATGCACCAAACATATTTGGAAGTAGAAAACATGTTCCATAGAACACTCTCTCTATATAAATATTTTTTATAATATATATATATATATATATATATATATGATGAAGATAAGAATTAATTCTCATGAGCTTCGAAGTGAAACCAAACATCAGTCTATTCCCGGAACACCTTGGGATGAAATAATCTGTCACCTTTAAAATATTAAGAGGGTTGAATATGAAAAACACTTTCTCTTGGATTGTCTAGCTTTTACTCGCATCGGTTCTCATTTCCAAAACATTTGTCACACTACCAATTGTCAAGTTAATTATACATGCTCACATATGTATCAAAATTCTATCAATTTGTTTAATTAAGTTACAAGATCCTTGTGAAAATTGACGAGTTTTCAGTGCATTGGTTACATGTTAGGAACCCTGAAATAAGACACACAAATTTTTAAGCCAATGAAATGCTAACAATTTTTTTATTATTAAAATAAAAACAAATTTAATTATTTATAAAGTTAATCATTATAACTTGTCATGGTCAATGCAAAATTAATAGTGGTCAGAGGATTTTGGGGGAGGAGGAGGATGAAGTCGGAGGCTAGGGTTTGGGTGCAGGTGCAGGGTTCTGAGCCACGGCCAGCTAGGCCGAGGGCCTAAGGATCTACAGGCCAGAGCTCAGCACTGGATGACGGGGACAGTTTGGTACGTAGAAGGACATCGTGTTTCTTTATCGAGGTAGGTGGCAGGCAAAATACTTAGACGAGGCCAGCTGGGAGGAAATAGTAAGGTAGTTTTTGGGAAAGGCATATTTACTTTTTACTGTGCAGAAGAATGGTATTGATGTTGAGGGTGAAAGCGCTAGCACCTCCTCCGAACTGCTCGAGGTTCTTCATTCCATTCATAGGCAAGATCAGACCGGTTGCGGTTCTTAGTATTTGTCTACAGCGGGCTTTTAACCATGGTTAAATATAGAGAAGCAGTCAACCTGGATCCAGAACCGGAGGATATTTTATCGGTTTGGGGGAAGGATTTAACCGCCCAGAATATTGAATGGTTTTTTGGGGCAGCTGGCAGTCAGGTAAACGAGAAATTCCATCCGGGAGGGTCATGGAGTAATAAGTCATCCAAGGGTTTGCTGGAGGAAAGCCTGGTGTTGGCCGGACTAAACAGTCAAGAGGAAAAGGGTTTTCAGGTGCTGGGCCCGTAGGAGGAGGGCGATCATCAAGCAAGAATAATCCATCCTTTCCATGCAGGTAAGGGCAAACCCTATTCACCAAAACCTTCTTTATCTGGAGGGTTTGAAGATATAGTTAATTATGGGTCGCTTCAAGGACTCCGGCAAGGCGTAGGACTTAAATCCAATCTAGAAGTGGGTGAGGTAGAAAGATCGCCAGCAATCACTAGGGCCAGACTCTCAAAGGGACTGGCAAGCCCTAGTCAGGTTGCAGGGTCGGTTGGACTCAGAATAGAAGAAATCTCGGGAACCTGTAAGGACACCTCTGGATCTGAAAGGGAGAAGCAGGGAGCGGATTATAGTCCCATAGAAGGGCTTAATAAAGATCTAGATAAAGGCCCAGGAAGTGGGTTTACAACCGAGATTATCACAAGAAGCCCTACCTCGCTCAAGGCAGTGCATGAACAGCAAGAGGAAGCGACCAAGAATGCATCGAACTATCAAGATAGGGAGGAGGTTCCTGAGAAAAGGAAGACAGGGGAGAAAAGAAAAAAGCAAAAACTTATTAAAAAGAAAGATTTCGAAGCAAATTTAGTCCTAGGAATGGACTTGCAGATAGAAGAAGCTTTAGAAGTGGCGGAATGTACCCTGGTAGGGAGAGCAAGAGGCAAGAAATACTCTGCCCAATTTATCCAAAATTGGGGTGAACAGCAGTGGCAGTCGACCCCAGTCAAAAGCTTCAAGGCCTCGGTCCTAGCAAAAGGATGGTTTATGGTGAAATTTGAGAACAAGGAAGCGGCGGACTGGGTAATGGGAAGGAATTGGGCCTTTGGCATTCATCCGGTGCTATTCAAACGATGGACTCCGCTCTTCGATGCGCTGCGCGAAAAGACTGATGTGTTCCCGGTATGGGTTCGGGCACCTGGGCTGCCCCCTTTCCTTTGGGTGGATTCTGTGTTCAAATCCATAGGGAACTTTCTTGGCACCTATCTGGAAACGGATATGTCCTTTACTCAAAATCAGAACAAAGCCATGGCGCGGATTTTGGTCAGCTTAAACCCAAGAGGAGGACTCGCGGAAAGCATTAAAATTCAGTATAAAGACTATGTTTTTGAGCAGCCATTGGACTATGAACATCTACCTTTCAGATGTCATAGGTGCCACGCTTATGGCCATCTGGCTAGAGATTGTCCGATGGGAAAACGTCGTAGGATAATCCCGAAGACAGTTGAATAGGAAGGGAAAGAGGCAGAGCTGGAAAAGACTCGTTGGACAGAGGAGGTCCAAGGAATGGAACCTATGGAGGTAGACAAAAACCAGGAAGGAAGGTCTAAGGAACAGACTATAAAAGTTTCCACTGACAACGAGGACGCGGCGGAAAACCTTCTCGGGATAGGGAACCCAGTCCAGGAGTCAAACAAAGAACCATCAAACACCAACAAAGGAGATTTAAAGGGTATGCATCTAGACTCAAGTACTCCATCTTTGACTCACTCAGAATTTAAAGATGTATGCTTGTCTTCTGGATCTCATATCAATAATTGTATCATCGATGAACATATCCTTGTTGATAATATCACCGCCGCTATACCCTCAATAAACCTGAACTGTGAAGAAGCTCCAGCTAAGGAAGATAAATTTGTACCCTCCTCTTCTGCTTGCCACTATAATCTCCGATCCCTTGATAAAAAGCCAGCAAACTTTGATTCGGTCGGAGGCTTAGGTTTAACCTCTCCACAGAGTTTTAAAAGGAAGGCTAGGGGTAGGAAGTCCAATTTGTCAAAAGCTCAAGTGAAAGCAAAGTTTGATGTGGCTGATGGTAAACAAATGTCTATTCATGGGGCGCTTAGAGCAGTGAATCCCTATGAGAATGTAATAAAATGATCTTTTTATCTTGGAATTGCAGGGGTTTAGCCAGTAAACCCAAAAAACTGGCTCTAAAGGAGATGGTTATGAGTTCAAATCCTGATATTCTATTGTTGCAAGAGACTCTAGGTAAGAGTTTAGATGTGGAGATGGCCCTAAGTTCTTTGCTCCCGGGTTGGTGATTTTTTGCAGCAGATTCCGTAGGCCACTCGGGGGGTTTAGCCATTGGGTTCAGGGAAGGAAGACTGAATACCGTCAACCTATGGGGAATGGCTCATGCGATGGGGATGGAGTTTCAGTCTCCTGAGTTCAGTTTCCCCTTGATGATTCTAAACATCTACGGGCCTTCTCAGGGGAGAGTAAATTTCTGGACTGATCTTTTGTCCAAATCAGTGTTGAAGAGCCAAAATTTGATTATAGGTGGAGACTTAAACTTTTCCTTGGGGAATGCCGAGGCCTGGGGACCTTCGGCCAGAGAAGACCCGCTAATAGATTTCCTTTTGAATTCTCTCAGTTCTCATAAATTGATAGATGTAAACCTTATCAAGTTAAAACCCACCTGGAGAAATCGAAGAACAAGGGATGCAAGAATAGCAAAAAGATTTGACCGCTTTCTTCTATGCGAAGACATGACCTCCAGAATTCCAATGTTTCGGCAATGGGTGGGAGAAGGGGGAAATTTTGACCACTTCCTAATCTTTTTAGAGCTCTCCAAACCTCCTCTTAACCCAGCAACTCCTTTTAAATTCAACGCTTCTTGGTTACAAGAGGATTCCTACAATAAGCTTTTCAAAGAGCCCTGGAGATCCCCAGGTAGGAATCCACCAGAGGATAGATGTTTCCTATTCATGGAAAACCTAAAGAGACTTAAGAAAGCAATTGTTGAATGGGAAAAGACCAGAAAGAAAAAACAGAACAAGAAACTAAACCAAATCGATGTAGAACTCCGGGAGTTGGAAAGTACTGAGTCGGATGGTTATGCATCTCAGGAGTCCAAGGACAGAATTTTGCTGCTTGAAAGTCAAAGGAATCAAATTTTACTGGATAGAGAGGAGGAATGGAGGCAGAAGAGCAGGGCGATTTGGCTTAAGGCTGGGGATGAAAACACAAGATTTTTCCATAACTATGCTAAAGGGAGGAAAATATCGAACACAATATGGAAGCTAAAAAACGAAGAGGGCAGGGAGGCCAATACGTTTGAGTCGCTTTCGAATATGGGAAGAACTCACTTCCAGAACCTGTTTGTTGATCAAGGAGAGATAACTATAGCAGAAGTAATCAAAACTGCCCAATGTTTTCCCCGGTATGTGGAGGAGGAAGAAGCGGATAGTATAATGAGAGAAGTCTCAAAGGAGGAAGTTGAAAGCATTATAAAATCAATGGCCAAAGATAAGAGCCCAGGCCCGGACGGGTGGACCATAGAACTCTTTCAACATTTCTTTGAACAAATCGGTGCAGAACTAACAGAGGTGGTTGAAGAGTCTAGGAGAAAAGGAGAGGTCTACCAGCCCTTCAATTCAACCTTCATCGCACTCATTCCTAAGAAGGAAGTCCCGGAGACCTTTGAAGATTTTAGGCCTATATCTCTTTGCAACAGTATTTACAAAATCATCGCAAAAGTGATAGCTGTCTGGCTAAAGCTGATACTGTCAAGATGCATTTCTAATGAACAATTCGGGTTTTTGGACGGGTAACAGATCCATGAAGCTATAGGAGTGGCGCAGGAAACAATACACAGTGTCAAGAAGATGAACAGGAAAGGAGCAGTAATTAAAATTGACTTGTCAAAAGCCTATGATAGAATCAGTTGGACATACCTAAGGTTGCTCCTTACTCATTTAGGCTTTAAAACGGACTTCATCAGCTGGATAATGGGATGTATCACTAGTGTCAGTTTTGCAGTTCTCTTAAATGGTGCAACCACCCCTTTTTTCAAAGGGAAAAGAGGGCTAAGGCAAGGATGTCCTCTGTCGCCTTTTCTCTTCCTACTGGTCACAGAAGGATTGAATCAGCTGATCCAGAAAGCCAAAAGGGAAGGTAATGTAACAGGTTTGGAAGTAGCTGTTAACTGTTTCATTTCCCATATCCTCTTTGTAGATGATATCTTATTGTTCACTAATGGGAATCTAAACGAAATCAAGGAACTCAAAAACATTCTTGATCTTTTCATGAAAGCGACAGGGATGCAAATAAATTACAGAAAATCTCAATTAATTCTGGAAGGCTTTAATAGGCACGAGAAGAGCCAGATCACTTCAATTCTTCCTTTTGATATGTACAATCTGGAAAATCCATTCAAGTACCTGGGTTTTTGGCTGAAGCCCAACGCCTACAAGAAACAGGACTGGAACTGGCTGCTTGCAAAAATTGAAGCCAGAATTTCGCATTGGAGTTTCAAGTGGCTTTCTAGAGCGGGTAGATTGACCTTAATAAAATCTATGTTATTAGATATTCCGGTGTATTGGGAAGCTTTGACATGGGTTCCAAAAGGGATTCTAGAAAAGATAAGAAGGATTTGCAGCAGATTTCTCTGGGCAGGTTCAAAAGAGGACTCAGTACTCCCTTGGGTTGCATGGGAGAAAGTGGCAAGGCCTAAAGAATGGGGAGGATGGGGAATTAAAAATCTCTCTGATTTCAGTCTCTCTCTGGCAGCCAAGTCCGGGTGGAGAATCATAAAGAATGAAAACCTTTGGACGAGAGTGGTGAAGCGGAAATATATAGACCCTGTCCCTTTAGAAGAATGGATTAGGAACCCAATCAAGAAAGAAAGGAATGTTTCGGTGGTATGGAAAGCTACTGTAGAGGCTTTCAAGGTGATTGAACAAGGTCTGGCTTGGCAGATTGGTAATGGGGAAAACCTGAGGATAGGAAAAGATCCCTGGGTTGGATGCAATGAAAATTTCGCTCTCTCCCCAGGTCTAATCAGACATCTCAAATCTAAAGGCATCCTTTTCCTTAGCCAGGTAGAGAAAATTGGTTCTTCTACAATATGGGGTCAAGCATGGAAAACTAGAGAAGAGTTAGAGCTTAGACCCCATTGGTGGCAAGAGTGGAAGGCTTTTATCCAAGAATTGTCCAGGTCCAGTGTAAGGCTGAACGGCAAACAGGATCAATTAGTATGGGCTCACGCAGAAACTAGTTCTTATGCTCCAAAATTCGGGTATAAATTCTTAATGTCAAAAAAGGCTGGGAAGAGCCAGACTGGTGGGCCAAGTCTTTATGGAAACTCAAATGCCCAGCAAAAGCCAGACTTTTCTTTTGGTGCATTCTAAAAAGGAAGGTCCCCACTTGGGACATTCTTCAATCCAGATATAAGCAAGGTCCAGGGAGATGCCCCCTATGCAGATCTGATTCTGAAACAATAAGGCATTTGTTTCTAGATTGCCCAATTGTTAAAAAAGTGTGGGTGGAGGTTGGGAATCTCATCCATAAACAGGTTGTCTGGCAAGGGGAAAATATTCCTAAGGTTTGGGACACATGGTGGCGACAGTATCCAGGAGGGAACCTGCGGAATCTACCACCCATCATCTGTTGGGGGGTCTGGATCGCAAGGAACAGGTGCATATTCTTGGACAAGGAGACCCCCGTTGAGTCAATTGGGCTACAATGTACTTCTATCTTTTCAAATATCCCTGAATCAGAGGAGGAAAGGAATCCCAGACAGATAAGAGAGGAACAAATCAAAGAAGGTATCCCATGGGCTTTTTTCGACGGGGCCGCTCAGAACAATAAAGTAGGAGCAGGGCTGATCATTCATCTAAATAAGAATCAGAGTTTAAAAGCTTCAGTGGGACTAGGAAATGGTACAAATAACTTTGCAGAAATGTCCGCCTTAAAGCTGCTTCTTTGCTGGCTCATACACAAGAACATCTTCACAGTTCAGATATTTGGGGACTCTTTAAATGTTATAAAATGGGTTAATGGACAAAGTAGATGTCAAAATTATATGTTGAGACCTTTATTAGATGAAATTCTGAATTTAAAGCTTTCATTTAACGTGTTTTCACTATGCCATATATACAGGGAACGAAATTCTTCAGCAGACAAGCTTTCTAAGGAAGGTTTGCAGCAGGATCTGGGCAGCTGGAAAGTGGCAGAGGAAGACCATGGTCTGATCCGTATGTCGGATCAGCCGCTTCACTCATAGTTATTTGTTTTCTTTTGTTGTTTATTACATCCATACTTGTTTATCTTATCAGACTATAGCTGGTTATGGTTAACTGTTTTTAAAAACTTTCACTTATATCTATTTCCTGTTTGGGTTGTTTTCCTCTATGAGGAGACCCGGGAAATAGATATGTGACAGGGACCTCTTCATGGCATCGCCTTTTTGGGCTGTTATCAGTGACTTTTTGCTGGAAACGTGAGCTGAAAACTGAGATTTTCACTTTCAGCAGGCTCTTTTACTGTTTTTTGTTGGACAGAAAAGGCAGCTCTTGAACTGCAGTAGCTCTATGATCTTTCATATAGCAAACAGAATGCTCAGGCATATACTTTGTAACTTTTTATTCTGTTTATAAAAAGTTCGCTTTTTTCTTTGGAAAAAAAAAAAAAAAAACTAATAGTGGTCAACAAGAAAATTGATTGCTAGAGTCTTGCTTTGGCAAGGACTAGTAATATAATTGATATTATAATTCATTCTATTCTTAGTTGGCATGTAATAGCTAAAATAAAAATACACTGATACCAACAAAATACTAAAATAAAATACTAAATACATGCCCTAATCATATTTGGAAGTAGAAAACCTCCCTCTCTCTATGTGTGTGTGTTTGTTATTAATATTTAAAATGCTACATGTCAACTCCATATTAAAAATAATGAATAACGAATCTCCCTAAGAAAATCTATTAATGAAATACGAATTCTTATATATATATATATATATAATTAATAAATTACACATATCTTTTACGATTAAAAGTGAAAACATAAGAACTAATATTAATATAAAATTATATTATTTAATATGGATTTAAAAATATTTTATTTGTAATTAAGTAAAATGTTTTTTGTTATTAGTATATTTTTATTTTAATTATTACATATCAACTAAGCATAATGAATTACAATATCTATTATATTATTTTTACATGGCATCGATCAACTCCATATTAAGTAGTAAAGGAATTACATATCTCTTTAACATTAAAAAGTAAATTATTTTTATTTTATTTTTTATGTTCTCTATATAAAGTGGATGTAAAATTAAGATGAAAATTGAAGTATTTTATTTATGGCTGACATTGATATTTATTTACATCCATGGGAAATAATCTAGGCAAACCCACATTTGCCTAGTAAAGGAATTACATATTTCTTTAACATTAAAAAGTAAATTAATTATTTTTATGTTCTCTATATAAAGTGGATGTAAAATTAAGATGAAAATTGAAGTATTTTATTTATGGCTGACATTGATTTTTATTTACATCCATGGGAAATAATCTAGGCAGACCCACCCTAATATGTTGAGCCTAACCCCAAGAGCGTCAAAGAGAATTGACCCTATGACCTCCCAATTGGAAAGGTACTTAGCAACGAAAACTCGACCAACTGAGCTATCCCTTGGGGCTTGCTGACATTGATTTTTTTTTTGTTATTACTATCTTTCTAATTTGTTATTGTAAGTATTGTTTTATTATTTTTAAATGCAACGTTATGTGACAACATATCACTCTCATACTTGCCCCTCTTAGTGCAATTATTTAATTTATAATTGATTAAAATATATATTTATTATTAATAATATTTATTTTAAATGTCACATATTAACTTCATATTAAACATTGGAATAATTAGATATCTCACTTATATTAAAATAAATTGTTAAAATGTAAAAAAAAAAAACACAATATATACAAAAATAAAAAATAAAAAATAAAAAATAAAAATAAAATAAATAAATTTATATATATATATAAAAGAAAGAGGTGATTTATTCTAATTTTTAAAATTGAAATTATCTAGTCTTGACTAGTGTTAAGAAAAAAATGAGCATTCCTAAGACAAGGATCAATCCTTATAACCTTCATAGTGAAAGTGGGGTTGATCAATTCTTAAAACGTTATGGGATGAAGTCACTTGTATTATACTAAGAGGGTTGAAGATGAAAAGTATTTTCTTTTAGATAGTCCGTCATATACTCATATTCAATTTAGTTTTCAAAATATTTGTCATGCTACCAACCTTCTTGACCTTCTAAGACAACAAATTTTTTTATTAATCTCTTATTTTCTTATAGGTTCGATAAACCCTATTTGACCTTCTAAGACAACAAATTTTTTATTAATATCTTACTTTCTTATAGGTTCGATAGAACATATAGATCTCAATGGACGTCATAAAATTTTCTAATTAAAATATTAAATTTCAATTTTTGTTTTTGTAATGATGATGATTATTACTATTTATTAAAATGGATTTTAATTTATAAATTTTTAATAAAAATTATAACAAATTATTTTATTTATTTAAAAAAATAGGTTTTAAAAAAATTATTTTATTTAAATGAATTGATTTTGATCCCAAGGGGGCAGCTCAATTAGCAATCGCAGTAATGTGAAATCTGTGAAAATTGAGAGATCCAAGGTTTAAATCCCCCCAATTATGACATGGTTTACAAAGAGGAGGAAAGGTCGTAGACCCCTAGAGGTTTGCTAGTAGTTACGTGTTAACCGACCTATTAGGTTCCTCTAAGATTAAAAAATAATGAATTGATTTTGCATGTGTGAGAGAGAATTAGGTTTATTTCAAGTGGTTAAAAAAAATGCTTGTTATTTTTATCACTCTAAATTGAATTCGAGTACATAACATAATGAGTTTTATTATAATAACTTCAAGCCTTTTTCTTAAATTTGAATAATCTTCTCTAAAACTATTATATGTGTGTGTGTGTGTGTGTTTTAAAGAAATTATTTTTAAAATAATATCATTATTTTGAATGAAATTTCAAAATCCATGCACAAAGAAATTGAAATAAACCTCTTTTTAATTTTTTCATATATCCATGTAACAAGGGATTTGGAATTTATTTTTTTAATTCTTTTACATTAAAATATAATATTTAAACATCACTATAGATGACATAGTCTAATATTATATTAAAAAAATAAACTAATTTGGGAGCTCTGCAACTCTAGAACTAAAACCCCAAGCATGACAATAGGAAGTTTGGATAAGAGCAAATTTGTTTGCTCTGAATATGATCATGGACATTCAAGAGGCCAAGATGTGCCTGGATCTTTACGAATTTGTGGAAACAATTTCAGGGGTTTCTCTTTGTTTGCAAGTCACAACCACATATCTCATCTCTTCACTTGTAGCCAAGATTCATGATAGGGTAAGAATCTCATATGGTTGTATTCAACTGCTACAAAGGGATTGGCAACATCAGGATCATAAAACTCTCAATGAGTACACCATAGTCAAGGATGCCTCGATCCACATTGTAGCAAGAGTAAGAGGTGGAGCTAAAGGATGGGGTGTGTCCTCATGTCAATCCAAATCCTTTAAGTCCTTAAACCCATACCTTCACTGTCAAACCCTAAAGAGCTCTTTGGACCAGCATTTGTGGTGGAACAGGTAGTGGAAACCCCTTCTCTTGAAGTGAACAACATTGATTGTGGACTCTTGGCTATAGATTATGAATGACAAGAAATTATTTATCGATTCAATGCTTTTGTACAACATCATCTACTATTTAAGAGTGGATTCACCAGAATTGGTCCCAAAACATTCGACTACATTTCTTCTCAAAAGGATTCTTCATTATGTACTTCAAATTAGAAGGTTGGAAGAATGTTTTTGATCAGGGACCCTGGTTTAGGACCGATCTGACCTTTCTTTTCAATGGTGATCTCCATATTTTAATCCTCTCTCTATCTCAGCTCTGGTAATCTCGATCTGGGTATGGATCCTTAATTTTCCTATCCATCTGACACATCTGGATATCCTTGAAGATGTGGGAAATTTACTAGGTTGATTCATCAAAGTCGACACTGAAAGGATTACAAAGGAATCTGCACATGTGTCTGCATATGTGTTGAAGTGGATCTTTGTAAAGCCTTGCCGGAGAAAATAATTCTCAGATGGAGAGATAGGGTTTATTCTCAACCAGTGGACTATGAAAACATGAATTTTCGATGTAGGACTCATCAGTATCCTGGTCATATTCAGAATTCATGCCATATTTGGATGGACCCTATTCGCAATCAAATGCTAAGAACAAGAACCATGGATGGCAATGTCCCAAAGGAACCAAAGGTTCCAAGACTACCACAGATCATGAGCATGACAAATCACAGAAACAGAAGCCTCCTATAGACAAATCAACATCATCTTGGCCTCACGATGAACCATCTCAACCCTTAACAAAGGAAGCTCCCCCTTCATCCAATAGGGAATGAGACTCAGTGACAATTTTAGCAACATCAATGAGTGGGCACAAACATTCTCATGAACTTGATCACTTTGATAGTGACAAGGAAACAAACAAGATGTCAGAGCATTCGTCAATGGAAGTATCTCAAGGAAATGTTGTTGTTGTCTTATCTGCATTCGCTCTAGATAACCCCTCGAGATAGACGTATGGAAGAAAAAAGGAAAGAAAGATAAACCTATGAACAATCTTGGAATTTAAATCTAAGACAAAAAAATATATATCATTGTGTAGTATGATTCTATAAAAATTAATATAATTGATTTTTAGAGATAATACAAGTAAGTATATATTTATATATATATATATATATATATATTATCTTAAGATTAAAATAGTGAAAAAAGATGACGAATACAATTGAAACATGATAAATTATACATTATTCTAGAATGGTTAGTCACTCTTAAACCAAATGAAGTAAATCGATGCTTCCTCAATTAGAATGTCAACTTACCATATGGAATTCCACATCATGGCAATGTGAAAGAAAAAATCGTAAAATAGTTAATGTGTTTTTTGTATTTATTATATGTTATTGGTTAATATAGTGGGGAGAAAATAATTAATATTTTATTAAATTTATTTATATATGGATTTTAAAATTATGAAAAATAAAGTTAATATATTATAAATAATGAGGGAATATTAAGTATAAAGTGATTTATAGGTTTTGGGTATTTAGTGAAAATAAGGAAATTTTTGCCAAAGAAATATAGTATGAATAATTCCAACAAAAAGATTTTGGGAGATATTTATTAATATATAGTAAAATTAAAGGTATTCTTTAATATCTCGTGAATGCAAGTGCTATGTCACATGTTCATAAGTGAAGATCTTGTGTCGGCCCCTAAATTTAACCCTACGAACCCATTCTTCCAAATTTTAAACCCATAAACTACCAATATAGATAACAAATCATATAATGATCCATTCCAGATAATACCTTCCCAATAGGGAGGCTTTTGATCCCCAAAATATTTTATTAAATGAGGCGATTTTTTTTTCCTTTATCTTCTCTTAAGAGTACCATTTGGCTTTACTTAGAAGTTGTCCTTACTAAAGTTCACTCTACCCCGATGGTAGTTATGGACTCCTACAAAATTATATCTTTTACCAACCCTACCAGAGCCTTTACTACTAAGTCCTCTATGGTAGGTGGCGCCTGTTCAATGTTCTAATTTGACATTGAAGGCTCATAAATTTTCAGAGTTTCGATGGTTTTTATTGAATAAATGTGCATATATCCTAATAGACTAATTCTATAGGAATTATCATCCACCTTCTCCAATACTTCATAAGGACCATACTACAAAGTCATGATCTTATCGAGATCCTATAGCCTTTCTTTGTTTAGATGCAACCAAACTCTATCAACCACCTTGAATGTTTTCTCAATTGTGTGCTCATCATGTCAAACCTAGTAGTTTTCCTATGACTTCTTTAATGTCTATTGTACTTACAAATGGATCTACCTTATCTTTTCAAAAAAAATTATTTTTTTAATGCATGTCTCGGGATGTTTGCAAACACTCCTCATTGTTGTCTATATACAATATCCAAGTAAAATAATGGAAAATAGCTAAACCAAGTTTCAAAAGGGAACTTACTAGTAGAAGCATGTGTTGATTTTTATAGTAGTCTTCTAGACTCATAATTATTTTTTATTATTTGTTCTTTTCATATTTTTATTCAACATTCTATCATTCAGTAATTACGCATAAGACATGCCCATGGGGCTTTGGATTGACAATGAATGGGTGCAATATTAAGGCACTCCTTGCGATAGGTCACTGGTTCAAATCCCCCTGGGTGCTTACTTATAAAAAAAAATTATGCATAAGACATCAACCATATAATATTTAAGACAATATGATCATAAAGAGACAACCACACAAGAACACAAGAGATTTATCTTAGGAAAACCCCAACCAACCTTTTCCTTAGAGAATAAATGCAACAACAGATACATCAAAGTCAACTGACTAGCAAGATGACCAACCATCAAGGACCAAGTCAACCCTCCACATCGTTGTCCACAAAGATATATGCCATAAGGTCTCCAAGAGAGCCAAAAAAGTCTAGCAATTCTACCTCAGAACTCGTGCTATCCCATAAACATAGTTACCGATTAAACAAGAAAATTACATAGTACCCGTTTTTTTGAATAACAAAAAGATCCCCTCATTTTGAAAAATGGTGATTCAGAATACACCATTTTTATTGCGCATATTTATGGCACTTTAAATTTTCTTATGTATCAAGTATGAACATTTTTTTTTAAATGTTAGTGATTTTCATAAAGATTTTGAAAAGTATTGATGCAGCGTCAACACATTTTTTTAGAGGGCTTATTTTTGACACTTAAATTTTTTATGTATCAAGTATGAACATTTTTTTTTTGTTAGTGATTTTTATCTTGATTTTGAAAAGTGTTGATGCAACATCAACCCTTTTTGTTTAGAGGGCTTATTTTTTACACTTTAAATGTTCTAATATAATAAGTGTGGATAATTGTTTTTAAATAATGGTGATTTTCATGTTGACAAAAAAAAATAAAACAAAACAAAACAAAAATTAAAAAACATGATAAAGAAAAAACCATAAAAATGTAAAAAGAAAATTAAATTCACTTGTAAAAAAAATGAAAATATTTCAAAAAACCCATATAATTTAAAGAAAAAAATATGAAAAAAAAAAAAAAAATACCAAAACTGGTAAGAAAAAAATTAATAATAAAATATATATATAACAAACAAACAAAAATCTCGTGGCCCAACCAATCCAGGGTTGTGATTCCCCTTGCCACCCCGGGATGGTTGGGCTGCGGTCATTTTTTTATTTATTTTTAATTATTATTATTATTATTATTTTAATTTTTTTTTTTGTAATTTCAATTGTTTTTAACTTTTGTTTTTAAATTAAAATTTTTTAAATTTTATTTATTTATTTTTGTCTTTTTTTTTAATTTCAATTGTTTTTTTTTAATTTCAATTGTTTTTTTATTTAATTGTTATTATTATTATTATTATTATTATTAGGTTTTTTTTTAATTGTTTTAGATATTTTTTATTATTATTAATATTTTTTCTCTTAAATTATATGTTTTTTTTTATTTTATTTTTCAAATTTTTATTTAATTTTTTTATTTTTACAAGTTAGTTTTGGTTTTTTTTTTTTTTTTTTACATTTTTATGGTTTTATTTATTTGATTTTTTTTTGTCATGAATCGGCGCTTTGCCACCCTAGGCCGATTGGGCCATGAGATGGGTGGGGATTTTTTTTTTTGAAGTATATATGTATATGTTTTATTTTATTTTTTTAATTTTTTTTATTTGATTTTTTTTAAACTCGTAGTAAAATTGTTTTTGATTTTTTTTTGTTAATCTTTAACTTTTTTTCTTAAACTGTGTCTAGTTTTGAAATATTTCTCCCTTTTTATTTTATTTTTTAATTTTACAAGTTAATTTTGATTTTTTTTTACATTTTATGGTTTTTTTTGTTGTCATTTTTATATATTTTTCATATTTGATTTTTTTTGGTCTGTGGTGCTTTGAGACGGGGCATCTAGCCAAAAATTGCCCAAAAGCCTCTCAGAAAAATTTTGCTAGAAAAAATCACCACAGATCTACATGGTGGGAAGGAGCACAAAAAGAACACTACACTGTCATCAAAGAAGAATATTCTAGAGAAAACTCTGAGTCACAAGAAATCAAGGAAGAAGGAAACAACTCTCAAAGCAAGCAAGGAGAAAGCCCGCCCCAACAAATCAGCAGTTATGAGGATTTGAATACCGCAGAAAATAAATCTTCATTTAACAGCAAAGCAGATCTCCTGAACCAAACTTCTCCGACTATAGATCGCGAAGCTAAGACACCAATGTCCCAAGAACCAGAAGAGATGAAGGAGATGCAAGACAAAGGAAGTTGGAAGACCGTAGAGAAAAGAAAGAAAGCTACAACACCAATCTCGCCAAAAAAGACGAGGAGCCAGACAAGTAAAAATTAAGAAAATTGTAGGTCCGATAGACCAATTTGGTCTCAGTGGACGTTAACCATCATCATCATCATCATCATCAAAATTGTTTTTTTATGTTTTATTATTTGTTATTATTTTTTAATTTTTGTGTTTTTTTTATTATTTGTATTTTTTTTCAATATTTAAATTTTTGTTTTCTTTTATATTATCTTTTGTGTTTTTTTATTGTTTTTATTTTTTTTCAATATTTGTTTTCTTTTGTATTTTTCGTTTTTATTTATTTATATATTTATTTACTTTTTTATTTTTTTTCTTCTGCAATGTATATGTCGATGCTCGTCTAGCAACCCTATCCCATTATGCGTAATTTGATAGTTGATTTTAAAATTTTCGTTATAATGAATTGAGGTTGCCCTCACAATGTGTCAATTTCATGGTTGGTCTTTAAGTTTTCATTACAATGAGTCGAGTTCACCTACACCGCGTGTCAATTTGATGATTGAGTTTTAAATTTTTGTTACAATGTATCAAGTTGTCTTAGGCTAAGATTTTAAAATCGCTATACATTTAGCATTAAAAAATAATAATAATAATAATAAATAAATAAAAAATTGCTCTTGGTATATTAACTCTTCCATTTAAGTGTTCATTTAAAAAAAAAAAATTAGTCATAAAAATTTTTCATGTCATACTTGAAATATTTGGAGAATTAAAACTGTTTTGTAGTCATAATTTTTTGTTTTAATTCCATGGTTGAAAAATTGTCAAGATTCTAATGTTTTTCTAAGTTATGATATTTTATTTTTAATGTTATGGTTGAAAACAATTATAAGTATTTTTTCTTAGCACCATGCCAAAAATTGTTGGAATTTTAAAGTTTTTCAAGGATGTGATATTTTAAATTTAATGTCATGCCTGAAAATCATTGGAATTTTAAGGTTTTTCAAAGACGTAATATTTTGTCTTTAATGTCATGCTTCAAAATCATTAGAAATTTAAAGTTTTTCAAAGTCATGATATTTTATTTTTAACATCATTATTAAAAATTGTTGAAAATGTACCCTACAAGCAAAAAAAAGAAAAGGTTATTCCAGCATCAACACTTTTCATTTTTTGGGTGTTTTTTGCACACAAAAAATTGGTTTTCAATGTCATTTTAAAAAAAAATGTTGAAAATGTACCCCAAAAAAATGTTATTCCAACATCAACACTTTTCATTTTTAGCTTGTTTTTTCATGTTTTTTGGGGGTTTTTAGGCTAGAGTACTTGTTTTGAGGTAATAGTTCTCGTTTGATTGGTAACTATGTTCATAGAGATATACCACAGAAAACAAGGTCTTGAGGGGGTCGAAGTTTAACCTATTTCACAGCCTTAGAGTTCAGAGCATGTCATAGAATTTCATTCCTCATAACTCATCTTTAGAAGAGCAACCACTAGAACTTGGTTGCTCTTTCTTTGGCTATTTTTAAACTTCTTTTTTGAGTCTTTATTATCTTATAATTTCTTATTTGATCCAGTTCTCACATTAGAGCCACCAATCTCTTAAAAAGGTCCGAAATTGTTTGCTAGAGCCACCATGAGGAGGTCTATGTTGTGAGAGATATCAATGACCTATTCTTCCAGCTTTGAAAATATCTCCTTTGTCTCAACTAAAGGGTTGTTGTGATTGGACTCATCTACCACAACTAGGTTTCTTAGACTTCCTTCTAAAGCCAATTCTTGGATCTTACAACTTCTCACAAAACCCCAAAAAATATTACTTTCACACCAATATAATCTTTAAATTGTAGTGGATATCCAGTTGAAACAATTAGCCACAACACATCTTATGATATTTTGAAATTTTTTACTATGTAATTTATTACCTTAGATCTCAAATTTAATATTACTAGAATAACACTCAAAACTACAAAAATAACTTAAAACTAAAATAAAATAAAAACAAATGAACACACCATCCACCAAAATAAGCATAAGAGGTGACCCGAGAAACTCGACACAAGAGAAGACCAAGTTAGAAGGTGAGGCCTATGCTTTGCTCTCTTTTTCATGGTTATCAAATGAAAGTACAAAGAAACGGGCACTCATTATGGAGTTGCCATGAACACCATTGCCTAAATGGATACTATAACATTTCCCACCTCCATTATGATTCAACATCCCACTCCTACATGCTCCATTCAATAATGGAACAATAACAATACCAAAGGAATGGAACCCCTTCCTTTCTTGGTGATCTAATATTTAATATAGCTTGATAGCCATCTAGGGTTAGGGATACAGTTTTTGAATGCCTCAATCCTCACATAGTGTTAGGGTTTTGGACCCTTTAGAGTCTTCTTGAAATCCCACACATAACCAGCTCCACATGTGTGAATAATGGGAGTTAATATGGCATCCACTTGGTACCATGGTGGTCAATAGGATAGGTCAACTTGTGGGAGGCATATTTTCCACATATGAACTTTAATTGAGGTGATTTTCACTCCATTGGGAAGCTTTTGGCGTGTAGAACAACATTGAGGGGCTAGAAGGTAAAATTGCAAATGTGTTGACCCCAAAAAGTGTTATTTGATGCCTCAACAAGCCTTAGAAGTTTCCAAACCCTAGATCACCAAACTTAGACCCTCCCTTAAAATGGACCATGCAGACTAATCCTTCTAATTTTTTAACTGAGAAAGTACCAAGATAGATGACAAACTATATGATAACTCATTGTAGATATACAATGTGGAAAAGTTTCTATATCACATATGAGAAATTAATTCGTTGGAGAATCGAGCACTTGCGCTTTGCAACCTAGCCTTGCCTATGTGTTTTCTCGCTGCCTTGGCCTCCAACCACAAGCATGGCCCTGCCAGAGCCTCCTCCAAATTGGATTCTCCCTCTTGCATCTTCTCTCTCAGCTGAGCATCCTCATTAGGGGAATTTTGAGGTATAAAATGAACCTCCTAAGGAAATTATAAAATAATAGTGGAAATAATAAAATAATATCATATTACATCATCAAATTTTAGAGGAAAAAAGAAAAAACTATTTTTTCAACTCGTATTTTCAAATTATCTCCCTATGGGTTTACTCAAATTTTGAGCAAAAACACTCATTGGATGCAAAATTTGATTCCTCATCCAAGGGGCACCCATGTTGCATACTTTCTAAGG
Source organism: Pinus tabuliformis (assembly GCA_031772625.1). Lineage (NCBI taxonomy): Eukaryota > Viridiplantae > Streptophyta > Pinopsida > Pinales > Pinaceae > Pinus > Pinus tabuliformis. The sequence continues at coordinate 817,244,450 of CM062810.1, read as the reverse complement.
ACCATACTGTTGAAAATAGCAACAAGAAATGCTAAAAATAACATTGCTATAAATAGCATTTCAGGATATACTCCAACTCTGTTGGAAATAGCAAAAAATAGAAATGCTAAAAATAGCATTTCGGGATATATTCCAATTTTGATTTGTCCTTGAATCAAAATTGAGAATTAAAATTCGAATTTAGTCTCACTAGTTGTTTGAAAAATAATTAATTAATTCATCTTGAGTTAATTTGGAGAAAATCAAACATGAAGTCTTTGTGAATACATGCAACAATTATCCCTTTGATTGAGGAAGTTATCCCTTAATTAAGGAGATAAGGATGAGTTGTATTTGAGTTGTAATTAGTTAGCTCAATTAACTGAGTTAAGTCCAGTTAAATTAGTTCCAAACAGTTGGAGGAACTAATTGTGAGTTCAGTCAGTTAATGCATGCATGCATGCAACTAGTGTTCTCCAGATAACTAAATATTCTCTCATAAATAACCAATGCATGTCAGTTCAGAGAAAGACCCAGTTGAGATTAAAGACAGGGACATTGTACTATCAGTTGGAGGAATTTTCCTATAAAGGAAACTCATCCATGCAAAAGGAATTAACTCCTTCAGGATTGCGCAGTTATTTCAGAGGTCAGTGTTGTGTGTGAGGTGAGAATCACACAGGTTGCAGCTGGAGGACCCAGGAGAAATTGCGCAAGGAAATACGAAGCTTGGAGCACTGAAGGAAGGCACAGGTGTTGTCTATTCTGTCTATGAGCAGCAGTGAGGGATTGTACTGAGAGCTGGATAGCTTGTGAGCTAAAGCTTTGTGTAATCCTGAGATATTTCCACTTGTATGATAATACAGATAGCGAGGTTTTTAGCTGAGGCTTTCCCCAAAGTATTCTTTTGTGTTTCATGTGTATGATTTCTTCTTCTCTGTTATATATGTTTCGATTGATCTTGCTCAAAATCGATTAAGCTTCCGCAAGTTTGATTGTGGAAGTAGATTAAGTATATTGCTTTAGTTACATTGTATTATTAATTCCTCATCCAAGGAGTACGCACGTTGCATACTTTCTAAGGACCCTACTACATGAAAAATGAGAAATACATCAAAATCGTGATTGCATTCACGTTTTTTCATGTATTTCTCATTTTCCGGTTAGTAGGGTCCATCGAAAGTATGAAACATGGGTACTCCTTGGATGAGAAATTAAATTTTGCATCCAAGGAGTACTCCTGTTCGAAATATGATTAAAAAATTAAAGAGATAAGTTGAAAATACGAGTCGAAAAAACAATTTTATTATTTTATTATTTTTTAATCTTTTTACTTTTTTACTCCAAAAATGTTGAATCATCCCCCATGGTTGACATCATAATCTTGAATCCTATTGGTTCTTATAAATTTTATTTTGGTTGTACATTTTTCTTAGGAGACCCATTTTAGACCTAAAAATTCCCCTAACGCCAGAAGAGACCACCTCTACCTTCCCCTCAATATACTCTCTTGGTCCTCCTCGATCAAGGCCATCTATCTCCAAATTTGTTAAGAAACTTGATGATATTCTAGAAATTGTTTTACCCCCCTCTCTACCTCGTCGAGCTGCCCTCTCTCTTTCAAAGCATGGCTTGGTGGGTCAATTTATAGGCCTCTGGCCTTCTCCTAGATCAATGCAAAAGTGGGTCGAGCGGAACTGGCCACCTTCAATCAATGGGAAAATCTCCATTCGTTACGGTGGAAGAGGATATTTCGCATTCCACTTTGAAACCAAAGAAGACAAAGATCTGCTATTCAAGAATGGACCATATTTCATGGACACAACAGGACTTTATCTAAATCGATGGACACCAGACTTCGACCATGAGTTGGATGTTCTGAATGTTGTTCCAGTTTGGGTTCGCCTCCCCCACCTCCCCCTCCACTGCTGGGGAGACGAATCAGTAAAAGCAATAGGAAATGCAGTTGGAAAATACATAGACAGAAGCGAACCAAAGGAGAATATGCACGCTTGTGAAAGGATTTGCGTGGAAGTCAATTTGGGAAAAGGCCTTCCGGAAGCAGTAAAGATCAGAGTCAATAGCTGGATGCACATTCAACAACTGGACTACAAACAAATCCCATTTAAATGCAAGGTATGTCACGAGTACGATCATTTTGCTAATAGATGTCCAAAAAAGAAAGAAACTGATGAAGTAGAAGTCCAAGAAACAAAATGGGAACCAGTAAAAAAGAAGAAGATAGCGAACAAATCTTCCTCTCAGCAAGCCCCATCCCAATTAGCTCCTCTAAATCCATCCCCCTCTCTTTCAGCCATCCCCCAACCTCCCCTCCATGACCCCAATCCCTTCGGGCCCCTCAACCCCTCCTTCGATCCTTCTTTGGCCCTAAATGAACCCCTCATCCCCTCCCCTCTCCTTCCCCCTTGGTCCTCCCTCCCTACCTCCCTTCACTCTCTCTTCCTCCCCAAACATTCCTCTCAGTCCCCTTCCCCCCCCATCCTTTGAGAGAATACTCACAAGGAATCAATCTAGAGACTTCCTCTCCTCTGACCTTCACAAAAGACAAGGAAGAAGAACCAACAAGGAAGTAAGAGACAAGGTGGCAGCAAAGGAAATGGCAATGGGAACACAACAATTGATGGATTCTTTCTTAGAAAAAAGTGTGGGAAACAAAACAAAAAAACCACCACCCTAACTGAGGGAAAGTTCTGTCCACTTCAACCAAAATAAATAATGATCTTGGTCTCCTGGAATTGCAGAGGATTGGGACACTCCTCCAAATTCAATTCAGTCAAAGACATTCTAACAATTGAGAATCCAAACATATTCATGATCCAGGAGACCAAAATAAATGAACAAGAAATAAGGAAAATCATCCAAAAAACAAGGAACTATGATGGAACAACACTCCAAGCAACAGGGGCATCTGGAGGAATCTGCACAATATGGAGAAAGGACATCTGGGAACTACAACACCAACAAAAAGATCTTCATTGGATCAAAACATAATTAAGAAATAAAGCAAATGAAGAGAAAATCTGCCTCTTCAACATTTATGCACCAAATCATTACAAAGAGAAAAAGTTATGTTGGAACTCCCTCAAAGAAACTTTACTTCAGCACCATAACAAGAACATCATAGTAGGAGGTGACCTAAATCTAGTAATGAATGTTGAAGAGAAAACTTGAGGCACTTTACACGATGATCCATTTCGAGACTTGCTGGAAAGTATTATAGAAAACCAAAATCTTCTGGACATTCCACTAAATAACAGAAAGTACATATGGAACAACAAAAGGATAGGCCAAAGTAACATAAAAGAAAGGTTGGATTGAATTTTAATTCATGACAACATCATAACCAAATACAGTTCAGTGATATAAAAAATTATCCATTCTTCCGTATCTGAACACAAACATGTTGTAATCAGCTTAGGAACCCTAAGTGTAGTGCCCGCTCCAGTTCATTGACAGTGATATGACACTAACATTTATTTAGCCCTAAGGCCCACACATTATTCTTTAAGGACCTCAGGTTGAGGATCTGGGCACATGACGGTATTATTATTAGTGATTGAGATATTCATTGTTCTGATGTTTATGTATGTTATCTACTGGTATTATGATGATTGTAACATCAAATGGTTAAGTTTGGTCTTTATTGAATTTATGATGATGATGGCAGTAAAGGATATGTATGCTCTCTATTAAAATCATGATGATGATTAATTTGATAAATAGGTATATTTCTATCGATGTTACGATGTTGATAGCTTGATGGATAGGTATGTTTCCATTGATGTTTTGATGATGATAACTATGATGGATGTGTCCCCTATGTTACCTACTTTCATTAGTTCAGGCTTACTATGAACAATGATGTGAATGACTAAGTGTTGTTAATGATGCTATTATGACAATGACTAACACTGAGAAACCTTGTTACTGATGATTATTGAGTATGGCAAGAAACCACCAAAGACACTCGCATATGACGAGTTGACGACAACTGGTTTGATGAAAAAAATTATATTATTTTATCTTTGAAATTCAAAGTCAATTTTGAAACCTACTATATATGTTTATCTATATTCTGATGAGATGTTAGTGGTTGCAGACACAGATTAGTTGCTTGGCCGAATGACACACATATGGGTGATAGGGTTGTACAAGTGGATGGAACTACACGGGAGGGGTGGGACAGTGTTCCTGATCCCACCCACTAGCACTCCCGTCGTGACTTGGGCTGGAAAGGTTGAAACACCTTCGCCTTAAAGATCATGATGTCATGAGGGCAAGTCCCAAAGTTGGGTCGCTCATGAGGATTTTACGGGGGGGCGCACATCAAGGCGGATTCCTTAATCCCCGACACCATTAGTCTCACTATAGCATGCAACATAAGAGATGATAGTGGTCTATGACGTTGCACCTATACTTTCCCCTCGTAGTCACTGAATGCTTGAAGGGCAAGTGGTTTGGCACCCTTGGAACTTCAAGAGAATTTCTTGAAGGGCACGACCAACTTGGCACCCTTGGCATCACAAATAAACTATTAGGCGTGGTACCCTTGGAACTTCAAGAGAAGTTATTGAAGGGCACGACCAAACTTGGCACACTTTGAATCATTAAAAATAAATTAATTGATAAATATAATCAAGAAATGAAAACTAGGTAAATTTACATAAAGGGTAAATGAGGTTAGAAACTGAGGGAATTAAATAAAAAATAACACTTGGGTTAAGAGGATCATAGGAAGAAATAAAATAGGTTACCTTAAAAGCTCTACCCTTCCCATGTTGAAAAATATTAGGTAGATTATGTAGTTTAATTAGGAAAAAAGGGGAAAGTGGGACATAATTGTAAGGATAAAAATTAATCCTAAAATAGTTAAAACTAATTAAGAGAAGAGGATGGGGAATTAAAATAAGATTAATAAATTAAATTCTAGAGAAATGTAGAGAACCTCCATGTGGCGACAACCAACATAAGAATATCCATCTAAGAGATAACTTGAGTTAAATTAGGGAGTAGATAGGGGATCAAATCTTGACTCATTAATTGACTTTAGTAATGAACACAAATTAAGGAGTAAAAAGGGGGATCAAGAGGCAACTAGGAGAAGAAATAGGAATCTTGATTGAGGTGAGGAAAATATTAGTTTTAAAATAAAATTTAAGTAAATAATTTTGGAGACCCTTGATAAGAGAGTGATACATCGGTGGGTGAATAATCAAACTATTGAATTATAAAAAAATAATTAATTATGCATGACATGCCAAGTGTCACCTATGAGGACTCCTATAAAAGAAGGGGCAAGCCATGGGAGAAGGGACTTTTTGGGAACCCTATTGTTGGATGGATGAGACTATGTCAGAGCAGTGATTACGAAACTATAGTGAGTTTGGTGAGGTAGAGGATTTTGGAGAGGGGACTCTTGAGCCAAGGAATGCTCTCCTCTGTCAGCTATTGCATTCCTCCATTGTACAACCCCATTGCAGCTCGGGTGTCCGCGGGGAAGAAGAGTACTCAAGGGGTAGGCTGGGAGGTTAACCAGTGGGTCATCGCATTTAGATCAAGTACGTCGTCATTCACATTCGGAGGTGACCAACAACAAGGGAAGACAAGTAACGGCAAATCAAGTGGAGTCTCGTCTTCTGGTGAACGGTACATATGTGTTGCAATATTATTTTGTATGATTTCTTTATGGCCTTAGTTAAATATATGTAATTTTATGATATGTTCAGTGAAATGAATTTCAGGGATGTGTTAGATAGAGCTGAATAAATTTGAATTCCCTATGTTTTTCTCTTCTGGTTGTATTTTATTGTGATTATGTTCAAAATATATATATATAGTATAGAAGTGGTCCTTACTCTATTATAGAAGTGGTTCTTACACTGGGAACTCTGGGGCCTCTCCCATTCCATTTTTTCCCATCATGGAACAACAAAGAAGCAACCAAACAAATCATAGCAAAAGCATGGTCGCAGAAAATTATTGGATCCCCAAAATTCGTTTGAGAATCAAAACTAAAAGCAGTGAAAAAGATTTAAAAGTTTGGGCCAAGTTCAACCACACTGAAACAAACAATAGGAAAAAAGAATTGCAAAAAGAAATGGATACAATCCAGGAAAGGAAAGAATGCATAGAAGAAACAAAAGAAATCCAGGTAAAGGAGAAAGAACTATTTTGGGAAATCTACAAGAATAACAAAGAGGAAGAGGAATGGAGACTCAAATCCAGGAGTCTATGGATTCAATCCAGGGACAAGAATACGAACTTCTTTCACAACACAACAAGGATGAGAAGAATAATAAACAAGATCGACACTCTAAAGGGTGAGGGAGAACATGAAATCAAAGGGCAAGAAGACTTGAAAAAAAAAGCACACACCCATTTTAGAAATCTTCTAACAGTTGATCCAACAACTCCTGATGTTGAGAACTTCATCAAGCACATCCCAAAAAGGATATCTGGAGAATTAAACTCAGATCTTTTGAAAGAGGTTGAAGAAAGAAAAATCCAAAATGTTGTTTGGAGTCTCCATCCTGACAAGGCTCCCAGTCCAGATGGATTCTCAATAGCATTCTAGCGACTCAATTGGGCCATCATAAAAAAAGATCTCATTAGAATGATTAGAAATGTTTTCCGGAAAAAGAAGATAGGGGGATACACAAACTTGACATTCCTATCCCTCATTCCAAAAGATCCTAACCCTTCATCCTTCAGTCAATTCCAACCCATATCCTTGTGCAACTCCTCATATAAAATCATTACCAAAATCCTTGCTAACCGCCTAAAACCTCTTCTCCCCAACCTTATCTCTGAAAATCAAGGCGGATTTGTGCCCAATAGACAAATAATAGACAATACCATGGTTGTCCAAGAAGCGTTGCACTCAAGTTTAGCAAAAAATGAGCAGGGAATCATCACAAAACTCAACATGGAAAATGCCTTTAACCGAGTTAATCTATCCTTTCTAGCAGTTGTTCTTAAAAAAATTGGCTTCTCTGAGGAATTTATAGAAATCATAAAAGCTTGTACTGTTGGCCCATGGATAGCACCCCTCATCAATGGAAGACCAAGTGAGTATTTTCAAAGCCAAGTGAGTATTTTCAAAGCTCCCAAGGACTGAGACAAGATTTCCCTATGTCTCCCTTTCTTTACATTCTTGTTGCAGACTCATTGAGCAGATATCTTGAAAATTGCAAAATTAACTGAACATTAACTGGTCTATCTATAAGTTCAACAACCAAAATCATAGACCATTCCTTTTTTGTAGATGACACCCTTCTAATGGGAGGAGCATCTTGCATAGTTGCCCGAAGGTACAATCCTAGACAACTTCATGAAGGTCTTAGGAGGTCTCCTTAACAATAAAAAATGCAGGATTTATGGATGGAATGCACCATCCCGAACTCTTCAAATAATTGCACAAATTTTGGAGATTCACATTCAAATACGATGGAGCCACTTCTTATATCTAGGCCTACCTGTATCAAAAGAAAATCTGAAAACAGAATTATGGATCAAATTCATTGAAAAAAAAAAAAAAAGATCCAAAATTGGGGAATGATTTGGTTAAATCTAGTAGGCAGAGTAACTCTAATCAAATCATTTTTGTCAGCTCTGCCTATTTATCAATTTGTTGCTATTTTAGCTCCAACAAGTATCCACAAACAATTAGAACTAATCATAAGGAGCTTCTTGTGGCAAGGAGGAAAATCAGAAACAAAAAAGTTAAGTCTTGTAAAATGGGATCAAGTAACATCCCCCTACAAGAATGGAGGACTTTATATTAGACTTTTGGGTCTTCTGAATCTGGCCCTTGGAGCTAAAATTGCCTGGAGACTCATTACTGGGGACTACTACTGGTAAAAGCAGGTATTGGAGTCCAAATATCTAAATCACTCTCGCTTCTCCCTCCTCTCAGAAAGAAATCTAATCAAGCCTTGTACCCAAGTGTGGAAGCTTATAAAAAAGGTCCTCCCTCTCCTCAAGAAAAACACCTCAAGACTGTGTGGGAATGGTCATGAGATAAGTGTTTGGAATGACAACTTAATGGGAATGCCACCTTTAGCCGACCTCCCAGAAATTCAACGGTTAAGAAGATGGATGAGTACAAAAGGGCTCACCTCTCTTGAGTCAATTTCACAATGGCATCATCATGATAATACATGGAAAAATTGGAATGCCCCCAATCTCCCTCACAATCTCAAAAATTAGTGGGAAGTTCTTATTTCACATCTTAAAGGAGTTGCCCCTATCAATCAAGACACCCAGGATTCCTTCATTTGGGATCCTTCTGGAGTTGATTATATAGTGAAGTCGGGATACATGAAACTCCAACAGCAACAAGGGAATCAAGAGTGGTCCCCTTGGAAGTCGGTGTGGAAAGTTGAAAGTTTACCAAAAGTTAAAATATTTATATGGACCCTTCTCAAAGGGAAAATTCTCACTGCTGATAACTTTAAAAAAAAAAAGGAATTTCTGGACCCTCTTGGTGTCCAATGTGTCACAAGGCTGAAGAGACCATTCAACATCTTTTTCTCGACTGCACATTTGCAAAAGAGTGTTGGACCCTATTGGCAAGTCCTTTGGAACTAAATATGAATCTTTCACGTTCTTTCAACGAGTTCTATCTTGCTTGGGGGAAATATTACCTGTACTCTCTCAAGAATAAACACACCATCAAAAGATATTGGACCAATATCCCCTCCTTCCTCTGCTGGAAAACCTGGCTTGCTAGGAACCAACAAATCTTCAATAATCATGCTCCTGAAATAGACAAGTGCTCTCCAAAACATGGGGATTAACTTCTAAGTTCCTTTCAGCAAAAGGTACGAAAGCAATTGATGTTAATCAACTACAGCAGGAGGAACGAATCTGGATCTCCTATGCAAATAGCAGACCCAATCCTCAAACCAACCCAAAAAAGAAAGAGATCAATACGAAGTGGAAAATCAGACTTAAAGAGGAAGATTTCATCCTATGGATGAATGCCCTCAAAAGACCATGCCTATTCTTTGATGGAGCATCTAAGTCAAATCCTGGGAAAGCAGGTGCAGGAGGCGTTCTAATTGAATAAGGCAGTCAAAATCCCATTGCCTTTGAATGGGGATTGGGCACAACTACAAATAATAAGGCTGAGGCTTATGCCTTCCTCTTGGGAGCAAAATTTTTAAGAAAAAGGAACACTCTCAACCCAATCATCTTTGGAGACTCAGCTATCCTTATTCAAGCCATGGTCAAGAAGACCAATCCAAAAAACGCAGCATTGAGTCAAATAACAAAAAGGATCAGGCACCATCTAATCAATCTAGGACAGGTCACCTTCATGCACATTCTAAGGGAGAATAACAAAGAAGCTGACATTCAAGCCAACAAAGCTGTGACACGGCCTCCTAGAGAAGTTTGTATTATAAATGACTCTTTTCACCTTCCAATACCATAACATTTCCACTTCCCAGCCAATCCAATCAGTGTCTTTTCGTAATCTGGGTTGGCCTGCCTCTCAATCTGCTACTATCTTATCAACTCTGACCCATAATCCTCCTCAAATCCTTATTGATCTCACTCTCTGGTCAAGTTCGTTCTCGAAGACTGACACCCTCCCTTATGATTCCTGTGACCCGCCTCCCTCCCCTCCCATCATGCTTCCTCCTCCCAATCCTTTCCTCTATTTATTCTCGCTCTTTCTTGCTTATTCCCTCACTCCTCTCTGAAACATTCCTTCTTGCATTTCTACTCCTCTGGTCTCCCTCTCGGCTCTCCTCAACCGATCTCCTCGTGGCTTTCTCCCTTCCTTCTCTTTTAGCCTGTCTCCCCCTGCTTTGACTGCGAGATTTCTTTTCATGTTCAAGCTCCCTCCTTCGTTGCTTTTCCGCAGCCCTATCTTTGTTACCCTCACATGTCACACTCCCTCAGCTTCCTTCTCCCTCTCTGTTTCATCTCCCCCATCATCGAGGATCTCTTCCCTCTACAGTTCATCGGACTTCTTCGGCCTCCAAGACCATTATCAGCTTCAAATTTCATCCTCTGCATCAAAGGTCATCTACAACAACAAAGTGATTATGGATCCACTGGAAACAACATCTAAGAATGACAAATGTGCTCATTGTAGAGCGAATAAATTCATTATTGATCAACTATGAGAGACTATCAAAGACATCCGGTTCCAAGCAAAGAATGAGAACTCTCTCCTCCTTATCAAACTCGCCAGCCAGAATTCTGAAATCGAATCTCTCAAAAATCATTGTACTCACCTGGAGGAGTCCATTGCTTATCTGAAAGGAATCCTCCTCAATCAGACATGAGAGAACTCTGGGCACCAAAGCAACAAAAAAATCCAAAGCAAGAACCTTTAGTTAACCAAAATTAGGGGCTTTTAGCAGTTCTATTTTTGTTTTGTCTAACTTCAATAGTTTTTTATGAAATGCAAATGTAATGTTTTCTTGTTTCAGTTTGTAAGAATTTACAAACAATTTGTAGTAGGCAAACTAGGATCATATGAACTCAGTCTCCAAGCTTATTGGCTTTGTGCTCTTCTGGACTTCCTTCTCAGCTTGGCTGGTGCCAAAATCTTTGTAAAGGGATTTCACTCCCACATATTTTTTGAATGAAATTCAATACCCGATTGTGTAAGAAAAAAAAAATCTATATAACATACATCATTAAGAGAAGGTACATCAAATTGTAATAGAGAGATCCACTATAATAGGTTGTAAATCATTTATAAAAGAATCCTTGGAAAGAGGCTGTGAAAATGATCATAGAAGACTGTGAATAAAAAATCCATTAAATATAACATATGTACTAGAAAACATTATATAAACAACATATTGAAATATGCATGACTATAAATTCAAAATTGGACCCGAACCTTGACCAAGGATTTGGCACAATAATTCAAACCCATATGTAAATCACGTGACTATATATGTTGTAATACCACAATCTTAACTCACAAATATAATACAATATGCCATGTATTAATTGTATGATATGGTTTATGTGACATGAGTCAAGTCATGTACGTTGAGTTTCAATGACCCCAATTTGCATTGTAAATATTTTTAGTGCGAAGCTCAAGACCAAGGCTCAACTAGTGAATTGTATTAGTCCCAATGGTGGGTTAAGATTATGGAGTGGTTGTTATGTTTTCCATCATGTGCTTAGATTTATGTAAAAGCATGTAGAAAGAAGAAATACATAATAGTATGATATCCACTAAAAATTTGCTTGAGCCAACAAGGGGGCTATGATCCCACAAGATTAGAAGAGGAAAGGGGTTCATGGGGCGATGTGACCTACTTCTTGTTTTTTGAAGTACTACTCTTTCTTTCCCATGCTTTCTTACAAGCTATCCCATCAATATTTGATTTAGGCAAATGTACCTAGTACAATTTGTCAGATCTTTGAGAAGAGAGTAGTCTCATGCAATTAAAGGGTCTCTCATTTCCTTTTCCATTATCATTCTATTATTGATTCATTTACAGAAAATGAGAATGGGCATACTCCCCAATTGGTGTTCTTCTCCCATGTTGTGGGGATGTTCTCCCTATTTTTTATGGCCATTATGATTGAAAATGGAAAGATAAACTTGTGTACTTGTGGTTGGTAAGAACCCATAGAAGTTGGGGAAACTTGTCGTTGAATATGTGAGAAAAAATGGAATGGTTTGAGAGAGAAAGCATGGTTGGTCCACAATAGTTGATGCAAACACATCTAAACCTACAGCCATGTTATTACACATTGACAATTGAGGTCAAGTGATTTCTATCCCCATGTTTTTCCTAGAAGGCAACTAACAGCCAATTTTTTTCTACATGCAATAAAGCGCATTGGAAGGGAAGATGATTCTTGAGGGATTGTTGAACAAAGATGTAAGATCTTCCTTATATTGTCTTGGATAGTGTAAGAGAGTGCTAAGACTATTTGATTTGTGGATGACTTTGGGTGATCTATAAGGAGCGGAGTGGACAAGCATGGGAGTAATGGGTTGGGATGAGAAAGATTATAGGCCGTAGGAATTTCATTTGCCTTGGTGGTATCACGATTTAGCTTGTAGGTGGAGTTCGTCACTGATTCGTAAACTTGGGTGGAAAATTACTCCTTAGGAACTAATTGTAGAATTTCCTTGAAACTTTGAAGTTGCTTGATGAACCAACTAAAACTAGGTTCAATTCACCCAGACCTAGAATTTCTCTACAAAAAAAAAAATTACAGTTGAATAAACACAGAATTAGGAAAAAAAAAACACAGTCACACAATACAATAACGCAATATCTTCTAGGGAAACCAACTGGGAAAACCCTTTGCTTGATGTAGAATTTTATTGAGAAAAGTCTGAGCAATCAGATTTCTTTTACAAGGCAATATTGTTTCAATAGAAAAACAAACTAGTTCTCTTTGTTAATCCTTAGCTGAAACTCCCTGCAAATAACCCTAAACCATCTCCTCCTTGCTTGCGCAGTCTTGACCCTGCTAGAAATCTCCTATTTCCTAACATCGAACATGCCCCTATTCTTTAGGAATTAACCCCTAAATCTCAGCGCACTTCTGCAAGGAACTTCTCTCCTTTGACCTGCGTATAGGCTTCTCCTTACACACTCTCCTAGCAACAAGCTCTCACACACAAACAACCTGTGCATATAAGAATGAATTACAAATTTGCCTTCGTCCTCCTTATAAGCAATTTGACTTAGCTAAATCTAGAAAATTGGTTTTGGAACTCAAACTTGTGATTGAATTATTAACTTGAGTCAAATTGACTCTTCTAACTCCTCTTGCCTCAATTAGAAACCAAAGCTCACTAACTCGTCCTTTTCCAAAAATAAACTCACACTTGGAGACAAACAAAATTGAGTCCCCAACTCTTGTGCATCAGTTAATTGCTCCCTGACTCGCCCTCATTTCTAGGAACTCGTGCATGCTAAAGGAAGAAGATATGTGGTCATCTTGACCAAGGCACAAGTCAAGAAGACCCTCACTCACTACTTTTCAACACTCCCTCTTAGTGAGGAAGTTGCTTTTGGAAGAACCTCGTCCAACCAGATCTATCTCTAACATTACCACATTCTCCGTTGTTACAGTTGCTCCCTCTGAACTAGAAGACTTCCCTGCTTTCTTCTACAAGAACCCGATTTAAAGACGTGTTCTTTCCCACCATGCTCTGCGAGTCTACCACTTTAGTCATAACTGTCATGTACCTCGTGTACCTCGGTGGTTGCTTCCTCTGGCTAAAGGTGATATTGGAAGGTCCAACTCTATCCTAATCTCTCGTAAACAAATCCTCAGACCCTTTGGCTCAAACTCTCCCTATACTGGGAGTCATTGCCTGAGTGGTTGCCTCCACTCGCCCTGGGCTATGTTCCTTATCATCCTGTTGGTTGACCCAACTGCTAATTAGCTTAGACTCAAACTCAAATATTGGTTGAGGCTCCATCGTAATTAGCTTCTTCTTAGGTACTCTAATATGCTCTTACTCTAAGGACTACCTGTGAGTTCTTCGCTCCTCAACCATCACTTCTCTACTCTGAGCTCTCCCTGCCTTGTTGCTCAAGGTTGCACCTGTCTCTACTTGGAACTTGTAGATATTCTTCATCCTCGCACCTATCTGCTTCTTACATCTAAGCTAAGTGTTTGAGGTAAGGGTTACCTTTGTTGAAAATGACATGATAACCCTTGTCCTCAATGGTAGATACCAAAAAAATATTCTTCTTTAATCCTAGAACATAGAGGACATCTCTGAGATGAAGAGAATTTCCTGACTCCCTCTGAAACCATAATGGCCATTACATGCAACTAGGTCAGACTTAACCATAACCTAGTATTACGATAAATGATGACCTTAATCATAACTAATACTTAACAAAATGCATTAATGGCACAATATGAGATGGCCGTGATCAAATTTGAAAATTACACCTCTCAACAAAAACAAGATTGCAAATTCATGTCAAAAAGCAAAGAAGACAAGCCAAATAGAAGAATAATGATGATGGAATTTTTTGTTAAAAATATGTTAGCTAAGCTTGGTTTGTAACCCTAATGGCTCTTAAATGTCATGTATTATTTATCCTTACTCATCAACTATGTAAAACATTGGAGGGATTAGATGCCCCATAGAAGATATCATGCCTTCCAATACAATTCACATAATAAGTAACACTATCCCCTATTTATAGGGAGGTATAAGCTTCATTTATACTAGTCTATTTGAGTAAATATATTATTTATATTATTAAATTTAGATTACTAATTGTACTCATGGGATTGTTTGTTTGTGTATGGATGTGATTGTTATTAATGTTGGATTTAGTATGTTTATCACTTATAACTAATGATGTCCTACTATTTCTAACAAATTTCTCAAAAAGGAGATACTCATCCACATACACCTCCTGCTTATTTGATATCTATTATCTGACCTCTGGCCATGACTCTTACTATCATTCATTTATTCCAATATTTACTGGTATCTACAACTATTTACAATATAACCATTAGGCCATAGACATTAAAAACTCAAATGCTGAAACAGGAGTTTAAATGACCAATTTTTGTTCCAAAGCTGATAATTACTTGTAAATATACATATTCAATGAAATAGACAGTTATCGTTGTTCATAACGGTCCTGAATATCCAACATGCTGGAACTTGCAAAAGGTCCAACTGCCCAAGTTATTTACCTTCACGCATAAATTGTTCCAAAAACTCACGAAGAAAAACTTTTATGGATTAGACCGTATGTCTAGGGAAAATACATTTAAATGCAACAACAGTTCAGCAATTACTTTTTATCAGAAAGTGTTAGCAGCTAATAAATTCACTGACCAACATTACCGATTCATTCTTCAACAGCTTTGTCAAGATTGTGTTCCTCTCTTTACAAAAATAGTGAACAGCCTGAAAACAATGAATATACAACTAAATCTGTACTACGAATATAGCATTGGACTATGCTTACTCTGCAACTTTTGTTCAGCATCACTTTTTTATATCAAAAAGAGGAGAAAAAAGACCATAATTACCCTGATGGCCCTTCAGCAATTCCATTTTTTCTTGTGTTTTGATCAAAAGTGCAGAGTTACTACAGTGAAGTATGGCAAGAAGTTCCAGCTTATAGATAAAGCAATGAATCAATAATTGCCAAACAAGCAGCACTTTGCATTTTATTCCTGATGGAAAGTTAGGTAAAATATAATTTATTTGATCATCCTATCTTTCTGATCCCTGGCGAGCCTTGTAAAGATTCTTAAGTTGTTCCATTACAGGTCGGAAATCGGAAGCAAGAGGCAAAACAGAATCAATGCGCATGTGCTGTGCATTGCCACTTTGGGGTTTACGCAATACCATACGAAACATTTGTCCTTCCAAAATTGTTGCAGCAGTTTCCACTACAAGTAAGGCCCTCAAAAAAAGCGATCAGTAAAAGAAGGTATAAACATTAGCATTCAACATAGACTAAAGTTATAAGAAAATCAAATTAATAAACTGATGTTAGTTAAAATCATGAAAATTAATCTTATAGGATGCTTGAGTGATATGTGGGAAGAAGGAAGTGAATGATAACTGCCTATGACATTTGAGGGCACAAAGTTTCGACTGTACATTTTAAAGTTATTCAAGCAAAAGATAAGTTGCATACGACTACTTCAAACTAAAGGTAATCGGTATATAAGTAAAATATTTCTATCATGTAATGCATTTTAATTGGTTCTGGAAAGAAATAAGCAAATGCTTACCCTCTGCAGCATTAGATGTATGAATATGTCACAATAATAAAGTGTGCTGACTATTCAAGTGTAATTTCAGAGCACCAATAACAAGGTTTATGAAAAGTGTTCTGACTATGTGTTCTTACTGTCTTTTGTTGGCATTTTTGTTAAACAATATACCTTGGTAACTTGGTAAGTAACACATCATTTTGAAAATCATCTTTTATAGTATAATCCACTGTTGAAATGATGGTAATCTTCACTTGTGATTACTTGATATTATTAAGCACCCTCATTGTATTATTAAGTTATGTTTCAAAATTGACCTAGTCAACATCATGTATATTATTCTACGTAGCTCAAACCAACCTAGGCATTCAAGTGGGCCCATAACCCCCTGTGGGTGAAGGTAGCCTAGTTCATAAGTTCCGTATAAACATACACCATATGAGTCTTTATATCATCACCTTGGATTTATGAATGATTGAATCTTTTGCCTAAGGGTACCATATCCCTTGTTCTTATACACCATATGAGTCTTTATATCATCACCTTGGATTTATGAATGATTGAATATTTTGCCTAAGGGTACCATATCCCTTGTTCTTATACACCATATGAGTCTTTATATCATCACCTTGGATTTATGAATGATTGAATCTTTTGCCTAAGGGTACCATATCCCTTGTTCTCTTGTTCATGCGTTCACACCTCTTTATGTGATGGTTCTGTTCAAGGTTTATAATAGATTAGGGTTTTTTAAGTGCTCACTGTAGATCAATAATCTCTTGAACATCCCAGCATGGTACCAGACATACTGCAGACTCTTTCTTCTCTATCCAAAGCTGGTGTAGCCTGTAGGGTTGTTTCAGGTCTGAAACCAGGGTTTTTTAGCACTCCTTTTGGACAGCAGCATATTTCTAAGGCTTTTTTACCCTCTTCTTCACTAATGCCCCTTTTGAAAGTTTTTGTTCTTTCCAGCAGATTTAAGGTGATCTTTTGCAGGTTTGTGCCTTTTTAGGGCAGCACCCTCCCGTTTCTCCTTTGTTCAGCCAAATACTTTAGTTTGTAGGGCTATTCAATATCTGAAAGTAGACCTTTTTTTCTAGCCCCATTTAAAGACAGTAGTGCCCTCCTACTTTTTAACCCTCTTAGTAGGGATTTTGACCCTCTGCATCGCTAGTGCCCTCCTATTTTTGGTGTTTCTTGATTCTTCCAGCAAATTTGAGGGATTATTGTTGCAGGTCAGTACTCTTGCAAGTTAGTCCATCTATCTTTCTCTCTGTTTCCACCAAAATTTGGTGTTGTTTTTTTGGAACACCTTTGGTATTTCATGGTTTTACCCTGTATTTTCAGAGTTTTTCTGGAGGCATTTGCTCATATAGCATTATCAATACGAAACCAGGAGTTCAAAATTTCAAGCTCTTTGTCATGTGCGATATCCTTGTCATGTGTTGACAAGTGGATCCCCCCAAGTAGTGATGAGCCTTGGATGCGCGAGATCCTTGTCATGTGTTGACAAGTGGATCCCCCCAAGCAGAGATGAACCTTGGATGTGTTGATTTTTGAGTAGCTCGGGAGGTACTCCAAGCCCTAGGGTTCAGGGTTTGGAGGGTGGAGCACCACAAGAGTCACTTGTGGGCTTGGAACCCAAGGTTGGAGTTTTGCACCCATTGTGATTTGGGCCAAAACCATGGAGCATTTTCGACATGTGATGGGATGAGATGATAGAGGGCAGAAAGGAGAATTGAATGCTTCAAGAATCGTCGAATTCCGAGATGTCCTTGATGAGATATGAATTTTTGAAGTTAAGGAGTGAGTTTCCACAAGAAGAGTTAAGGTCCGCTAGATGTTATGGAGGCCTCATGACAGCTTGTCAAACTCTATGATGATGTTTTGAGGAAGCCCTTGTATATGGTATAAATACAAGGTGAGTGAGTCTCATTTGGGACATCCATCCATGCAACACAAGGCAGAAAAGGAGCAATAAGAAACTTGGCTAAGGGAGAAAAGACTACCTCTGTTTGGGCCACAGGTAGGAGGGCACTTCAGCGAAGGAGGGAGGCTGTTTAGGAGCCTTTTCGTGACTGTTGAAGGGTTGTTTTCACCTACAAGCAGGCCAAGTATGAAGAGGTAAGACCGCAGGTCTGTTGGGGCACATTTTATGGACATGCATCTCTGTTTTGAGCAGGCCGTGAGCATTGGAGGAAGGGTTGGGTAGGCTGCAGGCCTTAACACCCCAAATCAGGGCATGCGTAGGACTGTTTGAGGGTATTAAAGTGCCCAGATCAGCAGTGTGGAGGCAGAGGATACTTGTGGAGGAAGCCGCAGCTGCTTAAGGGGCTGTGTGGGTGTGTTTTAGGGCTGACGTGGGCCACAGTGATGCCCTAACCAGAACACAGTCATAACAGCAGTTGTACATCAGACTTGGAGCCAGATTTGTCTTGTGTTGGGTCAAAGTATTGACCAGTTTTGGATCAGTTTTATGAACAGCCTATGGGAGCCATGTGTTGAGGTTGACTTGGGCAGTTGGAGACCTCAACTAGGAGCAGATATTGCAGTGAAGTGTTGGGCATCATTGGACTGGTGGAGGGCAGCGTGTTGATAGCCCAAAGTAGCCCTAGAGCAGCATACAAGAAGGACATTGATTGTTGCGTGATTGGGTGAAGTTTGGAGCCTAATGTGTAGCTCTTTGATGGACGAAAGAGGCTAGTAGATTGGAAGTTTGGAGCTCAAGTATTGACAAGCCTAGAAGAGCAGACTGGATCAGCCCGTGTTCATTGTAGCAAAGCAACTTGGAGCAGTGATAGGTTGCAGCCCTCCTGGAGACTCTATGTGTTGTCCTTTGAAGGACTAAGGGGCAGCTAGAGAGCAAAATGGAAGCGAGGGACCAGCAGGACGAGATACGGCATAGAGGCAACAACATGATAGTCATTGTATCTTGTATTCCATAGACTGTTGTATTATTCAGATTGGTTTAATATAACGAAGATTGGGTTGTACATATTTGTACAATATTTTGTAAAAAGTTGTCTATACTTGTGCATGTGTGATTTACTGTTTTATATTTTCCGTTGTGCAAAGTAGTTATGTTGAGATTCTTGGTTTGGTAGCATCAGAAATTCTAAGATTCTATCCTAGATCCAAGATTGTGGAAATTCAACAAGTGTGTGAGATCCTTGTCATGTGTTGGCAAGTGGATCCCCCCAAGCAGAGATGAGCCTTGGATGTGCGAGATCCTTGTCATGCGTTGACAAGTAGATCCCCCCAAACAAAGATGAGACTTGGTTGTGCGAAATCCTTGTCATATCTTGGCAAGTGGCATTCCCCCCCAAGTGAATATAGGGTGATGGATGAATCTCCCCTTTGATGATTCTTCTTCATTAGAGCGAGACATCATTGTTCTAGATGATACAGAGTAGAGATGAACAGAGATGATTAGAGAAAGCAAAGATCTTTATTGTAGAAAGAAATTCCTCCCTAACTAAGAGGGAGTGTTGAAAATTGGAAGCTCAAGGATGAATTTCTAAAAATAGAAAGTCTAAAAATAGAATTTCCAAAAATAGAAAGTCTAAAAAACAGAAAGTCAAGTATGACTTTCCAAAAATAATAAATCACCTTCCTGATCATCAATCAATCCTAATAGTTCAATTTCGACTTAATCATCAATATTATCATTAATATTATTATTCTTATGATATTATATTATTATTAAAAAAAATCAAGTCTCTCAATCATGTCATATGTAACTCCCCTCAATTAATGCATATGTTACTCTCTCTCTCTCTCTCTCTTAACGGTTTCATTCCTCTCTTTAATGCTCTTACACACCTCTTGCACTCTCTTACACAGTTTAATGACTCGTCATAAAAAGATTCCTCTTACACCTCTTTAATGCATAAGTTGCACTTCTCTCCTAAATGCATAACTTACACTCCTCTCCTTTATGACATAAGTTACACTCCTATTTTGGCATATGTAACTCCTCCTCAAGGCATAGGAGTTACTCCCTCTTGAATTTGACCTCCTTGCTCTTCCTATATATTTGTGCCTCTCATCCTCACTTGATACACTTACTTGTGCTTGTGAAAAGATAATTCGAACTTGAGAAAGAGAGAGTTGTAGAGTCTAGAGGAAGATTGAGAGAGAGAGAGTCTTGAAGTCAAGAGAATATATTGGAGAGCCAAAGTGATTCAGTGTTTGCATCAACTACTGCTATCAGAGATACTTTTCAGATTTGGGTAAAATTCTTCGATCTCTCATTGTACTTTGTATTGTTGCTGAACAATTGATTTCTAGTCCAAGAAGAATCTAGTTGGGTTTTACCATTGTGGGTTTTGCCTTGGTCATTGACCTAACTTCTCTGTGTCTCATTGAGTTCTTCATTGTCTTCCATTGTGCATATGGTTTATATGGTTTATGTTCTATCTACAATTACTTAACTTATTTTGCAACATAAAGAAGTTATGGATTTAAGTTATTGTAACAGCATAGGACATTAGAATTTCAACAATTTTCAGAGTTTTTCTGGAGGCATTTGCTCATAGCATTATCATTACGAAACCAGGAGTTCAAAATTTCAAGCTCTTTAAGATGTACGAAGTTCGGTCTTCCTACTTTCACTTTAGCTACAGCTAATCTTATTATAGCTGGATGTTCCATCTCTTCTCTCTTACTGGATGTTCCTTTCGACGCTTCTTTAAATGGACAGATCATTGGCAATATTCTTCCAATGGATGTGCAATACAATTAGGATATGTCTTTTTAGACCTCCTCCATTAAATGAGCAAGTCAATGACAACATTCTTCCAACAAAAGAGCAGTTTGGTGGTAACATCCTTCTAGGAGATTATTGGCTCACTTTTGTATTTTGTCTGGCCATTACAAACTCCCTCTTTCTTCTTCCAGCTATAGTTCACTCTTCATTGAGTTGGGTATGCCCACTCACTTTTATACCCTCTCTCTCTTGTACTCATGCCTCTTTACAACACTTCCTTATCATATCAAAAATCATATTCCCCTAGATGATGAAAAATTCAGCAGTGGCATTTCTTCAAGAGTTTCAGTTCCATGTTGATGATGATTGGGTATTCATAACCCCTTCCACATTTGTATTGAGTTGGATCATCACAAACCCACTATATCTTAGTACAATTACAATTGTCTCTCTATTGACTTGGGTATGTTCGCTCATTCTGTTCCTTCTCATTTTTCTCCACTGCCCCATCCTCACAGGGGTAATGTTGAAATGATCATAATCTTCACTTGTGGTTACGACATTATGGCTACATGCTCCCATTATTGTCTTACTAGGTTATGGTTTAATAGCCAATCGAGTCAACATTATTTTATATTATTCTAGGTGCTTAAGGCCAACCTAAGCATTTATGTGGGCCCATAACCCCCTTATTGGGGAAGACGCCCCACCTCATAGTTGTGTATAAATGCACATCTCGGGAGTCTTTTTTATTATTATCATGAATTTGTTAGTGATTGATTCGTTTGCCTAAGGGCAACATATCATCTCTTGTTCTCTCATCCATGCATTCACCTCTCTTTAAGTGATATATTTGTTCAAGGTTTATGTTGAATTAGGGTTTGTTGAAATGTTCACTATAGATCCATGATCTCATTATCATCCCAACAATTACTATCATTTAAATCTGATCAAATGGGTTTGGGACTAATTATGGTGAATGCGGATTTCACATAGACCAAGGTTTATTCTTGTAGGCTTTTTGGAAACCTCAATTTAGTTACAGCCCAAAGGTAGGGGACAAACTAATAGCAATGTGTGGCACAAACCCTATCAAGATGGCATGATCATAACCCATCTCTTCAAGGCTTTCTATTTTAGGAGTCAACAAGGAGGAAACTAAGGATAGTTGGGGTTGGTGGCCTTGTTTATGACATGGAAGGAAATAAATGTTTTTTCTTTTAACATATGGAGCCTCCTTTAACTATGTTGAAGCATGTGCATTGCTAAAAGGTTTGTAATTTGCTACGGAGAGTACAGTAGAGTAGATTAGAGGAATACTAATGTTAAACAAAATTCCACCATAAGGATATGCCACAGTAGCAATAGCTTGTAATAATAGACATCACATAGATAACAACCACAAGCCAAAGAGTGCTCACATGGCATGACACCAATACCATCAATGATGTTAGTGTTGAAGTGAAAGGAGGATGCTACCACATCAAACTAGGGACTTGCACTCCAAAGCCAACTTGGAAATGGCAAAGCTTTTGGTGATTCAAATTCAACATCAATCTTGAATGGGTGGGGGTCTAAGGTTAGAATCAAATCAATGCTAGTGGGTTAAATAGTCTTCTAACACGCTTGAAGACAAAATTAAATGCATAGAATTCATGCATGTCACTCAAAATCATAAAGTGAAATCTATCGTAGGACAAATTGTCATCTGCTCAAAATCACTTCATTTTTTCTCGTTTTCTCTTGGCCATTTGATTTTAGAGAAGCTCTTCTTAGGAATACCACTAGTTTTCTTTGAAAAACAATTTGGAGGATGGGTTTAAGGGGTATCTAGGTAGCAAAAGACTTGAAATAATTTAGGAATAATTGGATAATTTCCACCACAATCACCAACAACTTAGAAACCACCACAAAATGAAACTTAGAATATAGAAAATCCTTAAAAATTCTACATTGTTGTAGTGAACAGTTCTGAAACTAAATTGTAACACCAAGGCACATAATTTCTCTACTCTTTTACAGCGGAATAGAACAGAATTAAAAACACACTCATAAAATACAATAACACAGAATTTTCTACAAAACCCAACTGGGAAAACCCTCTACTTGTTTGAGAATTTTATTGATAGAAATTTGAGCAACAGATCTCTTACAATACAACTGTTTCAATCATAAAACAATCTTGTTCTCCCTCTGCTTGTCCTAAGCTTGAAACACCTTGCAAGAACCCTGATCTGCTTCCTAAATCCTTGCGCATAGGGAGCTCCTATTATTTAGGAATTAATTCCTAAATCCTAGCGCAAATCCCAAGGAATTCTCTTCTATCAATCTATGCACAAGCTTCTCCTTAGTACACCCTTCCCACACATGAACTCGTGATCTCTATTGCCTTGTCTCACCAACTCGTGCTCACAAAACAATGATCAATTTTGTGCCCTTGTCCTCCTTATAAGCAATTCACATTAGCTAAATCTGGCAAGTTTATTTTTGGAAGTTGAACTTGTGATTGTTGAGTTAACTAAGTCCAACTAACTCATGCAACTCGTCTAGTCTCAATTAGAACTTGAGACTCAATCACTTGTCTTTTCCAATTCTAACTCGCACTAGAAGACAACAAATTGAGCCTTCCACTCTTGCACATCAGTGAAACTGCTTCATGAATTGTCCTAATTTATAGGAACTTGTCCTAACTTTTAGGAACTCGTGCATGCTAAGGAAAAAGTGGTTGTGCTCTCTTTGACTAAGGCACAAGTGAAAGAACCTTTCTCGCTACTATTTTCAACACTCCCTCTTAGCGAGGAAGATGCTTCTGGAAGAACCTCGTCCACTTGGATTTGTCTCCAACACTACCATGTTTTTCATTGTTGCAGCTACTCCCACTGAACTAGAAGACTTCCCTTCTTTCTTTTGTGGAACCTAATCTAAAGACTTGTTCTTTCCCACCATGCTCTGCGAGTCCATCACTTCAATCATAAGTGCCATGTACTCTGTGTACCTTTGTGGCTGCTTCTTTTGGCTGAAGGTGATACTGGAAGATCCAACTCTCTCCTGATCTCCCTTAAACAAATCCTCTACCCACTTGGCTCGAACTCTCCCTATACTAGGAGTCACTGAGTTGATGTCTCCACTCGCCCTGGGCTATGCTCCTCATCAACCCAACTACCAACTAGCTTAGACTCAAACTGAGATACTAGTTGCGGCTCCATCTTGAGAGCTTTGTCCTGCTCTTGTTCAACTATCACTTCTTTCTTTTGAGAACTTCCTTCCTTGCTCCTCAAGGTTGTGTCGGTCTTTATTTGCAACTTGTAGAGATTCTTCACCCTCACACCTATCTGCTTCTTACATCCAGAAGCTAAGTGTTGGAGGTAAGCCTTACCTCTACTGAAGATGACATCATAACCCTTGTCCTCAAGGGTAGCTACCGAAACAAGATTCTGCTTTAATCCTGGAACATAGAGGACATCTCTAAGCTTAAGAGAATAACATGACTCCCTCTGAAAGCTAATAGTACCAACTCCACTAGCTACATATTGACCATCATCTCCTAGCTCAATCTGAAACTGTGTGTCCTTCAGGTGGTTGAAACTATTCTTGTTCCCGGTCATATGGAAGGATGCTCGTGAATCAATATACCATACATTGTTGTCTGTTGAGCTTGCCATGCAAGCAATCAATGAGAAATATTTCTCAAACTGGGCAAAAAAAGCATCTATCTCTGCTGATGCGGCTACATGATCCTTACTAAACTCCTTCTGCTTAAGACACTTAGTGGCATAATGTCCAAACTCATGGCAATGGAAGCACTTGATCTTGCTTATATCTTTCTTCTTGCCCTTCTGACTGGACTCGGCCACTCCTTGGCCCTCCTTGCGCTTGGCCTTGCTACCCTTGCCTGCCATGGAAATGTTATCCTTGTCCTTTGTCTTCATAAATTTGCCATCTATGGTCCCTCTCTGAATCTCTTCCTGAACGCAATCAATCCAAAACCTTTCCCAATTGGGAAAATTCTCTCTACCGCTGACAACATCTTGCAAACCATACCAAGACTTGTCAAGTCCTAATAAGGCCAAACTCACAAGGTCATGATCAAATACAACCACGTCCACACCACCCAGCTCATCTAATACTTGAGTGAACCTTGACAAATGTGTGACAATGGGCTCATTCATTCTTGCTCATCTAGATACTCCTCAGTTTCTCCTTAAGGGCAAGCTTCCTTGTATCACTGGTACTCTGATATAGTTCTAAAATAGTTTTGAACATCTCATAAGTTGTCTTCTT
The DNA here is from genome assembly GCA_031772625.1 of Pinus tabuliformis. NCBI lineage: Eukaryota > Viridiplantae > Streptophyta > Pinopsida > Pinales > Pinaceae > Pinus > Pinus tabuliformis. The sequence goes on along the minus strand of CM062810.1, from coordinate 817,219,747 downwards.
CTCAGGGATATGAGGAACTATATGATCTCTGACCCCTTCTAGAATAAACCTCATTGCCTTGATATCATTCTTAGTGTGTTGGGTCAACTGTTGGGGATCTTGTGGTAGTGGTATGGCCCGCTTCACAAATTCTCCCACCCCATTATCCTCAAAAACTATCATGATCCTCCCTTTGCATGGAATGAAGTTCGATGCTCTCTCTAAACAATGATCTACTCTCAATCCTTAGTATGCCATCCTGCTTCCCTAGAGAGCTCTTCAACACCTACCCACTAACAACCTCGTAGTCCTTCACAAGAAATACACTTGTGAAGGCAACTTCTAACAACCCTTCAACCTGTACACGAACTGCCAACCAAATCTGTCTCAAAGGACCTCACCACCTAGCAATGCATCAACATGGAAGAACAACAAGCATACCTTTGCAATGGATGACTTCCATTGCCTTAAATATCCTCAGCTTGTGCACCCAATCCTGAGGTTTTAGCCCTCTGATTAGGGCACTTGTACAACAATACACTAGCCTAGATCTCGGCTTCTAAACCTCCTTCAAAACCTATGTAACCCTTCCTCTTCAAGCCTTCCTTCACTATGTTGTAACTTGGCCTAATGCATGTTGTTGTTCCAAGGTTATCTACCTTCGTCCAACTCCCATCCAGGGCTTTGGCCCTCCTGTAACAAACACATAAATCTGCAGCCTGATGCACAGAGAATTACACTACAAAATAGAGCACAAAACTGCCCTCAACCTCAACCACCAATTATCCAAACTCGGCCTCTACCAATCACAGAGAAAGGACACAAGAAACTCGGCTCCTTCTTCCTTTGATAAGGCTCCTAGAGGCTTTGGCTGCTACAAAAGTTCTTCTCCTATGATTGCGTTGCTTCTTGTGATATATGGATCAACTTATGTTGGTCTTTACTCTGTTCCCTGCTCTGATACCATGTAGAAAATCCTTGAAAATTCTGCATTGTTGTAGTGAACAATTCTGAAACTAAATTGTAACACCAAGACACAGAATTTCTCTACTCTTTTGCAGTGGAATAGAACAAAATTAAAAACACACTCATACAATACAATAACACAAAATTTTCTAGGGAACCCAATTGGGAAAACCCTCTACTTGTTTGAGAATTTTATAGATAGAAATTTGAGCAATAGATCTCTTACAATACAATTGTTTCAATCCTAAAACAATCGTGTTCTCCCTCTGCTTGTCCTAAGCTTGAAACACCTTGCAAGAACCTTGAAATGCTTCCTAAATCCTTGCGCATAGGTAGCTCCTATTATTTAGGAATTAATTCCTAAATCCTAGTGCAAATCCCAAGGAATTCTCTTCTATCAATTTGCGCACAAGCTTCTCCTTAGTACGCCCTTCCCACACACAAACTCATGCTCTCTATTGCCTTGTCTCACTAACTCGTGCTCAAAAAACAATGATCAATTATGTCACATGTGCCTTCATCCTCCTTATCAGCAATTCACATTAGCTAAATCTGACAAGTTTATTTTTGGAAGTTGAACTTGTGATTGTTGAGTTAACTAAGTCCAACTGACTCATGCAACTCGTCCAGTCTCAATTTAGAACTTGAGACTCAATCACTTGTCTTTTCCAATTCTAACTCGCACTAGAAGACAACAAACTGAGCCTTCCACTCCTACACATCAATCAAACTGCTTCATGAACAATCCTAGTTTATAGAATCTTGTCCTAACTTTTAGGAACTCGTGCATGGTAAGGAAAAAGTGGTTGTGGTCTCTTTGACTAAGGCACAAGTCAAAGAAGAACCTTTCTCGCTACTATTTTCAACATAGAAAAGGAGAGGGAAAACTTGAAAGATAATTGTGAGTCTCTCCCTTGGAAATTAAAAAAATCAAAAGCATAGAATTAAGAGGCTTAAGCACGAAATGTAAAATCTTTGTAAGAAGTTGGTGAAATCAAAGACAACAACCATAGTATTGAGATAGATTCCTATGATAGTCCAAGATTGCCAACTAAGAGAAGAGTAGGTTCTCGAAAGAGGGAGTAAAGCTAAGCAACACTTAACTAAACTTTGTTATGTGAGACTAGTTTGTGCAATACCACTCATTTCTCTAATATCTAGCAAGCATTCTTTCATAAACCCTCATTTTGTAGATTCTAAAAGGCCTAGAGGTATAGCAAAGGCCACATACCACATGCAGTTTATATAATTTATTAAATGTTGTAATCCCATTTCATGATAAACAGGGTGTTCCATAGGCTTCAATAGAGAAAGTGGTAGATTCAATATTTCCTTAATGCAAGAGCATCCCTAGAGGTCAAGCGATCCCACATCAAGATCAAGAAATCCCGCATCAATTGAAAAGATTTGCTTGTGCTTTAGTTAGTTTTCATTTTTATTTAGGTTTTATTTATGTGTATGTAACTATAGGATTGAGCAAGGCCAACTGATAGGTTCATTTTGAATGTCAAGCCTACTTCAACTTGAGGTCAAAGAGCCACTAGTAAAGCCTCTGTAGTTAAATATACAGATTAGTGAAGAAATCCTTCATGGACATTTACATGGTAAGGGATTTAGGTTGTGTGGATGGAGTCATGCACCCATCAAATATAACTATAATCATGACAAAAGGTATGAGATGTGTTATCACCCCAAGAAACTCTCCTAGGTTGTAGCTCGGAGATGCCTGGGAACATATAAATTCAACTTATTGTTGCAAATTGGATGAATGGAAGGAATGATGCTTGTCCAAGCCAGATAACCACTTCTACCTTGCTTAACCCCAGACATGCGTGAACACCTTCAGATTACAAGGCTTTAGACCACCAACTACTCACAATTTAAGATTGGGTGAATATGGGGAATACTGACCACACCAGCAGATGCACAAGACCATGTGATGGTTGGCTGCAACCAGTAAGGGAGTCTGCAAATCTAATCTACCAATACACAGACAGGATGACAGCTCTCTGGCACCAGATGAAGAGAAACCTGAATAACTTATGCAATGATACATACAAGATTTTAACACAGAGCTAGGATGACAGCTACTCTAATGCTAAACATCAAGAGTTCAAGCATACAGCATATCAGGCACAGCTTAGAAGAGAAGATAAATGGAAAGTGAGCAATTAACAGCAAAAGAAGCTTGTATTAGCTGAAAATGAAGATGAGACGCTGCAAGTGTCAAAATAGTTACAGTCTCCAGAAGTTGAACCTTACATCAAAACATCAACCATCAACCCTGATTACATCTTGTTTCTGGGTATATATAGAGTTTCAATACAAAGGCACTTGGCCATTCTAGGTATGGAGGGGTCATAATTGACCACCAACCGCATTTAGTTGCCTGATGGAGCTTCTGAGTGTGTTTGCTTGCTTTAGTGGATGAATCTGATCCTTTCAGGTGCTCTGTTGTCCTCTCAGGTGGTTGGAGTGTCGTATGGGATGAAATTCCATAACTGTTAAATGCAGTTATCTGCTCGAGCTCTATCATTTTCTTTCTCGGCCATGCTGTTTGTTAAATATGGTTGTTGAGGAGCAATTGCAATGGTACTGGAAGACTGGTCACCTTCATCCTTCGAGCATACGGAGTGATCAAGTGGCATGGATTGCCTGGCGAATAGACGAGTCGGATGAAGGAGGAAAATCAACCGTCGGATCAAGAGGATAGACGGCGGGGATGAATCAACGGGGATATCGGAGGAGGTGGGAGCGGGGTGATCGTGGGCCGTTGGATCAAGAGGATAGATCCAACGGTCGTCGGACGGCGGAAATGCGCGAATCTATGTTGCAGGAAACGTGGGGCAGAAGAGCGTTTCCGTACGGAAACGGGTACGAAACGCTGAAACGCGTTTGGTACGGCCCTGAAACGCGTTTCAGGCCATACTGCCACGTTTCACGAAACTGAAACGTGGCCAGTACGGCTTGAAACGCGTTTCAGGCCCGTACAACCCACGTTTCAGCATTTACTTGTGTTTTTATTTTTATTTTTTATTTGTTTTCTAATCTATTCTTACGTTAGCCTAGTGACTTCTAGTTGCTTCCAGATGCCTGTCTAAAGTTATAAAAGTGAACATTTGCCCTAGTGTTGATATGCAATTCATGGTAATGTTAAATTCTTAAAGTAAAAGTGATATTCTCCTTTATTTTTCATTTTCATCCTTTTACTTAAATTTTTAACATTACCATGAAATGACTCAGGATGTTTGAGAGTGGTTTCGCCCTCATTAGATTTCATATGGAGAAAGTAGAATTTTAGATCTCACTCAAAATCCAGCAGACTTATCTGTTTTTCAGGATTTCAAGATTGGGGGGATTCCAATGTTTCCATTGGATTTTATCATGTACTAGGGTATGGAACTTGTATTTAATCAAGAGAACCAAGCCCTCTATGCAGGGGAGACTCCCAATAATCAAGAGAATGTAGGGTACTAGGGTATGAAACTTGTATTTAATCAAAAGCATTAAGGTCGTTCGACTATGTAGGAGGAGACTCCCAATCAAGCACGAGACAAGAAATTAGAAATTTCTCGTGGCTGATTTTGGATATTTCTATTTTCATTATGTGATTATTCATGAGTAAATGTGATGCAAATTTAGATACTTATAGTTTATGCATTGACAATTGACAGTTTTATCATAATGTAATAAATTAGAATGTATCATATATGCTTTATGATTGCACATATTTCTTAAATGTCCTAATATATATATATATATATATATATATATTCGCGTTTCCCCGTTTCCAAAATTTGGGGAGATCACGTTTCGTATCGCTTCCCATTTCGGAAACTCGTACCCGTTTCGTGCAACCTTGGCACGAAGGTTAACAGGTGAGGACGGATGACCGGCGGTAAGCGGTATTGATCGCACCGGCTTTGGGGAGTTGGGTGATAAAAGGCGATGGCACGCGATGCCATTCAGCGCATGACGCGTGGCGGTGGAGGAGAGAGGAAACCACTCTCCATCGCACGTTAACGTCCCATCGGTTTGCGGGCGCGGGGAGAGCAAACGTCGTTCGATCGTGGCGGAGATGATCGGACGGCGGGGAAACAATCGTGCGGGTTTTCCATCGGATATGATGGAGAGTCGTTGGATTGGGAAGCGGAGATCGACAGCAGAGGTTACGAGTGAAGGCACACAATCGTATGGGCGCGAGTTTATGAGGTATGGGTTTTAGTGCTCGAGGCTTAAGAGCCAGGAACTTTATATGAGTTTTAATCAAAAAGCAAGGAAAATGGAGATGAAGGGAGGGTTAGAGAGGTAAAAGAGAAGGTGAGGGCAACCATTATAAGCCTTCTTCGAGCACGACCAAGGACCAAGTTTGCCTCCAGCTTTAGAAAGTCAATGTTATATAGCAGAGCTAACACTGGCTCCTTCTGGGGATGAGATCCTCCCTGCGAGGTCTCAAGAACTGCAGACCATTGTCTTTCCTACAAAAAACCAGATTAGTAAATTTTCCTAGTGTTCCATTGGGCATGGAGTCTAATTTAGCCTACACTAAAATTGATAAAGTAACATATTTACAAATTTAAGGCCAAAGGCCTTAAATAACATAAACTTTCAGAAAACGCCCATTAACTGGGCCATCAAAAACTGTTTCTCCTTCCAAACTTTGCAGCATGAAAGTATTGTTCCCTTGGATCTGAGTGATGACAAAAGGTCCAATCCACAGAGCATCAAACTTCTCATGGTTGCTTTTCTTCTCTTTCAGTGCATCCCACTTAAGAACCAAGTCTCCAACCTGAAAATTGTTTGTTTTTGTCCTCCTGTCAAAAGCTTCTTTAATTCTCTTCTGATGTACTGCAGACCTTTCAACCAGCTGTTCTCTGATTTGATGTACCTCTGCTAAATCAGTGATCCTTTTTGCCATGTCCTCCTCCTCATTCTGCTCTCCTTGCAAGAACTTTGCCACAGGGAGGGCTAACTGAATTGGGAATACAGCCTCAGTGCCATATACTAGCTTGAATGGAGAATTCCCCGTGGATTTCTTGGTGGTCACTCTGTCAACCCACAGTGCATATTTGAGCTTGGAGTCCCAATTCTTTTTGTTGTCTTCCAACAGCCTTTTAATTATCTTTATCAGGCTCTTGTTGGAAGATTCTGCTAGACCGTTACTTTGAGGGTAGTATGAGGTGGAATGAACTAGCTTAATTCTCATTGAATCACACATGTCCACCAACTCCTTTGTCCTGAAGCTACTGCATTATCTGTAACCAGCTTATGTGGACAGCCAAACCTAGAGAGGATATTTTCCGTTAAGAACTTCAAGACCACATGGTGATCAGCGTTTCTGGTAGGGATGGTCTCAATCCATTTAGTGAAATAATCTGTGGCTACTAAGATCCATTTGTGCTAGCCACTGGAATGTGGATTGGTTTCTCCAATGAAATCCAAACCCCACTGCTGAAAAGGGCCACTAGCATGTATGGGTTTTAAGGGCAAGGACTTCAATTGCTGTTTCCCTTCAAATCTTTGGCACCTGTCACAAGATTTAACAAAAGAAAAGACATCAGAGAATAAAGTGGGCAAATAGTACCCAACTCTGAGGATCTTATGAGTTGTAGTTTTCCAATAGTGATGTCCTCCACATATGCTGGAATGAAACTGCTGCATCACCTCCATGGATTGTTCTTTGCCCAGACACCTCAAAAGAATTCCAGAGGGGTCCCTCTAGCAGAGCAGGTTTTCATGAATGCAATATTTAGCTGCCTTGAGCTTAATGGTTCTGGCTTGGCTCGAACTAAGGCCTGGAGGAACTTCTAGCTTAGCCATGGTAGAATACCATTCACAAGAAGCTATATTTTCTACCAATCACTGATTTTTTCCTGGTTCAGCTGTTTCCTTTTCTTTCTGACCATTCTCTGAATTCATGCTTATCAAATTCATGTCCAGCGTTCTGCAATTTTCTTCGGCCATTGATCTAGCAAGACCCTGACCTCTGACAAGCTTGGTGGGCTTCAGTTTTATGTTGAATTCGATCAACTTTGCAATCCATTTAGCCCTTCTTCCATCAGCATCTGGCTGCGTTAGGACATCTTTTACTGAAGCAGAGGGTACATATGCGATTACCTTGGAATGCAGAATGTAAATTCTAAAAGCTTTCAAAGATTTGATAAGAGCATATGCCTGTTTTTCAATGATATCATACCTCAGCTCAGCATCCCTTAATGTTTCGCTGAAAAATGCCATTGCATGCTCTGAGCCTTCCTCATCTACTTGCATCAAAACTTCTGCAAGGGTGTCATCAGAGGCAAATGAAAATATATGGAATTCCTTGCTATAATCTGGGCTGATCAAAGTAGGAGCTTCCATAATAGCTTTCTTAATAGATTCAAAGGATCTTCTTGTTGCATTAGTCCATTTGATTTCTGACCCCTTTTTCAACATGGAGGTAATGTGTTTTACAAGTTCTGCAAAATTTGGGATAAACCTCCTTACAAAATTTATCTTGCCCAAAAAGGACTGGATATCCTTCTTTGATCTCGGGACAGACAAGGTCTGTATTGCCCTTACTCTTTCTGGGTCAATTCTGACACCTGCAGCAGACACAACATGTCCTAACAACTTGCCTTCTTCTAAAGCAAACTATGACTTTTTAGGATTGACTGAAATCCCAAACCTTCTGCACTTTAGGAACACTTTCTTCAAATGCTGCAAATGTTCTTGATGACTGCTGAAGTACACTGTTATATCATCAAGGTAGACAAGGACAAACTTATCCTTCACTCCTACAAATGCTATATCCATAGCCCTCTGAAAGGTGGCTCCAGCATTCATCGGCCCGAAAGGCATCTTGGAATACATAAAAGTGCCCCAAGAAGTGGTGAATGCAGTCTTCTCTTGGTAATCTGAATGCACAGCAACCTGGTTATACCCTGAAAATCCGTCCACGAAAGACATCACTTTGGCTCCTGAGACCTTCTCCAGCAAATGCTCTATCTTAGGTAGAGGATAATTATCTTTCTTAGAGCGTTTGTTTAAGTTTCTGAAATCAACGCAGAGTCTGATTTCTCCACTTTTCTTCCTCACCACAACCAAATTGGCTACCCATTTTAAATACCTTAGAGGGACTATGATTTTGGCAGCCAGTAACTTTTTGATTTCTTTTTCGATCAGTGGGAGGAGCAAAGGATTTATGGGTCTCAGCTTCTGCTTCTCTAAAGGGATTTTATGCTGGATGATCTTTTTGTCATAAGTTTTCAGGTCACTATATTCCCAGGCAAAAACATCAGCAAATTGCTTCATTAAATTGCAGTACTCAAAACTTTGGGCAGCAGATAGATGGGTGGACAGATTTATGTATCTTGGATGATCTGGACTCCCTATATTATGCCTATGGACTGCAGATTGGTCTTCTTTTTGGGCAGCCTTATAAGGCACATCATTCTGGTCAAACAGCTTCTCTAAAGGAACTAGGCCTTTAGGTATATGATTGCTGGGCAGTTGGACAATGCTATTTTTGCCAATTTTGTTTCTAAGCTGGGACTGGGGATTTTCTTCCAAGGCTTCATTCTCTTGGTCAATTTGCATTTCAGAGAATTCATCAATGACTTGCAGAAACCTATTCACTTCATCATCATCCTCAAAAACTTTCCAATGCTGGACATTATCAGGCAAGGATGGTCTATATTTCATCTGAACTTCATAAACTAGTCTGGGAGGCATGGGAGGGATAAACATGCTAGCAAACACAGCAAGGGAATCAGCGAGCTGATTTTTGACTCTAGGGATGTATGAGATACAAAAACTATCAAAAGAATCTTTAAGTCTCCATACCTCATCTCTATATGCTTTCAGCCTTGGATGTTTTGCTTGAAAAGTTTTGTTCACTTGCTGAATGATAAGATCAGCATCTCTAAACACCTTTATGTTCCTAATTTCTCTGTCTTTAGCTGCATTAAGGCCCAATATCATAGCCTCATACTCTGCTATATTGTTGGTGACTTGGAAAGCTAGCTTAAAAGACAGATGTGTGCTTTCTTGTTTTGGAGATATCAGCACCACCCCTGCTCCTGCGGTTTCCCTGGAACATGCTCCATCAAAAAACATTTCCCAAACCTGACTTCCTTGCTCTCCCTCGGCTTGGACTATTGGTTACTTGAGCTGTAATGAGGCCTTTTGAGATTCTTCAATTTGGAGAATACATGCCCCAAAATCAGTGTCCACAGCATAAATGGGATGATTGGAAGGATTCTTCTCATCACTAATGATGTAGGCCAGTTGTGCTTATCTGTACAATCCCCTACTTTCCCCTCCAAAAACTGGAACAATGGCATAAGATAAATCATTCTGTAATGTCCCACCTAGTCTCTTAATCCACCCTCTGGACAGCAGCATGCCAAACTTGGGAGGGACATCTACTACCACAATGTCCATCATCATGCTCTTCATGGGCAGCTGAGAGCAAGCTGAGTTAGGGTAATAGCTAAATCTTTGATTAATCCTAGGCATTTGACCTTTCTTGAATCAAAAGAAAATAGATCATGATATGGTCTGGTAATATCAAGGCCTAACCCTTCCATGACAGCTTTAGGCATTAGATTGTGGTTGGCCCCTGTGTCCAGCAGGCAGTTATGGAGGATTTTGTCATGGATGGTCAAGGACACATAAAAATGATGGGGAGCTATTATCAGCAGGTTCAGTCATTGGGCTAAACACAACTGCAGGCTTATCATCTTGCAAATTGACATAGTCAGTGGAGGCTTGTGTGGCTTTTAGCTCAAGAGCATCAAGGATAGGCTTTCTAAAAACTTCACTCTTTGCAAGTTCTATCAGAGGCACAGATATTTTAACTTCTGGACTTCCAATTCAAAGCTGAAAGGGGAAGGGGACTTGTCAGAACCTCTTACCTCTTGAGCAAGTGCTTTGAAGATGACTGGGTCAACTACTGGTCTTTTCTGTCTGATATTTTGTTGCTTTGTTGGGAGAGCAGCTCTTTGGGCAGGATTCTCCTTGACATTGCTTGTCTTTGACCTCAGATTATACCTTTGTTGCTCATTAGTCTGCAGAAAAGTCTCTCTATCCCACTTTTGACTGGTCTGGTCCTGTAATAATGATTCTTCATAGGCAACCAATGTCAAAAAGGCAGCACTACCTTTATCTTCCATGCAATGAATGTCATCCTCTTCTTCAAACTGCTCCTCCTCCATGACTACGTTCTGGAAAGGAGCCTTAACCTTTTGTTCTTCACCAACTTCTTTACCCCTCTGAATGATCTGCAATTGTTCATTTGCTCTTCTGAATGGATTTGGATTTCTTGGAGCAAATGTGTTTGGAAGCCTTACCTTCCCAGAGTTTTGCTCAACCTTCAGCTTAGATATTTCAGCAGCCAATGACTCTATCATTTTAGTCATTTTGTCTAACTTAGGTTCTGAAGATGAAGCAGAGGAAGAAGAAGCCTCACCTCTCTGCCTCCTTCTATCAGCATGACTTTTGAGCTTTTCTGCAGCCATGATATTAGATTCCACCTCTAGGGCTGCATCTTGCATTTCAGCTAGAGTGGCACATCTTCTTTCTCTTAAAAGTAGGCAGAAATCAGAGTCAAAAGCATTGGCTGAGGTGGGGTAGGCTTTACTTTAGCTGGTATCTTAATCTACATACGATTGAATCTTTTATTAAAATCAGGCAATGATTCCCCATTCTCCCTCTTGAAGTTTCCAAACTCAGTATGATAGTATAGCCGGTCTTTTTTATGCCCCCAATGCTTCAAAAATACATCATCTAAGGCTTCAATGTCTGCTATGGATCTAGGGGTCAATTTTCTGAACCACTTTCTAGCCTTTCCATCAAGGCTCTGGACAAACACTCTCATCCACACATCATCTTCACTAATATCTAGGTTATCAGCATAACTATAAAAAGACTCAAGGTGTTCTTCAGCTGTTACTCCCTCTATACCAGTAAACTTAGGCATGTATTTCTGATACTCTCCTGCAGGCATGGCATTCAAAGGAACAGGCAAGACCAGGGGTCCATACCTAGCAGCTATGATTCTTTCCATCTTTGTGGGTGCTTGTTGCCCTGCCATGGCTGGGGTAGGTGGAAGAGTACTGACAGTTTGAAAGATAGAGAGCAGTGAAATGGATGACAGAGACAAAGGAGTATGATCGACTGTATGGGAGATTTTCTTTGGACTGAAATCCAAAGGGGAACCGAAAGAACAAGGAGCTTTATGAATCTCTGCGGGTATCTCTTCACTAACAATGCTAGGCTCTATATCTTCAACACATACATGCTCAGCTATAAACCCCTCTTGCAGAGATACATACGATTGTTTAGGCTTACCTGATCCTGATGCTCCTTTCTGTGATGTTCTTCTTTGCTTGACAATCTTCTCGGGGTCAGGTACTGGGTCAACTGGTGATTCCTAAGGATTTCTCCGAGTATGCCTCACAAACTGAGCCAGAACTGCAATGTGGAGTCGCCAAAGGTTGGTCCTCCAATAGAGTCGCCAGATAGATGATTACAACCAGAAATGTGTCCAAACTTTGTCTATCATCAAAGCTGGAACTGTGTCGTTCTCCCAGGGAAGCTGAGCTTCAATCTCCTCTCCCCGGCAACGGCGCCAATTATGTTATCACCCCAAGAAACTCTCCTAGGTTGTAGCTCGGAGATGCCTGGGAACATATAAATTCAACTTATTGTTGCAAATGGATGAATGGAAGGAATGATGCTTGTCCAAGCCAGATAACCACTTCTACCTTGCTTAACCCCAGACATGCGTGAACACCCTCAAACTACAAAGCATTATACCACCAACTACTCACAATTTAAGATTGGGTGAATATGGGGACTACTGACCACACCAGCAGATGCACAAGACCATGTGATGGCTGGCTGCAACCAATAAAGAAGTCTGCAAATCTAATCTACCAATGCATAGACAGGATGACAGCTCTCTAGCACCAAATGAAGAGAAAAATGAATAACTTATGCAATGATACATACAAGATTTTAACACAAAGCTAGGATGACAGCTACTCTAATGCTAAACATCAGGAGTCCAAGCATACAGCATTTCAGGCACAACTTAGAAGAGAAGATAAATAGAAAGTGAGCAATTAACAGCAAAAGAAGCTTGTATTAGCTGAAAATGAAGACGAGACGCTGCAAGTGTCAAAGTAGTTACAGTCTCCAGAAGTTGAACCTTACATCAAAACATCAACCATCAACCCTGATTACATCATGTTTCTGGGTATATATAGAGTTTCAATACAAAGGCATTTGGCCATTCTAGGTATGGAGGGGTCATAATTGACCACCAACCGCATTTAGTTGCCTGATGGAGATTCTGAGTGCGTTTGCTTGCTTTAGTGGATGAATCTGATCCTTTCAAGTGCTTTGCTGTCCTCTCTAGTGGCTGGAGTGTCGTATGGGATGAAATTCCATAACTGTTAAATGCAGTTATCCGCTCGAGCTCTGTCCTTTTCTTTCTCGGCTATGCTGTTTGTTAAATATGGTTGTTGAGGAGCAATTGCAATGGTACTGGAAGACTGGTCACCTTCGTCCTTCGGGCATACAGAGTGATCAAGTGGCGTGGATTGCCTAGCGAATAGACGAGTCGGATGGAGGAAAATCAGCCGTCGGATCAAGAGGATAGACGACGGGGATGAATCAACGGGGATATCGGAGGAGGTGGGAGCGGGGTGATCGTGGGCCACTGGATCCAGAGGATAGATCCAACAATCGTCGGACGGCGGAAATGCGCGAAGGTTAACGGGTGAGGACGGATGACCGAGTGGTAAGCGATATTGATCGCACCGGCTTTGGGGAGTTGGGTGGTAAAAGGCGATGGCGCGCGATGCCATTCAACGTGTGACGCGTTCAGTGAAGGAGAGAGGAAACCACTCTCCATCGCGCGTTAACGTCCCATCGATTTGCGGGCGCGAGGAGAGCGAACGCCGTCTAATCGTGGCGAAGATGATCGGATGGCGGGGAAACAATAGTGCGGGTTTTCCATCGAATATGACGGGGAGCCGTTGGATTGGGAAGCGGAGATCGACGACGGAGGTTACAGGTGAAGGTGGACAGTCATATGGGCGCGGGTTTATGAGGTATGGGTTTTAGCGCTCGGGGCTTAAAAGCCAAGGACTTTATATGAGTTTTAATCAAAAAGCACAGAAAATGGAGATGAAGGGAGGGTTAGAGAGGTAAAAGAGAAGGTGAGGACAACCATTATAAGCCTTCTTCAAGCACAACCAAGGACCAAGTTTGCCTCCAGCTTTAGAAAGTAAATGTTATATAGCAGAGCTAACAAGATGGACGAGGAGCATGCTTATTGAACAATAACTCTTATAAAGAGTTTGCGAGGGGGGATGAAACATCCCTGAAGCAATGAGAACCATTGTATCCAAACAAATCACGACCATCCTTCGAGACACTTTTTGGGAGTTTGGGGAGAAGGCCAACATACCCTCAAAATGAATAAGGGCCATTGATGGCAATAAATATCAACAAATCAACTTATTTTGGAGCTTTGAGGAAGTTGAGAACAAAGTACACCCAAAGAGTCTTAATCCACAAAATGATGACATGTGGCATGAGTTAGTTGGACCTACTCTTGCTTTTTTCCCAAAGATGTGTCACTGTTTAACTTGAGCAGATTGTCATGGAGAATCCATGAAAGTGGTAGGTACAAGTTCATTGTGTTGCCCTCTAAAAATGCAAGGGTTATTTTGCATTTTCATGTGCCTTTTTTCTCTCACCAAATACAACAGAAGACCCGTGAAGTTCAACCACAGTTATAGGTTGATATGACTTTCCAGAGGCATGATGCACCCAAGGATCCCATTCTAGCACATTTGGCATAATTGAGAAAGGGAACCCTAAAAAGGTAACACCCTAACATATTAGGGGTACAAAGCATGATTGATGGTGAGTTAAGAGGTTAAATACAGTGAAAAATAGGAGTACCCTACACATGGAAGTTCAAGAACATTAAGGAAAGGATACTCAAAACCTTACAGGTGGCAAGAAAAGAGACTAGAAGACGACCACCCTAGTTTGGATGAGGACCTATGGCAATGGAAGCACTATTTCAGAAAGGAGGTCACTTCATGAGAAGCGTTACACTTTAGTGGAGTATTTTGATTGCTTGATGGTGAGTCTACCCCTTTGTAAGTGGGACATTTGGTGTAGAAGGGGCTTTAAGGGCATGATAAAGTGAATTTATGGGGCATTACACATTATTTGAGGTACATCCTACATATCTGATGCATGTTTCACCATTGAGACATTTGAGGCAAGGACACTTGGTTTGAGACATATTATGCACATTTGAAGGAAAGTCCATTGCACAAGGAAGCATTATGTGGCAATGTTGACATATTCCAAGCCTCTAAACAAAGGACAAATGGTACTCAAAAGAATTAGCAAGATGAAGAGTGGTGAGTTGTTAGGTCCCTATAATACTAGTGATTCCCCCATTGCTATTGTCATTGTATCTCTTATTGTTATTATTGTGCCCCATAGAATCCCACTATTGTTATTTTTGTGTCTTTATATTATTATTGTTAGGTCGGCTTGGTTATATTGTGACCCCTTAGACTCCTATATATAGAAAGGAGGTTTTGTCACTTGTATCATCCAAAAATTGTTCATTTGTGTAATGTAAAGAAGGTTGCCCCCTCGAAGACGCTGAATTCTAAGGCGTTGATCTATCTTTTCTATCTTTTTGTGAGTTGGTTTCATAACATTTGGTATCGGAGCTTTGGATTCTAGGGTTTCGCTGCTCCAAACAGGTCATCATGGAATTTTCGCTATAACTTTTTTTTTGCGAAGGGGTAGACTCACCATCAAGCAATCAAAATACTCCACTAAAGTGTAACGCTTCTCATGAAGTGACCTCCTTTCTGAAATAGTGCTTCCATTGCCATAGGTTCTCATCCAAACTAGGGTGGTCGTCTTCTAGTCTCTTTTCTTGCCACCTGTAAGGTTTCGAGTATCCTTTCCTTAATGTTCTTGAACTTCCATGTGTAGGGTACTCCTATTTTTCACTATATTTAACCTCTTAACTCACCATCAATCATGCTTTGTACCCCTAATATGTTAGGGTGTTACCTTTTTAGGGTTCCCTTTCTCAATTATGCCAAACGTGCTAGAATGGGATTCTCCATGACAATCTGCTCAAGTTAAACAGTGACACATCTTTGGGAAAAAAAGCAAGAGTAGGTCCAACTAACTCATGCCACATGTCATCATTTTGTGGATTAAGACTCTTTGGGTGTACTTTGTTCTCAACTTCCTCAAAGCTCCAAAATAAGTTGATTTGTTGATATTTATTGCCATCAATGGCCCTTATTCATTTTGAGGGTATGTTGGCCTTCTCCCCAAACTCCCAAAAAGTGTCTCGAAGGATGGTCGTGATTTGTTTGGATACAATGGTTCTCATTGCTTCAGGGATGTTTCATCCCCCCTCGCAAACTCTTTATAAGAGTTATTGTTCAATAAGCATGCTCCTCGTCCATCTTGTTAGCTCTGCTATATAACATTTACTTTCTAAAGCTGGAGGCAAACTTGGTCCTTGGTTGTGCTTGAAGAAGGCTTATAATGGTTGTCCTCACCTTCTCTTTTACCTCTCTAACCCTCCCTTCATCTCCATTTTCCGTGCTTTTTGATTAAAACTCATATAAAGTCCTTGGCTTTTAAGCCCCGAGCGCTAAAACCCATAGCTCATAAACCCGCGCCCATATGACTGTGCACCTTCACCTGTAACCTCCGTCGTCGATCTCTGCTTCCCAATCCAACGGCTCCCCGTCATATTCGATGGAAAACCCGCACGATTGTTTCCCCGCCATCCGATCATCTCCGCCATGATTAGACGGCGTTCGCTCTCCTCGCGCCCGCAAATCAATGGGACGTTAACACGCGATGGAGAGTGGTTTCCTCTCTCCTTCACTGCACGCGTCACGCGTTGAATGGCATCGCGCGCCATTGCCTTTTACCAACCAACTCCCCAAAGCCGGTGCGATCAATATCGCTTACCACTCGGTCATCCGTCCTCACCCGTTAACCTTCGCGCGTTTCCGCCGTCCGACGATTGTTGGATCTATCCTCTTGATCCAATGGCCCACGATCACCCCGCTCCCACCTCCTCCGATATCCCCGTTGATTCATCCCCGTCGTCTATCCTCTTGATCCGACGGCGGATTTTCCCCTTTGTAAGTGGGACATTTGGTGTAGAAGGGGCTTTAAGGGCATGATAAAGTGAATTTATGGGGCATTACACATTATTTGAGGTACATCCTACATATTTGATGCATGTTTCACCATTGAGACATTTGAGGCAAGGACACTTGGTTTGAGACATATTATGCACATTTGAAGGAAAGTCCATTGCACAAGGAAGCATTATGTGGCAATGTTGACATATTCCAAGCCTCTAAACAAAGGACAAATGGTACTCAAAAGAATTAGCAAGATGAAGAGTGGTGAGTTGTTAGGTCCCTATAATACTAGTGATCCCCCCATTGCTATTGTCATTGTATCTCTTATTGTTATTATTGTGCCCCATAGAATCCCACTATTGTTATTTTTGTGCCTTTATATTATTATTGTTAGGTCGGCTTGGTTATATTGTGACCCCTTAGACTCCTATATATAGAAAGGAGGTTTTGTCACTTGTATCATCCAAAAATTGTTCATTTGTGTAATGTAAAAAAGGTTGCCCCCTCGAAGACGCTGAATTCTAAGGCGTTGATCTATCTTTTCTATCTTTTTGTGAGTTGGTTTCACAACATTTGGTATCGGAGCTTTGGATTCTAGGGTTTCGCTGCTCCAAACAGGTCATCATGGAAGTCACTTTAAAATTAGACTTTAATAACTTTATCACTTAAAGTCACTTTTAAATTAGATTTGACTTTATAAAAATTATAAAGTTACTTTAGGAGAAAAATTGAATTCTTTTGGACACTTTTCCCTAGGCCAAAGATCAAAGCCTTAGGTAACCACCTGTCCTCCGGTACCAAATTTCAACACTCCCTCTTACCGAGGAAGGTGTTCCTCACCACACCCATCTTGTCTCTGAAGTAGTCATGCTTGCCCCGTGGGAAGGCTTTGGTAAGAATATCTGCAACCTGCTCATCAGTGGGAATATACTCAAGCTTCACAGCGCCCTTCTGAACACAATCTCTGATGAAATGATATTTGATCCCGATATGCTTTGACTGGTCATGAAATACTGGATTCTCCGTGAGTTTAATGCAACTCTGATTATCACAGTAAATCACTGAAGGTCTCAACAGCTGACCAAATAAGCCAAACAACATCTTGCGAAGCCAGATGGCCTCACAACTAGCTAGACTGGCTGCCATATACTCTGCTTCCGCTGAACTCAATGCTACTGACTGCTGCTTCCGGCTGAACCATGACATTACTGCCGAACCCAACCCAAAACAACACCCTGAAGTGCTCCTCCTATCATAAGCACAACCTGCCCAATCAGAATCAGTATAACCTGCCAATCTCACTCCATCCCCCTGCCTGTAGTCCAGACCATAATCCACTGTCCCCTGCAAGTACCGCAAAATGTGTTTTGCAGCCACCCAGTGAACCTTCCTAGGCTCACACATAAACTGACTCATCGTGTTGACTGCAAAACAAATATCTGGTCTAGTGTTGACCAAATACATCAAGGAACCAATCAGCTGCCTGTACAATGTGGGATCCACCAACTTGGAATCTGAAGCATAAAGCTTCTTCCAGTTGGTAATCATCGGTGTCGACATAGGTTTACAATCCTCCATGTGGAATCTGCCAAGGATGTCCACAATATACTTCCCCTGCCCCAGGAAAAAATGCCCCTCCTCCTGCCACACCTCCAAACCCAAAAAGTAATGCATCAAGCCGATGTCCTTCATCTCAAACTCCGCCGCAAGATCTCTCTTGCAGTGCTCTATGAGTCTCTTTGCACCTATAATGTCCAAGTCATCCACATACAGCACCAGAATGAGAGGCTCCTCACCTATCACAATAAAGTAAAGGTTCGGATCTGCCTCACTCTTTGTGAAACCCATCCCCTGCAAGTATGTATCTATCCTGGAGTACCAAGCTCTAGGAGCTTGCTTCAGTCCATAAAGGGCCTTCTTCAGTCTGCACACATGGGAATCCTTCCCATGCACCTCAAAGCCCTGTGGCTGCTCAATGTACACCTCCTCCTATATGAAGCCATTGAGAAATGCAGTCTTCACATCCATCTGGTGGATCTTCCAACCCATCTCTGCTGCTATCGATATAATGGAGCGGATCGAAGTATATCGAGCCACGGGAGCGAAGGTCTCCTCATAATCAACTCCCTCTACCTGGGAGAACCCTCTAGCCACAAACTTCGCTTTGAATTTCTCAATGTTGCCATCTGCAGCATGCTTTACCTTGTAAAGCCATCTGGAAGTAACCATGGATTCGCCCTCAGGCCTCGGCGCCACCTCCCAAACATCATTCTTCATGATGGAAGAATACTCCTCTTGCATGGCCTCTCTCCAGACCTGCTGGCTAGCTGCCTCCTCATAGCTAGAAGGCTCAGAGTCAAGGACGCTGATAGCCATTGCCATATAGCTACAAAACCTCTCAAGTGGTCTACTCTCTCTGATCGACCTCTTAGGCTCAGCAACAGATGTGGCATCTCTCAAGGTGTCCTGAAGCCACTTGGGCTTCCTCTTCCCTGAGCGCACTTCTCCCACTGGAGAATGAAACTCCTCATCATCATCAGGAGCCTGAACTCCTGATTGTCTGTCTGTTGTCCCCCTGCCTGCACCTGAACCTGTAGAAGTTGAGGTACCGTGTGAACTGTCCATCAGTGGACTCCCTAGTGAACTGCTTTGTGAACTGCTCTACATGCTGCCCAGAGCACCACCCCTCTAGCTCGGTGAGCCACTGCTCACTGATGGACCTGACATCCTCATAGATGTACCTCCAGATCCTCCTGATCCCTGCCCACTGGATCCCTGCGACTGACTCAACTACTGCTGAGGGTCTGGCTGATCCAGATACTCTAACTCCCGTGATCTCCTAAAGGCCCTGTCCTCCTCGAATTTCACATCCCGCCTGACAACAACTTTCCTCTGTGCAGCAATGTAAATCCGAAAGGCCTTTGAGGTCTCACTGTAGCCCACAAAGATACCCTTCTCTGCGGTGGGCTCTAGTTTGGTCCTCTTCTCCTTGGGTATGTAGGAGTATGTAATGCACCCAAAGATACGAAGATGACCAATATCAGGCTTCTTCCCAGAAAAAGCCTCCTCCGGAGTCATGTTCCCCAAGGCACGATGCGGACTCCTGTTCTGCAAATAAACAGCTGTGTTGCAGGCCTCTACCCATAAGAACAATGGCAACCCCTGATCATGTAACATGGCTTTGGCAGCCCCTACGATGGATCTGTTCTTCCTCTCTGCAACCCCGTTCTGCTGGGGGTTGTAAGGAACAGTGAACTCCCTCCTAATGCCTGCCTCCGCACAATAGTCAACAAACTCTCCAAGGGTGTACTCTCCCCCATTGTCTAACCTCAAGGACTTGATCTTCCGACCTGTCTGTGTCTCCACAAGAGCTCTGAACTCCTGAAACCGCTTGAAGACCTCACTCTTAGTCTTCAAGAAATAAATCCAGGTCCTCCTGGAGTGATCATCAATGAATAAAACATAGTACTCATATCCACTCAAGGAAACATGAGACATCCGACCACTCACATCAGAATGAATCAAATCAAGAATCTCAGTCGCTCTGCTGTCACTGCTGGGAAAAGGGGATTTGGCAAACTTGCCCATCGCACATCCTCTGCAAGTATCAAAGTGATCAGTACTAAAATCTGGCACACCTGTAGTGATCTCCCGCAAGGTCCTCAAGGGTCAATGATACATATGCCCCATCCTATGGTGCCAAATCTCACACAGCTCAGAACTGCTAGCTCTGCTGTCGGTACTACTGCTCAATGCCAAAAGGGGCTGGAATGCAAACTTGTACACCTTTGCATGGCGTACACCTATCACTCTAGCTGAATCAGCTGGAGTGCCCCTGGGATACATCAACACCTGTCCTCCTCTGAACAGTACCTCATATCCTCTATCCTCCAAAGCTGAGATGGATATGAGGTTCTTCCTCATCCCTGGCACATAAAGAACATCTGACACCTTCAAGGGAGGTTTGGACTCCCTCTGAAATGTCAGTGTCCCCACACCGACTGCTCTAACAACTCTGTCATCACCGAGTACTACCTCTATATCAGTGCCACTCTCTGAAAGCTCTGAGAAGTACTCACGGACTCCTGTCATGTGACGTGAAGCCCCACTGTCCACATACCAGATACCCGAAGATGCTCCGCTAATCAAGGGAAAAGCATGCTCCCTCTGAACCTGTGTGGCAGGTGATCCTGCACTAGAGGACTTACACGCAGTGAACGCAAACTCCCAGTCAAAACGACCTGCAAAGTCCTCAACCTCTGCTGAAGCTGCCATGCTCTGGTTCTTCCCCTTCTTCTTCTTCTTCTCCGGACACACAACTGCATAGTGTCCCATCTTTTGACAATTCCAACACTTCACCTTGGAATAGTCCTTCTGTGTGTTATCCTGTTTACCTTTACCTTTGCCTTTGCCCCCACCATTGCTTGTGGAAGCCTGCTTCTTCCCTTTGCCTTTCTTGCCTCCTGCCACCAGTGCTACATCCTCATCCTGCTCAACTGGCTTGGTTGCCCCAAGCTAACCTTTCCTGATCTCTGTCTGAATGCAGTCATCCCAAAACCTCTCCCATGTGGGAAGGGTCTCACGTGCACAAACCCCATCAACAAAGTTCATCCATGAACGGGGGAGGCCATTCACTGCAATCCGCACCAACTCAGTGGGTGGAATGACCTCTCCAACTGCTGCCAACTCATCTCTCACATTAGTAATCTTTGTGAGATATCCAGCTGCACTATCATTACCCATCTTAATGGTCTTCAGCTTCTCCTTCAGGACCATTTTCCGGTTCTCATTGGTACTCTGGTAGAGATTGGACAATGCTGTCCACATCTCATGGGCATTTCTCTTTCCTCTCACATGAGGAATGCAATGGTCTTTGACTCCGTCTAGAATTAGTCTCTTACCCTTGTTGTTCCTTTTATTATACTCAGCCAACTGAGTGGCATCAGTAGGCACATCAACAGGGTTCTATGTGGTATGCACCATGACGTCCCAAGCTTCTGCCTCCTCAAAGATACTCTGCATTCTCTCCTTCCAAACGTTGTAATTGGAATGCCCATCCAACCTATCCTCCACCCTCAATCCCAATGACATCCTGCTGTCCTAAAACTGAAAAATAGCACTGCTGTAGTAAAGATAAAACTGTTGTTTGTGAAAAATCAGCTTGCTGGAATTTTCTGAGTGAAAAATCAGCAGGCTGTAATTTTCCTCCTTGTTGTCCCAAACTGCACTTCAGCACTCCAGCTCTGATACCATGAAAAAATTTCTCATTTCCCACCTCGGCTTTCAGTTTCACCTTATTTCTCCAAAATAGTTAAATGTCCTTTCCCATATCCATACATTCAACAACTGAAAAATAAATTTTGCTGAAAACACAAATTCTGGAAATTTTACAGAATGCTGGAAAATGTAGAAATATAAAAATCAGCACATACAAACAGCCATTTAACTCATTTAAACACAGTGATTTTTGGTCAAGGTGACCCTAGAAAAACCCCCTACAACTCTTGGGGAAAACCAGTTCGAGAGCTCCTTCTTATTTCTGAAAAATGCCTTTTACAGTGAGAAATATTCAGCAAAAAATCAGCAAGCAAATTTTACAACTTATCTCGTTTTTCGTGCCTCACAGCCACCTGGAAAAATTTGCAACAGCAAACAGAACAGCAATAAATGTTGTACAGCCTCCTAGAAAAGCGTGCAAGCTGCCATAAATACGCTATACAGATTTCCTCTATTTGCGTGCAGAAAAAACAGCAGTACGACTGTACGGATTTGCCTTGATTTGCGTGCCAAGGTACAGCCACTTGCTGTACAGATTTCTGCTCCTCGATTTCTGTGCACTTGCTGTACGGATTTCTAGAAAATTGTGCCCAATATATGTCTTTCATTGTGTGCTAACTCAGCTGTATGGATTTGCTAAAACACTGCCTTGGAATGTGTGCCAAACTGCTGCCTCCTTCTTCTCCCTGTCCAGAAATCTCCCTTGCTCTCTTGCTCTCCTTCTCTCAATCTGCTCATGAAAGAATGAATGACCTTTTCCTCATTTTCCTCCCTTAATCTAACCCTAAGTGACTTTTGAGAAATCCCTAAATCCAATGGCTGAAATAGATTGAGATCTAGGGCTGAGATTAAATGCTCATTTAAATCTCACTTTCTATTTTTTAATTCACCCCACTTTAATAAAGACCCACTTAGTCATTTATTTCCAAAGTCACTTTTCCTTTCTAATTTTACATTGAATTTAATAAAGTCACTTTAAAATTAGACTTTAGTAACTTTATCACTTAAAGTCACTTTTAAATTAGATTTGACTTTATAAAAATTATAAAGTCACTTAGGAGAAAAATTAAATTCTTTTGGACACTTTTCCCTAGGCCAAAGATCAAAGCCTTAGGGAACCACCTGTCCTCCGGTACCAAATTTCAACACTTGGTTTCATAACATGAGTGGAGAAAAGTTAAACTTGGACCTATCATCTAAAGAAGGACATAATGGAATATCATTTGCAATGTAAAAGAAAAGCGCTAGGGTTTATGAGCTCTCCAATTGTATACTAGAGCTAAGGAAAGCTCTAGACAGTATAGAAAAGCCCCAAGGAGGTGCACACTAGGTAAGCGAGACTTTCCATGGATAAAAATATTGTTCTCTCTTTCAAACCATAGATTGGTGAAGCCCTAATTTGGGATGGAGAAAGGTACAAATAGAGGGAATATTGATTTGATAGAGGCATGGTTTGAAGAGTAGGAAATCCCCTCCAAGCTTAGCTGAAGATCTTTTGTGAGAAAGAAATCAAGGGGTGTGTTAATGTGAGGTTCTTCATCTTTCTTTTGTTTTCTTGCATCATTTTGATTGTTGGAGATTACTAGTACAAATACACTGGAATAATATTTGTAGAGGGCAATTTTGCTCCAATAAGAGGACATTAGGATCAAGGTGAAACCCTCCCTTTTCCCATTGTAATAATTGTGATTTTTGAAGGATATTTTCTATTTTAATGTCTCTGTTAGGGTTGTTCACTCTATTTTAAGGGCTTCCCTAGCGAGGGTTGAAAGTTAAGTATGGTACATTTAAGCCCTCTTGATCTTTGGCCTAAAGAATAATGTAATGTTGGTTGTTCATTCTCTAAAGAAGATTTTCTACTTTCGTCTACTTAGTTTATGATTGTATAGGTGGCTGTCCTTTAATTTTTCATGGTTGCACGCTATTACTTGGCTGATTTTGTGCTTGTTGTGGGGAGCATCTTTGGAAGAGCCGTCCTTTAATTTTGTGCATTTTGAAGTAAATACGTGCAAATATTTTTGAGTGTATTTATTATTTATAACAGCCTTACTATGCCCCCTTCCATATTGTTCAAATCCTCTTGATTGTCGTTCTTGACTCTATCACCCATCACCCAATTGGATAGGCATTGGTCTTGGCAATCCACTATTCCATTATTTCTAAAGAAAGCGATAAACATCTTTTCTAGAGTTCCCCAGTTTCTGCCAAAGGAGAGTCGGCCTAAAGTGAGAGGAGTTGCTAAAGTGACAATGGGCACCTTTCTATGTGCCTCTAGGGTTGCATTTGGTTTTGGAACTTTGATTACCTTTAAGTGCAGGTCCAGGAGGTAGCACGTTGAAGCTGTTGACATTGGTTGGGAAATGAATTTTAGGATCTTCCGACCTGAAACTTCCCAGGCTTAACCCACAGGGATATGTGTACAAAGGAACATATGGCCTTCTGTCATGTCACGAAACAGAGACTACGTAGAGTCCACATCAGTTGTGGATGATTAGGTAACCATGGGAGTTGAAACAGTTAGACTCCATGCAACAATCCAGCTTCTAAAGCTAAAATAAAATCATAAGGACTAGAAAGAGAAAGGATTTTGGGCCTCCATTTGCTGTTGCCGTAAGAGGCTCTTGGCCATGAGTGTAGTAGTGGGACCTTCAGGCTTGTGTGATTTAATAAGTTTCAGAGATTTTGAAGCCCTCTGTAATTTAATTAAAAGGTAACAGAATCTTTGTTGTATTTATGCTGTGTATGAATTTTAATTGCAGCCTTGCATATGTACTATTTTCTTTCGCTTTGTAAATCTGATTTGCAGGCCTACACATGCATCAGTCCCCCATGAAATCCGAATATTTACCCACGTGCTGAAAGTAAATAATCTTCACTACTTGAACACAACTTGCTGATATTAAAAGTTTTGCATTCCACGCCGGTTTCTATCTAATTCCCATTTCTTGCAGTTTGTGGTATCATCTATGCTAAATGTTTGATGCCTGAAAAATACTGACTTAAAGTTACCTGCAAAGGGGTTCATAGATGCAAAGTCAAACAACTCATCTGCAGAACAGCCCATTAACACTTGGGCTGGCCGATCAAAGCAGATCACCACCATTACTTTGGATTCGCTTGCAACCGAGAGCTGCCAACACAACACAAACTTGTTTAAAAAATAAATAAAAAAGAACCATGATAAGCTCAAGGAGACAGAGGAATCTAACACTGTCTAACGTTGGGCACAATCTTGGGAATAATATTAGGTCTCTGCTATGTGTGAAAGTGAAAGCTGAAACCACCCATCAGGACTTGAAATCATGCTCAATTGATTCAAACTTTGCAGCAATTCACCTCCAGATAAACCCGCTTCCTCCTTGGCATTGCCGAATATTCCTATTGAGACAGAAGGCATATGTCGTGTGTGTGGCTAACGAAAGTGCCTTCAAAGGGGGATTGCAATTATGAATACAGATTTGCATATTGCGATCATTCACAAACTAACAGACCAAACCCACTTCATGTCGTACTTCTATAGGGCCATTGCATTTTAACCAGAAGAAAACAAACAGGGATCGCTGAAAGCGTACTTTACAATTCAATAATAATGTCTATGCTTAAACCTATTAAAAATTTTCTCTGTACAAAACAAATGTTTTTGGAGTGCAGTGTAACATACAAGTATGCGGTACACTCGTTTGGAAGCAACAGGGACGAGTGGTTGATTAAAGGAGCGTGACCTGCAATGTTGACATTCATAACCACCGAATACAGAAGAAGACTCACTTCCCTTGTCTGGTATCACTCTCTCGCAGTTCTTACACACTCTGTACCTGCAATTGTAGGGTTACTTAATGAGGAGATATTCACGATTCATGAATTGTTCATTTTTCTGAAGTCAGTGACCTGCCCAATACTGTAAATCTCAAAATTTCACAATTCGATAATCATTCTGAGCTAGTCGAATCCAATAAATTAAGGTCACCCAAATGTATCGCGTTGGGTACCAGAAATTTGAAGAATCCATTGCAACGATGGTGCAGAAGGGCAGAAGCAGGTCTGCATTAGCCATAGCGTAGGGCTCCAAATGGAAACGGGTTTGAAATCTGAATCGGAGTGGTTTTTGTACCTTTCCACTTGTATGCCTTATGGCTTTGGAGGTGACCATAGTTGAAGTAAAATACTGGATAACTTCTTATTTAAATTTTTTATATTCGCACATCTCATCATAAAGCCTAGACCTTACAAATGTGAGTTAGAATTGGATGTATATATAATATATATATTGTTTTTTTAATGTGATTTTTGAGTGGTTAATATAGTTTAGATTTATTTTAAATTTGGATTTACTAAGTTTTTATAGGATTAAATTTTTTTTAGTCAGAAAGAGATTTATATCTTAAAAAAATACTAGATTAGGAGTTAATATAGTTCTAGACTAGTTTATTATTAATGTTCTGTGACTCATAATGATGAATGATAATTTCTCTGAATTAATCATAATATTATTTTAAGAGTCAAAATGAAAATGTTTTATTGATAATTATCATTATTATTTATTTTATTTTATTGTTTAATTTAATTTATTTATTTGATCCATTGGGTAATTACCCTTAACTTCTTCTTTTTTTATTGAGCTTAAAGTACAACATTTCCCCATATCTATTTACATCACTACAAAATTTCCCCATACCTTTTTGCTTTTAGATTTAATTCAAAAAAATGTTATAAAATAAAATATTTTGATTTTGGAATGAGTTATAGTTTTTGTGCAAGTGGTATTAATAAGCCATGGTGTTGCTCCATGGTATTGTAACAAAGTTTATTTACAAGTTAATAATATTCATGGTAAAATGGGGGTGAATATTTATGGTTAAAAATCTTGTTATATTTGTAAGTATTAAATTTTTATGTGCTTATTGATAAATTTTAAATATAATTGTAAAATCATTATTTTAATTTATATGGTAAAATGGATTTTAATTCATAACTACTATTTATATGTTATATTTTTTAATGGAGTTGTCTTTAGTGACTTTTTGGACTTTCCAATGCCAGAATCCGGTGGAAAAAATTGAGGTTAAATCTTGATTTGTGGTATTTAAATTGGTGCTTTGACTATATATGGATTCAACACCCTGAAAAATCCCTAGGGCACTTCGATGGTGCAGGGGGTACCCATCAAACTTGTGATTTCAATAAATTCATGTTGTATTTTAGAGAAATTAGACCAGAAAAACCCCCCCAAAAAACTTCCAAAAAGTCGCACTAAAGACAACTCATTTTTTAATGTGATATCTATATAATGATTTTCTTTTATCTAAAACAGTGTTCATAATTTTATTAATAAAAACAAAATTACAATAACTTTTTAAGTTTGGTGAGGCTATATCATGGTCATGTTCAATAATAATACCCAAATAGGGTAGGGAATCGAATCGGTAACTTAACATTTAAGAGTGTTAAGATGTTCAATAATAATACCCAAATAGGGTAGGGAATTGAATCGATAACTTAACATTTAAGAGTGCCTTAACAATGCACCCAATTACCATGTATCAAAGACCCCATGGATAAAGCAAAATTGCAATATATATATATATATATATATATATATATATATTTGAATTTAAAAAATGTTTACATATGACCTCTAAAATTTAACATCTAATGCCTACACATTGCCCCTATGTTGAGTTGTAGAGTGCCTCTCAGTGCAATAATGGGATGTTATCCACACACATAGTTTTAAATCTCATAAGGGACATCTTTGACCCATTGTGATGAGGCTCAAGGAGTAGGCTCCCCCACAAATTGATGGTATATATGGCTTATAGGTTGTTGGATATACTCTTGGTGTTATAGTAGCAATCACTAGGTTTGATTTTCGGCTTCACTCAAATTACTCTAACGAGTTTGTAACAACTCTGGTTAAAAGATCATGTAACAAAAGTAAATAAAGGCAAAATAAGACCACGGGTAAGAGACATGTATTCCAAGATGAATGTTGGGCAAATATATCCTAGTGGGCATCACTGAATGTGTGTTTTGGCTAAGGAAAATTGGCAAAGGCGAAGGCAAATGCATTAAAAGGAAAAAAGACATTTTTTGCACATTTATTTATGAAAATAAAGGAAATTAGGAGAAAACGAAGGTGAAAGGTCATAGGTTGCATGCAAGGACGAAAATAATGGAAAATGAAGAAAATAGAGGCCTCATCAATAAAAAAGATTCTGAGGATTAGTTGGCAAGTCTTGACACTGTAAGCTCTTGGTCAGTTCAAGTTTGGAGCTCTCTCATTATTCTCTCTCTCTCTCTCTCTCTCTCTCTCTCTCTCTCTCTTGGTCACTTAGAGTTTTGGTGGCCTGGGTGTAGGCAATATGGTCAAACGCCTGAGACTTGATATAATTTCTTCAATTTCTTGTTGAATTCCTCTTTTTGCTTCAACAAGTGTATCAGTCATCTATTAACAGCTTCATGAATTTTCCTTTGATACACTCCAACCTTCGTTATAGGCGCAAATCATGAAATAAGCCTGTTTCCTTCCTCGGGACTATAATTCCATAAGAATTATAACGATAGACTATTGTTGCTTTAAAACAAGTGAAAATGTGTTTAAAACGCAATGAACGCAGTCGCGGCTTTTTCATCATTCCAAAGGAACATAATACACTATTGACACTTTAATATCAATATATTGTTAATTCTAAAGAATTAACTATCGGCGCTTTCAATTTCAAACTGTGTTTGAACACAATTAACACTATTGGCGATCTATAATCGCCCTTCCAAGCTCCCTCCTCCGACGCGATAACACATAGTGTTATCAGAGGTCGCAATCGGAGACTCCAGTACTCCCAAGGTAAGGCTCCTTCCGCTCCGATCTGGCGATGCAATAACAATCACGGACCCAATATCCTTTTAACTCCTCTCTATAGTGTTTCAGGTCCGGGCTGTCGGGGTTTCGGACTTTGGCGGTTCCAAGGTCCTTCCTGCTCCACTTGTGGCACTGTGATGCGATCTTGGTTTGGACCCGACATGGGAATGAACCAGAGCTTATAAAAATTTTAAGTCCAGAACTCTGCTGCGGCTAAGTAATTTCACAAATTCTCTGTGTAAAACAGAGTTTCTGCTTGGAAGCTCAACAATGCATATAAGAGGCAATAGATGTGTCGATTGTAAGGGAAAACACAATTAACAAGTTTAAAACCAATGTTAAGAGGAAAAATTGATCTGAATCACCATTGACAACGTTCATAAAGCAAGAATCGCCACCAGATACAAATACAAATTACAATCAACAGAGTACCATAACATCAGATGCATAGAGAGGGGTTTTTGCAGATGATAATGCTTCTGGGCACCTCTAACTCAGAGCGTCCCGTTATTTTCCTTAATAGATAAAGCCTTCTCGGCCCTTATCCTTTACAAAAGCATGGCTTTTTACATAGAGTGATTTAAAGCAAGCATTCATAAAAACTTATTATCGCTTATCCATAGGCGATTATTATAGAATGCTTTTATTCTTAATTCTATCCCTATCTCAAACTAGAAAAGCATGGAAACTGCTAGCTAAAGGACCCCACTCCTTTGCCTGTAGATATTTTTTGGATTTTTTGGAATAAGTTTGAAGATTTTACCTCCAAGTCACATTCTCCTGCATCAGACTCTTGAGGACAAAATTCTTCATGGGCTTCTGTCCATGAGCTCATCTATAGAACTGCCTAGTTTCTGTAGCATGTCTTTTGTAACCCAAGTAGCTTCAACGGTTGGTTGATCCTTCCATTTTATCAAATACTGGAAGTATTCTCGTCCCCTTGTTTTCTTAAACACCTTCTTGTCCAGAATTCTTTCGGGCTGCAATTCCTTTGCTGTGGGTAACTGTTTTACCAAATCAATCTCTTGTGTCTCTTGATCTTGTGTTGTATCATCTGCAGTTTTATCTTCATACTTGTACAAGCCTGCAACACTCTGCACGGTCCAATTTTTTTGAACTTCAGTTTGTTATACTCCCTCTTTGGAAACCTCTCCTTTTTGAGATGTGCTAAAACCAGATCTCCAACTTCAAAGTTCACCTCTCTTCTTCTCATGTATGCTCTGGTCTTGTACTTGATGTTTCTATCCTGCAACTGTTGTTTCACTTGTTCATGTATTGCTTGCATTTCTGAAGCAAAATCTTCACCCTCTGCACTTCTCATCTCATCTTTTCCCAAGTTTCTTAACTCAGATACTCCTCTTGGATGCATTCCATAAACAATATGGAATGGACTCTGTCTTGTACTCCTGTTAGGTGATTCATTATATGCATATTCAACTTGTGCCAATACTTGATCCCATTGCTTTGGATGTTCTGCAGTAAGGCTCCTTAAAAGATTGCCCAAACTCATGTTCACAACTTCAGTCTATCCATCAATTTGTGGATGATAGGCAGAACTGAAACTTAATTTAGTTCCCAATTTCTTCCATAGTGTCCTCCAGAAATGTCCAACAAATTTGGAATCCCTATCTGAGACAGTACTCTTAGGCAACCCATGTAATCTTACAACCTCCTTAAAAAACAAATTAGCAATGTGAGAAGCATCACTAGTTTTATAGCATGGAATAAAGTGTGCCATTTTTGAAAATCTGTCCACTACAACAAAAATTGAATCATTGCCTCTTTGAATCTTTGGTAAACCCAAAACAAAATCCATACTTACCATATCCCAAGGCCTATCTGGATTTGGTAATGGGATATACAAACCTGTGTTTTGGCTCCTTCCCTTTTGCATATTGACAAATTTTACAAGTTCTCACATACTTCTCCACTTCAGATTTCATTTTCGGCCAGAAATAAAATCTGTTCAACTGTTCAAAAGTCTTCTCTATGCCAAAATGTCTTGCAAGTCCTCCACTATGTTTCTCTTTGATTAAATTCTCCCTCATTGAACAATTTGGTATGCACAGCTGATTTTTCTTAAACAACAGCCCATGTTGTAAGAAGTAATCCAACCATCTACTCCTATCCATCAAAACATGATTTTTACAAGCTTCAAATGCCTCTTTAAAATCTGGATCTGTTTCATACAATTATTTAAGAAAATCAAAACCCAACACTTGGATTTGACTCTCTTGAAATAATACACTTCTCCTACTTAAGGCATCTGCAACTTTGTTTGATTGACCATTTATATGCTTCAAAACAAAATGGAAACCTTGAAGATACTCTACCCATTTGGCATGTTTCTGACTATGTTTTGGTTGCTGCATAATATACTATAGTGCATGGTTAACTGAATAAAGGATGAATTCCTTTGACATTATATAATGCCTCCATTTCTTCAATGTCTGCACAACTGCATAGAACTCCTTATCATAAGAAGAATACTTCTTTTCGGAATCATTTAGCTTTTCACTAAAATAGGCTATAGGTCTATCTTCCTGACTTAATACACCTCCAATAGCTTCTCTGCTGGCATCACACTTCACTTGGAAAGGCTTACTAAAATCAGGTAAAACCAAAATAGGCTTTTTAGTGATTTTCTTCTTTAACAGATGAAAATTTATGCTTCAACAGTCCATCTAAATGGTTGTTTGTCCTTCTTTATGGTCTCAATAATAGGTGCATTAATCTTACTAAAATTCTTGATGAATTTTCTATAAAAGCTAGCAAGACCATGAAAACTTCTTACCTCAAAAACACTCTTGGGTGAAGGCCACTCCATGATTGCCTTGATCTTCTTTGGATCCATCTTCAGCCCTTCAGCAAAAATAACAAAACCCAAGTACACTAGCTCTTCTTTCATGAATGAACACTTCTTCAAATTCAGCATTAATTTCTCCTCTTGTAGCCTGTGTAAGACATAATTCAGATGCTTCATGTGCTCCTCCTTAGACCTGCTGTAAACTAATATATCGTCCAGATACATTATTACAAATTTACCAATAAAACCTTTAAAAACTTCATTCACAAGTCTCATAAACGTACTTTGTGCATTTGACAACCCAAAAGGCATTACTCTCCACTCATACAATCCCTCTTTTGTCTTAAAAGCGGTTTTCCACTCATCCCCTTCTCTTATCCTTATCTGATGATACCCACTTTTAAGATCTAGTTTTGAAAAATACTTTGCTCCATTTAAGCCATTAAATCTTCAATTCTAGTCAAAGGGAATTTGTACCTGATTATGATTTTATTGATGGCTCTTGAATCTGTACACATTCTCCAGCCTCCATCTTTCTTTGGACTCAACACTGTTGGTACTGCACAAGGACTCAAGCTTTCTCTGATCAGCCCTTTGTCAAGCAATTCATGCACCTGCTTCCTAACCTCTTCATTTTATGTAGGAGTCATTCTATAAGCTGCTTTGTTAGGTAGACTTGCTCCAGGAATCAAATCTATATGATGGCTAATTCTTCTAATAGGTGGCAACTCATTTGGCAAATCATCAACAATAATATCACAATGTTTCTCCAACATTTCTTGAATTTCAATGGGTAAATCAACGATTTTAGTAGAAGTCAGTATTACCATGGGCTTGCAAATTACAGCAAAATTTACCTCATTCTCTTCAATCTGCTTCAAGTATTCCTTTCCTCCTAGTAATAGAGTTTTTTGATCATTCTTCTTTCCTGGTACATCTTCTTCTTGCAAAGGCAGCAACGTATGATTGACACCATCCTTTCCAAACTTGTAGGTGTTTCTTTTTCCATCATGCATGGCTTCTCTGTCATATTGCCAAGGTCTTCCAAGCAATATGTGACACACATCCATTGGCATCACATCACATACAATTTTATCTTTACTTGCCCACTTGAAATTCCACTTCACATTGTTCATTCACTAACAGTTGATGTCCCTTTTGTAACCATGACACCTTGTAAGGTGTTGGATGTTTCATTGTCTTCAGCTTCAATTTCTCCACCACTTCTGTAGAGACCAAATTATCAGTGTTGCCACTATCAATGATCATCTGACAGCATTTCCCTTGGACCTTACACATGGTTCTGAACAAAGTCTTTCTTTGTGATGGTTCATCTATCTCCTTTGTTGGCTTGATCAAAACTTTATTAACTACCGAAGATTCTCCTCTCTCTAGTATATTTTCTTCTTCTGTCACTGCTGCTGTTGTTGCTTCTCCCTTAGCTTGAGCAACAATAGCATTCCTCTGATTTGTTTCTGCTTTCTCTGGGCACTCAAAGGCTCTATGTCCCAGTTTGTTACATCTGTAACATCTTACTTCTCTTCCTCTTCTTCTGCCTCCTCTTCCTCTAGAAAAACTCCCTCTGCCTCTTGCACCACCTCCTGTGGGTGCATGTTGGTTGAACTGCTGCTAGCTCCATCTTTAGGTGTTGTAGATCTTCCTCTACCACCTTGACTTCCCCTTCCTCGAAAAGTACCTCTTCCTCTGGCAGATTGCTTCCTCATGAGTTTTTCTTCAGCTTTTATTGCTATCTGATAAGCTTCCTCTACTGTTTTAGGAGAGAGTAGACTTATCTCATCTTGAATGTCCATCCTAAGGCCATTCACATATCTAGCCACCTTCTCATCTGTATCCTAGGCTTCTCCAGCTCTTATGATCACCTTATAGAATTCCTCTGTGTATTCTTTCATTGTCAAAGACCTCTGTCTAAGATTCTGCATCTGACTAAACAAGGTTTGTTGATAATTACTTGGTAGAAACTTACCTCTTAGCTTTGCTACCATCCTGCTCCAAGTCTTGATAGGTTGCTTGCCAAGTCTCTTTCTTTCTGCCTGCACACCATCCCACCAAAGTGTTGCATGGCCTTTTAACTTGGCGACGGCAAACTTGACTTTCTTCTCATCTTTTTTTTTTTCATAATCAAAGAATTTCTCTATGCCATTAATCCAGTCTATCAATTCTTCTGGATTCAGTCCTCCTTCATATATTGGAACCTCAGTCTTTGGCCTAGCTGTGGATCTCAACACTGACTGAAAGAATCTCATCTCAGGGGTAACTGCTACAGCTTCCTCCTCTGCAATTTCAACCTCAGGTTCACTAACATCTCCATCATATATGTTTGTGCTTGTTGTTAATGCATCCAATCTAGCTTGCATCTGTTGCATAGCTTCCATTACTTCAGCGTTTGCAACAGACCGTCCTCTTCCACCACGTCCTCATCCTCTTCCAAATCTGAAATCCATATTAACTTTCCTTCTCTTGCTTCTGAGATTCAATGCAATGTCAGCTGGTTGCTCTGATACCACTAATGGTGGCATGGGTGCAGGCGATATGGTCAAACGGCTGAGACTTGATATAATTTCTTCAATTTCTGGCTGAATTCCTCTTTCTGCTTCAACAGGTGTATCAATCATCTATTGACAGCTTCATGAACTTTTCCTTTGATACACTCCAACCTTCGTTATCGGCACAAATCATGCAATAAGCCTGTTTCCTTCCTCGGGACTATAATTCCATAAGAATTATAACAACAAACTATCGTTGCTTTAAAACAAGTGAAAATGCGTTTAAAATGCAATGAACACAGTCGCGGCTTTTACTTCGTTTCAAAGGAGCATAATACACTATCGGCACTTTAATATCAATATATTGTTAATTATAAAGAATTAACTATCAGTGCTTTCAATTTCAAACTATGCGTTTGAACACAATTAACACTATCGACGATTATATTCGCCCTTCCAAGCTCCCTCCTCCGACGCGATAACACGTAGTGTTATCGAAGGTCGCAATTGGAGACTCCAGTACTCCCAACGCAAGGCTCCTTCCGCTCCGATCTGGCGATGCGATAACAATCGCAGACCCGATATCCTTTTAACTCCTCTCTATAGTGTTTCGGGTCCGGGCTGTCAGGGTTTCAGACTTCAGCAGTTCCAAGGTCCTTCCCGCTCCACTTTTGGCATTGCGATGCGATCTTGGTTTGGACACGACACGGGAATGAACCAGAGCTTATAAAAATTTTAAGTCCAAAACTCTATTGCAGCTAAGTAATTTCACGAATTCTCTGTGTAAAACAGAGTTTCCGCTTGGAAGCTCAACAATGCATATAAGAGGCAATAGATGTGCCGATTGTAAGGGAAAACACAATTAACAAGTTTAAAACCAATGTTAAGAGGAAAAATTGATTTGAATCACCATTGACAACGTTCAAAAATCAAGAATCGCCACTAGATACAAATACAAATTACAGTCAACAGAGTACCATAACATCATATGCATAGAGAGGGGTTTTTGCAGATGATAATGCTTCTCGGCACCTCTAACTCAGAGCATCATGTTATTTTGTTTAATAGATAAATCCTTCTCGGCCCTTATCCTTTACAAAAGCATGGCTTTTTACATAGAGTGATTTAGAGCAATCATGCATAAAAACTTATTATCGGTTATCCATAGGCGATTATTACAGAATGCTTTTATTCTTAATTCTATCCCTATCTTAAACTAGAAAAGCATGGAAACTGCTAGCTAAAGGACCCCACTCCTCTGCCTGTAAATTTCTTTTGGATTTTTTGGAATAAGTTTGAAGATTTTCCGTCCAAGTCACATGCTCCTGCATCAAGTTTTCTTGGAGCACTCTAGTTTGGAGCAAGGAAAGGAAAAGCAAGCAAAGGAAAGGAAGGAAAGTGAGGAACAAGGAAGGGAAAGCAAGATCAAGCCGCTTCGGCAGGAATACTTGCAGGTAACCTTTTTCATGTGTGATTTCCTTTGGACATGCATGGCTTTACATGTTGGTGTATGGTTCTCTTATTATCGGTGGCATGGTATTGTCGGGTTATGACAGTGGATTTCAACCTAGCCTAGCCTTTTTTCGGATGTCGTGGTATGTTGGGATGTTTATTTCGGTTTTTGAGTTTTAGTTTGCCGAATGGATTTCAGAATCCAGGGCGAAGGTGGTCTCAAGGTTCATCCCCAAAGGCCTATGAATCCATTGATCGGTTTTGGCGGGATACATGGTAAAGCCTGAGGGAGCAGTCTCGGTTTAGGGCCTACTGATCCGGGTTTGGATTGTGGTAAAGCTTGAGAGACAAGGAGACATAAAATTCCTCAAGGATATTGATGGATTCTGGATGGCATTCCAAGTTTTATCGGTTGTGATCAAAGCACCGGTTTTGGTGTGATCACAGTTTGGTGAGGGTGGAGGTGGTTTAACCTCTAGATTCCCTTTGTTGTTCTTGGATTGGTTGTTCTATGAGATTCCACATTCATGTTTGGAATATGGCACGGGGGTGACTAGCTGAAAGAGATATTTGGTTCAGCCATGTCTATGGTTGGGTGGTACGTGGAAGTCCCGAACTTGGTCGGGTTTGCCTATGATTAATAAAAGCTAAGTTCTCTTACTTTTTCATTGATTTATATGTAGATTTAATGACTGCCATATCTTTGATATTTATATGATTTTATGTTGGCTATAAGTATGGTTGAATGACGGGTTCATGTCATGGTTATTTCATACATTTACTTGTAACTTTTAAATGGATGGATGCAAGACCTAATTGCTGATGTAATAGTTCAATGGAGAAGGAGGTGATCCTTTTGGTTATGTCTCATAAGTTGTTTCAGTCATTTATGCTATGTCTTGTATCCTATACCTGTAGGTTGCATTGATGCCAAGTGTTTGACAAAATGTCAGTCTTGGTTGGGGATGCTCAGGCCTAGTCCTGAGAGTGATTTTGATTGATCAGCATTGTTACCATGTCTTTAATGAATTTTGAAAGTTACAACAAGTTTTGGACAGAGGCCAGGATTCTGGGCTAGAAAAGTGGCTTAAATCTTGGGGTCGATGGCATAGAACTGGCAATTCTGGACCACAGTCACTAGCAAGTCGGCCTGTGAGAGCGACTTTAGGTTGTTGGTCGGTCCCTTGCCCATAGCATGAGAGCGACTTAGGCCTAAGAGTTGCAGAATAGCAGTGGGACCCAGGGAAAAGCTGTCTTAGTGGCTGACTTGTCTCCTAAGGGTTATGTTGATGATGTTGGATGATTGTATGTGATGTTCTGTCAATTCCACTTCCTTAAGGTGACATAGGAGCATCAAATCTGATTGTAGTAGCATCTCTCCTCACGTTTACCCTGGTTGGTCGATTGCTTGGGTAGACCTGGGAGGGGGTGTTACAAATTGGTATCAGAGCGTGGTTGCACTCTCCTTGGGTGAATGTGTTAGTCATCAATGCATGTCAGTTGTGTGTGTGTCTCTTACACTTGCGTTCCATGTGCTTATTGCATTGCATCATATTGATCATGGATTGTAATAAGGTTATCATGAGGAACTTGATGTTGATTTTATGGAATGCATCGTTAGGAGTATATGACTGGCTACATGATTATATTCAGCTTGATTACATCCTTGTATGTTGGGTTGCATTCTTAGTTATTTGATTACATGCATCAGTCTTGTAGGTTGATTACAAGAATTGATCGCTTATGCTCGAGTACATACGGTTATGTGTATGTGTAGTTGATTAAGTATTGCTTATGCAGGTTGATAGTTGCATGAGGCAACGTGTACAGTGGAGTAATGGTTGTAGTCATGCATGTATGGTATTTGTTATAGTTATGCATGAATAGTAGGTCAAAATGCCTTGTGAAGTCATGGTATGCAATTTAGGTCATCATGGTGATATTGGTATGTTATGATGCTAATTTGTTGGTTGAGATAGAGTGGGAGATGCAGAGCATCATAATGAGGTTGTCGCATTGGACTTTGGGGTGAGAGCAGATCATCATCCAGGAATTGTATGTTTAGCATGCAGGTATGTAAGTCAATGAATTTTATATGCATTAGGTTTATATACAATAGGGTTATGTAGATGTTTTTTGATGTTATGGTTACATTCATGATAGATGTTAGTTTATTAGTGTAGTTATATGCACATGTCTCTAACGTGTAGTTGTGTGCATTGCTATTGTTGTTTTATATTAGATAACTTAGTGATTATGTTATATGTTGTTGATGAGTCTGTTATAGGTTAACTTGTGGTTGTTAAATGATAGTTAGCTTGATGATTAGGGTTATATCATTTATACCTTGATGTTATAGGTATCACACTAAGTTGGATTGGCCTATGTAGATGGTTATGGTTATGATATTTAGGTATGAGCCGACATATTTGTGATATGGTGTTGTACTAATCTAGACCGATCGTACATATGTGATTGCTATGCATAAATGATAATTGTTTATGAGTTAGGATGTGAACATGTTAGTTAGTGATTGTTATGGATAGCATGATCTTATTTATGTTTAAGCTGATGTGTTGAGAAGTTATATTGTGCTAACTAACTTGATTGTGTAGACAAGATAGCCTCCCCTAAGATACAGTAAGGTACGAGTTTTCTTATGTCATATATTTGGTGCTTGACTATTTGATTATGTCGTCTAGTTAGTTTATTTAACATGGTATGTTGCAAGTTGGTTGAATGTTTGATGAATTGCATAATATGAGTATGTGTTCAAATGATCTTGTTTTAGATGATTGTGCTAATATATGAGTTGAGATAGTTGATGTGTACTTGAGTATGATAGGTGATAGTTGTAGCATTATGTATTATGACTGATGACTATGAGTTGACTATGGATTATGACATGATTGTCAGTCCTTGTAAAGGTTGATTTCGAATTGATAAATACAATTGTCTTGATATGTGGAACATGTGGTTGACATGTGTGAGCAGTTGCAGGAAACATGCTTGGTATTAGCGTGACAAGGTAATAGTTGATGTGTTTATATAACGAATCGTTGGGTGATGTGACAGTACATAATAAGCCTCGATTGCAACAAGGTAAAAAGGTAAAAGGAAGGAATTGGACAAGAATTCATTTGGCTATGTTTGGAAACCCTAATTCCAAACAAATGAGTGCTTTGCATACAAGGAGTCTTCTTAACCTTGATTTTGTTGACATTATGTGGATATGTGCTAGATTCATGAACATGTACTTGACATGTATATTAGCTAGTCTCTAGTTACAGGTGGATCTGTCAAGATAATTGGATTCCCTTGAGAGATGGCGTGGATGTGTTCAGTTACAAGGCAGAAATCTTGGCATGACAAGGTAAGGTAAATGGTGTATTATTATGTTTATTTATGCATTGAAATTATGTGTTTATGGTAGTATAGTGCAGGGAGTTGCATGGAAAGAGAGATTGCCATCAATCTTGAAGAAGACTTGGGTTGAGCTTTCCTTTGGAAGCACTGGGAACCATGGGGATTGAGTGATGGTGTCTGTTGTTAGTCTTTTGTTTTTTTTCTTTTACGATTGTTGCGCTTGATTTGCGATTTTGCGTGTGTCTGGTGCATAACTATGCCACTTTGCTGTAGTGTCGTATTGTTGTTATGGGTTTTCATGATCTTCTTCTTGTTTTTTTCTTGGGTTGCCTTTTATGTTTTGAGTCTTGGGAATTGGTTTGGGGAAGAGGAAGAGTTGATGGAGCTCGGGGAAAGTTGTGTGGTACCCGAAAGGTAATGTAACGACACAGATGAAGCATGTGCATGAGTAAGAGTAGTGGAAGGTAAGACTATGACAGTCGGTTGGACTAGTTGGGTCCATTGCGGTGAATGGACAGTCGTAGTACAGTCATGAGAAAGGTAACCATAAAAGGTAAATTAAATGGATCTGAGATGTCAGATGGCTTGAATATGCTAGGAACGGTGGCTCTCAATGTTGTGCATGAATAAAGGAAGTTCTCTTAACCTTGACCTTGATATCTAGTATTTATGTTGTGATCATGATTATGCTAATGTTTATATATGTATGCATGTATGTATGTATGTCATTATTTGACAAGATGATGATTGTTTTATGGTAATGATTATATATGTATATATGTATGTTTTCACTATCTAACAAGGTTGTCAAGAATCATTCTTGTGGAAGAATGATTTCTTATGCAGGTGAATGGCATGAAGAGATTCCCGGTTCATGAGGAATCAAGTGGGAAAAGTAGTCACGACAAATATATGAGGTCAGTATCATGTGGATATGAATTGATATTTTATAATTGTACTATGCCTATGTTTATGACAGGTAATGTGGAAGGATACATCAGTGAAATGAAAGCAGTGTGGTCTGCAACATGTTGGGACAAGCATAGATAAGACACTCAGAGCAAGGTTTCTTTGTAGAGATAGTGTGCTTTTGGATGTGAGGTACTATTGTTGTTCATATGTTGTATATGTTGTACATGTTGCATCTATGATGTTGTGCGCATGCAGTGTTGTGTATACTTAACGTGTATACATGTTGTTTATGCAATGTTATGTATAGGATGGTATAGATAGTGTTGTGTGAATATTGCATATGCAGTGCAATGATGGTTATGTGGTGTTGTGTGCATATAGTGTTGTGCACATGTTGGACGTGCATTGATATGTACATATGGTGTTCTATGCATGTTGTACATATGGTGTTGTGTGCATGATCATACAAGTGGTGTTGTGAGCATGTGGTGTCGTGTACATGTTGTACATGTGGTGCTGTTTGCATGTGGTGTTGTGTACATGTCGTGCATGTGATGCTATGTACATGTGGCGTCGTTCACATGTCGTGCATGTGATGTTGTGCACATTTGGTATTGTGTACATGTTATACAATGGTGCAATGTACATGTGGCCTTGTGTACATGTTGTGCAGGTGGTGCCATGTACATGTGATGTTGTGCACATATTATGCAAGTGGTTGCAATGTATAAGTGGTACTGTGTACATGTGGTACATATGGCATTGATGTAGATGCATGTATTGCATGGTGTTGTATGACGTGTGTAGTTGTATGTGTGTGATGCGCACTACATGTATGTACACATGGTTGAGGGGAAGGCACTAGGTGTTTGTCTAGTGTAGCAACTGATCTAGAGTGTATACAGAATAAAGACAAAGGCAGAAGCTATGGATTGACTAAAGGATAAGTACAATATTTTATTTTAGTTTTATTATGCATGTGATTTATGACTATGGTATATGATGACTATATGTGATTTATGATTATGGTTTATGATGGTTACATATCATTTATGATTTTGATGGTTGTGTTTTGAGCTAACCTGATGTGATATGTTTATACATGATGTTTTGATCAAACAGTTAGTTTGACTTGTTGTGACAAGAAGCGAATAGGATTACAAGTGTACCTTATTGACGAACTACCAATGAGGTATGATTTGAGGTTATTTCAATTTATTTGAATCTAATAGAAATTATGTGCTTGGAATAGGAATGCATGAACATGCCCGGTTGGGTGGTTGAAATCGATTGCAAGAATCGGCAGCAACAACGAAAGAAATTGGAACATTCAGCAGTATGTTGGCAAAGTACTTTAGGAGCAGGGCCATTGTGGGACACTGGTACCAATAGTGTCCATTGATTTCCATGAGCATGCTATGACTAGTATGATGGTTTTGAGGCAGGTATATGCCTTAGTTTTGTATCTTCTGATGTGAGGAAGCCTTGCCAAGGGATGGATCGCCTGGGATAGGGGATTCTGGGGAACTTGGAAGGTGAGTGACTGCACGGAAGGGGGTGACCAGATTTCCCGAGGCACTGTGTAGCAGAGAAGGGAAGGTCACATATATATTTTGTTTGGTCACGAGCACTGCCAGATGGAATCAGATGCACATTGGGATGTTATCCCCCTCTACATGGTTTGAAATCCCATGGGAGACATCTTTGGCTCATTCTAATAAGGCTTAAGGAGTAGGTTTTCCCACCCTCCTGGAGTCTCGACTTCAATGCATAAATGGATTCAACACCCTGAAAAACCCCATGGCACTAGAATTTTATAGATTAAACAACTTAACTCGAATTTTTAAAAATCTCTGTCAGATTTTAGTTAAAATTAACCAAAAAAAATGTCGTGAAAAAAGTCATTTCATCTATAAATTACAGTAAGCCTAGTTGGCATTCACTAGGTTTAATCTTGAGCCTCACCCAAATTACTTTAACGAGTAACTAATTCACCATGAAAAAAAAAAGGATAAAAAATATATTATATTCATGTTAAAATGATGTTAAATATATAAATATGTATATGTGTAAGCCTTGATTAGTTTAATTAATAATTATTAATATTATTATAGTTGGGCTCCCTATATTGTTTTTTATTATGTTAAAAAAACTTTGATTTTCAATTAGTTTTGAATTTTTTAAACATGAAGTTTATTAAAGTTTGAAAAAAATAAATATTAAACTCAATATTTTGAAAATTAAATATTAAAAAAATGTAAATTACTTTTTTAATTGGTTGATGACTATTTTTATGTGCTTTTAAATTGAATTATAAGATATAAAAATTGTATTTGAAAAAATCTATTCGTGAAGTGTCATAATAATTTAGAATTTGTTACAATAACATGACTTATTAATACCACTTACCATTATTTAGTTTACTAAAGATACCATTCATTAATATGAATGAGCAACCTCTAGGCTTCATCCCAAAGCTTTCTTCGTTTAAAAATACCAAATTAAAGATGTTTTAAGTGGTTTTATTCGTTATCCACTCAAAAGATATTCCATGTTATAAATGATGGATATATGCATTGAATATATGGTCATGTTAATTCCAAAATAGTATCCCTGGTTATAAATGATGAAAATATGCATAAAACATACAATCATGTGAATTCAATAAAAGATTTTAGGAGAAAAAATAGACATATATAAAACATACATGGCATAAGAACTTAGTCTAAAATGTTTCTATGTAGATATTTATGGTTTTTTTAAAATTTAACATCTCGTGAAAGTAGCTCATGAAAGTATAATACACTAATGAGCATGAGCATGTAAATGATAAGAAAACTATAGGAGGGGTTATGTGACAGGAAATAGGAGGGGTATGTGAGGAAGGACAAGTAATTAGTTAATAGAATTTATGTACAACTTGATTAAGTATGTATTCAGAAATCAACACCTTCTCAACGTGCATGCAAATATTTATGGATTAGGTGGTCTCATGATTACCCTTGTCAGGGTGGTCATTCCCACACATCTTGCATTATTGGGCAATCAAAGGCTTGGAAATTTTGCAGAAAACAAGTTTGAGAGGCCACGTGTCTCTACATGGAAAAATATTTTAATTATTAAAATAAGTGAATCCTTTGTGTGAATCGTTCACTCTAATAAATTGAGAAGATCTATATTGATCTTTTCAAGTGGTTTTGTATGCCATCGAATGCCATAATTGGTTCATGCATCATGCATTTATGGTCTCAAGTCATCAGGATAAAGGTTTTTGTATGAGCTCATTATTGTTTCGTCGTGTATTCTCCTCCTCTTTTACAGAGTTCTTTGCAACTTCTGGTTCTGGTCCTTGGAACCTATAATGTCTCAATGTTTTTATGGTTCTCTATTTCTTGTTGTTTCTCCTCGGACTATTGATTTTAGCTCCCTCAATCTTTGTGTCTTCTTTATCTTCACTATGGTTTTACACTTTCCCCTTGTTCTCTCCAAAGGGATTTCTCCCAATCCTCTTATCACCCTTAGTTTATTTCAATAAGCACACGTCAACCCCTCATTCCCTCCTTACACACTCTAGTCTCCCTTTGATCTCCTCATATTCCATCCTTATCCCATTTACTATCAATTCATTATCTTTTCCTTAGGCTTCTCTCTCAGGTTGCCCTCCCTCTGTATGGTTATCCTTTTATTAATTCTCAGACATTCCAATGCCTTTTTGAGGGTTTAATCAATCGAACAAAGGCAAGTTGAGGCCCCACTCAGGGGATCCATCCATTTCTCATGTACAAGCCATTGTTGAATGCTCAACATTAATCCACTTTAGAACCACTCCCTCAGCTATCAGGGAGGAAATCAATAATGTTGAAGAAGAGGATAGAGTGGAAAGAAGGTTCATTCGAGATGAAGGCATCATTAGTAGCATGGGACAATGGATACTAAATACTAGCACCAACAAGGGAAGATTTAGTAGGTTTGTGTGGGTAGTAGACATTTACTAACATACCAAAACAATGATGGGAAAATTCCTTGTGGAAAGAAGAGAGGCATATAATCAAATCTTCCTATGCATTGGTGCTTTGCACATGCACATGCAAAAGTTGGATAAGAAGATTACTGAATTGGAAAAAAAACAACCAACTTGGAACTCTCATTTCTTGAATAAGAATAATAATTTGTGGTAAAGGAGGATGAAGTCATCATCTTCAACTAGAAATGCATGGTTCCTTCCTTTTGGTT
The DNA here is from genome assembly GCA_031772625.1 of Pinus tabuliformis. NCBI lineage: Eukaryota > Viridiplantae > Streptophyta > Pinopsida > Pinales > Pinaceae > Pinus > Pinus tabuliformis. The sequence continues at coordinate 817,176,181 of CM062810.1, read as the reverse complement.
ATGTTTTTATCTCTTTGTTTACCAGTCTATCAAATTGACATAGTATATAATTCAGATAGGGTAGATTTTTTATATTCCTATATATCAAAAGCTATCCAATATAACCTATTAGTTGGACTAGACAATAATACTATCAAATTTGATAACAAACTAGAACAAATATTTTTTTGGTCTAGGAAACAACTACTATGTTATTGGTTTGATTTCCCTAATGGAAGGCCAATAGCAAAATTATTGTATAGTTTTTATTTTGTCTTATGTTAATACAATTTCAGAAAGGATTATGATAACGAGGGCAATGGAGAATACGAGTTTTGCTAGGGTTTTTTTCTTCGTTGGTTTTTTTGCAAGGCGCTACCAACGTTCTCAACCTAGGGAGTGAAGATGTTTTTCATTGTAGGAATCCACGAAGAGGTGACATCTTGGTCACTCCCACCTATGGCCATGGAAGGGGATCATGTTGGATCCTAGAAAAGCAATAGCTTTCTCACCAATCTAAGACTCTTGATCTAAACGAACTAAGAGGGCGCGACCCTATGAAAGGTTTACTAGGATAGGCATATCTTGAGTGCAAATGATCAACTTTTATTTCAAATGTCGAATGTGATTGGGTAAATAGGTTGCGGCGAAAACCTCTACATTCAGTCATTGACGACATATTTCTTCACAGGGGGTGTTTGGGTCAAGCATGCACAATGGGGTTGTTCACTCTCCACTTTTCTTCTAGCAGACAAAGATCTCATATTTCTCTGATTCACGAGGTATGGAGGTGCTAAACGTGGCACCCCCTACACTAGATATGAGGCTAGTTGCATCAAATCTTGGGGTTTCTCCCTTTCCTAGGATACCCCCCCCCCCATCACTTCCTCCCAAATCTAGTTGAGAGACATGCAAGGAAGAACAAAATCTCGATCTTCCTAAAACACTTCAATGGGAAGACTTTTATACATTGGATCCAAGCTTCGTATCCAGAGGAAAATTTGAAGCAGGGCATTTAGGACAATATGGGTATTCTAGTATCTTTACAAAGTTTGATATTTGATGGGAAATTGATGCAAGGCACACTTTGTTTGAAAGGGAAGAATGTCACTCTAGTTGATCTTATTTGTTATGAATAAAATAATCCATAAAATATTAATTAAATAAATAATTAAAAATATCAAAATAATATTAATATTAATTATTTATTTATTTAACAACAATAATCAGGTATGAAGGGTTAAAAGGGTCAAATGACATGACCATTCACCTTCATGGCCAGTTAATGCTTATATAGGAAACCATCACGCAGGCAATGTACACTTCATTCATTCTCAACAATAAACAAATTACTTATATACACTTATTTACATACAAATATTCTGCATACTGGAGTTTTTCTCTAACAGTGGCATCAGATCCCTCGATCCGCTCGTCTACAACATTGTTCAAACACCATTTCCTTTTCATTCCCCATGCTATGTACTTTATGTTGGTCGACTAGTTTGGTCCCCTCCATGTCCATCGACCCTCCCCTGTCCTTACTCATGTCGTTTCCATTTTTGTGTTATGACCGAGTATCCCACACCATCGACCTCACCATTTTTCCATGATATCTCCTGTCGCGACGTGACCTTGTCATGCTCTTTTGTCATTCTTGGTCCACGACGTTGTGTCCTCATTGTTCCACTTTGTCCACCATCGGTTGTCATGTCCCCGCCTTGTCTTCTATCATTGACCACATCTTGTTCCCCATCGATCTGACACACCCCTCCACGTCGCCATTGTGTCTATCCCACAATATGGTCTTTTCATAATAAATTCCACTTCATGTTTCATTATAAGTTCAACTATATAAGTTAATTAATACATAGTTACATGAATTAATTACTTATATAGTTCCTTACTATATATATATATATATATATATATATATATATATATATAACTTTTTTCCGAAAGAAAAATCGTAATTTTATTAATGAAAACAAAATTACATGTTGTAGATTCGAGACACATTCATCAGCAAGTCAAAGATTGCTGATCAGATGTTCATAGAAAGCAAAAAATATTGTACAGATGGGGAGAAAGGTCATGCTTTTCTCCCTTTTTTCTTCTCAACCTTTCGCCACTCCCCTTGAGTCAACATCAAAGATACAAGTGCAAGCGAAGTGTCAGCCACAGGTTGAGGGTTGTCCTTATTAGAATCAGAATTGTCTGATGTATGTAGTCTCTTTGAGCCACTGGTATCCATTGTATCTGGTATTTTTGCTGGTTGTGAGTCCATCGGATCTTGTGGATTTGTTACCTGTACTTCTGGGTCTTTGTCCATCTGATTGTTCTCATTGGATATGGGATGTTCCACATCAGCTTCCTCCTCCTCATCTGACAATGGTGGGGGAAATTTCCATCCCTTGAATTGCTTCCCTATTTTTTTCTTTCTTTGGGTATCTTTTTTGGCTCTGGGGCACGCATTTTGTAGGTGTCTTGTTGGCCGGCATATTCTACATCTAAATGTTGTATTTTCATAATCTAGTATCTATGTCCAACACCTCTATTTGTGTTTCAATTGTATGCGGTCTGGTAGCCCTTTGCTGAGATCTACTTCCACACAAATTCGTGCGAAAGTGAAAATTCTTTCCTCAAGTCTTTGTGAGTCTGTTTTAATGTATCTCCCAATGGTGTTGCCAATACATGCAAGGACTTGTTGGTTCCAAAGATGTAATGGGAGATTGTGTAAACGGACCCATACAGGCATCCTGGATACAACCATAGTATTTGCTTCAAATTCTGGAAACCATGGTGTGATGAAGAGGCTCGTGGATCCCCAGAACCATGGTCCTTCCTGTAATATAATGTCTTTGGCCTCTATTGAAGGGAAATTTACAATGAAGAAACCCTTGGAACAGAGATGAATTTCACAGTGTGTAGTCCAGTTTGTGAAAATCCAATGGAAGAGCTCGACAGGTTTTGGCCAAAAACAGTTGAATCTACAGATAATAGCTTGTTTTTCAAAAATATTACAATGTTCATCTGTTTCTGGTATATCTATGTTTAATTCTGGGGTGTAATTCAATTGCTCCACAATATATGGGCTAGGTTCAGTTCCAGCTTGCTTTGGTGTCGCTGTAGGAGTATTTTTCCCTTGGAGGATGTTCTTGAAGGAAAGCCCTGCATTTTTGTGCTTCTATTGTGTTTCTATATTTTTTGTTGAACTACTCTCTATGTCGCCTCCTATTTGTTTTGATTTACTGTAGTCTGCTGCTGCACCACCTCTCAGTCTCATATTGAGTATTATTGTAGATGCAGATATAATATTATAGTCCATGAGAGGTCTGGTGTCCTGGAGAGCTCTGCCCCCATATATCAGATGTTGAGATCCGATAGGATATCCAATATGGTGGAAAATGCTATTCTTCAAATGTAAAACAGAGTCTGTTGCAAGAACCCAAACCAAGATAGATATCCCCAAAGGGGTTTTAATAAAAAATTGATATCGTTGAGGGCTTACCAGGGGTTCTGCTTCCGTCTAGAGGTTTCTAGACCGTGCTCTGGGTGTCTCCGCAGACAGTCCATATAGCGAGACTCGTCGTTGCTCGTCCATGCACTTGTTCATGAATCGTTAGACTGTTGAGCAACGCTGGTAGCCGATGGTTGCAGAGGGTTTAGGGAAATAATTGTTGGATGTGCTTCCTTGGTCGCTGGATGCTGAAGGTGTGGAGGGGTATGAGGCAACATTGTTGGGCCTGAATGAAGATATAGTCTGTGTTCCATCAGGAACATCGCCCAACAATCCATGGCGATAGAAAAAACACGTATTGTGTTGAGCCAGCCAGGGAAGTATGCAATCTGAATGGTAAATGTGCTTACAGGGCATCTCCCTGGCTTCGCAGCTGACCTCGAATCGATCCTTACAGACAGGGAAGTGCGAATTGTAAACTAGATGCCAAGTATTGATCTTAATCGTGGGAATTACATCCATGGCTACACTTGGGGCATGAGGAGGGCAACATCTATCATTCTGAGACAGTTGTTCTATGAGTTGTTCTAATCTAGAGCCCATGAAATAATCCCCAAAGTTTGCAGGCAAGGCCCTGGGTTCTTTTCCTATATCACCACCCAAAGTTAACTCCATGTGGCCCTTAGCCCCCATCGAGCCCCATATGAGAATCAGAAGGGACTGTAGAACATCTGGTCATGGATGTGGTCATGGCCTTCATTGATTCCTCGGTTGTTCAGCCAGCTGAGAAAGGCGGCCATGAGGTCAGCCCCAGAAGGCCTCTTTCTGTCCTCCATTAAGAAGCCCTCAAAGGGGTTTGTTGGAGAGATAAAAATTCCATCGCTTACTTCGTCTATAAACCCTCAGCCACAGGTGGGACAAAGGGTAGGGTCTCTGGCCAATAATCTTGACATACGATTGCAAGCATGGCACCAGTAGGGAGAACTACTTCTAGAACCCATCTCGATAAACCCTGAAAATTCAGAGAGGCGACCTCGCACCTGCCTCGGCTCATTCTGTTTCTTCCATCCTAGGGGAGCTGGAAGCTCGATGGAAACAACTTCAACGGAGTCTGGTTGTGCTTCCATCTCAAGTTCCTTCTCAGCATGTTGCTGCTCCTTCTCAGTTGGGCTCGACATGTTGCGAGTTCGAATCGCAGAAGCTCCCAAAACCGTATAAAATTTCAATTTTCCTCAGCTTGGCACCATATATATATATATATATAGATAACTTATTAATATTATTATTAGTTATTATATATAAAGGCATAGTCTAACTTATAGACAAAATAGACTTTTTCACCGAAATCTGGTAAAACAATTTCACGAAAAAATGTGATTTTTTATTGTTTAGAATGCATTTTTGAATGCATAAATGGATTCAACGCACTGAAAAACCCTTGGTCACTTGAATTATATAGATTAAATAACCTAAACTCAAATTTTTAAAAATCTATGCCGGATTTTGATTAAAATTAAATGTGTTGTGAAAAAGGTCATTTCATCCATATATATATAGATATATATATTATATAAAGTGGGTTCTTAAAAAAAAAAACAAATTTTGGATGGGGAATAATGATGAAGTTGACATAAATAAATACCTGAGAAGAACTTGATAGTGTATGTCATTGTCTCAACAACGTCGAAAGGAAGCAGAGAGAGTTAGGAGAATAATAGAAGATGATAATTGAAACTCATAAGAAATTATATCAATAAAATAAACAATATCGAAAAAATATTACAAGGAATGTAGAGCCAAGAAAGCAGAGATTTTAATTATTGTTAGCAAGCCTTCTTAAAATTAAGAGAGGAAGACAAACAATAAGTATCTCTTAAGCTTAAGGAACAATAATAAAAAACAGACCAGTTATTAGGAAGGGTGAATTCATTTTTTGTAAATCCCTTAAATGCTCAAGAGCCAATACAAAGTCCCAAATCTCAAAATAGTGAAGAGCTCCCAAATCATGAGATTCTGCAAATACACTTGTCAACAACCAATACTATACAAAAATTCGAGGGAAGGATTGTTAATGAATTAAAAAGGAGCTACCCAAGTACGATGCTAAAGGCCATAAGGGAGTTGTTGTTTGGGTCATTAAAATGGAAGGCATCTTCAAATAAAACCCATCATTAGGTGAATTGGAGAAAATCATGGCATCATCTAACAATTTGGAAGCAGAAGCATATGACTAGTTCATATGGTGGTTTGGAAAATGTAACACCCATTCTTTTTATTGGAAAAAAATTGTAGATTTCCTGATAAAAATATTCTACAATGAAGAAGAAGATGATGTCTACAACAAATTTATACACCTCAAACAGAAGGGGATTGTAAGTGACTACACCCACGAATGGGAAGTATTGGTTACATGACAACAAGGATTCACCGAAGGACAATTACTTAAAATGTATATATGTGGACTAAAGGGTTATATTTGTGTTGAATTGAAAGTATGCAAGCCCAACATTATTGAAGAGGTTCGACATGTAGGAAGGCTTATTGAACAAAAAACCAAGTTCAACAAGCCATCGTTCACCAAGGAAGATGAAAACCAACAACAATACTTATGTAAGAAAGAGATAAACAAATGTAGATATTGTGGAGACAAATGGTTGTCAGGACACAGATGCTTGAATAAGACATTACATACTTATGAAGTTGAGGAGTCAGACACTTCAAGTAATGAGTCAGAGAAAAGGATAAAGAAGAAAAACAATTGTCGCAAGTGTGGGCAAGACTAGACACCAAGACATAAATGTGAAGACATGTCCCTACGCTACTATAAAATAGAAGATGGAAGGCAAGTAGAAGTACAAAATCTTGATGAAGACATCATTATAACGTACAATGCAGATTCAGACCTTGAGGAAACATCATAAAAATGTCATTAGCTACAATTTCATGTGTCCAACAAAATCAAGATGAAGAAAGCAATTTTTCAAAAGACCAAAAACAACAAGTGACTACAAAATATGACCACACCTTTGAAAGTAGAGAAACTAGTCTCCAAGAAGAAATAACACTAATATTGCAACACCACTAAAAAACACGACGTAGAGATTACGACCTAAAACCCTAAAGCTTAAAGGGATCATAAGAGACAAAAATGTCAATATACTTGTAGATTCTGGTAGTACTCATAATTGTATAAACATTGATCTTGCTAAACAACTTAATCTTTGTGTGTTCCCAATCAAGGACCTAACCATGACTATCGCTATTGGGAAAAGGTTTGAGGAAATAGGAGAATTTCATAAGGTTTCAATCTAAATACAAGAACTAGAACTATAGACAAAACTCTATGCCCTACCGCTCAAAGAAATGGATATAGTGCTAGGTGTAGAATGGTTAACAAAGTTAGGAAGCTATACTACAAACCTTGAAGAATAATTCATGGAGTTTAATTGGCAAGGTCAACACTATAAATTATATGGTATTGACGCTCCCAACCTCAAAGAAGATGCAAATACATGTGAGAACTTCACCAACACATGAGGCACAAACAAAGTCAAACTCATAAAAACAAATAGATGTCATTCCATAGCAATGTGTTCAACTAGAGAAAACCCTACTTATTATGCTTTGAGGACAAAGCATCTATGATGGGGTGGAAATATTATGAATAAAATAATCCATAAAATATTATTTAAATAAATAATAAAATAATTATTTAATTATTTAACAACAAATATTAGTTATGAAGGGTTAAAAGGATCAAATGACATGACCATTCACCTTCATGGTCAGTCAATGCCTCTATAGGCAACTGTCACAAAGGAAATGTACACATCATTCATTCTCAATAATAAAAAGTTTACTTATATTACACCTATTTACATACAACTATTCTGCATATTGGATTTTTTCTCTAACATGCACATATTCGATTTGGAGTTTGTGGTTGCAAAATACAAGCAATCGTTGGTATTAAGAGGAAGGTTATTTGACCTTCCTCCAATTAGCTATGGAATAGTGGTTATTAATTCATTCCCAATTGAGTCTATGTTATTCATTAGGTAATCTGACCCATGGTATGGGGACATACTACTCTATCTCCAGAATCAAAGCTTTCGGCTTGAGTTGTCACATGATGATTGTTGGTGTATACGCCATATTGCCAAATAATACCTCATCCTTGATGATACTATTTATCACCACAGGGTTGACTTAGTGTTACACCGATATTTAACACACGATGAAGCTAAGCATTTTCCATGTCAGAGCATGTGGCGGTCATATGCTTAGGTTATCTATTGCTCAAAAAATCCTATGTGCCAGGTACTTTTGGACATCAATCTTTAAAGATTGTATGACTGCAATCTAGAGGTTCCATCCTTGTCAAATCTTCACCCGTAAAATGTGTGCTCATCCTAATCCCCTTCATCTAGTGGTTATTGTCGGACCCTTTTCCAAATAGGGTATCGATTTCATGCAGCCTAAGCCTACCTCAATGAATGGTCATAACTACATCATTGTGGTTTTTGATCGCTTCACTAAGTGGGTTGAGGCCATGCTTATCTTCTCAAATGATAGATCCATCATGACTCTTCTTTGTATTTAACCACATCATCTGTTAGGCCCCTACACTACTAGTGTAACCCCTTATTGTTATTAGTACAACCCCCTTAATGTACCCATGTAGTGCCCATATTGTTACTATTGTGCCCCATAGAAGCCCACCATTGTTATTATTGTGCCCTTACATTATTATTGTTATGTCAGCTCTGATTATATTATGACCCCTTAGACTCCTATATATAGAAAGGAGGTATTTTCATTTGTATCATCCAAGAATTATTCATTTGTGTAATGTAAAGGAGGTTGCCCCCTTGAAGAGGCTAAATTCTAAGGCGTTCAACTATCTTTTCTATCTTTTTGTGAGTTGGTTTCATAACATTTGGTATCAGAGCTTTGGATTCTAGGGTTTCGCTGCTCCAAATAGGTCATCGTGGAATTTTCGCTATAACTCTTTTTCTGCGATGTTTCAGAAGCAAACAAAAAAACCCATTTGAGACGAAACCACATTGAACCTCGGGTCTGAATTTCAGAGCTTTTCGCGCTATATTTGTGGAGATATGATCTGAGGAATTTGGTATTTTTGCAGACTCTTGAATTACATTCCAAACATGTGACCTTGGGAAAATCAACATAACTTTTGTTTTGAGCATCATATTGCAATTTCGTAAGAAGTTACAAAAAGAGGACGGACTGTAGTTTCCTATGTATATTTTTCAGATCCTAAGATTAAAACAGTGACACGAGGCACATCATACAAATTCAATCTTTTGAAAAGGTATATAATTAGGTCATCTTGGGAGATTGTTCATAACTCTCTCTTGGAGAATCTAAATTTGATCAGACTGGTGGCATTGGAAAGAGGACGCAGAGGGCCACTGTAGGTCGCAATTTCAGAACTGGAAGAACCGAAATTACAGAGTTATATCCATTTCAAGATCGAGCTCCTAAAATCAAGAAAAGGCGATATGAGGAAGTTTGATGGCAAGGATCTGGTAAACTGGATACTTCAGATGGAGCAATATTTTGATCTACATGGTGTACCATTGTTACAAAAGGTATGTATTGCATCTTCATATTTAGAACTGGATCAATTTTTATGGTATAAAGGGCTTTGTTCTCGTAAACAACTTGTTACGTGGTCAATTTTCACGGAGGAAATGATAACACATTATGAGGATACAAAGAGCAACACCTTCTTTAGAGCAACACCACAACAATTGGAAAGAATAAAAGGGCTTTGTTACATAGTGGAAAGTAAAATTACGGCAACAAGGAAGTCTACCCCTCACAACTATAAAGATGGAAGTGTTGTTTCTCCTAGCCTTCCACAACCTATAAGGGTTACACCACAACAATTGGAAGAAAAAAGAGAAAAAGGGCTTTGTTACAATTGTGATAGCAAATGCACTAAAGGTCATAAGTGTGCTGAGAAGAAATTATTTTACATAGAGTATGAAGAGAAGGAAGAAAAGGACCAAGAAACATCAAAATAAGGGGATATACACCAGGACCCAACCCCAGAGAAAGAAGAAATGAATTAGACGATATCTTGTAAAGCATTGGCAAGAATTACCGCTCCTCAAACTCTCAAGATAGAAGGACATATCAAGAAGAAAAAGGTGCAAGAAGTGAAAGATCACATTGAGAAAGAAGAAATGAATCCAACCATATCTTGTAATTCATTAGTCGGAATTACCACTCCTCAAACTATCAAGATAGAAGGACATATCAAGAAGAAAAATGTTCAAGAAGTGAAAGATCACATCGAGCATCAAGAAATGAATCCGACCATATCTTGTAAAGGATTGGAAGAAATTACCACTCCTCAAACTCTAAAGATAGAAGGACATATCAAGAAGAAAAAGGTTCAAGCAGTGAAAGATCACATCGAGCATCAACAACAAGTTCTCCAACTTTTAAAGGATAATGCCACTTTGGTGCAAAATCAAATGAAACAATAGGTAGATCAACATCGTAGTGAAAAATGTTTTGATGTAGGTGATTGGGTATTTTTACTGCTACATCTCAAGCAAGCTATTTATGAGAAGGAAATGTTGGCAATACTACATGCACTTAATAAATGGTGACCTTACCGAATGGGAAGACACTTCAAGGTAAAAATGGATCAAGATAGTCTTAAATACTTTTTAGAACAACTATTATCTTTAGAAGAACAGAAAAAATGTGTCACAAATATGTTGGATTATGACTTTGACATCATTTATAAAAAATGGAAGCAAAATTTTGTTTCAGATGCACTCTCAAGAAAGGATGAGGATGTGGAAGCATTGTTTTGTGCTATTTCTATTATCCAACCAGATTGGATAAACGAAGCAAGGGACGAATGGAAGAAGGACGAAGAAGTATGGCCACTTATTCAAAAGTTGCAAAAGATCCCAATTCAAAAAATATTTCCAAAAATTGAAGAGGAAGGAAAAATCATATTGGAACCTGGAGCAGTCATAGAAACAAGAACTCGATGGATACGAAATCGATCAATTTCCGAGTATATCATCAAGTGGAAGAACTTACCCGCTGAAGATTCCACATGGGAGGACAAGAATTTTATACAGAAGCATCAAGAACTACTCATGCGTTGAGGACAACACTTTTTGAAGGAGAGGGGCATGTTAGGCCCCTATACTACTAGTGTAACCCCTTATTGTTATTAGTACAACCCCCTTATTATATTGATGTACCATGTAGTGCCCATATTGTTACTATTGTGCTCCATAGAAGCCCACTATTGTTATTATTGTGCCCTTACATTATTATTGTTATGTCGGCTCTGATTATATTATGACCCCTTAGACTCCTATATATAGAAAGGAGGTCTTTTCATTTGTATCATCCAAGAATTATTCATTTGTGTAATGTAAAGGAGGTTGCCCCCTCGAAGAGGCTGAATTCTAAGGCGTTCAACTATCTTTTCTATCTTTTTGTGAGCTAGTTTCATAACATCATCGCTAAGTTTGATGTTCACAACTATATTGTGATTGATCATGGCTCTCACTTATGCAACAAAATGATGTTTGAATTGGTAGCCAAGTTGGGGTTCCACCATGATAACTCCACTCCCTACTACCCTTAGGATAATGGTCATGTTGAGGCAATAATTTTCACATTGAAAACTATGATCCAATGCACAGTAGGTAACCACAAGTGTAATTGGAACCTAATGCTCTTTCCAACACTTTGGGCTTATTAAACCTTAGCCAATACCTCCATGGGATATACTCCTTTACAACTCATTTATGGCATGGAAGCGATGTTTCCAATTGAATGTTAAATATCATTATTGAAACTTGTCATTGAAATTCTCCCTAGTACTTCATCCAAGGAAGAACACTTCCTCTTTTTGGGCCAACTTGATGAACAACGTCATGACGCTACACTGGCCAACGAGGTTGATACAAAATGAGTCAAATGGTACATTAAATCTTAAAAGCACCATCTACAATATCTTTACTTTAGATGGACATTTGTAAACCATTATCAAGTACTTATTATGTATGAAATGGGGATGGATATAGTCACTAACTTCCATAAATATACATCCACCCACATTTCTGATCATATCCATGAGTGGAGGAGGAGATAGAATTTGTTCAGAACAAGCTCCCTAATGAGCTAGTTCGTGAATGGTTCATCAAGTCACTCTTGCGTAGAATCACTGAATACGTAGCAAAGATAGGATCCCAAACTGAGGAGCAGGCAATCATATGTTCCCACCAATTGTAATTGATATATTCTCAAGTAGGCACTCTATATGAAATCATACCTAATTTCCTTCAATCGTTGGATTACATTTCAAAACAAAAGTCAGGATCTCACACTAATGTTGTGGTGTGATTCGTATCCGTGAGAAACATAGGATAATTAGCCAATAATATGGGTGAAATAGACATATATTATAGTGTCATGGTTGCTAAGGCTACCACTAAAACTCTTAGTGATCCCATTTAATCTATGAGGAAAATTCAATGCAATCCACACCTTCGCATAATCCTCAAAAACCTGGATAGAAAAACAAGAAGAACAATTCCACTAAGCCTTTGAAATTTGAACAAGGAGCACCTTAAACCTAAGAAACCCTTCAGGGTGGAACGAAAGAGAAAAAGAAAAAGAAATTATTTCCTTGCAAGATTTGTGGAAATGACCATCTTACTCATGAGCGTCTCTAGATGGATGAGATTGATCATTACTTCTCATAGTAAAGCATTGCTCATCAACTTGTTATCATGGAAAATCCATTTCCGGCCCAACAACAACATATGGTTTCAAACCCTCCACCTCCTCAGCAAGGGGGGGTGGGGGAATCCTTTGAATACCACCTCATCATCCACATAAGATATCTCTATGGTGTAACAACTCATCCACATCGATACTAGAGCACACAATCATGAGAATCCTAATTGTGGTTCTTCCACTTCAAAAATCATGATCCCTATTCATCTTGATATTCCCCTTCACTTAAAAATCCACAATTAATCATTGTGTTGTGACCTCCTAAAGGCGCACTTCATAAGACTACACATAACCCCAAAGCGAAGGCCACTCACAACCATAACATTATTGAGGATCTGGCCCAAGCACTCATTGTTATGTCTACACTCAAAGTTTTTCAAAGTTTACCATAAAATGCCAAGAACTTGTAGTTGCCATTGGTGGAATAGATCCCTTAAATTTGAATCTCATCACCTTCGATCCTACAGCATGGAAACACCATCTTCCACATCATCTATCCTTCTAGATAATAGTTTACGACTTTGAATGACATGTTCATCAAATAGTCTTGGATGAAGGGGAATTTATCTACATTATGTCATCAAAGTGTTGGAAATATCTTGGATCTCCAACCCTGTCACCACCTACATCTATGTTAAAATCCTTTGATGGGCATACCTTGCAACCTCAAGTGATTTTTCCTGCTTTTCCTATTGAGTTTAGGGTTAAAATGATATCAATAGAAGTCGAAGTCATGGGTGGCCCCATTAGATTTCAATCTCTTTCTTAGTAAAATTTGGTTCTGTGCTCTGGAGGTTATTGTCTCATCAGTCTTATGTGTCTTGATGTCCTCCCATCAAGGTAAAATAGTAATGATTGACTAGTTAAACTTTTACAAGCCCAACTTATGTTTCCATGATAGTCAGTCAGTTCCATTTGTAGGAGATTGCCTTTCCACTTTTAAAAGCATTGGAGTAGTGTTGTTCAAAGATTCTTCTTTAATGGGCACATTTCCTGAATCCTTAAGATTCATCAAAATATTCCAACACAATCAACATGATCATGTCTTTCACCTAGGACTCCCATTGGTTCAATGACCCTTGGGTTTTACCTTGTTTATTGGACATCAACATGTATAGCGATCAGATGCCTTTGAGCCCCACCAAACTTTCTTACCATTCTATTCAAATGGAAATTGTTTACTCCAAATCAAGCCTCCCATGTGATGTGGAGCTTGATTATTACTCCTCACCCGCATGGGTTGTTGATAATTTAAGTTCTTGTGACTTCCTCAATAATATGATGCCATTTGATTATTCAATATTATAATCCATGATGATCTATGATCCACCTTGGAAATAACCGCACCATTGATCATCATTCCTCCCTTTTTCAATATATTTGGATGACGACTTACAGCACCTTGTTTCATCTCGAAATGTCAATTGGGCACAATATCACATCATGACACACGAGGTTTTTTCTGAAGGGAACTTAGTGAATATCTCTCAGGTCATTCCCATCAATATTTCTATGAAACTTGGGATTGTGGAAAACATCATGATTGGAGTGGATTGTGCTCCAAATGAGATTGATACCTACATCACCAAAGAATTTTATGATGTTTTTACTTGGTCATGTGAATAAATGCTTGGCATCGACTCCTAGATGTAGATTATGGAATCATTACCTAGGAAGGAGTTAAGCCAATCGGGAAATGGTTATGACTAGATAATCCTTGCAAAGTTCCCACCACTAAGGTGGAAGTTGAAAAATTGCTCAAAGCTAAGTTGATCTATCCATTCCTCTTGACGAAATGGGTTTCCACATCATTTTTGTCACCACAAAATAGGGTACCATTCACATTGGTGTCGATTATATGGACTTAAACAAGGCATGTCCAAAGGATAATTATCCTACCACATTCATTGATCAGATCATCCACAAATGTGCCAACAGTGAGATCTTCTCCTTCGTGGACGGTTTCTCTAGCTATATTCAGATCCAAATCAAACTAGAAGATCAACATAACATGGCTTTGATTTGTCCTTGGGGTACATTAATGTATAGGAAACTATAGTTTGGTCTTAAAAATGTTGGGGCCACCTTAAAACAATCCATGGCTTATGCCTTTCATGACATCAAGTGAATTGTGGAAGAATATTTGGATAACCTTGTTGTCCACTCTCACCTACAGGTTGATCATCTGACGCATTTATGAGTCATCTTTATTCATTTTCGCTACTATAAAATTTGTTAGAATCCCCCAAAATGCATCTTTTGTGTTTTGTGTTTTGTTTTGTTTATTTTTTTGGGAAATTGTTAGGCTTCATTGCATCTAATTATAGGGTCATGGTTGATTCTCTTAAGGGCGAGGAAACTATTAATCTACCTCCACCATGCACTATTAATGAAACTTCTTACATCGATTAATTGCTAATTATGCTAAGACCACAAAGGATTTCACGCATCTTATAAAAAAGGGTACACCATTTGTAAGAGACAACTAACACAATGATTTTTTGATGCCTTAAAAAGGGCCTTGATGTTGGTCCCACTATTGAGCCCTCATGACTACAGTTGGATTTCATTTTATATCTTGCAACTTTTTATTCAACCCTTGGTATTGTTCTTGTCCAAGAGGATGAAGAACACCATGAGCATGCCATCTACTACCTCAACAATGGGTTGGTAGGGGTGAACTTTGGTATCCATACATTGAAAAGTTGGCTTTAGATGTTGCCTTTGTTGTTTAGCAACTTCGACATTACATTCTCTTGTGTAAGAACCATTGTAGTCACTGAATCCAACCCCATAAGACATTTTCCTAGTCAACAGATCATTGGGGGAAAGTATCCAAATGGATAGTTAGCTTGCAATGAATTTGATTTCGAGTTTATTGTTACGAAATCCAAGAAAGCATTGGTCTTCACAAAAATGTTATCTGACCCTCCTCTAGTTAGTTATGGAACAATGGTTACTGATTCATTCCCTGATGAGTCTTGATTTCCCATTAGGTCATTTGACCCATGGTATGGGGATATACTAGTATATCTACATACTCAACTCTTTCAGCTTGAATTGTCCCGTGATGACCATCGATGCATATGCCACAACAACAAACAATACCTCATCCTTGATGATACCCTTTACCGTTGCATGGTTGACTTGTATTACGTTGATAATTAACTCACGATGAAGCCAGACATAACTTAAATGATTACCATGCAGGAGCATGTGGCTATCATCTCTCTTGGTTAGCCACTACTCAAAAAATCCTATGCGTCAAGTATTTTTGACCATTGATCTTCAACAATTGTATGATTGTGGTCCAAAGGTGTCATCCTTGTCAAATTTTCACCTGTAAAATGTGCAATTATCTTACTCCCCTTCATCATGTGTTTGTTGTCAACCCATTTTCCAAATAGGGTATCGATTTCGTACAATGTAAGCCTACCTTAATGAATGGCCCTAACTATGTCATTGTGGTTTTTTACTACTTCACTAAGTGGATTGAGACCATGCCTATCTTCTCAAATGACAATGCCATCACGACTCTTTTTGTATTTAACCACATCATATCTAGGTTTAATGTTTTCAATTAGATTGTGATTGATGTTAGCTCTCACTTTTGCAACAAAATGATGAATGAATTAGTATCCAAGTTGGGGTTCCACCTTTAGAACTCCACTACGTACTAGCCTTAGGCTAACAATCAAGTGCATCAATTGCATCTTGAAAACTTTGATCCAATGCATAGAAGGGAACCATAAGAGTAATTGGCACCTAATTATCTTTTCATCACTTGGCTTATCGAACCTTGGTCAAACCTCCATGGGATATAATCCTTTCCAACTTGTTTGGCGTGGAAGTGGTGTTTCCAATTAAATGTGAAATACCATCGTTGAACTTCTCCCTAATACTCTGGTTTTGGAAGAAAGCCTCCTCTTTTTGGACCAACTAAATGAACAATTTTGTGATGCTACGTTGACCAATAAGGTTCATAAGGAATGAGTCAAAATCCAATATGACAAGTTTGTTCCACTTCCTATGTTTTCTAAAGATGACTTGGTCTTGGTCTATTATTAGGAACACGAAAAACTAGGAGCAAGAAAGTTAGAATCCCTTTGGTAGGGTCCCTACATCATTAAACATGTGTTAAAGAAAGGGGCATATCTGTTAGTCGACTATGATGTAAACATCCTTCCTACGCCTCACAACAAGATCTATCTAAATAAATATTATGCCTACGCCATCAGGCGTGGTTTTTTGTACATATGTATTTAGTATATGATGATGATCTCATTTTGCTTGTGTGATACATTTTGATTCCTTATTATCATATTTGGCACTTGGTTTGTAGATGTTTGTATCCGTGTAGATCTATTCTAGATATGTTGATGGTGCCATCCATAGTTCCCAAGACATTGCTTCTGTTGCTTGGGTAATCTTCTCAGTTAATGAAAAACTTGTGATTTCAGCGGGCATCTTTTTAGGTCTTGCTACAAACAATATTGTGGAATATAGTGTTGTCATAAAACTCTTAATCGAGGCCATAGCTCTAGGTTTCTATTAGTTGGTGGTCAATCTAGAGTCTAAGATCATGGTAGCATAGATGAATCGTGCCTACCATGTTAGGAATTCTATGATGAATCGTGCTCTAGGCCATAGCTTAGGAATCAATCTAGATAAGTGGTATAGATTTGTCGATATCTTAGGATACATATTCTCAAGCATTCATTTGAATACATTACATATCAACATGTCCTTAGGAGTTCTAATACATTAGCTAATTCGTTGGCTAACTATGTGTTAGAATGGCATCTGTCACACTTATAAAACCAAGTAAAGGGAACATGAATGTACATAAACAACATGGGACCATTTGCATCACAAATGTAAACATCCATCAGTAACAAGCAA
Organism: Pinus tabuliformis; assembly: GCA_031772625.1. NCBI lineage: Eukaryota > Viridiplantae > Streptophyta > Pinopsida > Pinales > Pinaceae > Pinus > Pinus tabuliformis. Next base: position 817,159,032 of record CM062810.1, on the reverse strand, counting down.
AAACACATATGTATATACATATAACATAATTTGTGTATATCATCATAAAATATATAAAATTGGTATAGTGCCAAAATTGGGCATGCAGACCCAGGCTCATAAAACCATGACTACAACACTTATGTCTGAAAGTTTCCCAAAGAGAGTACATTTAATAAGTATCATATGACTACTCCTCATCTAACTTTTGGTGAGCCTAGTAACAAACAAACATGTTGGCCGACACACCCATAGTGTGCCACTACATGTGTCGCAGAACATCCTTTAGTAGAGTATAAGGTACACCCATGGTGAGGCTCTCCAAGTTTCATTGCACCTACCTCAACTCATTGTTGTCGTCATCCTGATCCTGGTCTGAATCCTCATGCTCCACTAGTGGCTCGACCTCTCTCACTGCTCCTCAACGTATATACAAAGACTCTCTCTTAAGTTTCTATGGTGTAACATCTGTATCAAAAAACAAGTTACCAATTAGTGCACTATACCACCAAAAATATTTAAAAAAATCCCAAAAATAAATAAAAATAAAAAAACATAAAAAGCATAAAACACATCTATTTACCTAGGAAAATCCCAAAAATACATAAAAATTAAAAAACACAAAAGCATAAAAACACATCTACTCACCAAGTCTTCCCACTGCTCGCTAGGGGAAAAAATTATGTTTCGATCATGGATAAAACTAGTCCCTGCATATGTATAGTCGTTGATCACTATCAACTGCTTATCAAACCAATTAAAATAATCCAAGTCACATGCTTGTGTCTATGCACCTCCCACCAACCTAGCCATCATCTTGGTCCACCAATTCATCAAGGGCTTAGTCTTCTTTGGCCATGGTGTCAATATTTGTGGCTATAACAACAACGACAGGTCAAAGAAGAATGACATTGTGATGCTTCAGTATCCAGACAAACTTTATTTTCCAATCCTACACTTGGTTAATTGTTCCTTTAGGTTTTCCCGCAAACCCTCGCACTAATTGAACATTGTAGGGGCCATGCACTATACTGCAATGTCAATTTAACTTTTTGAAGCCAAGAGTGGACTCGAAGAACCTGCCACCTAAGTCATAGTTGACCCCTCATACTCTGAGTAGCAAAAGATTTCAAAAGACCACAATTGGGTAAGGAATCAAGTGTCCCTAGGTCTGCTATGGAAACCACATCATTAGTGTCATGTTACCTTTCCCTCCACTCAATCATGATGTAAACCTTGCAAAACCCATGAAGAAAACATCAGTAACTATCCATACACCAAAAAATAGGAGCCAAGCCTTGCTTAAACTGAGCTATATCTGCAAAAATTAGGCTCCAACGCTCTAGTCCTGGCTTAAGGGAGAGTCACAATACTTTGTTTCCTTCACGGGGGAGCATTGAAAAACCCTTCAACTCTCCTTTTGTCTTGTGACAGAGTGTTGGAGTGCATTTGAGTTGAAAAGGAGATGCTCATCACCCATTTTTCAGCGGCACTTCAACTCTCTCTTTGGCCGATGACATAGTGTCAAAGCACATTCGACTTGAAAAGGGGCTCCCCATCACCCAATTTTTAGGGAAATGCAAAGTAAAAAGATATCAAATGAAAGAGGAGGCCAGGAGCTCTAATTTGGTGGTGATGAAATCGAGTTTGGTGGTCTGACGCTCTGCGGATCTAAAAAAAATCGATAGGAAGAAGAATTCTCCAAAATTTGCTTCCTTTCAAGTAAAACAAGAACACAATGGTCAAAATTGTCCCCTTTTTTCTCGGAGAAATAGTCATAAAATGTAACTCTCCCTCCCACCCCCTTGTACTATATTGAGTTGTGGGAGGTGTTACTTATGACTTAACCCAACCTCCTAAGTTTGTTAAGAAGAGGGAGTTACAAAAGTCCTTCTTTTATAGATTTTTGCAGAATTAATTTTGATATTGCCATCATGCATGACTCGTCAAGAGCTTTTAGGTGATATAAATTATATCTCAATCTGACTCCTGGATTGAAATTTATGCTTAGATGAAGTTTGGCCTAACAAAGAAAAGTCCAAATCATCAAGTTGACCATGTGGTGCCCATGTGGCTTCCAATTAACCCTAAAAAGTTAGTATAAAAGGGATCCGCCAAGTTAATTCCATGTCACGTCGCTTAGTGGTATCACTATCATCGACGTTCAGCATGAGAAAAAGATCTAGCGGTGGGTGACGAGCAGTGGCAAGGTTTCACACTAGAACCTTGGATGGGTCAGAGCCTAGCTTCTAACTCTACCTCCCCTTTGTTCCAAATTGTACTCGTCGATGTCCAAGGTTTGAGTGTAGGGCCCACTCCCAAGCCATGTCACCTCAACCATGTCATATTGGCATCAATTCCTAGTGTTGGAAGTCCTCCCCTTACACATATAAGTTTGTGGCTGGTGGCTACCTCCACAAAATTTCTTCGAAGTCCGAAGGACTAACCATAAGGTAGGGTTCCAATGGTGAGGTTATGCCATCATTTTTTCAGTGTCATATTTTATGTTACGTATATTTTTATATATGTATGCGAATCATTCTGCCTCAAACTTTGATGAAATGAGCAAGCTTCTAAGAATTCCATAAGCAAAAAGGGAGCATATATTGAAATTCCATTTCTTTGTATGGTAACCAACATAAGGCACGAGGTATCGAACCCTTAACTTCCATATATACACAAAAGAAGGAGTGACCGTCCATATTGTCATATTTCTATGTATCATTGAAAAATGGTCCGAGGTCCTGAAAAACCTCAAACACCACCACCCCTTGCAGTTTACTTAAACTAAAACATCAATCAGCTGAAAACACACATAACTGCATGAGACGAATTACAATTCATCTACCACTCTGTACCATTATGAAAATGCTAAGCTATTACTTATAGAGAAAGATATTCATGTAAAGAAATGGAAAACAAAGGACATGTGATTTAATACTTCCATTATGAACATAATATTAACATGTATAACCCGATATTTTATTTATATTATACACATACAAGACAGTTGCAATTTGCAAGTATGGAAGAAATCACCATGATTCAAGCATTCAACACAACTGTAAACATGTAAGGAATATTATCAATCCCAATCTTAACTATGAAATTTAGACTGGCAAATATAAATAATTAAGATGCTCTTCAACTCATGAACATGGCAGTAATTACATAGTTCAAGCATTCCTTCATGAGCACTCAAGACCATGCATTAGTTAATAATCACAACAACAAACATACATGACTTGAAATAATAATATGCAGAGACCAATTTTAGTTATTTGAGTGTATCAAAATAGTTGACAACGGAAGGAGGGATTTCCACTCTTCATCTAACCATAGGTCAGCTACATAGTATTCTCTCTTGGAGCTAACCACCCCCGAGCCAGCTCTAGAGTATGAAGGGATTCTTTTGCATAGGGGAATTTCACACCAATGGATTAGTCAAACTCTCAAGAGATGGAATCCAACAGCTCAAAGACTTTGGACGAACTCATTAGCAAGCGATCATGTAGCGACAAGACTGGTCTTGGTTACAAAGAAAAAAATAAAAAAGGAGTCAAGTCATTCTATGACAACTAAAGAAGATGGATATGCAAAATCTACCAAGCACGTAGATCTCCCAGCAGATCGAGGGATCAAGACTCGCAGGAAGAACCTTGGAAGACAATTCCTTGAAGAGGATTTCCTCCGAGGTATCAACCTATCTTTTATGGTCACTGTTATTCTGTGTAAGGTTTGGACATAGAGCTTCATAATGCTCCATGTATGTTTGGAATGAATATAATTCCAAGAGATCTCTCAAAAATGGATATTCCAAAACTCAACATAATATCCACAAATTTGATCATTTGAGAGATGATGTCGAATTTTACAAATGTAACAGTTTTGGACATATGGCTAGGGATTGTGAAGTTCCAGAAAGGTACAATTATTATCGACAAAACCCTAGAAGCAAATTTGCAAGATCACGAGATAAACACCAAACAAATCTTCTATGAATAACATCAAATGTTACAAATGTCATAACTATGGACACATAGCTCGTAACTGTAGGTACAAGATGGAATCAACCATGAATGAAAAGCTTGACGACGAGAATAAGAAGGTTTGGAAAGGAAAACAAGTACAAGATGACCAAGAAAAGCAAGAAGGCAATGAGGTCCCAACAGTTATGTTTTCACGATTTGTAACAAATTGTGAGGAATCAACAACTACTTCGGTTAATGAATCGAGTCAAGATGATCCTTTAAATGACACATTATTCTAAATAATTCAACTTATCAACTCCTAGAGATTTGAAGATGAGGAGTCTATGCAACAGTATATGACACAAGCCTATGATTGACAGACAGGTAGTTTGAACAATATGGCAGTTTCATTACATGTTCAGGGGGAGAATAATAGTTGATGTATTATAGATTCAAGAAAGGAAGCGCTGACAAGCAACCTCTATGTGAAAGTGGATCAAGAAAATCTAACAATTCTCGAGATATCTCAGCAGGATAAAGGAATATTCATATATCAAATCAAGTACATCAAGGAAATGCTCAATAAATTCAAGATGGAAGATTACAAGTCTATCCATACCCCCATGGTAGTAGGTTACAAGAAGATTCGTCAACGGATGTGGACCAAAGGTTGTATAGATCCATGATAGTCTCCCTGCCAGATGTGATGCAGATAGTTGGACAAGTAGCAAGATTCCAAGCAGCACCAAAAGAATCTCATATTATTGCCGTCAAAAGAATTTTTTGATATATTAAGGGCACAATGGAAATATGGTCTATGGTATCCCAAAGGAAATAATCTAGTTATCCAAGCTTATACAGATGCAGAATGGGCAGGAAGTGTTGATGATTATAAGAGTACCAGTGGAGCAACATTCTATTTAGGTGGTTGTCTTGTTTCATGGTTAAGTAAAAAGCAGTCTTCAATCTCGTTATCCACAACAGAAGCAGAATATATCACGGCAACAACTTGTTGTACACAAGTTCTCTGGATGAAGCAAACTTTGCAAGATCTTCAAGTCAAGTTTGATGAGCATATTCCCATATTTTGCGATAACACCAGTGCCATCAGTATCTCCAAGAATCCTGTGATGCATTCCAAAACGAAGCACATTCTGATTAAATATCATTTCGTTAAAGAGCAGGTCACCGACAAGAATATCAAGCTTGAATATATTGGCACAAAGGAACAAATTACTGACATCTTTAACAAACCATTACCTTGTGAAGCATTTGAGTATCTTCGCCAAAAGCTTGGGATTCTCCCAAGTTTTCATTGGACTCTTTCTCTTATCTACTCAAGTAGAAAGGGGGAGTGGAGGTGTGTACAAGTCCGCAGGATGGCTGTTTGTCAAGGGGAGTTACCCTTTGCCATTGATGACAAAGGGGGAGAGAAGGCAGTAGGAAGAGGTGTCATGATTGTAGGGGGAGTACTTGTGTTGCCATCAATGCCAAAGGGGGAGATTGTTGATTAGTGGTTGTCATTGATGTCAACCTAAGAAGCACCAAGGGCTACCCCGCTATTGCAAGTCAATTTTGACATGAAAACTCATATTATTTTGCGTCAAATATCTTCTCAATGGATTCTACTCGTCGATATGTTTCCATTGATATATGGTACGCCTCCCAGTTCTTCACGGTTTGAGAGTTATTTGTGTTTGAAGTTAGTAACCCCAGTTAGTGGGCTAAAACCCTATGGGGTTGTGGCATGGCACTCATAATTTGTTATGGTCATTGAATAGTCAATAATTAATAATATTTTTTTGCTCCTAAAATCCCTCCAATGTTCACTTGTTGAGGACCCTCTCAACTCAAGACATTCATATAAATAATGGCCCTCATATCCTCTTCTTGCAGGGATTTTGTGTTCTTTTATTTACTGTTATTACTGCATAAGAATTAATAATAATTGAATATTAGCTAATGCTCTGAAAAGATTTAAAAGTGCTAATTGCTAAGGAACACTGATTCACCCCTCCCCCTCAGTATTTTCCAACAAATTTAACAACCAATTGGAAAGCACCAAGTGGTGTATTTAATTTTTCGGTAGACACTAAGTGGTTTAACAGACAAGGCAAGCAATTGGAGGTTAAGTTTTCAATCCTTCAACTACATATTGGAAACATGCACTCACACAATGGTTTAAGTGGCCTCAAAAATAGTAATGGTAGTTAAAACCCAAGGTGAGAGGGTGTAGGATCAAGGTCACAAAACCTCAAAACTTAGAGGGATAAGGGAAATCCAAGTCCATCGAAGACTTATATAGTAAAAATGTTTGGCATCTGATTTCTATTCCAAGCATCCAATAAAAGAACCTCAAACTCATTTATGTTGTGCACATATATAGAACTTCCTCTTTGTATATTCACACAACCAGGAGATATAAAAACCTTAGCTCTTCGATGTCTTCACCTCACATGTTGTCTCTTCGATTTTTGAAAGGAACAAATGAGAATGGGCACCACCTATCCTTCCACCACCCCAATCCAATCGCATAATGGTTGCCAATAGCTTTGTCAACTCAATTCAACCCCAATTATATCACATTAAACCTGTCAAACAATGGCTTCTCTTGACTACAAGTGATTATTACATCTAATTCAGCAGCATATGGGTCACGGATTTTCAAACCATGTGGGAAAGCAAGTGACTTCAAGCATTAAAGCATCTTTAAACAAAACCGATGAGCAAGCAAGCTTCCCTCATACCAAGGATCCATAAGGTTGTTCCTTCTTCAACTGTGTTAATTGATTAATTTTTATTAATAATTTCCAGATATTTAATCAAAGGTTTGGCTATTTATGCTTTTACACGTTCGTGTTACAATCACAATTGTCATTACAAAATAGCAGGGGTAACATGAGGGATGTTACAAACCCCACCCCCTTAATGGAACATTGTCATCGATGTCCTATAAAAGAGAACATAATCTATAACTAAGCTTTATAGATATAGCTCTTACATCAGTTGCATTCTCCATGTCTTGAATCGTCATATCTAGCCAGGACATTAATTGTCCTCAAAACTTCTGCAAAGAACAAACTCAACTCATTGCTTCTTGAGACACACCTAATGCATTTCTAATCTAATGAGTATACACATGACTCTTGAAAAAAAATTACTCCAGTTTTCCTCTTCCTTGTAGTCACACACCTTCCTAGTTCAGACATCCCCTTCTTTGCTTCCTTAGTTCCTCAGGAAATATGTCTCTTGGAAAGACTTCCTCACACAATAATTCTTGATGGAGTCCCACAACCAAGGCATCCCTCTAACTTTCTCTAATAACACAAAACATTTGTCACAACATACCTCATGGCAATCAATGCATATCACAAGGTTCCAATGTCATCACAATGGCCTAGTCTCTAAGGCTTTAACTCCACCATGCTTCAATTGCACCGCTCTTATATTACCATGTTTATACCACTCTGATATTACTTGTAATCAAAATCATATCTTTGTGATGGATAGTTGAGCATCTCACCTATATCATAAAAATACAATTCTTATGAGATTAACCATAAAAGCTTTAAATCAAATTAAACCACAATTTCAACAACAATTTCCTTAAACTGATACTTATCTTTATGGTTACTATTTTCTTCCTTTGTCTTCATAGATAATGAGTCAAGCTCCACATTACCGAATAAGCTTTGTCTTTACCGAACAAGCATCATTGTGCTCACATCCCAGTAAGTGTGGGACATATTTCTTCTCCCATCAACTACTCACTTTTCCAGGCCTAGGGAAACCCGATTTTGAGTAGTCTACTTGTCCAAAAGTTTTCTAGCAAGGGCCCCCATCAGCTACTCACCCATTTGAGCCCAAACAACCCCCATTTCGAGCGATCTACTTGTCTAGGGGGTTTTCTTTCATAGGTTAATCATTAGATTCTTACAACCAAGTGTCGATATCACATACTCTAACTTAATGTGCATGGAGTATTATGGCCAAGTAACAGTTTGGTGTGCTCCACTGCATTGCTTAGGAAGTCTTATAATCAAGGTATCAGTTATGGCTTTTTCCAATGAAGTAAAAAAAGTGTCATAGGTTTTTCATGTCCCCACAACAATCTTCTTCCTGAGCTCCATGCTCCATCATTTCACCTATGTCACAACATTTAATTTCCATGAGATATACTCAAAATTTTCAAACTAGAAATTTTAATTGCCCAACTTTACTTCATTCAGAAGCCAGATCTCATAAGCATGAGAGTTGTATTCATCTTGTTGGGCTCTCTTGCAAGTGGTGTTATTCTTTCATGGTGGCTTCTATATCATACCCGATTCCAACAATTTACCTTCTATCTGATTTTTCAGTCAACCAAACCATTGTCAATACTCATTTATACATTCTTTTCATTTCAAGAATTCACAACATTCTAAAGTGATCTCAAAACTATTGCACAAATAATAGTTATATCATTCTATCTGATTTCAATTAGATTGAAATGAAACTATCATGGCATCATATGTGTGCATCAAATTCATTCTAAGTGATTTATAATACAATTAAAATTTATTTCAGCAACCCAATGAATCAGAAATGAGAAATGCATATATTGAATTCATGAGTGATTTAGCTCTCTATTTTGTTTTGCAAGTGTTAGTAAGTCATTTCCATCTTTCGTACAGAAGCATACTTGCCTCAACCATACCCCTTCCTTGGCACCCATACAATACATGCATTAATTTTAAAACAACGGATATCAAATTTAATTGAAAGGAATTCTTACCCAATTCCTTTTCTTTGCCTTTTTACCTTGGATTATTGCTTGCCTCACTTACTTGGTTCCCACTACCAACACTTTTAGTTGAAGCCTTTTGAAATAGTCTAGCTGGTTTGGAGCATATTTGTTGTTGAAACATTCGACAATTCCTGAAATTATCTCAACTTCACATATTATTCACAACTCTATCAATTCAGTTGTTTACAAGTTTTGATGAAACTCTCATAAAAGAATTTTAGCTATGTATCCAATTCAAGCATGTTTTCATCCATGCTCCCAAGCCTATTCATATTCATTTTAATGAGCCTGTGAAATACATGCACACATTCCATGCCATTCATATGCTATTATTTTTAGGGACAACTTTTAACCTCTATTATTTTTAAATATTCATTCACACAAAAAATGTCAAGAGTATAAACATAAGCACATTAATAGTGTGTTAACGGTGCTAGACATGCCAACATGTCAGGGGGTCTCCCCGGTAAGAAGTCCCAAATAGACCTCAAACTGTTTGGAGTAAGAGTCCTAGTAGTGGGTGGTACAGTATTGCCTTGACTGCAGTTGCGCGTAAAGGTAAGTAAGATGTCCTTGTTGGTAGCAAGGGTGTGACCTTGCAGCAAGTCAAGGAAGGTGCATGAAAGGCTCTAACACATGGAAGGGGGGAAGAGTGCGCCCCTTAGAAACCTGTGATAGCATGCAGCTTGAAAGGGAACACACGAGAAGAAAGACATCACGAGATGGAAAGCAAGATAGTTGATGATCCAAAGTGATGGATTATATCAACAACACACTTCGATAAGATTCATACAAACACATACAAAATAATCCATACATACATGCGTAAGTAACAACTACATACATTATTAAAGTAACCAGGATAGCCCAATTACAATAACAACATATGCATGAAACGTGCTGACTCTGTTATATTAAAAGAGTGAAAGATCCAATCATACATACAACCATGACAACCACTAGCCCTGATAGTGGAACATTACAGTCACTGCTGCCTGCTCCTCCAAACATATGTACTAGCTCTGCACTGTGGAGAAGCCAAGGCTCGTTACAATACACTCCAAGCTTTCTTTAAGTTATCCTATAGTAATATTGGCCCCCAAAAGCCTGTACAATGAGTTATAAGGTTCTATAAATAGAAAAGGGTGGGGTGACCCTTCACATTTCCCTTTGTGACTCTTCACCTACCCTCATTACTCTTCAACTACTTCATGATTGTTACATTCTAATATTGACACTTGGTCTTTCAGTTTTACAACATGTTTACATTACAATATGCACATGTACCCATGTGAGACAAAAATAAGCTTGAGTAAGCCGTGCAAGGCATCACTAAGACGCGGACAGTTGTGGGAAGACTAACCCTTCGACATCCTCGCGTTGATCGACGGTGGTGAACTAATGCCAAGTTTGGTAGTCTGCTATAGTGTCTGCGTGCTTCATGGCGACATCCTTTTGAAAGCGAACTCTTGCCTTCGTTACATCCGGGTACAAGTGCATCATATCCTTGAGTGCAACCAGACCAACAACATACTGGTGCATAGTGTCTGTGCTCATCTGCGAGTCTATGTGGTGGCTATGTGCATCAAATGATCAAAGTACATGTCTAGCTCCAGTCGGATTTGGTTCTTTGTCTTCGCCTTGGTGAGTGTTCCAATGGATGGGATCATATGCATGCGCACAATGGCATCTATACTCCTAAACACCCGTGCATGTGAAGCCTGCAAGTTGGTGATGAGCTGCGGGAATTCCTCATAGTTTCGGATCTGACTCCGGATGTGTGCCTTCAACTCTACTGCTTTTGGCTTCATCATATTTGGCAAGTGCAATGGGGATCCTTTGTACCTCATTGTCCATATTTTCATGTGGTTGACAATAGTGTGTAATTCTGACAAGATGCATGCTCTCCTAGCACAACGCTGCTACCAACGGTTGAGATGGACAACTAACTTATGCATGGTGACGAATATGAAGTACAGCTTCTGCATCACTGTCTCGAGAGATGATACTTCATCTAGTATCACTCTCCTCAACTCTGCTCTAGCGATGTTGTAACTTGCTCTCATCCATGCGTGGCCGCTTGTAGCTCCTTAGCCATGCACTCGTTCTCGGCTATTAAGAATATAAAACTCAAGCCGGTGGCTTTGGCATATGCTCTTGTAGCATCGGCCAATGCAGCTAGATGTATGTGCACATCAGACACAATCACTCTCTCTTCAAACTGTGCAGGAGATGCATGGACATCCGGAGTGGACACCCTGCACGACTGCACAACTCTGTGTTGTGACTCGTCGAAAGATATGTTATGCATCTCTACTTCCAGATTGTCTTCAGGGATTTCAGTGTCTCCTTGATCACTTGGGACTTGCTCTGCTTCCGGATATGGTGAGGCCAGTGGGGTGACCTCTTGGTTCTAAGGTATGAGGTCAATGTCCTGATCTAACTCAGGCTAAACCATATCCGTGTCCATCTGCTCTAGCATATGTTCAATCTCCCGAGAAAAGTCCTACTCCTGCAATTACTCACCCTGTCTGCTATGTGCCAGTTGTTCGAAGGAATCAATCACTTGTATGGGCATAGTTTCAACAATATGTGCATGTTATGCCTCCTTTTGTTTCTATTCTTGTTGCACTTCCTTCTTTCTTTTGCACAACTCTTTTTCTTCCATGAGTTGTTGGTTCAACTCCTGCAACTTCGTCTCTAGTTCCTCTAGTTTCTGCTTCTCTCTTTTCCTTTGTGCGATCCTCTTGTCGCGTCGTCACATCTTCTCCTCGATCTCCAAAGTTGCTTTCAACACAAGTGGATATGCTTTGAACTTGCAGCTTTGCTCCGCCTCTACGCTGTATGCAACCTTCCTCTTGCCTTTATCAAGTGTAGGTATGCTGTCCTCTGCTGCTGCTTATGATGTTGCTCTATGAGATGCTGCTACCTTCTTCTTTTCTAACCACTATACAACTATGCTAGCCGGTTCATTGACCCTTGAGAAGCGATAATAGTATCTCCATGGGTCTTCCTTAGGCCAATGACACGCCAAGTGGATCCAAGGATGATGCACTCTCACACATTGGTCCTTCACTAAGCAATGCGGGTCATACAGATTGAAACTTTTGGTGCCGAAGGTGAATCTCTTGAATTCCTTCGTCTCGGCCTTAGCATGTTTGAGATTCTGGACCTCATACAACCTATTATGAAACCAACGCACAAAAGATAGAAAAGATAGATCAACACCCTAGAAATAAGCCTCTTCGAGGGGCAACCTCCTTTACATTACACAAATGAACAATGCTTGGATGATACAAATGAAAATACCTCCTTTCTATATATAGGAGTCTAAGGGGTCATAATATAGTCAGAGCCGACATAACAATAATAATGTAAGGGCATAATAATAACAATAGTGGGCTTCTATTAGGCACAACAGTAACAATATGGGGACTACATGGGTACAACAATATAGTAAGGGGGGTTACACTAGTAGTATAGGGGCATAACATGCCCCTCTCCTTCAAAAAGTGTTGTCCTCAATGCTTGAGTAGTTCTTGATGCTTCTGTATAAAATTCTTGTCCTTCCATGTGGAATCTTCAACGGGTAAGTTCTTCCACTTGATGAGATACTTTGAAATTGATCGATTTCGTAGCTGTCGGGTTCTTGTTTCTGTGACTGCTCCCGATTCCAATATGATTTTTCCTTCCTCTTCAATTTCTGGAAATATTTTTTGAATTGGGATCTTTTGCAACTTTTGAATAAGTGGCCATACTTCTTCGTCCTTCTTCCATTCATCCCTTGCTTCATTTATCCAATCTGGTTGGATAATAGAAATAGCACAAAACAATGCTTCCACATCCTCATCCTTTCTTGAGAGTGCGTCTGCAACAAAATTTTGCTTTCATTTTCGATAGATGATGTCAAAGTCATAACCCAACATATTTGTGACACATTTTTCTATTCTTCTAAAGATAATAGTTGTTCTAAAAAGTATTTAACACTATCATGATCCATTTTTACCTTGAAGTGTCTTCCCATTCGGTAAGGTCGCCATTTCGTAAGTGCATGTAGTATTGCCAACATTTCCTTCTCATAAATAGCTTACTTGAGATGTAGCAGTAAAAATACCCAATCACCTACATCAAAACATTTTTCACTACGATGTTGATCTACCTGTTGTTTCATTCGATTTTGCACCAAAGTGGCGTTATCCTTTAAAAGTTGGAGAAATTGTTGTTGATGCTCGATGTGATCTTTCACTGCTTGAACCTTTTTCTTCTTGATATGTCCTTCTATCTTTAGAGTTTGAGGAGTGGTAATTTCTTCCAATCCTTTACAAGATATGGTTGGATTCATTTCTTGATGCGATGTGATCTTTCACTTCTTGAACATTTTTCTTCTTGATATGTCCCTCTATCTTGATAGTTTGAGGAGTGGTAATTCTGACCAATGAATTACAAGATATGGTTGTATTCATTTCTTTTTTCTCGATGTGATCTTTCACTTCTTGCACCTTTTTCTTCTTGATATGTCCTTCTATCTTGAGAGTTTGAGGAGTGGTAATTCTTCCCAATGCTTTACAAGATATGGTTTGATTCATTTCTTCTTTCTCTGGGGTTGGGTCCTGGCGTATATCCTCTTCTTTTGATGTTTCTTGATCATTTTCTTCCTACTCTTCATACTCTATGTAAAATAATTTCTTCTCAGCACACTTATGACCTTTAGTGCATTTGCTATCACAATTGTAACAAAGCCCTTTTTCTCTTTTTTCTTCCAATTGTTGTGGTGTAACCCTTATAGGTTGTGGAAGGCTAGGAGAAACAAAACTTCCATCTTTATAGTTGTGAGGGGTAGACTTGATTGTTGCCATAATTTTACTTTCCACAATGTAACAAAGCCCTTTTACTCTTTCCAATTGTTGTGGTGTTGCTCTAAAGAAGGTGTTTCTCTTTGTATCCTCATAATGTGCTATCATTTCCTTCGTGAAAATTGACCACATAACAAGTTGTTTATGAGAGCAAAGCCCTTTATACCATAAAAATTGATCCGGTTCTAAATATGAAGATGCAATGACCTTTTGTAACAGTGGTACACCATGTAGATCAAAATATTGCTCCATTTGATGTATCCAATTTACCGGATCCTTGCCATCAAACTTCCTCATATCACATTTTCTTGATTTTAGGAGCTCGATATTGAAATGACTATAACTCTGTAATTTCAGCTCTTCCAGTTCTGAAATTGCAACCTATAGTAGCCCTATGCGTCCTCTTTCTAATGCCACCAGTTTGATCCAAATTGGATTCTCCAAGGAAGAGTTATGCCAAATCTCCCAAGATGACCTGATTATAGACCTTTCCAAAAGAGCTAACTTGAATGAAGTGCCACATGTCACTATTTCGACCTTTGGCTCCAAAAAATATATATAAGAAACTACAGTCCATCCTCTTTCTGTACCTTCGTACAAAATTTCAATCCGATGCTCAGAGAGAAAGTTATGATGATTTTCCCCAGGTAACCTGTTTGGAATGTAATTCAGGAGTCTCCAAAAAGACCAAATTCCTCAGATCATATCTCCGCAAATATAGTGCAAAAAGCTATGAAATTCAAATCCGAGGTTTAGTGCGATTTCATCTCAAATGGGTTCTTTTTTTCGCTTCTGAAACGTCGCAAAAAAAAAGTTATAGCGAAAATTCCACGATGACCTATTAGGAGCAACGAAACCCTAGAATCCAAAGCTTTGATACCAAATGTTATGAAACCAACTCACAAAAGATAGAAAAGATAGATCAACGCCTTAGAAATAAGCCTCTTCGAGGGGGCAACCTCCTTTACATTACACAAATGAACAATTCTTGGATGATACAAATGAAAATACCTCCTTTATATATATAGGAGTCTAAGGGGTCATAATATAATTAGAGCCGACATAACAATAATAATGTAAGGGCATAATAATAACAATAGTGGGCTTCTATGGGGCATAATAGTAACAATATGGGGACTACAAGGGTACAACAATATAATAAATGGGGTTACACTAGTAGTATAGGGGCCTAACATAACTCGATCTGCAAAGAAAGAGTCGACAAAGGTGTCTTCTTCTTCCTATGCAGTCTAGCTGAAAACCCTGCCGAGATGTGATATGACATTTCTTCCATGATGAGATAATTGATGGAAAACTTCGGTAAAACATGCAGAACCTTCTCCGCGTTGTCCATCCATATGAAGGTGCCAAGGGGTGAGGCATACCAATCTTCTATGTCAATTAATGCCTCCATCGTTGCCTGTGACATGAAAGGTAGATCTTGCTCAAAGATCATCATCTATACTGAGGTGACGAAGTGGTCTGATAGTTGTATGATAACTCCATGGAAGTTGCATTCAGAGATCAAACTGCAATAAGTGTGCCCAGAGGTTTCTGAAGGTGTCCATGCCCAACCTAAGCCTAGGAAGTGTTGACGGGCATATATTGCATCAAGTATGTAAGTAGACATGAATAGCTTCACTTCTTGACCCTTGGACAGATGCCGGGCTTCTGTTACTTGTTCCTTCAAGAGGGCCAAAATGTTGGACCAATTGAAAGGTCTTCCTTTGCTCGCTAGTTGATCCAACACAATCACCCAACTCTACGAGAAGGTTTTCGTGCTCTCTTGGCCGTATAAGCGGCATGCGAAGATGACGAAGAGTTGATATGCCTTCCACAGTATCCTTGTCTTGTACACTTGGTTCGGTGTTGTCCATAAATTAGACGACTCTTTCACGTAGCTCTTCAAGATGTCTCTTGAGTTTGCACTGTTGTTGGGTCTGGTGAAGAGTGTATCCATTGTGATCACCGGTTGCGGCAAGTGATACATCTCCTGAAAGTCCTTTGCCCTGAAGGTAGCAAGTTGTGTTCTATTGACACTACTCAACACCATTGTCTCTATATTAGTATGCGAGACAATCCAGTGGATCATGTCCGTGCATGGAAACGCGGGATACCTGCATCCAATCCGGTACAAGCCAAAATTCTGTATGTTGACATAGACCTTTCAATCTTCCAGATTCTCCTCAAATGTGCCTAAAAAGGTGTCAATGATGTCATTCAATTTCATCTTGATCTCCTTGTTTATGAATAACTTAGTGTCTTCATAGATGGGTAAGCTCATAGACACTTGCTCAATTGCATCTCCAGTTGCGTTCTCAACGGTGTCCTTTGACCTTGCTCCATTAGAATCCATTGTACCTGTACTGCTGAGAGACAGACAAACACTTGTGATACTTGGAGACAGAGAAACACTCATGGAAAGCATAATGTCAGTTGAAAACCAAAATCAACTTGAGGACTAACATGCAACACACCTGGGTGACTAACCGGGATTTTTGCTCAATTTTCACCAGGGTTGGGAGACTGACTGCTAGAATTGCGCATAACACAGCCTGGACTGTTAGTGGGCTGATTGACTATTGAAATTACGCAGAGCACTGTCCAGCTTGGCTTTCTAAGGACTGAAACTGCACAATGTGTTGTTTCAGTCAGCAATGACTGCAACCCAGTCAAATGCATCTGCGCAATTCCGGGGGCTAGTAGGGCACTGCCTCTTAGAATTGCGCAGAGAAATCATGGAGGCCAGTGTTGGGAAAGCTATGTGCAATTTCTGGGAGGAAGGTAGAGCCTTCACTCTCAGAAATGTGTAGTGCAAGCGGGGTAAGGCAAGGTTCGGGCCAAGGTAGCCCGGACCCGTCGATGGGCTACTGAGAACATGTAAAGGTTGAATGCATGTGAAAAGCTAAGTGTAGACAAGAGTGAATGATCATGCATGAAAACAATGAGTCCAAGACTCAGAAACAGGAAAACGATTAAGTGTGTGAAGCGAGTCGCCGTAATGAAGATCGTTAGTGTAGAAATAGTGTCATGCATGTGACAACAGTGGGATGCAATGAAAAACTGAAACAATGCTTCTACAAGATAACATGCATTAAAACGATAACAAGTGTTCAACAAAACCAAGCAAACATGACTCACACAAATGGAAATACAAAAAGTGACAGAAAAGTAGCAAAAGACATGAAAAGAGGACTTATCTAGAAAAAGTTGAGTTGAGTGTGCCAAATGCTCCTAGATGCGATGTGGGATGCCAGTGCTCCAAGATCAAAGTGAAGAATGAGATCTGAAGCGTCGAATAAGTAAGTTTGATAAGATCGAGGCTTGTGACACACATGCCACAAAACTAGGAAAAAGTGACACTTGGCGGGAGGTTTCTAAAACAATTTTTGCATGTAACCTTCAGCTGCTAAAAATGGATCCCTAAAATATAGGGATACTCTTTTATTTTTTGCTTTTTTCTTTTTTGGGAAAATCATCCCATGCATGCAAATAAAGTTTGCTCAGTCCTGGAGGGAACCAGTCAACTTGGGAGCACATGCAACGGATTACAAGCCTTGAAGTGACTTCTACGTAGTTTCTGGGCTGAGGTGGTCTAGTTTTCCCTGAGGCTCTGCATAATTTTTGGACTAAAGCCTTGGTTGTCAGCTAGAATTGTGCAATTTTTGAGAGAAAGCCTAGTGATGGGTTGCACTTCATAATTTCTAGAAGGAAAGTTGCCTGCTTGCTCTGCGCATTTCTGGAGAGCAGTAGGTTGCCTTGATGGTCTGTGCAATTCTGGAGAGGAAGTTTGGTTCCCCTTCGGTTCTGCGGGTTTTTTCAAGTGAGTACAACAGCTTGAAAATGACGAATTTCTAGGATGACAGCTTGCGGGTGGAAGGTAAACAAGCTAGCAAACACAAGTTGATAAGCCATTGAAACTCAACTGAAGCATATGTACCTAGACAGTGCAAGACATGTTGCTAAGGATGGTTGGTAGGGAGGCTCCAAAATGAAGCTAAGGAAAATTTTTTGAGTGTGGTTGTAGGCGCTACAACACTTGGCAACCCACTGGTAGAACTCCATTTCTCTGAATGGACCTTATTTCATGAAAATCAAGTCTAACTCCTCTGGAAGTATTGTTTGATTCTTAGATCATCATGGTTTCCACACTAGCTTGGTTGAAATATGTAGCACCTGCCATGCTCTTGATTGGTCAGCACACATTCCAAGCCAATTCAACTTAGTTTTTTCAATTGGGATGAGGGGTATATTGGTACACAAGAAATATGATTGTCAGAGTTTAAGTTTCAACTCTGGTGTTGCTCCACTGCCAGCAGGCTTGGTCAGTACCCCGACGGAGTCACGCAGGAACACAAGCATCGCTCCGTTGCTAGTGAGCCTAGTCAGTACCCCAGCGGAGTTACTTGCATCACTCTTTGTGCATGAAGCCTTTCTCTTCTTTTGCCTTATTATTTAAAAAAAAAAAAAAATCACATTTTCATTTATTTTTTTCATTTTTGAGAACTATGCATAAGAACTTATTTATTTCAGAGGCGGAAGAGGGATCCCGACTTATTGAGAGAAGAAGAGGTTGTTCCTTTAGAGAAGTATTTATATATACCTTTGAAATACTTGTTAAGGTTTTCCCCCACACCTTACTCTACTTGACTCAACTGACAAGGGTTAACCCAAAACAAACGACTAGAGTTGGTGGTACTAGTTAGCGCGCAAGCGTTGTGTTTTCACCAAGATTCACTTCAAACATAACGTATTTTCCATTGGTGTATCATTGAATGAAGACAACAAGTTCTGCATAAAGAGAGAAGACAACATATAACCAAGTATTGATAGTTGTACAAGTCCTCTTGTACTTTACCCTGCTTGTTTCAAGAGTCGTACACGGTTTCATGTGAAACTAACCTACGAACGTAAACAAGCAACAAAACAAAACAAAGCAAGGAGTAGAAGCAAATGCAAAAGCAAGGCAAGTAAGCAGGCAAGGAAACAAACAAAAAAGGCAAGAAAGCAAACATGCATGAAATCCGACAAGACAAAAACAAACATTGCTCCTACTCCTAAGCTAATGATGCATGGGCCTACTCATGTGAAGTGATATTTCCAATGCAGCCATCGGCGCATTGGTTGACCCATGTCAGTGAAGGCATGGTTTGCGAACAACATAGTTAAGCGAACCAGAAAACATGAAAGCTATAACAATGAAGACAAACACACTCCGAGTTTAAATGCGTCCACAGAAAAGAAAAAATTGAAAGTGCACGACATGCACTCTATGGACTTACCATGGTGCTGTGATACACAACGTGCAGATGCTAAGAATATGCAATCTGTGGTTCTTGTTGTGTATGATTCCTTCAATGCATGAGCAATTGGATAATGTGGTTCAGCTGGAGGAAGCGAAATTTGTGTGTTGGATAGATCTTCAATGTATACAGATGAGTGATGAGGACCCTTGGGTGTTTCAACAATTTCTTGATCGGAAGTGAAACTAACCTCAGGACAGTGAGGGCCTGGCATAACCATCATCTCGAACTGAAGTGCCTCGACAGCCTGTGGGGTTTCGACTTCATCGATAGATAGATCATCATAAATAGGTGGCTTTGAAAGATCAATGCAATAAAATCAACATCGTGATCGAATACGGGAGTAAATAGATCATGACAGATATGATCAGAAAAATTAATGAGTTCATCGACATCCTCATGACCTGATGAATCAAACAAAGGGGTAAATGAGAAGCAAGAATGTTCACCCTCTGCGTTTCCAGAAAAGGTAGATTAAAAATCAAGTGGATTTTCTATGAATAAATTTTTCCTCTCCATTGCCAAATGATGTACTGACATCGGGTCTATTCTGCAAATGATCGAAAGTAGATGCATCCATGGATGAATTTACACAAGGAAAATTAGAGATAGCAGACTCACCAAAGATTCCAGGAAAAAGCCGAGAAGGCATGGATAGAAGGAGGTCATCCTTCACCGGGGGTTGATGTTCAGATCCCCAGTCATACTCATCATAAATGACAGTGCAAGTTGGTTGTGAACCATTAGCTCTGTCAATGGCTTGATCCTCGTTCACAATAGGTGTAGAGTTTGGAACGAAAGAACACAAGACAGTGTAATCTGGAGGATTAGCAAAATGCAAAGATGGAGGTTGAGGTAGCAAGTGTGTATGACAACCCATGGCCTTCCCAACCAAATCTGCGTTGAGATTAAAATTGGTGACGATGGGAGGATGTGACAATTGAACAGAAGTGTGTGCATGCTCTCCCACATCACTCTACGGGGGTGGAGCTATTTGATGAGGGGAAGGCAGACAGTCACTTGTGACAACGACTATGTCCGCTTGTGATTGTGCAGCTCCATCATCGAAGTATGCTAAGCGAGGTTTTAACTTCATCTTCATTTTGGGACAGAGTGATTTGGTAAGGAAATATTCAAATTTGTCCATGAGATATTGGAATTTCATCTGGTTTTTAAGAGCTTCAAACTGGAGTAAACATAAGTGCTGCAAAAAAGCCATAAGCAATTCATGGAGGACCTTTCGTTGTTTTAACATTTTCTTGTCAAGAGCTTTAGGATCAAAATGATGGAAAACAGGCTCGATTAGATCACTGAAGTGCTTAAATGAGTGCACACAATTGGTAGGTAGGTTGCGACACCATCGTTGTGGGGATTCGCGAAGTGTGGTTGCAAGCAACATGTTTACCTCTACTTCATCAAACTCTTCTACATCCTCCAATAATGCAAGGAAGTCATGTGGGTGCTCAAGCTAGGCCGCCTTCACCATCATACAAGATTTCAGACAAGTGATCAAAAAACTCCTTCGTGATTTCAAAGGAATTTGCATTGGACAGACATCGCGGAGGGTTAACTACAACGATATCCATGATAGATGTGGGAATATTCAAAACAGGATGTGAGGAATCATCTTGTCATGTGGCCCTCCTTCTAGTGCCAAAGATGTTGATGGTGTTGGACCTGCAAACATGTTAGGGGATCTCCTCGGTAAGAAGTCCCAACTAGACCTCAGACCGTTTGGAGTAGGAGTCCTAGCAGTGGGTGGTACGGTATCGCCTTGATTGCAGTTGCGCGTAGATATGAGTGAGATGTCCTTGTTGGTAGCAAGGGTGTGACCTTGCAGCAAGTCAAGGAAGGTGCATGAAAGGCTCTAACACACGAAAGGGGGGAAGAGTGCACCCCTTAGAAACCTATGATAGCAAGCAGCTTGAAAGGGAACAAACGAGCAGAAAGGCATCACGAGATGGAAAGCAGGATAGCTAATGATCCAAAGTGATGGATTATATCAACAACATGCTTCTATAAGATTCATACAAACACATACAGAATAGTCCATACATACACGCGTAAGTGACAACTACATACATCATTAAAGTAACCAGGATAGCCGAACTACAATAACAACATATGCATGAAACGTGTTGGCTCTGTTATATTAAAAGAGTGAAATATCCAATCATATATACAACCATGACAACCACTAGCCTGATAGCAGAACATTACAATCACTGCCGCATGCTCCTCCAAAGAGATGCACTAGCTCTACACTGTGGAGAAGCCAAGGCTCGTTACAATACACTCCAAGCTTTCTCTAAGTTATCCTATAGGAAGCTTGGCTCCCAAAATCCTGTACAATGAGTTATGAGGTTCTATGAATAGCAAAGGATGGCGTGACCCTTCACATTCCCCTTTGAGACTCTACCCTCATGACTCTTCAACTACTACATGATTGTTACATTCTAATATTGACACTTGGTTTTTCACTTTTATAACATGTTTACATTACAATTTGCACAGGTACCCATGTGAGACAAAAATAGGCTTGAGTAAGTCGTGCAAAACATCACTAAGGATCAGGAAGTTGTGGGAATACTAACTCTTCGACATCCTCGCGATGATCGACGATGGCGAATTGATGCCAAGCTTCGTAGTATGCTATGGTGTCTGCATGCTCTGTGGTGACATCCTTCTGAAAGCGAACTCTTGCCTCTGTTGCATCTGGGTATACTGATTTGGAATCTTTTTCCAACTCATCTGATAACATGTGCATCATAGTCTTGAGTGCAGTCGGACCAACAACATGCTGGTGCATAATGTTTGTGCTCATCTGCAAGTTTGTGTTGGTGGCTATGTGCATCAACTGATCAAAGTACATGTCTAGCTCCATTCGGACTTGGTTCTTTGTCTTCACCTCAATGAGTGTGCCAATGGATGGGATTCCATGCGTGTGCACAATGACATCCATGCTCCTGAACACTTGTGCATGTGAAGCCTGCAAGCTGGTGATGAGTTGCAAGAGTTCCTCATAGTTCTGGATCTGACTCTGGATGCATGCCTTCAACTCTACCGCCTTTGGCTTCATCATCTTTGGTAAGTGAAATGGGGCTCCTTTATACCTTATTGTCCATATTTTCATGTGATCGACAACAGTGTGTAAATCTAACAAGATGCGTGCTCTCATAGCACAACATTGTTGCCAATCGTTGAGATGGATAACTGACTTATGCACGTTGACGAATCTGAAGTATAACTTCCGCATGACTGTCTCGAGAGATGATACTTCATCTAGTATCACTCTCCTCAACTTTGCTCTGGTGGATGCTATAACTTGCTCTCCTCCCTACTTGGCCGCTTGTAGCTCCTCACCCATGCGCTCATTCTCAGCTATCAAGAATCTAACACTTGAGCTGGTGGCTTCGACATATGCTCTTGTGGCATCAACCAATGCAGCTGGATGTCTGCGCACATCAGACACGATCACTCGCTCTTCAAATTACAGAGGATATGCATGGACATCCGGAGTGGGCACCCTGCACGACTGCACAACTCTGTGTTGTGACTCGTCAAAAGATAAGATATGTTATGCATCTTTGCTTCTGGATTGTTTTTAAGGATTTCAGTGTCTCCTCGATCGCTTGGGACTTGCTCTACTTCCAGATATGGTGAGGCTAGTGGGGTGACCTCTTAGTTCTGAAGTATGAGGTCAATTTCCTGATCTAACTTGGGCTGAACCATATCCGTGTCCATCTGTTCTAGCATTTGTTCAATCTCCTTACAAAGTCTTGCTCCTACGACTGCTCACCCTATCTGCTATGTACCAGCTGTTTAGATGAATCAATCACTTGTATGGGCATAGTTTCAACAATATGTCCATGTTCCTGTTGCGCTTCCTTCTCTCTTCTCTACAGCTCTTGTTCTTCCCTAAGTTATTGCTTCAACTCCTACAGCTCCTTCTCTACTTCCTCTAGCTTCTGCTTCTCTCTTTTCCTCTTTTCCTTTGCACGATCCTCCTTTTTCATTTTTTCCTCTTCGCCTCGATCTCCAAAGCTGCTTTCAACACAATTGGATCTGCTTTGAACTTGCAGCTTTGCTCCGCCTATGCGTTGTCTACAACCTTCTTCTTGCCTTTGTCAAGCGCAAGTTTGTTGCCCTCTACTGCTGCTAATGATGCTCCTCTCTGAGATGTTGTTGCCTTCTACTTTTGTAACCACTCTACAACTATGTTGATTGGTTCATTGAGCCTTGAGAAGCGATAACAATATCTCCATTGGTCTTCCTCAAGCTAATGACACGCCTCATGGATCCAAGGATGATGCACTCTTGCATAATGGTCCTTCACTAAGCAATGTGGGTCATACAGATTGAAACTTCTAGTGCCGAAGTGAATCTCTTGAATTCCTCTATCTCGGCCTCAGCATGTTTGAGATTTCGGATCTCAAACAACCCGATCCATAAAGGAAGAGCGGGCCAAGGTGACTTCTTCGTCCTATGCAGTCTAGCTGACAACCCTATCGATTTGTGATATGACACTTCTTGCATGACGAGCTTATCCATGCAAAACTTCTGTAAAACATGTGGAGCCTTCTTCGTGCTATATATTCATATGAAGGTGCCAAGGGTTGAGGCATACCAATCTTCTATGTCAATCAATGCCTCAATCACTGTCTGTGACATGCAAAGTGGATCCTGCTCATAGATCATCCTGTATACCGGGGTGACAAAGTGGTCTAATAGTTGTATGATAACTCCACAGAAGCTACATTTGGAGAACAACCCACAATAAGTGTGTACAGAGGTTTCTGAAGGTGTCCATGCCCAACCCAAGCCTGGGAACTGTTTACGGGCACACATTGCATCATGTAAACATACATGAATAGCTTCGCTTGATGACCCTTGGGCGGATTCTGGGCTTCTGTTACTTATTCCTTCAACCTGAGGACCAACATGTCGGAACAATTGAAAGGTCTTCCTTCGCTCGCTAGTTGATCCAACATAATCACCCAACTCTGCGGGAAGGTTTCCGTGCTCTCTTGGCCTTATAAGCGACATGTGAAGATGAACAAGAGATGATATGCCTTTCACAGTATCCTTGTCTTGTACACTTGGTTGGTTGTTTTCCAGCACTTAGACGACTCTTTCACCCATATCTTCAAGATGTCTCTTGAGTTTGCACTACTGTTGGGTCTAGTGAAGGGTGTATCCATTGTCATCACTGGCTGCGACAAGTAATACATCTCCTGAAAGTCATTTGCCCTGAATGTAGCAAGTTGTGTTCCAATGACACTGCTCAACACCATTGTCTCTGGATCAGTATGCGAGACAATCCAGTGGATCATGTTCGTGCATGGAAACACAGGATACCTGCATGCAATATGGTACAAGCCAGACTTGTGTATGTTGACATAGACCCTGTGGTCTTCTAGATTCTCCTGAAATGTGCCTAAAAAGGTGTCGTTAATGTCCTACCATTTCATCTTGATCTCCTTGTCTATGAACAACTTAGTGTCTTCATAGATGGGCAAGGTCATAGATACTTGTTCAACTGCAACTCCAGTTGCGCTCTCAACGGTGTCCTTTGACCCTGCTCTTTTGGAAGCCATTGTACCTATATTGTTGAGAGAGATGAACACCTATGATACCTGGATACAGAACAACACTCATTGCAAGCACAATGTCAGTTGAAAACCAAAAGCAACTTGAGGACTGACATGCAACACACCTGGGTGACTTACTGGGAGTTTTGCACAATTTTCATCGGGAGGTTGGAAGACTGACTGCCAGAACTGCGCAGAACACAACCTAGATTGTCAGTGGGATGACTGACTGCTGAAACTGCACAGAGCACAGTCCAACGTGGCCAATTGAGGACTGAAACTGCGTAATGCGCAGTTTCAGTCAAGAATGACTGCAACCCAGTTAAATGCATCTGCGCAATTTTGGGGGCTAGCAGGGCACTGCCTCTCAGAATTGCGTAGAGCAAGCCTAGAGGCTAGTGTTGGGCAAGCTCTGTGCAATTTCTAGGAGGAAGGCAGAGCCTTCACTCTTAGAAATGCGCAGTGCAAGCCGGGCAAGTCAAGGTTTGGGCCAAGGTAACCCAGACCCGCCAACGGGAAACTGAAAACATGTAAAGGATGAATGCATGTGCGAAGATGAGTGAAAACAAGAGAGAATGATCATGCATGAAAACAATGAGTGCAATAGTTAGAAATGGGAAAAAAAGTAATTTTGTGAAGTGAGTCGCTGCAACGACGACCGTTAGTGCAGAAACAATGTCATCCATGCAATAGCAGTGAGATGCTATGAAAAAATGAAAGAGTGCTTCTACAAGCTAACATGCATTAAAACGACAACAAGCATTCAACAAAACCAAGCAAACAACACTCACATAAACCGAAATATAAAAAGCGATAGAAAAGCAACAAAAGACATGAAAAGTTTACTTACCCAAAAAAGTTGAGCTGAGTGTGCCGAATGCTCCTAGATGCAATGTGGGATGCCAGAGCTATAAGATCGAAGTTAGGAATGAGCTCTGAAGCATCGAATAAGTAAGTTTGATAAGATCGAGGCTTATGACATGCATGCCACAAAAATAGGAAAAACCGACACTTGGCAGGAGGATTCTATAACAGTTTTTGCGCGTAAGCCCCAGCTGCTAAAAATGGATCACTAAAATATATGGATTCTTTTTTCTTTTTTGGGAAAAGTAGCCCATGCATGCAAATCAAGTTTGATCAGTCCTGAAGGGAACCAGACAACTTGGGAGCACATGCAACATACTACAAGCCTTGGAGTGACTTTTGCGTAGTTGATGGGTTGAGCTGGTATGGCTGCCCCTGAGGCTCTGCACAATTTCTGGACTAAAGCCCTCGTTGTCAGCGAAAACTGCACAATTTTTTAGAGCAAGCCCAGTGATGGGCTGCTTTTCACAATTTCCAGAGAGAAGGTTGCCTGCTTGCTATGCGCATTTCTGGAGAGCAGCAGGCTGCCTTGATGGTCTACACAATTCTAGAGAGGAAGGTTGGTTCCCCTCCGGTTCTATGCAATTTTTCAAGTGAGTACAACAACCAGAAAATGACCAATTTTTGGGATGACAACTTGCGTGTGGAAGGCAATAAGCTAGCAAACACAAGCTGATAAGCCACTAAAACTCAACTGAAGCATATGTACTTGGGCAGTGAAAGACATGCTGCTAAGGATGTTTGGTAGGGAGGCTCCAAAATGAAGCTAAGGCAAGATTTTGGAGGGTGGTTGTAGCCGCTACAACATAGTGGTAGTTAACAACAAGAAAATTATTTTTGCACACTCGCCCGATGGATATTCCATGTGACATGGAATCCATTAAATAACTTCATTGTGTTGCCCAAAACATGGAAAGTACATTTTTTTATTTGCATGCCATTTACATAGTCATAATATTTTAAAGGTTAAATCGCTTGTTTTCCTACTATGATGATTCTCAAGAAAGCGCTCTTTCAAATGGAATGGCATTATTATGCATCCATCTTATTTTCTCATTTTTCACACATTCATAATATATATATATATATATATATATATATATATATATATATATATATATATATATATATATATATATATATATATATATATATATATATATATATATATATATATATCATCCAAGCACAATTTCAGATAAGGAAACTTCTTTCTCATGCCATTTTCACGGTTTTCATATTGTTATCCGTTTTGTTCCTGTGGACCCAGCCAAGCCTCCTTCGCTGATCCACAATCCTCATTTTCTCTCTAATGCAATGTATCATATGCACAACATTTAATCATGGTCTTCAACTTCTAGTTGGGTTTTATTGAGCTCTTCTCCAGGAGATTCTTTCATTCCCTTTCCCACACACAACAAACCAAACCGAGACCAAACTATGAAAGGAGGGAAGAGAAAAAAATGAAAAAAAAAGGAAATCAACAACAAAGCACGATCATCAACACAAAACATGGCCATTATCAAAGCCAACAAAACATAAACATGTATCCAACGACACACGAAGAATTGCAAAACATATCAATTCACAACACATCCAATGTTCTATATTTACTTCAACAAGGGCATTTGGTACATGCACAAAATTTTAATTAGAGTCTTCCCCAAGGTCTACAATAACCTTAAGATCCCAAAATATGTCTAAGTGGTTCAAAAGGAACTTTTTAGTATCTTAGAGAGATAGTGAGAACACTTCCTCATATCTCTTTTGCATTGCTAATTGCTAGTTGATGCATCTGGAATTTACAAGAACACTCTCTCTTTTGTTGTTTGTTAGGGAGCTCATGAATCAATGTTTTTCTCCAATGCTCCAACATGTCAATGACCTTCTCTTATTCTGAACGTTATGAGGTTTCTCTCTCATCCATTTAGCATGACACCCTTTCATATCTCTAGAGGATGGTGTATGTTTCAACAACCCTTGCATGTATGACATATGTTGTAGCAACATTGTTTAGTTTTGCCTATTCTTCTTGTTTTATGATGAAACAAAGTTACTGGTCAAACGAGAACTCTAGCCCAAAAACTTCCAAAAAACATGAAAAAACAACCCAAAAACGAAAATTGTGTATTATAGAATGATGTTTTTTAAGGGTAATTTTTCAACATTTTTTAAAAACCATTTTTTTTTTTTTGTGAAAAGGATGAAAAAAACAACGTCAAAACAAAAAGTGTTGACGCTGGAATAACAAAAATAAGGGTTACAATTTTGACACTTTTTAGCAATGGAATTAAAGGTAAAATAGCAGGACTTTGAAATATCGTAAACTTCCAACAATTCTCAGACATGATGTTAAAAATAAAATATTATGTCTTAAAATCTTATAATTCCAACAATTTTCATCCATCTTGTTAAAGATAAAATATCTTGACTCTAAAAAACCTAAAATTGTAATTGTTTTCAACCATAACATTAAAGATAAAATATCATAACTTAGAAAAACCTTAATATTTTGACAAATTTTCAACCATGGAATTAAAAACCTTAAGTTTTTAACATATTTCAACCATGAAATTATGGACAAATTATATGACTAAAACAAATTTTAAAAATGAACAAGTAAATGAAAGATTCATTATTTCAAGAGTAATTTTTATTTTAAAGGCTAAAAGTATAGCTCTTTTCAAATCTTAGCCTAAGACAACTTATCTTATTGCAACAAAAACCTAAAAATCAACCATCAAAACGAAGTGTCCCCTTTTAATGAGGCATTAAAATTTCAACATTTTTAAAAGTATCTTATACCAAATGATAACAATAAATAATATCATGGCAATATCATTGTATAATTTAAATATTCAACATTAATTTCTAATATTTTTTACTTTTAATCAACATATCAATTTTGTTAGATTGAATATAACATAAATTATTTTTGTAATTCATTGTTGCATTGTGGATATTCTAAAGAGATGAATTCTTCATAATTAAAACATATAATCCAACAAACAAAGAAATGACACATAAATTCGTGTAAGATCATATGGAAATCAAAATATTTATTTCAAGTTACCACGCAAACATCATTTACATAAAATGTCTAGGAATTTATTCAAAATCACTCAGTTTATAGCACACCATCAAAATCTACATCTTTAGATGAATGACTGGATGTAGATGAAGATGATCCATATTCTTTTCTTTCATCAATAGTGCCCCATCTGAGTCAACATGCATGCCCACCATTTCAGGTTCAAAAGTCTTCTAGATCTACGGCTAGGTTCAAAAGACTCCCAACTCAACATTGTTGCTTCTGGTAGAAACTTCCTCAAAATTTCTATGGTCCTGAAGCAAAGAGTTCCTCTCTTTGTTAAATTTAAGTCATAGACAAGTATGTCAACATCCTCCAATTTTAAGAGGTCTGTGCGGCGACGATTTATATTTGTAACCTTTATTTTTCTCTTTCTGCCAATTTGTTTATCAACTACCATCTCTGGCTTGTACACACCATTGAATGGGTGGGTATTTGTGACATACTAATGTACTTCAACATTTGTAATATCTTCATTTTCTTTAATGACCTTTATAACCTTGGCAACCCATAATGGATAGCCAAGTGGATCTCCATCTACTAATACTGCTATCATGCAACCCTCCTTAACATCCTGCACAGAACCCCTGTAAAGGTCTTCCATGGCTTCACATTATGCATGTGATCTTATAGAACCAATATAGATTTCTCTTTCCTCTACCTGTGGATAATTAATAATGCCTTGAGATTGTTGACGTTCAACAATTTGTCTTTCCTCTATTCATTTGACATATTTTGTGGCCAAATAAATGGAGTCTTCAAAAGTATATCTTCATTTCTTGATCTTGAAATGATATCACTTTGATTATTGAAAAAAGACTCCCACCAAACTGAATCATCAACATCAAAGTACTCATATGTATCTCTAATACATCTTTTAATTTCTTCCAGACATTCAGAATAATTTATATCACTCTTATTCCTTTGTGCATTATGGTGTTTAGCAATTGATTGTAATAACAATATCTTTGATGCAAATATTGGATGTTTTGGAATGAAATTCAAAAATTCTAAACCTGATGATGACCCCCATTTTGCAATAGTTGAATACTTCTTGCCCTATATAAGTGTTTTTCCATCAATTTTTTTGATATGAAATTGATGTCGGAAGCTAATGTCATTAAGTTGTTTAATGCATTTCTCCTCACCATGTGATCCCAGAATAAACCTTCGCATGTCAATAGTTTCTTCCAACACATGAAAAAAAGCTCTAGAATGTATGATTTCTTAATACATTCAATTAATGATGGCAGGCTCCCAACATCTTTCCTTCTCAATGTTCTTGAAAAACCATTGAACATCAGATTATATGGTCATGAGAATGCCCAACAAGAAGGAAATCAACCTTTACCTTTTTAAAAATTCCCAAGTCGACAAACATGGTTAGATATCCAAAAAGAACTTGTTTTTTGTTTCCACGACTTGTGTTTTCTAATTGCAGATATAAAACTTCAGGAAGAATACTAGACCAATGAGAAATCACCTCATGGATTATAGTTATGGTAATATTTTCATCATTATGAATATTTGGAGCTATGAAGTAAACCCTTGGCAACATCTTCCCATTAAATACCATACAACCAACCAAGTGAAACTAAATAAAGTTTTCATCCTGTATATTTTTGGTGTGCGGACAAATGTGGAAAAAGTGTTTTCTTTTGGTCCATACCATCAATTATGAAACTCGAATATTTATTTGGATTATCATAACACTTATTTTGATGTTTACACAATTGTTTCCTTTCACTTGTTTGTTTATTGTGATGCTCTTGAAGTGATTTTGACAATGGAATATCCACATGAAATAAAAGAAACCTATTAATAAATATATTTTCATAGTTGATTACTATCCAATTTTTAAAAATAATGCTATGAATGCATACCTCTTTCTACCCCTTAACATGTATCCCTTTTTTATTTAAGAGAAGCACATGTACTGCAAACCCCCATCCTTGTCTTCTTAGGAATACAAACATTGTTGAATTCATTCTTCCATATCCTTGTAAAATATGAATATGTAATAAAATTACAATCTCCTTTAGCAGCTTTTGCATATTCTTTGTATAAGTTGTAGATTTCTCGTCTTGAGAAATTATCTGGAATATGTATGGTGTCTTTATTTGGCATACACTCTCCATGCTTTGAAAAGAAGTCTTTCATCCATGATATTGCAGTATTTGATAATGGCACAACCTCTTGTCTATAATGTACTTCTGAATAAAATGTGGGTATTTTTCCAGTCTCTTGGATTCTTGACAAACAAAAATTACAAATTGAATGCAACATTTTGAAAGTCTTTATACATAGCAATGCATTCCCAATATGATAATCATAACCTGCTAGTGTAGATTTCATGCAACCCACTAAATATGAATTTTGCATCTTTTTATTCATTGACAAATATATTTTCCTTTTCTCTAAAGAAAACTTGAAATCCATATGTTTCAAGTAATCCTTTCGACAACATTCACTTGAAATCAAATCACCGATAGAACTTCTGCTTGTGAGATATTTTGTCCTAAGCCTTGTATAACTGGAATATTTTGGATTGATATGAAAAGGTCTACTCCTACTCCTAGATACAATATTTGCTTGCAACGTCTCCATCATTTCATTATCCTCTGTAGAAGCATTTTCATCATCATTAAGAGGAATATTATCCTCACTATGATCATTCTGAACATAGTTAGGAAATTCATCACCATCATTGCTTGGAAAATATTCATTACCATCCTCACTTGAAGAAAATTCTTCACTACCATCATTTGCGCTTTTCAAATCCTGACTCGGACGAAATTCTTCACCATCTTCATCCATGCTTTTGAAATCTTCCCTTGGAGGATTGAGCCGAACTTAAACAGGAATGTAACAAATTATAGATATAACCATAAATACAGAGATGCAACATAAAAAAACACTTCATTTCATTAATATCAAAATACTGAAATATGCTTACAACCAAAATGGAAATAAACTAGCTTGGGTGATGGTAGCTTATCTTTGAGAAGAGATGTGGCGACTACATGCCTCTGAACTGTGTTATAATGAGACTCAAGGGCCTATTTATTATTGAACAATAAGGGAAAACCCTAAACAACCAAAACCCTAACCCCAAGAGATGGAATGCCAAGAGTTTGAGGACCCTGTTTGGGTTAGTAGGGCAACCAACTTCTCAGGATCGTAACTTGGTCATATTATCTTCGTTTGGTGCGTACGATACGTTGTTGGAAAGGTCTCTCCGAGTACTACAAGATTTGCCATAAGCCCTTGCCTATGGCTATGGGCTTGCTGCGGACCTCAAAAAATGTCATTTAGGGGGTTAAAACTGCATTGGAAGTTCATGACCCAAAAAACTGCTAAAAATAGTAAATATTGAAATAAACAAGGAAACAGACGAAACCGATTGGAGGTCTAGGTGGAATAGGTGAATGGCCACCAATATCCAATTGGATCAGTCCTCCCTCCTTAGGAAGCAATGGTCCCCATTGCATGCAGAGCCTCCATGAGGTGAGGAAATTTATGTTGAACGTGGTCCCTGGTGAACCACTTGCTCTGGTGAAGGAGTTGGCCCGCTTTGAAATCTCGATATAGTTGGATCCTCTATTAGCGAGTGTTATTGATTTGCATGAACATGAGCTGATTAGTTGTGGCTTGTTTCATGCAGTTTGGGTTTAGCTCTGTTGATGTGAGTTGTTCTACAATGTTGGATGTGTCCAACAATGGTGGAAAGTATGGTCGAAGGCAGTCTACATTCAACACTAGGTGCAGACCAAGGAACGACGGGATGCCGAGCTTGAAGGCATTGTACCCTATAGCCTTGGTGATGTTGTATGGCCCATATCGAAGCGGGCGAAGCTTGTAGTGGGGTCCAGAAAGGCGCTCCTTCTACAAATGTAGCCAAACTTTGTCGCTCACCTGGAACTTGCGCAACAC
Organism: Pinus tabuliformis; assembly: GCA_031772625.1. NCBI lineage: Eukaryota > Viridiplantae > Streptophyta > Pinopsida > Pinales > Pinaceae > Pinus > Pinus tabuliformis. The sequence goes on along the minus strand of CM062810.1, from coordinate 817,126,661 downwards.
TCGATATTGATAATGGTGTTGCTTGTACTTAGCATTGGCTCTGTGCAATATATCATGGACCTATTGGCAGATGTGTTGAATGCACTCAATGAATTTGTTAGCTCTGTCGGCTTCGGAATGGACGTGAGTCGAATCTACTTGAGTAGCTGCAAATGGTATGGCCACATCAATGGGACATAATGGTTGAAATCCTAGCCCTACCTAGAAGGGGCTATGGCCCATTGAGCTATGAAGAGCTATGTTGTAGCTGCGTTGGACATAAGGGAGGCTTGTTGGAAATAATGAGAGGGGGGTGAATTAGTATTTCTTTTCAATTGGTATATTTACCAGTTAAGATTCTTCACAATTACAAATAGAGAAATAAATAGTAAGGATTTTATTATAAATAATTGAGGACACCAATCCTTTTTTTACAAAATTTGAATACAATGATATTTGCAAGCACCAACCCTTTAATCTTCTAGGCTCCAACCTATTTCCAAGCACCAAATTGAACTTTTGTGAGGCTTTGACCTATAGGTCTCCAACATCTAGGGTACCAACCCCTCAGTTTTCCTAATAAATATAGATTAGTCACAAATCTTGTTTTGCTCTTCACATCTTTGTTTGCTTCAACAAAGTATAGACATATCTGTCTCTTGCGGTTGTAGGAATTTCCCTTACACTGATGATCTGAGGCTTCCTTCACACCTTCATGCGCTAGTTCTTCCATAGAGCTCCTCCACAGGATTGTTCTTCAGGTCAAGTATTGCACTTTTACCGAGCTATAAAAGATCAGTTCCTTCAAAAATTCGTTGTATCTTTGAGCCACTCATAGATGCCTGCTTCACTTGGTTCGACCCTTTCGAATGTGATTTTCCATAGAATAGGACTTTACCCAAACTGAAAATGCCTCACGGGTCTGAGCTCTTATGGATTTATCTATTTCAGATATCTAGTGATCCTTCTAGGCCTTTACGTTTCATGTCCTTTTCTTTTCAAGTTCACGAGTTGTGAATTGTCTCTTCCTCTCTATGATGGATGATCGAGATTGATGTTTGAAGTGAAGTATTTGACTTTGTATTTATACAAGTTTCACCAATAAACGAAAAGACACGTTCATTAGAGGAGAGGTTGACTTGTGCATGAGGTGGCACATTAAAAATATCGGAGGGGCCCTTTTTCTTAATAACCAAATATAAAAGTCTTGTTATTTACAAAAACCACATAACAACATAGGAGAGGCTAAAGCCACATTACACTGGATGTCGAGAGGTACCACATGCCACATCATCACCTTAATCCCGCAATCGCAACTTCATGAATATCAGAGGTTTTCAAGTTGTGTTCATGCTTTATCCTCTGATATCAACATTGTCGATATTCACATATCACCCCTACTTCCGACATAGCGGATGATATATTCCAATAAATTCTTTTTGATACTTCTAATCGGGTCTACATCAAGCTCTGACCATTGATGGATGCAATATTATATTAAATTGTTTTGATAGACCTATCGGGTCCACAACATACATCACAATTGAAGGTTTCAATCGTGACACAACTTTAAAACTTGCGACCCGGTAGATGTGATATTGCATTAGGGTGTGTTATAATGGAACAATCGGGTCTGAAACTCATATCAAAATCAAAGATTTTAATGTGACAATGCTTTAAAACTTATGATGTAGTAGATGTGATATTGCATTAAGGCATGTTATAATGGAAACATCGGGTCTGCAACTCATATCACAATCGTGGATTTCAATGTGACAAGGCTTCAAAACTTTCAATGCAACAGATGCGATATTATATTAGAGTTGTTATAATAAACTGGTCGAGTCTGCATATCGGAAGTTCAGATATCGGAGGTCCCATTCAAATTGGAGATCGGAGATTGGGTTTTCGAGAGGTAACACATAATAAAGCGCCGATATGATTTCCCCGATATGATTGCTTTGCTTATGTGTTTCTCTTGTCTCCTTTGATATCATTTTTCTTCCCTTTAGCTATTTATTTTGGGCATATGTGGTATTCTCATGAATCTGCTCCTCCTTGGCTTGTCTCTCCTGTGGCTTTTTGCTCCTATGACTTCCGATAGCTCTTCTTTGATGGATTCTGATGGCTTCTAATGTCTTTCCTCCTTGGGACTGCTCCTTGGTTCCATTGCTTCTATTTTGTTCCAATATATATTCAATCCATATGTTGTTCCTTATGGTCATCAATCACAACACCGATATCTCAACAATCTCCCCCTTTGTCATTGATGGCAATATATTCCTTTTCCTGGATCCTCTCATTTCTTTAATCTCCTTTTCTTGGATCCTCTCCTTGTTGTAATCTCTCCCCTTTTGGCATCAATGGAAAATGGGGTGTCGAAGTACTACCCTTGTCAATTTGATCCCCTTGTCATGGTGCTTCTACTCTAGTCAATGTGTTCTCTTAATGTGATGCAAGAGCAATGACCCCCATCTTTTGACGAAGATGTTCGAATGCTTCTCGTGGTAGGGGTTTTGTGAAGATATCTGCAATCTACTCCTTTGTATTTACATATTCCAACTTGATATTTTGTTCAACAACTTGTTCATGAAGAAAGTGGTATTTGATTGGAATATGTTTGGTCTTTGAGTGCATTACCAGATTCTTTGAAAGACTGATGGCATTGGTATTGTCATAGTAGATGGTGATTGGTTGATTAGTCTCTATGTTGACATCTTTTAATGCTTCCTTCATCCATAATATTTGTGTACAATAGTCTATAGCATCTATATATTCGACTTCAGTTGTGGAGAGAGATATAGAAGATTGTTTTTTGTTGAGCCAAGATACTAGATAACTACCATGAAGAATGCATTTCCGCTGGTACTTTTTCGATCATCTATGCTTCCAGCCCAATCAACATCGGTGTAAGTTGTCACAGTAAGAGTAGTGATTTTGGGATACCATAGACCAAAATCAGAAGTACCTTTCAAGTATCTGAGGATTCTCTTTACATCCAACACATGAGATTGCTTAGGAGCTAATTGAAATCTTCCCACCATTGCTACTGCTTGCATAATGTCGGGTCTTGTAGTAGTTAAGTATAAGAGAGCTCTGATTATGGACTTGTAAAGAGTTGCATCTACTGAGGGGGATTCATCATCTTTGCTCAATTTACAATTTGTGGTCATTGGTGTGCTCATAGGTTCACTTTCTTCCATCCCATACCTTTTAAGCAGGTTTTTAAGGTATTTTTCTTGAGAGATGAATATACATGTTGTAGTTTGAATTACTTGTATTTCAATGAAGTAAGACAACTCACCAATCATTGACATTTTGAACTCTTTCGACATATTTTGAGCAAATTCATGGCTCATCTCATCATCATTGTTGGCAAAAATAAGTTCATCAACATATACAAGAGTGGCTAGCAGTTTGTCTTCATCCATCTTCATGTAGAGATTTCTTCCTGCCACTCCCTTTTTGAAGCCTTGTTGTTGTAGATAATGATCTAGTCTTGTGTACCAAGCTCGAGGAGCTTGTTTTAATCCATATAGTTCCTTTTTCAACTTGCATACAAATTCTTTTCCTTCTGCTAGGTCAAACCCTTCCGGTTGCTCTATGTAAACTTCGTCTTTTAGATCACCATTTAGAAATGCAGATTTCATGTCCATTTGATAAAATTTGAATCCCTTTGAACAAGAAAATGCTAAAAACATTCTTATAGCCTCCATATGAGCTCTAGGTGCAAAGGTTTCTTCAAAGTCAATTCCTTCTATTTGTCAATAACCTTTACAAACAAGCCTTGCCTTATTTATGTTATTTTTCCATCTTCATTCATTTTGTTTTTGAACGCCCACTTGGTTCCAATTATATTTTTATCTTTTGGATGAGGTACAAGTTCCCATGTTTCATTCTTTTCGATTTGAGGCATTTCTTCTTCCATTGATTTTACCCAATGAGGATCCTTACTCGCTTGAGGAAAGTTTTCTGGTTCTATCATAGATAGTAAGGCAACATCATCTTTCCTTGGTGTATTAGTCATCCTTCTTCGAGTTTGTACTCCATCATCTATATTCCCGATAATTTGTTCTTTCGGATGATGCTTTTGAACAAACTTTACTTTTGCTGGAGTCTGAGATGGTTCCTTTAGATTTTCTTGATCTTTTTCTTCATTTGTTGTATCTTCTTCGAAATCTTTAGGGAAAGAATCCTCTCCACATATTTCAATTTATTTTTCTGGGAGTGCCTCATCAATCTTCACATCAATGCTTTCTACTATCTTTCGTAGTCAATTATTGTAGCATTTGTATGTCTTGCTCCTTGTAGAATATCCAAGAAATATCCCTTCATCAACCCGAGAATCAAACTTACCTGGTGAGTCATCATTGATCTTCAAAAAGCATTTACTTCCAAAAATTCTGAAGTATTTTACCGAAGCGGGTCTTAATTGGACTCTATTCAAAGTATACAGTGCTGCACAAATTGCTTCTCTCCAAAACTTAGCTTGTAAATCAATTGCTAGTAACATTGTTCTTTCCATTTCTTGCACGGTTCTGTATCTTCTTTCTACTACTCCATTTTGTTCATGAGTTCTAGCTATGGAAAGTTCTCTTTTGATTCCATCTAGATTACATAAATCATTGAATTCCTTGGAAGTAAATTCTCCTCCTCTATCTGTTCTAAGACACTTGATTTTTTATTGTTTTTCATTTTCCACAAGGGCTTTGAAATTCTTAAAACACCCAAATGCTTCATATTTAAACTTTATACAATACACCCACATCATTCTAGTATAGTCAGAGAAAATTACCTTTCATCTTGTATACCTGGAGTTCTAGTTGGTCCACATAAATCAACATGTATCTCCAAAGGTTTTGATGTTGAAATCTCCTTAGTCTTGAAGCAGGTTCTAGTTTGCTTTCCATGTTGGCATGGACCACATACGATTTGATCTGGCTTGACAATTTTTTGAATGTCCCTTACTGCATTTGTTTTGTTGATATTTTCTAGGTTATCAAAGCTTAGATGCCCCAACCGTTTGTGCCACAACCATTTTTCATCTGCTCGACTTATATAGCAATTATCTTTTTGAATTTTACTCAGGATATATATGTTGTTTGGTGTTCTAACTCCTTTTCCCACAATTTTTCCTGAGGAGGAATTCCTTATCTCACAATTTATATTGCTGAAGACAACATTATGTCCTTGGTCACAAACCTGGTTGACACTTAAAAGATTGTGTTTGAGTCCTTCCACCAATAAATCATTTTGAGCTTTTCCCTTTCCATTAACAAGAGAAACAATCCCTTTTCCTACAATTTTAGCAGATCCACTTCCAAAAGATACATTTCCATCATTTTTATTTAATGTGATAAACTTATTTTGGTCACCTTTCATGTGTCTTGAGCACCCACTATTCACAAACCATTGATTTTCATCACTATGTGCACATAAAGCTAGATCACATTTATCAGTAGTGGGTTCTTCGCTTTTGGGTGAACAATTTTGTGTATCGTGGCCATAATCATTGCATTTTGAGCAAACAGGATCATACTTAGTCAAAGGATCAAATGAATTGTAAGTCTTGATATGTCCCTATTTTTTTAGGCTATGTGGTTTGCTTTGATGATTGATCCTATATGTTGAACCATTATCCTTATTAGCTTTTCAATGCTTGGCTTGATGACCAAAGTTTTTACAATGAATGCAATGACCAAGAAATATTGATTGATACTTGTTAAGATGACCTTGACTTGATGTCATATTCTTCCTTGGAGGTAGCCTTCCTTCATTTCTTGGATTGTTAAAGGTGGACCTTTTCTCTTGGTAGGATGGCTTCTCTTCTTTTGGATGACTGTACAAGATGTCAGCATAACTTTTTTGAGTTTTTACATTCTCCTTTGTACTGGATGATTCTCCTTTGAAACCAATTCCAGATTTGTCATGCTGAGGTATCTATGTATTAAGAATGTTATCAAGATTTTTAGAGCTTTGCCAACTCTTTTTAACTTGATCTAATTCTTTTCTTAGGGAAACAACTTCAGCTTCACGTTTTCTACAAATTTCTTCTCTTTCTTTTAGTTTATTGTTCAACAACTCTTCCTTGCTTTTTTCTTCCTCTTTTTCAACTTTGAGAGAAATGACCTTCTTTCGGAATTTCTCATTTTATTCAATGGCGCTCATTAGTAGATCATCTATATATCCTTCTTCTACTTGTTCAAAATCATATTTATGTGTGAATGCCATAAATAATACTTCATTGTCTTCAACATAGTTATCTTCCTTATCAGAGTCATCATCATCTCTTTTGAGTAGAGATATCTTTGGTTGATTTCTTCTTGGTAATCACGAATTTTTCTTCATCAGAGTCATCTTGTTTGAAGAACAAGTTCTTCTTGTTAAGCCCTTTCTTATTGAATGTCTTCTTTTTATATTCGTCTTCATCATCACTATGATGCTTATGAGGACATTTTGCAGCATAATGTCCTATTCTTCCACGTTTAAAACAAATGAGAGGATACTTAAGTTTGAGTTTGGACCCTTTCCTTAGCTTCTTTACAAAATGGGCTAGTTTAGTTTCGGTGTCGAAATCATCACTGTTATTATTATCTTTTGTTCCTTTCTTTGATAACCTTGAAGCTTTGAATGCAGCTTCCTTGGAGCTAGAGATTCCTTTTCTCATTTCATAGGCAGTGAGAACCCCATGAAGTTCATCCATTGTTAGATCATCCAATTCCTTCAATTCTTCTATGGCACTAACTTTGGAATCAAAATGTTCTGTAAGTGATCTCAAAACCTTTTGGACAATTATGATTTCTTCAACAGTTTCACCTAGGCCTTTAAGTGAGTTGACAACTTCAACTACTAGGAGGAAATAGGTTGCAATATCTTCTTCGTCATCCATCTTAAGGCTCTCAAATTGTATTCTATGTGTTTGGAGTTTTTCCTTTTTGACCTTGGAGTCTCCATCATAGATACCAATAAGTTTGTCCCATATTTCCTTGGCAGAATCACAATTCATAACTTTTGTAAATTTTGAATCAGTAATTCCACTTGTTATGGAATTTAGTGCTTTGGCATTTGCAATATAGGCTTTCCGTCTATCCTGATCTGTCGTTAGAATAGCTAGAACTTTATACCCATCAGTAACTGGTTGCCATACTTTAGATCCAAGATACATTAAATACAATGTCATCCTACACTTCCAAAAACCAAAGTTTGTTCCATCAAATTGAGGTATTTTTCTTGCATCCTTCTTCCAACCGTTAGGTTGATTATGAAGAGGTTGTCTTTGAAACCAATTGTTGGAAATACTGAGAGAGGGGTGAATCAATATTTATTTTCAATTGTTATATTTACCAGTTAATGTTCTTCACAATTACAAATAGAGAAATAAATAATAAGGATTTTATTATAAATAATTGAGGACACCAATCCTTTTTTTAACAAAATTTGAGTACAATGATATTTGCGGGCACCAACCCTTTAATCTTCCAGGGTCCAACCTGTTGTCAAGTACCAACTTAGACTTTTGTGAGGCTTTGACCTCTAGGGTTCCAACCCTATCCTTTTCTGATTTAGAGGCTCCAACCCCTAGGGCACCAACCCCTCAGTTTTCTTAATAAAGATAGATTAGTCACAAATCTTGTTCTTCTCTTCACATGTCTATTTTCTTCTATGGAGTACAACCAGATATGTCTCATGGTGCTGCAAGACTTTCCCTTACACTGATCATCTGAGGCTTCCTTCACACCTTCATGTGCTAGTTCTTCCACCGAGCTCCTCCACAGGATTGTTCTTCAGGTCAAGATTTGCACTTCTACCAAGCTATAAAAGATTCGTTCCTTTGCAAATTTGTTGTAGCTCCGAGCCACTCACAAATGCTTGCTTCACTTGGTCTGACCCTTCCGAATGTGATTGTCCATAGAACAGGACTTTACCCAAACTAAAAATGTATCACAAGTCTGAGCTCTTACGACTTTATCTATTTCAGATATCTAGTGATCCTTCTCGGTTTTACGTCTCCTATCCTTTGCTTTTTCAAGTTCACGAGTTGTGTACTATCTCTTCCTCTCTATGATGGATGATCGAGATTGATGCTTGAAGTGAATTATTTGACTTTGTATTTATACACGTTTCACTAATAAATGAAAAGACACATTCATTGGAGGAGAGGTTGACTTGTGCATGAAGTGGCACATTAAAAATATCGGAGGGCCCTTTTTCTTAATAACCAAATATAAAAGTCTTTTTATTTACAAGAACCACATAACAACATAGGAGAGGCTAAAGCCACATTGTTGGAAATAATACTGGGGGGGGGGGGGGTGAATCAGTATTATCAGGTCAATTATTTTTCATTTCACAATCAGATTTGTATACACTACTTCAGCTAGTAAATATCGCGCATGTACGCAACTTCAGTTAAAAGAAAAAGCGTATATGAGCAGACTTGTAATTTTAAATTATTCTTTAGATGTTGATCATTAATCTGTGCATCAAACCATATGAACAGTAACAAGGAACAAAAAAACAGAACAGGCAATTACACATAAGAACACAAGATATAAGGTGGAAACCCAATGTGGGTGAAAACCACCTGCTGCAATTCGTCTCTATCTTCTTTCAATTAGAAACTTCTTTTTACAATGTTTCTATACTGGTGCAGTCTTATACCAGTACGCAAGCTGCTACATGCAGAAGGCTACAACCTTCTCTCGTTCTCCAGCTTCTCCTGGAAGGGAGCACAACCCCCTTAGCTCTTGTACTAGCAGAAGTACTAGTATGTAGGTGTTGACCTACAGAAGGCTACAACCTTCTCTTTTCTTCCAGCGACCACGTTTCATAAATTTTCAGACTGGATCCATGAATATCAATCAAACATCAAGTATATCTGCATAACCAAACTCCTTTGTACAAAAAAATACTGAATCAACCCAATAACTTTTTAGAATGTTGTACCCAGAAAACAGTACCACTAACAAAACACCAATTCTGAACCCAGAACACTGCAGCAATAAACAAAAGCAGCTAAAGCATATTTCATGAGATATACGCTACTTCAATATGTGGAACTTGCATGCATACGCATCTATATCAAGGCCATCCAGTGTATATACGTTGTTTTAAGTTAGCAAACCAGCATGTATACGCGCCTCTGCTGCGCTGAACCTACGTATAGATCTATAAAAGATAATTTATCCTTTTTACTTATTCAGACATTAGTTATACCCAAATTATCATATTTCTAGATCACGTCATGCACCAAATATAACAGATCAAAAATTACACAAATATACTTCTCTTCAAACCGCCTTAAGATCTTGACCCATCAATAGAACTTATCCTTCTCCTTGTGCTCAGGTTCCTCCTTAATTCAGATCTAGTTATTGTTAAAATTGGAAACCAGGGAAAAACTTCATGTGGGTCATCTTATTCATGGCTGATAATATTTTTATTAGATTCCTCTCGTCGAGAGGTGTAAGATTGATATAAAGATCATCCGATTCCGATAAGTATTCATGGAGATATGAATTTATTTTGATTATGGAATTATTATCAAGCCGACCTACAACTCATGTAGGCTCAGAAGCCCAACAGTCGCATCTATTCACCCACCAACGTTGTGTATAAATATAAGAGGACTTTTCCTCATTTGGACTCACTCATCTCATCACATCTCTCTCTCTCTACTGCGCAGATATGAGTCTCTTCTCTACTGCGCTGAAATGGGTCTCTCTCTCTCACACATGTGAAGCCGGAAGCTGTTGAATTTGAAGCTGCAACTGCAGAAGTAAAGATTGACTTGCGTGGCCTAGAAGATCTCCTCTTTGGAACTGCGCTGCAGGTTCATCTGAACCTCCTTTGAAAGCCGCAACTTTTGGTGGTGGAATGAAGTCAATCCGATGAACGGTTTGCAAGATATCGACTGCCCTAGTTTGAAGCCGGAAACTGCTGAAACTGAAGCTGCAACTGCAGAAGTAAAGATTGACTTGCGTGGCCTAGAAGATCTCCTCATCTGAACTGCGCTGTAGGTTCATCTGAACCTCCTCTGGAAGCCGAAACTTTTGGTTGTGGAATGAAGTCAATCCGACGGTCGGTTTGTGAGATATGGTCTGCCCTAGTTTGATAATGAAGCCGCTAATGCTGATGCTGCTGATCTAGGGTTTGCTACTGCTGATATGAATCAGATTTATTGTACTATTTCTCTCTGCTGAATTATTGAAGATAAAAGAAGATTTGATCAAAGGGTTTCCCACACATTGTGGGGTTTGTCCCTGGCTAGCCGCCACATCTTGTGTCTCTTGTCTTGGCTTGTTTTCTGTCGATCGTTTAATGTTCTATCTGCACTTTACTTTATGTACATGTGATTGCTAATCGGTGGAATATAATAAGAAAAAGAAGTAAACTGTTATAAGCATAGAACATACCATAACTTAACATGGTATCAGAGCTGAGTTGAAGACAAAGCCCGAGCAAGAGCAAGAGCAATCATCGAAGAGAATATTGGCAAGGCTATCCTAAAAGAACTATGGGGTTCTCAACACTCTTTCCTGCTGAAGACAAGCTCCGTGAGAAAGCTGACTATCACGGATGGAAGATGTCTATCGATCTAACCCTTGAGAATCAAGGAGTGTTGGATCATGTGAGAGGCAATATTGTTGAGCCTCCATCAAATGCATCCGCTGCTGCCTGGAACAAATGAAAAAATGGAGAAGTCAAAACAATAGAAGATCATCCGGGACTCTATCGACAAGCACTTGGTGGCCTACATCTCTGAACTGGACACCTCCAAGGAAATCTACGATAGACTGGTGAGTTTATTTAAAGTTAATGATGTAGATCAAGTTTTGTTTCTTAGAAATAAGATGAGGGAAATCAAGAAGGGTAAAGATGAAAGTATGCAAGCATACTTCTTAAGAATCACCGAGATCAAGAACGATCTCCTATCTATTGGGGAAACTATTACTGACAGAGAAATGGCACTCACAACTCTTGGAGGATTGCCATTTGAATGGTATGTGTTCAGGACTACTCTTTTGAACTATAATGTAATTCCTAGTTTCGAGGAATTAATGGCTAGATGCATTCAAGAACAAACAAGGGTAGAAGAGCAGGAAATGCCCATGCCTAAAGGTCCTCCTGCTGCCTTTTCTTCTCATGCAAAGAAAAGAAATAATTCCGAGACTAAATCAAAAGGAAAGGCTGGACCTAAGGCTGAAAATGACGATGTTACATTTGCGATAAAGCAAGTCACTATGTATGAGATCATGAGCATCATGATGTAATGATATCATGGACATAAAGGGAAACATGAGATCATGCACATATAGGATAGCATGATGATGATGCACACTAGTTTGAGCAGCATTATGATGGATAAAATCATGGACATGGGCAGCATGATGATAATCATGATTAGAGAAGCATGGTACAGTATGCAGTGGTGCAACTCGAAATCCCTCTGATGGCAATCAAAGGAATGACAAATTCAACAGCAAAGGTAAGAGGAGAGCTGGGAATCAAGGAAGAGGACAAGCATTCAAGAAGGCTAGAAATTCTAGGATGTATTAAATGCACCTGACCTCAAAAGGAACCTGGTGTCCATCTTGGCAATGGAAGACAGAGGCTTCAAGGTAACCTTCAGCAATGGCAAGGTATGTATATGGAAAAATAATGTTAAAGATGCCTTTACTCTTGGGTTTAGTGTTGATTCATTATATCAGGTCGATGGAAGTCCGCTAGGTGTCATGTCTTGTGACACACCTCTTTAGTCCGAACTTTGGCATCGGAGGTTTGCCCACCTTCATTACAAAGCTCTACCCAATGTAAGACAGATGGTAACAGAGATGCTCGAATTCCAAGTAGAGAAAGAAGGTGTATGTCTGGGATGTGCCTAAGGAAAGCTCAAAAGGGGACCATTCCCCTCAAGCCAAAGCAAGACCTCCGATATATTACAATAGGTTTACTCAGGCACACCTGAGGTTGGCATTAAGAGGGAGACTACTACACCACATACTCCTGAGCAGAATGGTGTGGTGGGAAGGAAGAACCACACGATGATGGAAGCTGTCCGGGCCATGCTACATGATCAAAGACTTCCAAAGTTTCTATGGGCTGAAACTGCAAACACTGCCGTATATGTACAAAATCGATGCCCTCATCAAGCATTGGGTTCCAAGACTCCTGAAGAAAAATTCACCGGTAAGAAACCTGATGTTTCTCATTTTAAAATTTTTGGAAGCCCTGTATACTTTCATGTGCCGAAAGAGAAAAGAAATAAATTGGGAGCATCTGGAAAGAAGGGAATTTTCGTGGGCTATGGTGAAAATACTAAAGGCTATAGAATCTATGTAGCCGGTCAAAGGGAAGTCATAATTAGTCATGATGTCACCTTTGACGAAGATATGGCTCTCAGCAAGGTGGACAATCTGCTGACTTTGAGTAGCTCTCAAGAAGCCGACACCAGGGAACCGAAAGAAAAGGATGATGAATCAATGCCTGATGTAGAAGAACCCATGGATTCGATTGATCCTCATCCACATGAGCCTTCCTCTTCTAGGAAGAGGCCTTCATGGCTTAGGGGGATACTTGATGATGCTGAAGGACATGTTGCACCCTGAGGAACCTTCCATCAAAGTAAGAAACTTAATAGGTATCAAGGATACCTGACCATCATGAGCACGATCATACAAAATGAGCCTTCGTCATTCTCAGATGTCGTCAAGCATCAAGTATGGAAGGATGCTATGACCGAAGAATATGAGTCTATCATAAAGAATGATGTTTGGGAAGTAGTTCCCAGACCCCAGGACAAGACTGTTGTTACTTCCAAATGGCTTTACAAGATAAAGCATGCAGCAGATGGAAGCACGGAAAAGTATAAGGCTCGTTTTGTTGCTCGAGGTTTCTCCCAAAAGGAAGGTATAGACTATGATGAGATATTTACACCTGTTGCCAGATATACGACCATCCGCTCGATCATAGCCCTTGCCGCTTCATAAGGATGGAACCTACATCAGATGGATGTCAAGACTGCGTTCTTGCATGGCTCGATCAAAGAAGAGGTCTACGTGGAGCAACCCGAAGGATTTGAGATTTATGATTGAAAATCTCATGTATGCAGGTTGAAGAAGGCTCTCTATGGGCTGAAGCAAGCACCCCGAGCATGGTATGAGAGGATCGATAGCTACTTGATGAAGCTGGGATTCACTAGGAGTGAAGCTGATCCTAACCTTTACTTTAAGGTTGAAGATGACAAGCCTCTCATACTGGTGTTGTATGTGGATGACCTCTTTCTAACAGGTGCAAACCCTCTCATTCACAAATGTGAGAGGGAGATGGCTTCTGAATTTGAAATGAAGAACCAAGGACTTGAAGTGTGGCAGAAGCCAAGGGAAATTTTCCTATCTCAAGGAAAATATGTGGTAAATATATTGGAAAGATTCGGTATGATGGACTGCAAGCCTGTGACTACCTCGAGGATCTTAACTTTTAGAAGTTATATGGTAGTGATGTCGGACCAGACTTGGGAAATGCCTCTGAGTTTCAAAAACTCATTCGCATTGATGTTCTTGGTGAACCTCCGTCTGAACATATGTTTTGCAGTTAGCATTGTGAGCTCATAATTGGTTGAGCCTCACTGGATTGATGCCAGGAATCTTCTGAGATGTCTTCAGGACACAATCTCTCATGGATTAAGATACACTGTCGGAGATGTGAGACTACTTGGATATACTGATGTTGATTGGGCAGGCAGTGTGGTGGACCGTAAGAGCACTTTCGGGTACTGTTTCACCTTGGGATCTGCTTCGATATCCTGGATGAGCAGGAAGCAGAAGTCGGTGGCTTTGAGCACCGCTGAAGCACGATATATTGTTGCTAGCATAACCTCGTGTGAGGCAGTCTGGTTGCGAAAGCTCTTCAGTGAGCTGTTTGGATTTACATTGGATACCACTGTGATTCTCTGTAACAACCAGAGGTGGGATTCGATTATTGAGGAATCCTGTATTCGTCAATTGCTCCAGCAGATAGACATCATCTGGGATATGGTATGTTGATGAGCAAGGAAGCTCCATCACATTAAGATGATGTACAGGTTGATACACCTTGTCAAAGCCCCGAGGAAAGATCTAATCTGTGATTTTCCCAAACGACTTGGAGTCGGCAAGGAACCTTTGTACAAGGGTCCTGCATGTTGCATACATTGAGCTCTGGGAGCTCTGAGGGCTTGCGGTTCCTACTGGAGCAACATATGACCACAGGGTGACTCACCCTCCCCTGGTGGTGCACACTGGAACAAGATGATTCGCTCTCTTGTGGGACAAGATGATTCGCTCTCTTGTGGAACAGGATGATTCGCTCTCCTGTGTAGCAGGATGATTAGTTCTCCTGTGAGGCCTGGATTGATGTGTTCTCCATGGCAGCCTGGATTGATGTGTTCTCCACGGCGATTGTAGCAGGATTGATGTGTTCTCCGCCGCCTGGATTGATGTGTTCTCCTGTGAGGACAGGATTGATTAGTTCTCCTGTCGAGGCATCCTACCCATGCAGTCTGGGACTCATGGGAAGTACCTCTCATCTGATCAATGAGCAGGGAAATGAAGTTAGGGACCATAGTAGTACCGATGGACGCATCGTTGTAACTACCGTACTCCCTACGCTAGGATGACCTCCATTGATCTGGGATCAATGATACTGGTCTGGGACCAGTGGTAGGAGTTGTACCATACTATGACGCTGACTTTGGGTCGGTTGAGACTGGTCTGGGATCAGTGGTACATACTCTGAGACTGACTCTGAGTCAGTGGAGGATGATATTGGTCTGGGACCATTGGAGTTGTACTCACTATGACGCTGACTTTGGGTTGGTTGAGACTGGTCTGGGACCAGTGGTACATACTCTGAGACTGACTTTGAGTCAGTATGATACATCCTCGATCATTTCTTCTTCTTCATAATTCGGACAAAAGCAGAGCAGAACAGAACAATGCAAGAGCAGAGCAGAACAAAGCAAAACAGTACAGATCAGTGCAGGGCAGAACAAGACAAAGCAGAACAGGTAGAATAGAGCAGAGCAGGGCAAGGGTCAGGTTGTACAGGACAGTGCATTTGATGGATGAATAGTAACGACCGATAGACAGATTGCAGATGAAGTTCTCCATGGTTGAGAGGGAGTGTTAAAATTGGCAACCAGGGCAAAACTTCATGTGGGTCATCTTATTCATGGCTGATAATATTTTTATTAGATTCCTCTCGTCGAGAGGTGTAAGATTGATATAAAGATCATCCGATTCCGATAAGTATTCATGGAGATATGAATTTATTTTGATTATGGAATTATTATCAAGCCGACCTACAACTCATGTAGGCTCAGAAGCCCAACAGTCGCATCTATTCACCCACCAACGTTGTGTATAAATATAAGAGGACTTTTCCTCATTTGGACTCACTCATCTCATCACATCTCTCTCTCTACTGCGCAGATATGAGTCTCTTCTCTACTGCGCTGAAATGGGTCTCTCTCTCTCACACATGTGAAGCCGGAAGCTGTTGAATTTGAAGCTGCAACTGCAGAAGTAAAGATTGACTTGCGTGGCCTAGAAGATCTCCTCTTTGGAACTGTGTTGTAGGTTCATCTGAACCTCCTTTGAAAGCCGCAACTTTTGGTGGTGGAATGAAGTCAATCCGACGAACGGTTTGCAAGATATCGACTGCCCTAGTTTGAAGCCGGAAACTGAAGCCGCAACTGCAGAAGTAAAGATTGACTTGTGTGGCCTAGAAGATCTCCTCATCTGAACTGCACTGTAGGTTCATCTGAACCTCCTCTGGAAGCCGAAACTTTTGGTGGTGGAATGAAGTCAATCCGACGGTTGGTTTGTGAGATATGGTCTGCCCTAGTTTGATAATGAAGCCGCTAATGCTGATGCTGCTGATCTAAGGTTTGCTACTGCTGATATGAATCAGATTTATTGTACTATTTCTCTCTGCTGAATTATTGAAGATAAAAGAAGATTTGATCAAAGGGTTTCCCACACATTGTGGGGTTTGTCCCTGGCTAGCCGCCACATCTTGTGTCTCTTGTCTTGGCTTGTTTTCTGTCGATCGTTTAATGTTCTATCTGCACTTTACTAAATATGTACATGTGATTGCTAATCGGTGGAATATAATAAGAAAAAGAAGTAAACTATTATAAGCATAGAACATACTATAACTTAACAGTTATGCACCATAACCCAATGACAGTATTTGAGATCTTGCTCTTCATAAGATATTCAATACTTCAGATGATACCTTGCCATCTCCTTCTCTTTTGATAGACTTAGGCCTTATTCAAACCATTGTCCAAAACCATAGAGGTCCAATACTAGGGACTCAATACCTGGGTTCAACACTTTGAATGCAATACCAAGGACCAAAATTGTAGGTTCAAATATGTTGGACTAAATACCATGGACCAACCATAAGTTTTCCCACATGTACGCGGTTTTCTTTGCATGAAAGTGTGTGCATACGTATACGCGCCTTTTTATCGGTACACCCGTGTGTATACGCGATTTTGTTAAGAGGAACTTGCGTATACCTCATTTTCTTTCATTCTGAGAGCCTGAATTGAGATCTGCCCTTTGAGTAAGTTTCCATTAAGGACAACACATGTGCCATAGTGCCAAACCTGTGTCATAATGCCAACAATCTCCCCCTTTGGACTTGATGGCAACCCCAAGTCACTTAAAGTCATTCTCCCCCTTTGACATCAAGGGCAAAGGGTTATGCTCCCCCTGAATGCATGCTGAAATCTCTGTTGTGTTGTGTTGTCCAAGCTCCTCCTGACTGTAGGCAAGGTCTGCAAGAAGATGTTCTATAAAAGAAACATGACTTTATACATTATAAATGACCTTCCTATCACCAAAGACTCATACCAAGAATTTACACATGATAACAACAACAACATTACTTCATCCATCCCAGGCATAGTGGGGAAACCAAGATAGGTCGTTACATGACCTTGATAAGAAAAGAAATACATGACATAGAGACGAAATAGTTACAGCAAGACTATGATAGTTATCAACAACTATCATCAATAGCATCTGTCAACCATCATTCAGACCAGCAACAATGTTTTCCTTATGCACCTGTTCCTCCTGAAATCAAATCAATTATGAAAGTGAACCAAGATCTTCTAAAATAATGCCAACAATGCATTCTTAGATGAATATATGCTCCCCCTGAACATGTGCCAGATGGTCTCTATCATACCCATATCATACTCTTTTCATCCTGAGCCTGGCCCATTGTTTGTCTTTAAACCAACATATACGCGACTGTATCTTCATAAACCGGCGTATGTACGTGGATCCTCCTCATGAAACTCGCGTACAACCACTTTCCTCTGAAACAGACAAGATTCAGCAGCAAGATGATGCATCAACTACCCCCAGCTTCTGTCTGAGGTATTCAAATGTTTCCCTGGGCAGTGGTTTCGTGAGTATATCAGCAACTTTTTCCTTAGAGGGAACATACTCCAATTTAACCTTCTGTTCAAGCACTTGTTCCCGGAGAAAATGATACTTGAGAGGTATGTGCTTAGTCTTTGAATGCATGACATGATTCTTTGAAATACTGATTGCACTTGTATTATCACACAAAATGGAGATAGGTGCAGCACAAGTGATTTGAAGGTCTTGCAATGTTTGCATCATCCAAAGGAGTTGTGTGCAGCAAGATGCAGCAGCCACATATTCTGCTTCAGCTGTCGATTGTGCAATTGAACTTTTTTTCTTGTTGAACCAAGATACTAATCTGGAACCCATAAAGAATGCACCACCACTAGTGCTTTTTCTATCATCCACGCTTCCTGCCCAATCGGCATTTGTATATGCATGAAGTGTGAGATCTGTATCTCTAGGATACCATAAGCCATAGTTTTGAGTTCCTTGAAGATACTTGAAAATTCTCTTAACTTCCTGAAGATGAGTTTCCTTTGGATTTTTCTGAAACCTTCCAACTATTCCAACTGCATGCATAATGTTTGATCGGGTACATGTTAGATAGAGCAGACTACCAATCATGGATCTATAGGTTGGTTGATGTACTGATGTCGATTCATCATTTGCGCTGAGGCTGCATCCTGTTAACATATGGGTACGCACTGGTTTCGAATCCTCCATCCCATATTTCTTCACGATCTGCTTGAGATACTTGGTTTGTGATAGAAAAATTCCGTTTTTGTTTTGTTGGACTTGTAAACCAAGAAAATATGTGAGCTCACCAAGCATGGACATTTCAAACTCTTTTTGCATCACCAAGGAAAATTTTTGACTCATGTCTTCTTCATTGCTACCAAAGATGATATCATCAACATACACAACAAGTATTAGCAACTTATCATTGTCAATTTTTATATATAGATTGCTATCTGTTGATCCTTTTATAAAACCTTGTTGATGGAGGTACTTATCCAACCGATAATACCAAGCCCTTGGAGCCTGTTTAAGGCCATAGAGAGCCTTTTTGAGTCTGCATACAAGTTTTGGATCATTTCCAAGAATAAACCCATCTGGTTGTTCAATATATACTTCTCCATTCAAGTTTGCATTCAAGAAGGCAGACTTCACGTCCATTTGAAATACTTTGAACTTCTAAAAGCTAGAAAGAGCAAGGAACATTCTTATGGCCTCAAGTCTAGCAACTGGTGCGAAGGTTTCTTCAAAGTCTATACCTTCTTGTTGAGCATACCCTTTACAAAAAAGTCTGGCCTTGTTTCTAATCACATCTCCATTTTCATTCAGCTTATTTTTGAATATCCATTTTGTTCCTATGACATTCTTATCTTTTGGTCTAGGAACCAATTCCCAAGTGTTATTCTTTTCAATCTGCTCAAGTTCTTCCTCCATGGCCTTTACCCAGCATTCATCCTTGCATGCCTCTCTTACATTTTGTGGTTCAGTGGAGGAGAGTAATGCTAGATAACTTGAAGCTTCTAGAATGGTTCTTCTTGTTTGTACACCTGCCTCCTTTTGCCCCAAAATTTGGGTTACTGGATAATTCTTCTGAATGTACCTGGATGGAGTCTTTTCTTCTATTCTTATATGTTCTTCTGGTGCCTCATGGGTTTCTTCTTCATCATGAATCTGATTTGATGTTGAAGGATAGTCTTCATCATCTTCGAAATCTTCAGATTTTACTTGCCTAGGAGTGTTCCCTTCTTCATCAACCACTACATCAATACTTTCAACAATTTTTCCAAGTCTTTTATTGTAACACTTATATGCTTTGCTGTGAGGAGAGTAACCAAGGAGAATGCCTTCATCTGCTCTAGGTTCAAACTTGCCAAGGTTTTCATCAGTCTTTTTGATGTAGCATTTGCTTCCAAAAATTTTGAAGTATTTAACTGTGGGAGTCTTACCATACCAAAGTTCATGAGGAGTCTGAGTGCTATTTACTCGGACGTTTGTCTTGTTGAGAATAGTAACTGCAGCAAATGCGGCTTCACCCCAGAAGGTTGCGAGAGTTCCAGACTCATCAAGCATAGCACGAGCCATTTGTTGAACCATTTTGTTCATCCTTTCCACTACTCCATTTTGCTGAGGGGTTCTTGCAGTAGAGAATTCCATTCTTATTCCATGTTCTTCACAAAAATCGAAAAATTCATCTGAGGTAAATTCCCCTCCTCGATCAGACCTGAGGCATTTGATTTTGCGATCTGATTCGTTTTCAACCAAGGCTTTGAATGCTTTGAACTTTTCGAAGGCTTCATCTTTATGCTTCATAAGTCCTAACCAACACATCCTGGAAAAGTCGTCAATGAACAATATAAAGTATTCTTCTCCTCTAGGAGACCTTTTCCTAGATGGACCACATACATCAGTATGGACAAGTTCAAGTGGCTTGCTAGCTGATCCTTCCTTCTCAGGGAAATTAGTTCTGGTTTGCTTACCAAACTGACATGATTTGCATATTGTATTGTCTAGAATTCTAATGTCAGGGAGATCACGAACCGCCTGATATTTGCATGCTTTCCTTATCTGAGAGAAGCTTAGATGCCCCAATCTTCTGTGCCATAGCCAGTGTTCATCATTCTTGCTTAGATAGCATTGTTGTTGTCCTCCCTTGAGTATGTATAAATTATTTGGATTTATTATGCCTTTGATCACTGTTTCTCCTGTATCAAGCTCACGAACAATGCATCCATTTGATCGAAATATTACTTCATTTCCTTGATCACACATTTGACTGACACTCAATAGATTATGCCTTAAGCCATCAACATACATAACATTTCCAGCCTTGACCTTTTCTTTCAAAAACACAAAACCTTTACCTTTCATGAGTGCAGGGGTGTCATTTCCAAATGAGACCTTATTTTCCTTTTCTAAGGCACTATATGACTGAAGTTTTTCTTTATCACTTGTCATATGTTTCAAGCATCCACTGTCAATGTACCACTGATTTTCCTGTCCTTCCGCATATAAGGCTATCCCACATCTTTCTGGTTGCGATTATTTCTTTCTCCATGTTTTAGAATTCAATGAAACTTGCTCCTTCTGAGTTGTTTGCCGAAACCTACTCCTGCATTCAGAATCTTCATGACCAAAGTTGTTACAAATAGAACATTCTATTTCATTCTCAAGAGCAGAAAAGTTATTGTAGGTCCTTTTCATGATCCCAGTCATACTCCTTTGTTTTTGAGCTTCTCTAGTCATGATGGTCTTGTAGGCAACACATTGAGCAGCTTTGTGACCAAAGTTATGACAAGAGAAACATTGGCCATTGAAGAAATTTCTATGATTATCAAACCTACCAACCAAATGATTGTAGTTTCTATTGAAATCCATTCCTGAGGCAAATTGAGAATAATTTACCTGTGGTCGGTTGAAGCTTCTGTTCGTCCTTGAAGTAGATTACCCCCGATTTACTTGGTAATCTTTGTTCATTCTTGAAGCAAATTGTCCCTGATTTACTTGGTGATCTGCATTATGCTTTTGTTGTTGATTGTCAACCTGTTCACTTTTTCTTGCTGCATCAAGATAACTTTTGGAGGTGGATGGCTTTTGTGCTTGCTTCTGTGCTTGAGACGCCTCTTCAGTATATCCAAGACCTGTCTTGATTAGAGGAGAACGTTGCACTTCGATAATCTCATCTAAAGTTTCAGATCCCTTAGCAAATCTAAGATTAAGAGCTTTTGATTTCTCAATATATTTTCTAAGTCCCACAATTTCACATTCTAATTTTTCATTGTGTTTTTCTCTTTCAGCAAGTTGGAATGTCAGAGTATCTATAATCATATTCTTTTCTTCTAAACAAATTTTGAGTTTAGAAATTTCTTCATAGAGACCTTCTTCATCTATAGCATCCAAGAAATCATCATCTTCAAAAGCCATCAAAAGTCTATAATCATTACGTTGTTCATCTTCATCACTATTTGAATATCCATCACTGTCTTCATGTGTATAATAGCTCTTCTTACTTACATTCTGTTTTCTATTCCATCTAACTGGTTCCTTACCTTTGTCAAGTTTATCTTTATGAGGACACTTGGCAGCATAATGACCAACTCTTCCACAAGCAAAGCATTTGAAAGGCAGCTTACCTCTGAATCTTCCAGTTCCCCGTTGAAGGTTCTTGACAAAATTTGATTCCTCCTCTTCTTCTGATATATGTCCTGACTCATTGTAATCCCCTTTTCTTGAGGCTTTGAATGCAGCTTCTCTCCTGTCTGATGGTCTCCCTTTCTCATTTTGTAAGCAGTTAGAATTTCGTGCAGCTGTGACATGGTAATTCTCTGTAGATTCTGTTTTTCTTCTATGGTAGAAACTTTTGAATCAAACTTAGGAGACAAAGATCTTAGAACCTTTTCAACCAAAACAACTTCTTTTATTTCTTCACCCAAGTTTTTCATACAATTAACAATCTCATCTATATGTAGGAAATAGTTAGCCACGCTTTCATCATTGTGCATTCTGAGATTTTCATATTGAATTCTGAGAGTTTGTAGTTTTGCTCGTTTTACCTGTTCATCTCCTTCATAGCTCAGAACAATATTGTCCCATATTTCTTTTGCGGTTTTGAGCTGCATAACCTTGACGAATTCTGATTGAGATAGGCTCCCTAATAGAGTATTGACAACCTTTGCATTTCATACTGCTTCTTACCAGTTGTATCTGTAGGAGTTGCTGATGGAAATGTGTATCCTGTTTCCACAATATCTCAAACTTCTGTACCAAGAGATTGAAGATAGGCAGTGATTCTTACCTTCCAATAGATGAAGTTGCTCCCATCAAAAATTGGTGGCCTGATTGATGCTTCTTTTTCATAGTTGCTCATGATGATAGATCTTCCTTCAAGTGATCAAGCTTCTTCTGAAGGACCTGCTCTGATACCAATTGTTGGAAATAATACTGGGGGGGTGGTGAATCAGTATTATCAAGTCAATTATTTTTCATTTCACAATTAGATTTGTATACGCTACTTCAGCTAGTAAATACTACGTATGTACACAACTTCAGTTAAAAGAAAAAGCGTATATGAGCAGACTTGTAATTTTAAATTATTCTTCAGATGTTGATCATTAATATGTGCATCAAACCATATGAATAGTAACCAGGAACAGAAAAACAGAACAGGAAATTACAAGATATAAGGTGGAAACCCAATGTGGGTGAAAACCACCTGCTGCAATTCGTCTCTATCTTCTTCCAATTAGAAACTTCTTTTTACAATGTTTCCGTACTGGTGCAGTCTTATACCAGTACACAGGCTGCTACCTGCAGAAGGCTACAACCTTCTCTCGTTCTCTAGCTTCTCCTGGAAGGGATCTACAACCCCCTTAGCTCTTGTACTAGCAGGGGTACTAGTACGTAGGTGCTGACCTACAGAAGGCTACAACCTTCTCTTTTCTTCCAACGACTACGTTTCATAAATTTTCAGACTGGATCCATAAATATCAATCAAACATCAAGTATATTTGCATAACCAAACTCCTTTGTACAAACAAATACTGAATCAACCAATAACTTCTCAGAATGTTGTAACCAGAAAACAATACCAGTAACAAAACACCAATTCTGAACCCAGAACACTGCAGCAATAAAAAGAAGCAGCTAAAGCATATTTCATGAGATATACGCTACTTCAATATGTGGAACCTATGTGCATACGCATTTGTATCAAGGCCATCCTGCGTATACGCTGTTTTAAGTTAGTGAACCAGCGTGTATACGCGCCTTTGCTGTGCTGAACTTGCGTACAGATTTATAAAAGATAATTTATCCATTTTACTTATTTAGACATTAGTTATACCTTATCATATTTCTAAATCACGTCATGCGCCAAATATAACAGATCAAAAATTACACAAAGATACTTCTCTTCAAACCGCCTTAAGATCTTGACCCATCAATAGAACTTATCCTTCTCCTTGCGCTCAGGTTCCTCCTTAATTCAGATCTAGTTATGCACCATGACCCAATGACAGTATTCTAGATCTTGCTCTTCATAAGATATTCAATACCTCAGATGATACCTTGCCAAATGATCTCCTTCCCTTTTTATAGACTTAGGCCTTATTCAAACCATGGTCCAAAACCATAGAGATCCAATACTAGGGACTCAATACCTGGGTTCAACATTGTGGATGCAATACCAAGGACCAAAACCGTAGGTTCAAATATGTCGGACTAAATACCATGGACCAACCATAAGTTTTCCCACATGTACGCGATTTTCTTTGCATGAAAGTGCGTGCATACGTATACGCGCCTTTTGTTCAGTACACCCGCGTGTATACGTGATTTTGTTAAGAGGAACTTGCGTATACCTCATTTTCTTTCATCTTGAGAGCCTGAACTGAGATCTGCCCTTTGAGTGAGTTGCCATCAAGGACAACACCTGTGCCATGGTGCCAAACCTGTGTCATAATGCCAACAATTACACTGGATGTCGAGAGGTACCACATGCCACATCATCACCTTAATCCCGCAATCTAAACTTCATGAATATCGGAGGTTTTCAAGTTGTGTTCATGCTTTATCCTCCGATATCAACATTGTCGATATTCACATATCACCCCTACTTCCGACATAGCGAATGCGATATTCCAATAAATTATTTCTGATACTTCCAATCGGGTCTACATCAATCTCTAACCATTGACGCATGCAATATTATATTAAATTATTTTGATAGACCTATTGGGTCCACAACATACATCACAATCAGAGGTTTCAATCGTGACACGACTTTAAAACTTGCAATGCGGAAAATGTGATATTGCATTAGGGCGTGTTATAATGGAACAATCAGGTCTGCGACTCATATCAGAATCAAATATTTTAATGTGGAAATGCTTTAAAACTTATGATGCAGCAGGTGTGATATTGCATTAAGGCGTGTTATAATGGAACCATCGGGTCTGCAACTCATATCGCAATTAGGGATTTCAATGTGACATGGATTCAAAACTTGCGATGCAGAGGATGCGATATTATATTAGAGTTGTTACAATAAACTGATCGGGTCCGCATATCAACAGTTCAGATATTGGAGGTCCCATTCAAATCGGAGATCGGGGTTTCTGAGAGGTAACACGTAATAAAGAGTCGATATGGTTTCTCCACTTATGTGTTTCTCTTTGATCCTCTGATATTGTTGTTCTTCCCTTTATCTCTTTCTCTTGGGCATATGTAGTCTTCTCATGGATCTACTCCTCCTTGGCTTGTCGCTCCCATGACTTTCAATAGCTCTTCTTTGATGGCTTTCGATGGCTTCTGACGTCTTTCCTCCTTGGGACTGTTCCTTGGGTCCATTGCTTCTATTCTGTTTGTATATATATTCAATTCATTTGTTGTTCCTTATGGCCATCAATGACAACATTGATATCTCAATAAGGCTTTCATCCCATGTGCATGGATGCTTCGAGTTGTACATGCGCAAAATGTGTATGGTCATCTTGTTGACAACCTCTATTTGGCCATCAGTTTGGGGGTGAAAAGTCGTGGACTTAGTAAGTTTGGTATCCGACATCAACTAGAGACTTGACCAAAATGCACTTAGGAATCTATTGTCCTGATCTAGGATAATGGACTGTGGTATCCCAAAGTGTACCCACACTCGCTCAAAGAAGAGCTTAGCGGTGGGCTTTGTTGTGATATTCTTCTTGCAGGTCGCCATGATGGTCATCTTAGATAATTTGTCAACGACCACAAAAACACAGTCATTGTTGTGCTTAGTAGAAGGAAGGTACGACATGTAATCCCTAGAGATGGATTCCCAAGGTCAACTAGAAGTAGGTAGAGGAGTATATAGGCCTTGCTTATTGATTGTTGGTTTAGCAATGGCACAGGTGGTGCAGGATCTAATGTACTTCCCAACATTCTGACAAAGTTTTGACCAATAAAAATACTTTTGCAGTACCCCCACTGTTTTAACTACTCTGAAATGTCCAACAACCCGACTGTAGTGCGCTTCCCAAATCATCTTGGCACGCTCGCTTGAAGGAACAAAGATGTGTCCCAGGTGGCATAACTGTGCATCCTAGAGGTGAAAATTTGGAACTTGCTTCCCTTCCAGGAGTGTCTGGTATGTGCTACCAAATTCTGGGTCGCTCTTATAAAGATGCGGCCACCCCAAAGTCTTGTTCGCAAAGGATTCTAGCACAGTGATCAGTGTCATGACTGGTGGTCGGATGAGGTAGTCTATAAAATTGTTGGTACTTCCCTTCTTGTACTTAATGTTCAAATGAGCATTGTTGCAGGTATGTGAACCATTTCTGATGGCGATTGTTCTGCAACTGCCCTTGTGTTTGTATGAACTGTAGGGGTCGGTGGTCTGTGTGGATGATCGTTTCCTTCCCTAGAATGTAATGCTTCCATTGATGGAAAGCCTACATAATGGAATACATTTCTTTGTCATAAGTGGGATAATTTCATACTATGTCAAAAAATGTCTCATCGTGGTAAGCCACTGGATGCCCTTGCTGAGTAAGAACTGCACCAATAGCATAGTCACAGACGTTTGTCTCAATCTCAAATAGTTGTTGTAGGTCTGGTAATGTGAGAATTGGTGCAGAGCAAAGGCAATGCTTCAACTAAAAAAATGCTTTATTTTGGGTTTCGGACGAAAAAAACTTTGCTTTCACTCTGCCCTTGGTGACTTGACTTAAATACCAAGTGATATGAGAGAACCCCAACACGAACATGTGGTAGAAATTGGCAAGACTCGGGAAGTTGTGGAGCTCTATTGGAGTGGTTTGGGCTTGTCAATCACGAATGACTTGTATCTTAGTTGGGTCTACATGCACACCCCGCTCATCAATGATGTACCCCGGATATTGAACCTAGGTCATGCCAAAAGTACATTTCTCCAAATTGGTAAACAACTTGTGTTGTTGCAGGGTTCGAAGGACCTGTCGAATATGGTGGAGGTGTTCTTCCCAACTATGCTTGAATATTCAGATGTCATCGAAATACACCACCATGAATGCATTGGTGAAGGGTCACAAGATGTCGTCCATCAATTTAATGAAGGTTGCAGGGGCTTTCGTCAAATCGAAATGCATGACTAACCATTTGAAAATGCCTTCCTTGGATTTGAAGGCAATCTTCCACACATCAGAGGGTTCGATAGGCACCTGGTGATAACCGAACTTCAAGTCAATCTTGTTGAAATATTTGGCCCCCTTGACCTAGTACATAAGGTCATCAATTAGTGGGATTGGGTACCTATTGTAGGTTTTAACCCTGTACAAAAATTACATGCATACGAATTCTAAAACACATAAAATAAAAAATGCGAGAGCATAACACATAAAACACATATACACAAAGATTTTCCCTTGGATCCCAAAACCGGGACTGCCAGCTTGATTTTTCATTATATTCCTTTCAATGTTACAATACATATTTATACATGCTGAAGCATCCAATACCATGGACCGAAAACCATCT
The DNA here is from genome assembly GCA_031772625.1 of Pinus tabuliformis. Classification (NCBI taxonomy): domain Eukaryota; kingdom Viridiplantae; phylum Streptophyta; class Pinopsida; order Pinales; family Pinaceae; genus Pinus; species Pinus tabuliformis. The sequence goes on along the minus strand of CM062810.1, from coordinate 817,099,752 downwards.
CGTCCAAAACCATGGACCAGAAACCATCGCATCCAAAACCATGTGTGAAAATTATGCACAAAACCATAGGTGGGTCCGCCCAACCTAACATACTTTCCAAAACCAAAATTTTCTGAGGCGCTACCCTGGACCCCATAAAGTGGGGTTACGGGTACCCCCAAAACCCCTTGTGACCCGCCCCCCCGATACACAATCGTCGCAATGAAGGGGGGTTTTCCGCCCCACCTCTAACCCCCCGGTTAACTACGTGAGCTAGTCATGGAAAGAATATAACACAACCCAACACCTATTCCCAATAGTGATCTTGTTCATCGCTCCATAGTCATTACAAAGTCTCCAGGTCCCTTCCTTCTTCTGTACCAATACAATCGGCCTCCCATATGGTGATGAGTTTGGCCTGATGTACCCTTTCTACAACATCTCCTGAATCTGCTTCTTGATCCCATCGTTCTCCAGAACAGAGCATCGATAGATAGATCCATTGGGTAGCGGTACGCCCGGGTTAGATCGATGGAGTGCTTGACCTGATAGTGCATAGGTATACCTATAGGTGAGGTGAAAATGTCCATGTACTCCTCCACAACCTTGTCCACCTATTGTTGTTGTTGTGCGGAGGAGCCCTATCTAGAAGTTGAGGCCATAAAATTCTTCTTTCCCTAAGGGCGAATCTTTAGGAAAACAAATTTCCTGGTCTGAGAAATGATCTTACTGCATTTCCTTGTAATGATCAAAGAGATGGCGGTAGGTAGGGCTACCTCCGGTATCCTGTACAACTTATTGCCCAAAGTAATAATCATAGAGCGAGGTTTACACTCATATATAGCATGTCACTTCCACAAGTATGGCTTTCCTAATAATACATCACAAACTTCAAGAGCAGTAACAACACACAGTACCTCATCCGTGAAGGGCTTGAAGATGTAGGGAAGGCGACACTGTTGGCTGACACGTAGATCTTGTCTTTGGTGAATCCACCCTATGTCGTATGGTTGCAGATGTGTTGGCATCGGTAGGCCCAACCACTTCACGACCTCTGTTGAAATGAGGTTCTTTTGGCTCTCGCTGTCGACAATAAACTGCAATGGAGAACCCTTCACCCACATCTGTGAGAGGAAGAGGCGCTCCCCCTCCTCTAGATCTTCAAGTTCATTCTTATTGATCTTAGTGGTGGCCACGATGGCACTGGGCTGCGTGTCAATGATCCGTTTCCCTTTTTCATTCCCCTTGTTAGGTTTTGACTTAGAGTTGGAACATGCATCTGATTCATAATCCTTCAGCTCAGCCACCAGTGACTGCTTGGCCTGACAAACACTTATGTTGTGAGTGGAGCTCTTATGGAGCTCACACCATTTTCCCGTGTCCTTTGTCTTTGTGGTGTTGTTCTTTACTTGTGGCTTTGGCAGGTTGTCCTAGGTCGTCCCGCCTTGGCTTTGGCTTTTGCTCTGTGGTTTGGGGGCACCTTTTCCTTGCTTCAGATTCACATATCCAAAGTCTCGCTTCTTTTGTTTAAACTTCTGCTCAATCTTGATAGTGTATCGGTATGTCGTGCCAAGTGAGGAGATGTCTAGGAACTCCATCTCACCCTAAATGTATTTGTGTAGACAGTGTAGTACTTGAGTACCAATGTCACTCAAAATCCTTGATACCCAACTTTTTAAGGAGGGTATGGAAAACATTTGTGAACTCTGATACATCTTGGTCTTTTCCCTGCCATAGTGTGGTCCATTTTATGTATTTATCTTCATAGCGCCTGATAGGGTAATATTATTCCATGATGGCACCTCGGAAAGAATCCTAAGTGGGTGCCGCTGAAAATAGTGAGGATTTTCTCTTGTCCTTTTGTTCACAGTAGGTTTCCCACCAATCCTTGACGTGTGGGGAGGCTTTGAGAAGTGTGAAAGTAATCTTTTCCCGATTGGAAAATTCATGAAATGAAAAATATCTTCCCAATAGATTCAACCATTTATCCACAACATCTGCATCTATATGGCTCTCAAATATGTGAATATTGAAGTTAAATTGTACCTTAAAAGGAGTGGTACCTCCAAAGTGGTTATTGGATGAAGATGTGTTGCTTGTGGATAGTTGTCGAAGGATCTGGGAAAATTTATCCATCATTGCGTTCCTCTATCGCTCGAGGGCTTCCTCAAGCAATATTTGAAAGGATCTCCTGCCCCTCGTCTTTCTTTTCTTCTACCATGGGAGGTCGTCGGGGTTTGCGAGGCTGGTCTTGTAAAGGTTCAACAAGTTCGAGCCCTAACTCCTTATACCTCGACCTCGTTGGGAACATGCAAAGAAAAACACAAAAAGAGTAGACCACTTTGATACCATTGATTCGAACTTAAATAGGAATGCAACAAATTTACAGTTATAACCTGTTGTGGCCAGCAACAACCCCCCTTCTTATTAAGTGTTATTCCTAATACTAAATAAGTGGGGACCCTTAGTTAAAAATCTAAAAAATCAAAGTAGTGGTTAAATTTCCTTTTTGAATAAACTTACCATCATAAGCTTAGGAAACCTCCCTTTGAAAACCTAAAAATCTAAGTTTTATGATAAGGTAAGATAAAATCTTTCCTTAGGAAAATCACATCGCAAAAAGACAGCAGGATGCCTCCTTACAAGCCGAAGTTCCAATATTGCAAGATCGCGATACACGATAGTATCACATTGCACCCAGCAAATACAACTTACATGAAACACTTTAAAATTTTGCCGATATGCGATGACGCCGATCGCAAGATCGCATTTCGCAGAAAATAGGTTAACAAAGATTGGCATACATAACATTCCTGCGATCTGCGATTTCGTGATACAACGATAATGCGATGTCACGAGCGATCAATTTTGTGATGTTATGATTTTGCGATGTTGCGATCTGCGATGTTGCGAAGCAAATCGCAAAATCGCTTCATCGCATATCTTTCGGGCACGTTATTCAAGAAAAGTATTTTCCCTAAGCTGACACCTGGTTATGCGCTTTAATGCTAATAAATGAGGTAGTTGCCAGTTATAATGGAATATGGGTTCGTGCTTATCGAAAGAATCATTTCACGTAAGGTGGTATGCTTGATATGTCTGCGGCATTTAAAACTTTCCCATCACCCTTCCCTGTCATTCATTTTCGCTTCACTTGTGAATTGCAGGAACGGAGAACAGAGGCCGATACAAAGCGATACGCAGGTTAAAATGGGAAAGAAAAGCAAAGCCCTGAGCTCAGAAGAAAAGGAAATGGCGCCCTTATATACAGACATGGCCTGTAACAGAGACGCGGGAATAGCTACGTGGGAAGGCATGTATAATCTGCTCGAAGAGGAGAATCCCAGAGTAATGGAAGTTACTGCTACCATGGGCTCAAATGGTTCTTCAGAAGCATCCCTTTCAGAGCTAGCCTGCTCATTCTTACACCGGATAGCAGCAAGACCCAAAATTCTCCCATATACAGACATGGTGAAGTGGATACTGGAAAACGTTGAGATCAGAAACAGACAGTTTAAAACTCAGGGTCAAGGACTTATTGGCTCATTCGCTGCACAGGATTTAAAGCTCATGTATCATTTGCCGGAGCCACAGGAAACTTATAACAAGCAGTTTATGGAGAAATTTGCGAAAGAAAATCAAGACCTGGCAGAAACCACCAAGGATTGGTCGAGGAGGGACGAACCGCTGAAGAAAGATAAACACGGTATGTACAGTACTGGTTCTCTCACCTCCCCATATTGCTTTGCTACTGCCATGCTCTGTAGATTGTTCGGAATGCCAGATATCAACAAATTTTCATCAGAATGGCTACCATTATTAGATGCCGCCACAAATGCCACTATTGTAGATTGGGCTAAAATATTGTTTGATAACCTAGTCACGGCCATTGTAAGTTACAGATCTAAAAGAACTGTCTCTCAAAGAATCTATCCTCCTTTTTACCTATCTGCATATGTAATGGATGCGATATGTTATGTTTCTAAGTTTCCTGTTATGGGTTGGAAGTGGACAACTCAAGACCCCTTGCCCATCCATGTCTATCATAAAGAGTTGTGGGACTCTCAGTTCACTCCATACTTCTACCAGATTTGTCATGGAATTATGCTGCCCTTGTACAGAATGTTGTATGATAAAGACCCTCCGAGATGCTCGCCTGAAGCAGAGGTAGACATCCTCCCTGTCGCGAGATGGTTCGGGGAGGAATTGTTTACTTATGTCAGGGTATTTGGAAGTTTTGCTCCCCCTCATGTCCTACCTTTGTATATCCCTGATAAACTCTTGGCTCGAGAGATTGCCTATCAAACCTGTGGGGAAGGTGGTCTAACTAAAGATTTAAAGGACAAAAAGAAGGTTATATGGCCACAGTTTCCTATAGCCTGTGGGGCCTTTTCACTTTTTGATGTAGGCCACACATTCACAGAAGTAAATAATATAATGTGTCTACAGTTATTCAAATTTTCAAGAAGACCATTTGACCCTAATGAGGTTGCCCAGAATTTCACCACTACAGTCAAGATAAAAGTGTTCTTTGGAGAAAAGGATTTATTCGATGATATATTCCAACAGAAAAGCACACTTGAAGAAATTTTGCATGCAGCCCAATTGCAATTCTCTCCAGAAGAATTTCAAAAGTTCAAAATATACAGGGAAAGAAGGTTAGCCAGTATTCCTTTAGAGAAACTACGCCTAAAACCCACAAGAGAACCAACTCCAAGTGTTAGTCTTAGTGGGAGTTCAAGCACTAACGGATCTAAATCCAAGTCAGAAAAAGAAATGTCTGAACATTCTAAAAGATCCGGAAATGAACAGGATAAGAGCGAAGGGTCAGTAAAGGATACTGCCCAGTCAATGGAACTTCTACACCAACAGGTTATTGCCTCCCCGCAAAGAGATCCTCCCCCTCTCGTCATTCAAGCACCGCCAGTCATAACCGAACTAGACAAAGAATGGGAAACCTTCAACGACTTGATCAATCTTGAAGGACAAACCATAAAAACACCTGTGAGAAATGCACAGGTAGCAAAAGAAGTAGTCACAAGAACAGTCAGCGATGTCTCAGATATGGAGCATATTCCTATTGCCCCATCCTCTGAGCTTATGCTCAAAATAGAAGAAATTCCTCCTCTGGATATATTTTATAGCCCACAGCACAAAGCAGTAGTAAGAAGACAGAGGAAGAAAAGGAAATTGGAGAATGTGCTCTCTCAAGACGCAGAACAATTAGATGTCCTGTGGCAAGATCCCACTAGCAATCCTACTGAGAATCTCACCAAACTATCTCAGATCGCAGGAGCATATGCCTCTGCGACTATTGATAAAGCATCTGAGGTACAACAATTGCTAAAAGAAAGGGAAGACCAGATACAGGTATTGCAACAAGCTAACGCCAACAATGAAGCACATAAACAGCTTGAGAGGTTGCAACAGGACTTCTAGCAAATGCAGATAGGATATCAGAAAAGTTTGGATGAGAAAGGAAAGCAGTTACAGGATTTACAGGAGATGCATAAGGACAATCCTAAACTTACAGAATTTATCACGGAGTCCGTTTCCTTGAATGAACAATTACTACAGCAGCAAGAAGCATTGGGACAAATGGTATCACAGTGGAGCTATTATTGTGAAATTAGTGATAAAACCACTAATCAAGTGGTAGATTTACGAAGTGACTATGATCTAATTGATAAACGGGTGACTGAATATTTGGCTTGGCAAGAAAAAGACGAGGGAAAAAGAGCAGGTGCACCAAGGATCAATGAAAACCACAAAGAAATGCTCTTTAACAAATGGGACGAGCAAATCAGGGAGGCAGAGCAAGCAGCAGAAGGAGCAGCCACGGCAGCAAGCAGTATTATTGATTGTGTAAATGAAAATTTGCACAGGGAAAATTTGATCGCAGAGACCACTCCAGGATATTTACCTAACGCACAGCAACTACAGGCAGATTGGAAACAGAGAGCTCAAGAAAAGGCAAAAGCAATTCAAGGGTTAACCAGGTTAAACTGGGATTATTACTGGGCATACTTGGTAAAGCCACATAGCCAGTGGATGACTGTTAAGTGTATCATCAATTCAGCTGAAAAAATGGCACCAGCTCTTGTCGATTTTGTTTTCTCAGCTCAGCTAAAAGCGGAAGTCAGCCAGTCGAATCTTCTCAAACAGATGCTGCATGCGTGCGATTTCAAGGACCAAATACAAAAGTAGTTTAATGTTAGATTTAATTTTAGCTTTAATTTTGTTTTATTTTCCTAAAGAGATGACGGTCATTTAAACTGCATCCTACATTTTTGTAATAATTTATTTTTAGATTTAGTTAGTAGTATTTAAACCCTTCTCATGCATTTAGAGAAGGGTCCTGAAATTTATCAAAAACTTATTTCCAGAACATGCACTTCTGTACCCTCTAAGGAGGTTTTGATGAATGAATGGAACATGATTTATTGATGTTTGTATTTAATGTATGCTATTGATGTTGCACTTTTGTACACTTAGTGGATATTTGATCAAGAAGAGATAAATCGTGATCACTTGAAGCTCATGAGTAGGACTAGTTATAAATGGTATTTCTATCTCTTAAGTATTTCTGCCTTGTGTTAAAGTGATTTCCAGTTCAGTTATTTATATATTAATGTATGAATGCCTCAGTTATCATTTGGCACTTTTGTACGGTGATAGTTATTTATTTATGCTTAGTGTATGAATAGCTCATTATGCGATATGTTTTGCACAACTGTTTCGTCTAACTTTTTATACGAAGTGGTTCATCTATACTGAATTCTTTTCTCATAACAGTTGAATGATCTTTATTACCGGTCGTTGTTTGAAATCATTTTAGATCGCATAGAAGAAAGATTACACCCCGGGTTAGTGTAGATTTACATATTCCTATTATTAGAATATAATTTCCTTATTATTAGATTAGAATTAGAGTAGAAGTATTCCATTTAGAAACTGTTAGAAACAGAAATATCAATCTTTCTCACACACACACTGAAATTGGGAAACTGGTCCCATATCCCCAGTCGGACCCGCTATACCAAACGGAAAAGGAGCTGCCAACCAAGGTCCGGACCGGGCGGGTATCCCCCTTGTTGTAGACCCGATTTTCGGGGCTTCAACATAACCATAAATACAGAGATGCAACAGAAATAATACTTCATTGCATTAATATCAAAATACTGAAATATGCTTACAAATAGAATGGAAATAAACTAGCTCGGGTGATGGTAGCTTATCTCTGAAAAGATGTGACAGCAAGATGCCTCTAAACTGTGTTACAATGAGGCTTAAGGGCTTATTTATTATTGAACAATGCAGAAAAACCTAAACAACCAAAACCCTAACCCCAAGAGATGGAATGTCAAGAGTTTGTAGGCCCTGTTGGGGTTAGTTGGTTAGCCAACTTCCCTGGATCGTAACTTGGTCATATTATCTCTAATTGGTGCGTACAATACCTTGTTGGAAAGGTCTCTCTAAGTACTACAGGGTTGGGCTTGTTGTGGACCTCAAAAAACGCCGTTTAGGGGGTCAAAACAACTCTGGAAATTCAGGACCAGAAAAATTGCTAAAATAGTAAATGTTGAAATAAACAAGGAAACAGATGAAACCGACTGGAGGTCTAGGTGGAATAGGCGGGTGGCCACCAATATCCACCTGGATCAAAATTTCAATTCTTCATCACCATGAGTGCCTTTAAAACACTCACTTAGAGAAAATGAATTATTCACATTTGTGCCTCTAAACTTATCATTTGCAAGAAACTTTTCATCCTCCCCTTCATAACTGGTGCTCTCATAATCATTAGGATTAGGACTAAGTGGAAAATATGACTCTCTATTTATAGTCAAATTATCATTTGCAAGAAGTTATTTATCCTCCCCTGCATCAGTGGTGGTCTCATAATCGTTAGGATTAGGACTAAGTGGAAACATTGAATCTTTGTTTAATGGAAATTCTTCATCCTCTTCTTCGTCAGTGTTGCTCTCATAATCCTTAGAATTAGGACTAAGTGGAAGCTTTGAATCTCTATTTACTACAAATTCTTCATCCTCCCCCTCCCCTTCCTCAGTAGTGCTCTCATAATCGTAAGGATTGGGACTAAGTGGAAGCTTTGAATCTCTATTTACTGAAAATTCTTCATCCTCCTACTCCCCTTCCTTAGTGGTGGTCCCATAATCTTTAGGATTAGACTAAATGGAAAATTTGACTCTGGAAATTCTTCATCCCCCCTTTATCAGTGGTGCTCTCATAATCCTTAGGATTAAGACGAAGTGAAAAATTTGACTCTGGAAATTTTTCATCCCCCCTTCATCGGCGGTGCTCTCATAATATTTAGGATTAGAACTAAGTGGAAATTTTGACTCTAGAAATTATTCATCATGTCTTTTATCAGTGTTGCTCTCATAATCCTTAAGATTAGGACTAAGTGGAAAAACTGACTCTCGATTTACATAAATTTCTTTTTGTTTCTCTTTATCAATGTTGCTCTCATCATCCTTAGAATTAGGACCAAGTGGAAAATTTGACTCTCTATTCATAGTGAACGAATTCCTGTTATATTCATCAATATGAATAGAGTTGTTGCATGACGAAGACGTTGATGTTGCAGAAAGAAAAACTTCACTATCAAAAGAATCCATGACTTTCAAACAAAAGATGTTGAATGATACAAATGCACTCTCTCCCAACGATAATTTATAGTTTAAAGATTAAAAATTTCCATTTAAAGTTTCCCCCCAAAAACTTTCACCGACAATTTTCCCTCTAAAGTTTCCCTCCAAAAATTTCGTTTGAAATATTTCCCTCCAAAATTTTCGTCTAAAATGTATTTGAAAACATTTTACTAAACTTTTGGTCTTGAAAATTTTCACCATACTTTCTATTCAAAATATCCACAAATATTTTATTTTAATGCATTCATTCAAAATTAGAATTATTATTTTTTATTTAAATTATTTAACATTTACTACATAACTAAGTTAATTTTAATAATTTATATTTTATTTTTTAGCCAACATTGAATAAAAGTTAATCTAAACCTATAATATTAACTATATATTATTTTTCTTAATTTTAATTTTAATCCCACATTTGAGAAATGCTAAAGCAAACCCACAATCTTCATTATATAATAACATTCATTGTTTCTATTCGTCACATTGCATCAAGTCTTCTAGGTTTTGTTAAAGTGTTTGAAGCAATTTTGTGCAGGGGTTGCATTGGCATCGACAACACATTGAACAAGAGTTTTTTGTATTTCAAAGGTTAGTTTTCTTTCTATTTTGACCATTTAAAGAGGAATTTGGGTAAAATTTGTTCTTTTATGGTTTTTATGCTCCAAAAAAAGAATATTGTTTTTTTTTTCGAAATCTTTTTTGTATTATCATATTCTACGAGAAAAACTACATGAAAACTCTAATTTTTTATATTTTTATAGCAAAAAAGATGGAAAAAAAAGAAAACCAAATTTGTAGGATTTTTAGGAGAAAAAATAAGAAAAAATATTATTTTTAGGCTTGTTGGGTTCCTCCATGAAACATAAAAATAAAAATAAAAAAATCGTTCCCATAAAAAAAAATAAAAAATAGTTACATAGTTTTATTTTATTTACAAAAATAGAAAAAAAAATGTTAAAAAAAAAAGTAAACAATATATATTGTTTTAAACTTTTTCTTTTTCTTTCTTTTTTTTTCTTCTTCTTTTTCTTTCTTTCTTTCCTTTTTTTTTTTTTCGCCTCTGGCCCCTGGCTGAGCCAAGGGGTTGATTCTGGGAATCAACCCCTCGGCCCAACTAGGGGTTGGCGAGCAAGCTTGCCCGAGAATCAACCCCTCGGTCCAGTCGAGGATTAGAGGCTGACAAGCGAGCATGTCGGGCCACGGCAGACCCGTGCATCGGCCTTTGGCCCCCGGCTGGGCCAAGGGCTTGATTCTCCAGCCCCAAAAAAAAAGAAATAAACAAACAAACAATATATATATATATATATATATATATATTCATTTATATTAAAAAATAAATAAAATTAAATTAGTTTTTTAATTTAAAAAATAAATAATAATTTGTATTATTTTTAAAAATATATATAATTATTTTTATAAAATTTTAATTTATATAAGTTAATTTATTTTATTTTTTTCAATTTATCTTGTTTTTTTTTTAATTATATTGTTAAAAAATGTTTAATTAAGATATGTATTTCTTTTAATTAACACACATACACACACACACACACACACATATATATATATATATATATATATATATATATTGTTTTTTTATCAGGAATATGGTATCAAAGAAGATTTTTGTGAATGTTTTTGGACCAAGGGCAGGTATTACATCATCTAAAGTTCTAGTTGGACGCACTATGGATACTATTGAACACACTCGAATTGAGAAATGTCATAAAAATCAAATAAGTGGCCCATCGAAGATTATTTCAGAATGGAAGATTGCACAAGAAATAAATAAAACAAGTTTTACATGGCGTGTTAAAGATAGTGAAACCGATGATGGTGTACATATCTATCTATATTGTGGTATGATTAACTTTGGTGAATCATATGAAGTGATGAGCAGAGTACGAGAGATATGTTTGGTGCTGAATTCAGACATTGTTTATGTTATTGCAAGATTGACCAATACAGGTGAAAATGTTAGACATCGTCTCTCAAAGGTCAAGTATGACACATGAAAAATTTACACAGTTATGTGAAGAAATCGCAAACAACATTGCAAATAACATTGTAAGTATGCTTATTTATATTTATGTGTTATGAATTATTGTAAGGATCATTCATTTTTTTATAAATTATTGATCATTGACATATTGTATTTTGTTTCATAAGATTTTGTTGAGAGTCTTTCAATCATGTTGAAAGATATTTATTATCTAGAGTCAAATGTTAAGACTGTGATCAACAGTTTCCACAGAGAGACAGAAGAAGAAATGAAAAGGAAGTAAAGAACAATATCTCGTGACACTGCAATAGTAAAGCTAAACATGTTGCTTTTGAAGATGTGGAAGATAATATTAAAAAATATGTTACCATTAGTGAGGATGAGATTATAACTATTGTTTAAAATGAAAAAAAAAATAAAACACCAAAAAGAAAAATGGCCATAGATATCTTTCTTCCAGCTAATGATTAGGAGATTGTTTATCTAAAAGAAGATATGTGAATCGGTAAGAAGAAGATATGTGAACTGGTAAGAAGAAATCAAAAGTTGGTCAATCTGTAAAAATCATGGGCAACATTGAAGATCAAAATGAAAGCTCGAAAAGCAACATAGAAACCATAATACCAGGTGTTCAGTTAGAGGATGACATTATTAAAACAAAACAAAATTTCATTCGGGATCACTTGAGGAAGAATAAATTAATTAATGGTGGTCATATATTTTAGCTTAATGTTAGCGAATTCTATAGGCCAAATAAAGGGCAATCTAAATATCAAATTAGAAAGACACATCACTTACATGTCCATAATTTGAAAATATTATTAGGTTTAATCCATATGTGCATGTGGTGGGTTATGTGGTTCTTGTTGATCCAAATCAAGTTCCCAACAAACAAGTATTTGAGAGGACACAATGTTTTGAATACAAATATTATGTAATTGAAGGGGGTCATTCAACAGAAGTTAAAAGACAATTGATCAAGGAATATTCCAATAACTCTCTTTTTGAAATAGTGAGATGCATAATTTATGTTGGTTTAACATAAACAAAAGCAAAGTTATTGGCATGGGATCATAATGCAGATAATGAGTATAGGATGTCTATGAATCTCATTCAAAATGTCAGATTTATTCATAATGATTTTGTAGAAAAATGTGGTGTGGATAAGATAAAAGTCAGTCTAAACCTTAGGAATGAATGTTTAATGGAAACGTGTTATCAAATTGAAGATAAAATCAATTCAAAATGTGGAAAAGTAAATTCACATTTATTCGGAGGCATGGATAACATTTTCTAGATGGCATTTAGAACTAGGGAGATATGGGAATTGATCGATGCGATATTTGACCTGTGGGAGAATATTTCCATAAAAAAAATCAGAAGGTTAAAGTGTAAACCCATAATATGTACCAACAGTAAGATAGGTCACGAAATGAAGCAATTTTCAGATGATATGACTATCACAACATGGAGAACAATGCAATTCACATTTATTCAGAGGCATAGATAACATTTTCCTGTTGGCATTTAGAACTGGGGAGATATGGGAATTGATTGATGAGATTTTTGACCTGTGGGAGAATATTTCCATAAATAAATTAAAAAGTTAAAAAGTGTAAACTCATAATATGCACCAACAGTAAGACAAATCCTGAAATGAAACAACTTCTAGACGATATCACTGTCACAACATGGAGAACAATGCAAGGAGTGAATATGACAAACTAGTCAAATCAATATAATGTCGTGTGAAATCATGTGAATTATCAATGGACGAAATGTGCTTAGAATTTCAAAAAAAAAATTGTTGAATTTTTTTTTTTTTTCGATTAAATTTTATTTTAAATATAAAATATTGTTGTTGGTAGTATTTGTTATACATATTGTTATATTAACAATTTTTAAATGTTCAATGAAGAGAGTTGGGATGATGTTGTACGCAACTATCCAGAATCAAGTTCTACAACAACACTTAAAGACTTTTATCTTGCATTCAATAAGATATGTTGATTTATACATTCATTTTATTTAAATGTAAACTATTTTTATTTTATTACTTATATATGTATTTTTTTTGTTTTATTAAAGATGTAAAAGAAAGATGCAAATGGAGTACCAAATACCTTGAAAAGCTTTATTGAAAAAATTAAGTTGAAAACACTGAAGAAGCAACATCTTAAGAATGTTGAACTTGATCCTACTCTTACTCATTTCATTTGGAATGAGCTCGATACAATCCAATATCACATAATACAAAGTGATTCTAAAGACATTGCAAAACTCATACCTAAAAGAGAATATCCCTTTGTTATTGCAGATATTTATCATGGTTTCAATTTGTCAGACATTGGATATGATAGTGAATCTTATACTTATCAAGCTTCTAATAAAGTAGTTGCGGGCTTTCAAGAAGTCACAACATCACCATTTTGGAGATTTGTGACATCTCATTCAGACACACAATTTGAAATGTTATTAACAAGCTTTAAGGGAAAAACAAACTCAATGATGCAGCTTACATGGTAAGACATTGAAATTGTATGTTTGATTAATGTTAAAAAAATAGTTATGTACAAGTTGATTGAATTTTTACTATGTCATGTTACAAACAAAAGGCAAATCTTGTTTTTCCGAAGATCAACGAATTATAAATGATTGTGAGTTCATCCATGTTGAATGTTGGACAAAAGATGATAGCTATAAGCCTATTCTTCTGAATCGAGTAGATGGAAAGAGTCATAGCCAAGTATTGGTTCACAATGTTCTCATAAGAAAACTAACATATGAGGATAAAGATGCAAAATGAGAGATAACGTTTATAAAAAACCGTAAACATTGATTAACTACTTATAGATTTATGTTCAAATGAAGGAGATTGAGGTTTGGATTTATTCTCGAGTTCAGGTAAGTTTTATTATATAAAATTGAATTTTAATATTCTCTTTTTTAATTTTTATGTGTTTATACTAATTTACTTAATTATTTCTTTTGTGCTTGATGATTAGGTACAACACTAACATGTTGCCTACAAAAAAGAAGAAATTGCATTGTCATTGAAAAAACTCACTACAATGCAATTTTATTCATCAATGAATTAATGCTCTTCAATTTCTTCTAGATGCAATGTAAGAAGTTGGTTTGGGGAAATGAGATTTTAATGAATCACGTGTAGAAAAAAGGCAAAGGAACCTCAACCACTATTATATGGAATGATTAGAAAATGACACTTTGGAAGATTTGCAGACATCAAAGATCCATTAGAAGAGGAAAATGATCAAACTGAAGTAGAAAATATTATGGAAAAAGACATTAATGAAGCTCTAGAAGATGTTGAACATAGATTATATGATATTGTTGATTAACTTTAAGTTATGTTTGTATATAAAGCTCAACTTTGAGAGTTATTCATTAGTTTTACTTATAATGTTGACTTTGAGATTTTATGAGAAAAATGAGTATTTTCACTTTAATTTTTAAGTGAAGCATTATTTTTTGTAAAAAAATTATAATTACTATTAAATTTTTACATAAAATTCATAAAAAGTAATATTTTTAAAAGTTCTTTTGTTAATACTTTCTCATAAAAATCATTTACTTGACATGTCATTTTTAACAAAAAAAAATCTCAAGATGTGTATTTTTTTATTGTATTTATATTGGAAATGTGTATTTTTTTTACAAGTGCTTAAAATTATTTCTTTTCTACCGACAATTATTTGATGTGCAATGAAATATTAATTAATAATACATAAACATATAAAAGTCTTAACTTTAAAATATTGACATTTTTTTAACTATGCGAAAAAAATGAAGATTTCGTTACCAAAAAAACTGAAAAGAAAAATTAAAAAAACACAAGTACATAAATGCACTTAAAAATATATATATCAAGGAAGAAGAAGACATTAGAAAATGTAAAGTGTCATAAATAAATCCTCTAAAAAAAGAGGTTGTTGTTGCATCAACACTTTTCAAAATCAACATGAAAATCACTCACATCTAAAAAAAATGTTCATAAGAAAATTTAAAGTACCAAAAATACGCTAAAAAAAAGCGTATTCTCAATAACCACTTTTCAAAATCGGGTGATTTTTTTGCTACCTCAAAAAACAGGTAATCGGTAATTTTCTCGTTTGATCGGTAACTATGTTATGAACCTTTCAATTTTTCTTTGCAACTTTTCAACTCAGCTCTTAGACTCTTGAGAGTAGTCATTCCATTAGGGGATCTTTTCTCTTCTTGTTCATGATGGTTTTGGTTCATGTTGTGTTGATGATATTGTTGTCCATTCCTCTATTTCTTGTTGCAATTGTATTTTCTTATGTGTTTTCACACATATACAATTGTTAGTCATATCAAGCATAAACATACTAATTTTTTACCTTGTCATGCCAACACTAGGTATGCTAATCTAACACATGTTGATCAAATGTTGTTTACACATATAACACCCATGTTAGTTACATAAAATAAAATGACATGTAAACATTACATATATATAAAATAGCAGTCACAATGTTTGCAAATTCAGAGAGCATATATATAAATAAATTAAATTTTCTCTTTCAAGGTTTATCTAGTTCGAGTGTTGAACCTTTTTTTCATATAGTGTATTTTTTACCTTCTAGGCCCAACATTTAAACAAATGCTCCAATACCACTATGTAATGCTTGCTCCCACTCCCTTGTACCATCTCAAGCTATGGGAAGTGTTATGATTTAACATGACCTCCTAAGTTTGTTAAGAATATGGGGTTACAAAAATCCTTCTTTTACAAAGTTTGTGGAACTAAAGTTTGATACCACCATCATGTTTGGCTCATTGAGAGTTGTTTTGCATGTGTTAGTAAGTCATTGTCATCTTTTGTACATAAGGATATTTGACTCAACCATACCCCTTGTTGGGCACCCATACAATACATGCATTAATTTTAAAACAACGGATATCAAATTTAGTTGAAAGGAATTCTTACCCAATTCATTTTCTTTGCCTTTTTTACCTCGACTTATTGCTTGCCTCACTTACTCGGTTCCCACTACCAACATTTTCAGTTGAAGCCTTTTGAAATAGTCTCGCTGGCTTGGAGCATATTTGTTGTTGCAATATTCAACAATTCCTGAAATTATGTCAACTTCACATATTAGTCACAACTCTATCAATTCAATTGTTTACAAGTTTCGATGAAACTCTCAAAAAGGCATTTTCGTTATGTATCCAATTCAAGCATGTTTTCCTCCATGCTCCCAACCCTGTTCATATTCATTTTGATGAGCATGTGGTATACATGCACACGTTCCTTGACATTCAAATGCTATTATTTTTAGAGGCAACTTTTAAACTCTATTATTTTTAAATATTCATTCACACAACAAATGTCATGAGTATAAGCATAAGCACATTAATAGTGGTAGTTAAGAACAAGAAAATTATTCTTGCAAACTCACCCGATGGATATTCCATGTGGCATGGAATCCATTAAATAACTTCATTGTGTTGCCCAAAACATGGCAATTACAAATTTTTATTTACACGCCATTTACATAGTCATAATGTTTTAAAGGTTAGATCATTTGTTTTCCTACTATGATGATTCTCAACAAAGTGTTCTTTCAAATGGAATGGCATTATTATGCATCTATCTTATTTTCTCATTTTTCACACATTCACAAAATATATATATATATATATATATATCAGCCAAGCACAATTTTAGTTAAGGAAACTTCTTTCTTATGCCATTTTCACGGTTGTCACATTGTTTTCCATTTTGTTCTTGTGGACCTAGCCAAGCCTCCTTCGCTGATCCACAGTCCTTATCTACCCTCTAATTTAATCATGGTCTTGAACTTCTAGTTGGGTTTTATTTAGCTCTTCTCCATGAGCTTTTTCCATTCCCTTTCCCACACCCAACAAACCAAACCAAGACCAAACTACGAAAGAAGGGAAGAGAAAAAAATGAAAAACAAAGGAAATCAACAACAAAGCATGAACGACAACACAAAACATGTATCCAACGATACACGAAGAATTGCAAAACATATCAATTCACAACACATCCAACGTTCTATATTTTCTTCAACAAGGGCAGTTAGTACATGCATAAAAATTTAATTAGAGTCTTCCCCAAGGTCTACAGTGACCTTAAGATCCCAAAATATTTCTAAGTGGTTCAAGAGGAACTTTTCAGTATCTTAGAGAGCTAGTGAGAACAGTTCCTTCTGTCTCTTTTGCATTGCTAATTGCTAATTGATGCATTTGGAATTTACAAGAACTCTCTCTCTTTTGTTGTTTGTTAGGGCACTCACGAATGAATTCTCTTATCCTTTTAGCATGACACCATTCCATATCTCTAGAGGTCCGTGTATGTTTCAACAACCCTTGCGTGTATGATATATGTTGTAGCAACATTGTTTAGTTTTGTCTATTCTTCTTGTTTTATGATAAACCTTACAATTTTTTCTTTGCAACTTTTCAACTCAGCTCTTAGACCCTTGAAAGTATTCATTCCATTAGGGGATCTTTCCTCTTCTTGTTCATGATAGTTTTAGTCCATGTTGGGTTGATGATATTGTTGTCCATTCCTCTATTTCTTGTTGCAATTGTATCTTCTTATGTGTTGTTACACATACACAATTGTTAGTCATATCAAGCATAAATATATTAATTTTTTACCTTGTCATGCCAACACTAGGTATGCTAATCTAACACATGTTGTTCACACATCTAACACCCATGTTAGTTACATAAAATAAAATGACATGTAAACATTGTATATGTATAAAATAGCAGTCACGATGTTTTCAAGTTCAGAGTCAACATATATATGAATAAATTATCATAATAAAATTTCTCTTTCAAGGTCCATTTAGTTCGAGTGTTGAACCTTTGCTTCATATGGTGTATTTTTTGCTCTCTAGGGCCAACATTTGAACCAATGCTCTAATACCACTATGTAATGCTCTCTTCCACTCCCTTGTACCATATCAAGCTATGAGAGGTGTTACTTATAACTTAACCTAACCTCCTAAGTTTGTTAAGAAGATGGGGTTACAAAAATCCTTCTTTTACAGAGTTTGTGGAATATTAAAGTCTGATACCACCATTGTGTCTAGCTCATCGAGAGTTTTTTGGAAATATAAATTATACCTCAATCTGACTCTTGGATTGAAAGTTATGCTTAGATAATGTTTGGCTTAACAAAGAAAAGGCCACATCATCAAGTTCACCATGTTGTGCCCACATGGCTTCCAAGTAACTTTGACAGGTCAGCGGAAAAGGGACTTGTTGGATCAATTCCATGTCACGCCACTCAGTGGTATCATCGATACCAACATTCAGCATGAGCTAAAGATCTAGCGGTGGGTGGCAAGCAATGGCAGGGTTCCACACCAGAACCTCAGTGAGGTTGGAGCATAGCTTCTAAACTCTACATCCCTTCCATTACAACTTGTACTCGTCGATGTCCAAGGTTTGAGTGTAGGGCCCACCCCCAAACCAAATCATCTTGGCATCAATTCTTAGCGTGGGAAGTTCTCTCCTTCTTGTCCATATAATTTTGTGGTCGGTAGCCACCTCCATTGAACTACTTTGGAGTCCAACGGCCCAACCACAAGGCAGGGTTCCAATGACGAGGTTCTACCATTGATCTTTTGGCATTGGATTTTATTTTATGTATATGTTTGTATATGCATGCTGATCATTATGCCCCGAACTTCAATGACCCGAACAAGCTTCAAACTTCAGGTATTATGCAAACAAAAAGGGGGCATCTATTAAACTTCCATTTCTTTGTATGGTTACCAGCACAAGGCTTGAGGTCTTGAACCCTTAATTTCCATTTATGTACAAAAGGAGTGACTGCCACGGCTACCTTATTTTTGTGTATCATGAAAAAATGACCCAAGGTCCTTAAAAACCTCAAGCGCTACCACCTCTTATAGGCTACTTAAATTAAAACATTAATTAGTTGAAAACATAGATAATTACATGAGAGGAATTACAGTTCATCTACCACTTTGTACCATTTTGAAAATGTTGAGCTATTATTTATAGAGCAAGATATTCATGTGAAGAAAAGGAAAGCAAGGGACACATGATTTAATACTGCCATTATGAACATAATATTAACTTGTACAGCCTAAGATTTCATTTCTATTATACACAGACAAGACAAATACAACTTGTATGGAAGAAATCATCATGATTCAAGAATTCAACACCACTGTAAACTTGTAAGGCATCTTGTCAATCCCAAGCTTAACTATGAAATTTAGATTGGCAAATATAAATAATTAAGGTGTTCTGCAACTCATGAACATGGCAGTAACTACATTGTTCAATTATTCCTTCACGAGCACTCAAGACCATGCATTAGTCAATAATCACAACAAGGAATAAACATAACTTGAAATACTAATATGCAAAGACCAATTTTACTTATCTGAGTGTGTCAAAACAATTGGCAACTAAGGGAGGGACTTCCACTATCCACCCAACCATAGGTAGGCTACATAGTAATATCTCTTGTAGTTGACCACCCTCAAGCTAGATCCAGAGCCTGAGGAGATGCTTGAACAGGGGAATTTCACACCAATGTATTGGTCAAACTCTCAGGAGATGGAGTTCACTAACCGAGTGGTTCATCAACTGCTCTCTGGTAGTAAGCACCCCCAATGACTCACTCTCTGAATTCAAAACACAATGCTTAACCCAACTCAAGTAATAGGTGTGAAGCTCAGTTTCCAAGGATTGAACCCACTATGAGGGTGGTTTAACAGACAAGGTAAACACTTGGTGGTTGATTTTTCAATCCTTCAACTACACACTAGCAACACAAGCTCACATAATGATTTTAGTGGCCTCAAACACAATAAGGGTAGTTAACACCCAAGGTCACAGGGTGTAGGTTCAAGGTCACAGAGCCTCAAAACTCATAGGGATAAGGGAAATCCAAGTCCACTAGAGACTTAGATAGTAAAAATGTTGGGCATCTAAGTTCTATTCCAAGCATCCAATGAACAAACCCTGAATTCATTTGTGACGTGCACGTATACAAAACTCCCTCTGAATCCCTTTCCACAACGAAGAGATAGCATCGCCTTAGCTCTTTGGTACCATCACCTCCCAGGTTGTCTCTTCAATTTGCAAGAGGGAACAAATGGGAATGGGCACCACCTATCCTTCCACTGCCCCAATCCAATCACATAATGGTTATAAGTGGCTTTGCCAACTCAATTCAGCCCCTATCGCATCACATTAAATATGGCTTCTCATGGTTACACACAATTGCTACATTTAATTCAATAGGATATGGGTCATGGTTGCTCAAACCAAGTGGGCAACCAAATGGCTTCAAACAAAACCAATGAGCAAACGAGCTTCCCTCAGACCAAGGATCTGTAAGGATGTCCTTCAATGGTGTTAATTAATTAATTTTAATTAATAATTGTCAGATATTTAATCAGAGGTATGGCCAGTCGTGGTTTTCCACGTTTGCGTTATAGTCACAATTGTCATTACAAGGGTAACATGAGGGATATTACATAAAATGTCTCTTTTCACATTGGTTGTGTCTCTTTTTGTTAAATATTTCAATTTTGGGGATCTTTTTGTTCCTTTTTATCATACTTCCATGCTACTAATGGCTTAGTAAGGAACTTTTGATTCATTATTAGACAAGGATATGAATTTTGCAACATACACACTAACGACTTGAGGTGCACTTTGGAAACTGACATATAAGGTTAGGATTCATGTCAATCTTGCCACTTCATCTTTGACCTTCCCCATCTTGTTTCATTGTGCCTTAGGTACCACCCTACATATTGCGACATTAACAACGTATTTTCACATGTAGTAACGTGTGACAGAGCCTACCCTTCATGGGATCTCTAGAATAACCCCTGATTGTTGTCTTGGTACCTTAGTTGCATTCAATTGTAGGTTTGGGAACTCTCTTTATAGGTCGCCATGATATCAAAATCAAGTCTCATGCCTCTTTGTCTACAATTTCTGGCCTCATATAGCCCTTAGAGGAGGTTCGCATCTTTTTATTGTTGCTTTTTGGTTGCATATGCTTATGGGTTTCAATGTCTTGCTAGATGTTGTCATAATGTTGCTTGCCTCCATTACACTTGCCAACCTTGCAGGCATGCTTGACCTCTTGCCTTCATATAGGTATTGCCTCCATCTTGCAACTCATCTCGCCCTTTAGAGAGACTGATGTGATGAGTGGATTCTCATTGTCAAACACTTCACTTATGCATCTTGCTTCGCTTAGGTTGGTTTTGTCAGCCTCAGAACTAGACGCATCTATTATAACACTTGTCTCTCAGTAATGAGCTTCCTTTTAGCCATCTTTCATGCTCTTTAAACATTGAATATAGTGAGCTTATTTTGCTACTCTTTTCACACTTATTAAAATACTTGAAAAGTCCTTTCCTGCTTGTTAGTCAAGATGAAAGTCAACTAGCAAACTCTTTTCTCTTCTCATGCTCGTTATACCATGAGAAAGACATGAGTACACTTTTAACTCTTTTTCGGACTCCTTAAAAACTCACAAAAAATGGACAAACCTGCATATAATTTAACTGTTTTTCATGCTTGTTAAAAATGAATGAGAAAAACATTATTGAGCTCACTTGTCTTCTCCTTCATGCTTGTTAAAATATCAAGGGGATCATCTATACAAAAATGGAAAGCGGGGGGGGGTCTGATTATCTTTATTTTATCATGGCAGTTATTACTCTCCCTTGAACATGGCACTTGTTTGAGTCAATCTCTTATAGTTGGCCTTTCCCTGGCTTTAGAGCGACACCATCAGCATGAGTCGATTCACTCTATTATCGAGTCAAAATCACATTTGATTAGCTACCCTTCTAATCCATGTGTTGTGGTGATGCCTCTTGTGTCACCATTGTGTCTAAATGGTATTCTTTAGTCCAAGCTACCAAGTTTGCATTTTTCATGTTGTTATATGTTCAAGAGAAGTCATATTCAAAGTTGGCTATCCATGTATCAATCTACCTTTTGTGTCCAACATTCCTATGTCAGTTGTGCATCCATTCTTCATCTGCCATTGTCAGTGACCTCATCTTGGTCTCAATTTTGTGTCGGATGATGGGGGATACATTAAGGTTCTCCATTGACGAATCTCTTCCCATTGACATCAACACCTTATATGGGATGTCGATCTAAAAACAATCTTGTACCTTGGAGCTTACAATCCTCAGTGGCAAGGTTCTTCGCGATTGATTATAGGTTTTCCTCATTGGACCTTGTCAATTGATTCTACAAGTGCTCGACATAAGTTTATTCGTTGGTATTCACTAGATTTTTCTAGGTATATTGGGAACCATTTGCATCATTGGTAGCCTCCCTCGTGTCTATTAACAAAATCCCCCAATGCCTGGTAGAGTCGTACTGTCAAGATGAGTCGAAGACCCTGGGGCTTAGTGCTACCTCACTCAAGCACATTACCTCCCTTGAGTTGCGTTAGAAAATGTATTATGTACCTTGAGGGCCCCATTTGGACACTCTCCTTTGTGTTCGCAACCCAACTAATATATATTGTGATAGAGATCTACCTTGTATTATGATCAGTGCTTTAATGACATGAGTCTATAGTATATTGTGTGGGTGACAATGCTCTATTCCTTTGGTATCAAGTATGAGTATCCCTACCTCAAGTTTGTATATCATATTTATTTGACTATTTTTGTAGCCCTTTACAAGTTATGTGTCCTTTGCTCCCTTCATTTTCCTAACTCACTAAGATTGTTGTAATGTATTTCAGCGATCGGTTTCTCCTATGACTTTATACATTAGGGGCATCTGTTATAGCTCAAAATGACACCCCCTTGGATCTCCTATAGAAGCATCTCAAAATGAGGGTTGGAATGTAAGAAAACCCCCATGAAAATCGCCTCAAAATGCAGGTTTTCCTCTCCAACACCCCTAGCACACTATTAGGGAGAGTTGCACTGCTTCATTAGAGTTGCAACGCTCTATTCAATTAGCAAAAGAGTTGGAGGAGCTAGGGCTTGTAGAGAAAATGGATAAAGTTGGAAAAGGTAAAAAAATGATCAAATTTCGAAGATAAGGATGAAAATATCATAACAAACATGGTCAACAAAGTGTCTAGATACATCTGATCACTCCTCAAAATTATCTACAAAAGCAATGCTTGCCATGGAGCAAAAGGGAAAAAAAACTAGAGACAACGAAGTTTATTAAGAGAACCCACTTCTCTTTGTGATGAGCTATAGAACAAAGTGAAGCTTGATTGTGTTGTGGTGAGAAGAGGAGCTAGGGGCAAGGACCACAAAAAGTGCAACATTGTAACTTCTATTGGTATAATAAAGAGATCATGCTTTTCCTCCAGTTATATGTATTTTACATATTGTTGTTAATATATGTTTTTGGGTTATTCATGGTACTAATGCTAATGTGGTTTGTAGGAGTATAGATATAGCGGTTTATGTTGCTTGTGTGCAAGTTACAAGGGCAAGGAGTTTAATAGTAAGGATCTTGAGGAGCTTCACCACCAAAAGCACGAAGCATCCATCTTCCAAGATAAGGTTCACCCCCTTGTTTTCCTGTTTACTTCTATTATGAATGCATGTGTCATTCATTTTGGGTTAAGTAGATATCTAGCGAACTGTCTATCATAAGCCTTGGATAGGCCTATGGGTCAAAAGTACTTTGTTACTGTAGAGGAAATTCCATATAAACATCTATGCCAACAAATGTTGGAAAATGGCCCCTCAAAACCCTTCCCTTGTTGGAAAAGCACTAGCTGCTGATAATTTATGGGCATTGATAACCACTAAAGTTTAATGGAAAAGAATATTGGAAGAGAAATATATAAGCTCATTTTCTATGAAAGCTGGGATAAGAAGCCCAATTAAAAATTTGCAGATCAATATTTTGGATAACTTTGGTGTTGGCTTACCCCCTAGTACGCAGTTCCTTGGGATGGAGATGTGAGAATGGACCTAGGTGAGCTCAAGATTGGATCCTTGCATAGGAGGAAAAGAAGCCTACAGACTCTCAAATAATTTCAAAAGCACCCCAACTAGAAAGGACTCTCTACCTTGGTTAATTTCTCAGAAAATATGCACATTAGGATGGATGAGTGCCCAAGGCCTAGAACTGGAGAGCAGATTGGGAGAAGAATGTAATACCTTTAGACAGACTTGTAAAGGCCTCTCGACACGAGGGAGGATGTAAATAAGCTAGTTTGGACTATTAACCCTACCAGTCATAGCCCAAATGGACTACTCAATAGCCTTTCCCCTTGGACCAAATGAGAAAAGAAGATGGTGGTGGGAGGTTCTTTGGATGGTACTTTTCAACTAAGTATTGACTTGGGACCACCCATAGAAAATAACTTGGCAAGGACATTTTGTATGCTATGTAAGGAAATGCAGGTAGTGTACAACTATATCTTGATTAAAATATATTTTCTTTTCTTTTGTCTTTTTTTTTAACCATGGTGAATTGGTAATTTGTTAAGAGTAATCTAGGCAAGGGCCCAAGATCAAACGTCGTAGCTGTCACTATAACACCAAGATTATATCCAATAGCCCGCAAACCAAATTTACCAAAACTCATAGTTCAGCCTAGGACCAAGATGTCAAGAGACCACTGAAAACCTGAGCAATGATCCCAGACACCCACGGATCCTTCCAGCCTTGCTACGACGTTTAAATCTCTTATTGAAATCAGACAACAGCTCACCATTTTCCCTCTGCAAGTTCCCAAATTCAGTGTGATAGTAGAGCAGATTTTTCTTATCCCCCCTATGCTTTAGGAACACATCATCTAAGGCCTCAATGTCTGCTATAGACCTAGGGGTTAATTCTCTGAACCATTTTCTAGTCTCTCCATCTAGGCTTTGGACAAAAACCCTCATCCACACATCATCTTCACTGATGTCTAGGTTATCAGCGTAGTTATAAAAAGACTCAAGGTGCTCTTCAGCTGTTACTCCCTCTGTACCAATGAACTTAGGCATTTTCTTGGTATTCTCCTACAGGCATGGCATTCAAAGGAACATGCAAGACTAGGGGTCCATACCTAGCAGCTATGATTCTCCATTTTGGTGGTGCTTGTTAGCCTGCCATGACTGGGGTAGATGGAAGAGTACTGGCAGTTTGAACAGTAGGGGGTTGAGAAATGAATGACAAGACTAAAACAGTATGATGGACTGTAGGGGAGGCTTTGTTTGGACTGAGATCCAAAGGGGAACTTATTGAACAAGGAGCTTTATGAATTCCTGAGAGTATTTCTTCACTGATAGTGCTAGGCTCTATATTTTCAACATGTACACGCTCAGTTACAAGCCTTTCTTGCAGAGATACATAAGATTGTTTAGGCTTTCCTGATCCTGATGCCCCTTTTTGTGATGTTTTTATCTACTTGACAATCTTCTCAGGGTCAGGCACTGGATCAGCTGGTGATTTTTGAGGATTTCTCCGAGTATGTCTCACAAACTGAGCCAGAACTGTGATGTGGAATCGCCAAAGGTTGGTCCTCCAGTAGAGTCGCCAGATAGATTATTACAACCAATAACGTGTCCAGACTTTGTCTATCATCAACGCTAGATCTGTGTCATTCTCCTAGGGAAACTCAGCTTCAATCTCCTCTCCCCGACAACGGCATCAATTATGTTACGATTCCAAGTCACTCTCCTAGGTTGTAGCTCGGAGATGCTTGATAACATTTAAATTCAACTATTATTGCAGATTTAATGGAAGAAATGATGGTTTAGTTCAAGCTAGATAACCACTTCTACTTTGTTTCACTCTAGACATGCATGAACACCCTCAGACTACAAGGCTTTAGACCACCAATGCTCGCAGTTTTTTGAGATTAAGTGAATATGGAAAATACTAACCACACCAACAGATGCACAAGACCATGTGATGGTCGGCTGCAACTAGTAAAGAAACTTGTAATCTATTCTACTAATGCACAGACAAGATGACAACTCTTTTGCATTAGATAGAAAGAGACCTAAGTAACCTGTTCAGTGATACATTCAACCATCTAACACAGAGATAGGATGATAATTATCTAGTGTTAAACCTCAAAAGATCAAGAACACAGCATATCAGGCACAAGCTTAGAGCAGATGAAATGGAAAGCGAGCATTTAACAGCAAAAGAAGCTTGTATTAGCTGAAAATGAAGACGAGACGCTGCAAGTGACAAAATATCTATAGTCTCCAGAAGTTGAACCTTACATCAAATGCCAACCTTGATTACATCTTGTTTCTGAGTATTTATAGATTTACATTACAAGGGCACCTAGCCACTTAGGGTTGGAGGGGTCATAATTGACCACCAACCGCATTTAACTGCCTGATGGAGTCTCTGACTATGCTTGCTTGCTTCAGTGAGTGAATCTGATCTGTTCAAGGACTGCGCTGCCCTTTTAGGCGGTTGGAGTGCTCATACCAGTGGAGTCCATGACTGATAAATTCAGTTACAGGGTCGTGCTTGTCCTTTTCTCCCTTAGCCATGCTTTCTATTAAATATAGTGGTTGGGAGTCTGATTGTGATTGGTACTGGCATGGCTGGTCACCTTCCTTTTCGGGCAATTGGAATGGTCAGAGGACGTGGAATGCATGGGCGAGTGGACGATTTGGATGAGCGGGAAGAATGGTCGTCGAATCGAGAAAACGGACGGCGGAGGCTATCGGCCGAGGTGAGAGCGGGGTGAGTTGGGGCCGTCAGATCTTTGGCGGGCAGATCGGACGGTCATCGGGCGACGGAGCCGCACGGGCATTAACGGGCAGGGGCGAAATGGTCGGGCGGTAATGGTATTCATCACACCACTTTCGGACATAGAGCAGTAAAAGCCCGGGACCGAGCGATGTCGTTCAACAATCGACACGTAGCGGCGGATGAGAGAGAAAAACCGCTCTCATCGCGCACTAACGTTCGATCGAATTGTCGGTGCGATGAGAGTAAAGACCGTTAGATCTTGGCAAAGATGATCTGATGGTGGGAAATGATCAGGCGGGTCACTTTATCGGGTACGACGGGAGCCGTTGGATCAGCGGGGAATGATCAAACAACGGGGATGAAGCACGATGAGTTATAGGAGCACGAAGACATATGGTATGGTTTTATGGTAGGTTTGGGGTTAGCGCTTAGGGCTAAGGCCAAAGGGGTTAATTTGTCAGGTTTAGGAAGAAAATAGAGGAATGGAGGTGGCAGAGAGAAAGCGGGGTAGAAGGAAAAGGGAACATGACCAATATAAACCCTCTTTTGGAGGCAACCAAATAGACCGAAATTCTTCCATGACCTTAGAAAGTCAGCGCTGCATAGCAAAGCTAACAAGTACATAATATATATGACCATCTCCACAAAGTTTGCATCAAAAAGAAGAGTATACAGGTATTGAATGTAAATATTGAAACATCTTTTCCATGGGGTTCTTTGATAGTGCCTCTCAAAAAAAACCCAAGGACTATAGCATTGCCTTGGAGAGGACCCACTGTTATGAGAAACTCAGATTTGTGGGCTTTTGATGGTGCCTCTCAAAAAAACCCAGGGACTATAGCATTGCCTTAGAGAGGACCCACTGTTATGAGAAACTCAGATTTGTGGGCTTTAGGTTGGGGGAGGAGCCACTTTACGGAGTTTTTGAGCCCATATTTTGCCTTTTCTATTTTTTACGTTTAAAAAATGGCTTTTTTTGGACGATCTGCCTGCTTGAGTTTTCCAGGGATTTATGGTGCCCATATTTTGCCTCTTCTATTTTCATTTTATGTTTTCATGTTTCAAGAAAGTTTTCTTTTGGATGGTCTGCCTGCTTGACGTTTCCAGCTTTTGCGTTTTCTATTTATTTAGTTTTATGTTTAAAAAATGACTTTTTGGAGGATCTGGATGTTTGACGTTTCCAGGGATTTTAGGCCCGCATATTATGCCTTTCCTATTTTATTTTATGCTTTTTCATGTTTGCTTGACGTTTGCGTTAAAAACAAGGGTTTTTTTTTTTAAATAAGGATCTGCCTGCTTGACGTTTCCAGCAAGCTGCAAACAGAGCTCAAGCGAATCCTCTAGCAAGTCCAAATTGAAATTGTATCCCGGGCAAAACTAGATACAGAACTGCAAAAACAGATCCTGTATCTTCAATATGCTGATCAAGTAACATAGCTCTTGGCAATAGTCTGGCCATTAGAGATAGTTCATAAAGTTATACTTGAAACAGATGCTCATAGTGGCCAGGC
The DNA here is from genome assembly GCA_031772625.1 of Pinus tabuliformis. Taxonomy (NCBI): domain Eukaryota; kingdom Viridiplantae; phylum Streptophyta; class Pinopsida; order Pinales; family Pinaceae; genus Pinus; species Pinus tabuliformis. The sequence continues at coordinate 817,071,851 of CM062810.1, read as the reverse complement.
AATTGAGTCATCATTCAATACTTGGATAACAATATTTATATGAAAAGTACAGACATCAAAAAAATCTAGATTTTACAAGGTTATCTGCAAAGTTCCTTGCAGATTACGGAATCAAACAGGCAAACAAATTATTGATTCAAAGAATTGCATATTCTTTCCACGACTATTCTACGGCATATTTCATATTTATCCTTCAACAGACTTTAACATTGATCATTTGAAGGGTTTTAACCTGACTCACCAAAACGTAATTCTAACTGGATCTATACAGAATTCCACTGATCAACATAGTCCATAGAATTCGACTGTCATTCTATTAACAGGTGAATTGTCTGCTCTGAAACCAAGGACTGAATATTCCAAAATTTTGAATAATCTCTCAATAAGAATACTGATTTTGTAAACAACGGCATCCAGGCATCAATAAGTCTTGGTCCAATATTGAGTTCTTTCCTCTTAATAGTTGCTCTCTCCTCTCAACATAAATACCAATTTGTAATCAACAGCATCTAGTGGTTCTAACAATGCACAGCAGGACTGGAGCCAAATTTGAGTTCTATCTTACTACATTGTCTCTCACTACCTAGATAAAGTTTTGACCATACTGGGGCTAAGGATAGACAAGAACAGACTTGGTCATGTTCATTCCAGGTTTTTATCTTGTAATTGGTTTTGCCATCTTCTTTGTTTTGAGTAGAGGAATCGGCAACTAGGCTGGTCTCATATTCGCGTGACACAAGATAGATTCAAACCACTATCACTATAATCTCTAGATAGCCCATGCCGCCCCAAGCATATGGCCACAGGTAAGCATTAGGGGCATTTGAACATTAAACCTTGTAATCACATTTACTTTACATTTTGATGAGCTTACCAAGTAAACTCCCAAGGGGGCACTAATTCGATCTTTACTCTACTTGGCCAAGAGTATCTTATTTTATTTGGGCCATATTTGTCTATTTGAAATAGACTGTCTATTTAGTTATATATCATAAAATAAAAACCCTCGTATGTGCTGACCAATGCAACGACAATCCCTTCTTGATAGACACGTATCCCAGTAACCAGAAACATGCTAAAGGGCAGTTGGTTCAACTAATAATATTTAAACATATCTTCTACAAGCTGTTTAATTTCTCATCCGTGGGAAGTTAAATTTATCCTGAACACGAGAAACAAAGAAAATGGAATCCATTTCTTATAATTGCATGATTTCATAGTCCAAATGAAAAGTGTCAAGAATATTAATCCAGATGAGGCAATGGATTCCAAGGCAGCAAATGATAGCAGGTGTGGGGGGATCCTCTTTGATCCTGGAGGAAATCTAGAAAATGATTTTAAATGGGGATCGGGGTCTTGCATTGGTTCAAATAAAGGAGTAAAGGAAATTACTATCCCTGGTGATTCTTCCATAATCATCCAAACACTAACCAAACAATCAACTCCACAAGCCCCAGAACTACGAAAAACAATGGTCAGAATTCAAGGTCTAACAGAGTGATATCAATCAATCTCTTATTTTCATGGTCGGAATTCAAGGGCTAACAGAGTGATATCAATCGATCTCTTATTTTCATATACTGAGATCGCTGAATCAGCAAGCTGATAGGCTCACTAACACTGGAGCTCGGCTGGAAGATTTAAGTATTGAGGGAGGGCATCCACTTTTCTTGACCATTCATTGAGAATTATTGTTCACTAGCACACATAAATAAAGGGCATGATGAATGGAAAAGGGGGGTAATTTTAGTTTGAACCTCATCCGAATTACAAACCTTAACCATTGCTTATCTCGACAAACATTCGTTTTCACATTTCCAATCAAGCAATAATCCAATAGTAAGGTCGAGAAAAAGACAACTCACTTGGCATAGAGTTTTGAAAAAATAACTAAGGTCCGTGCTCTGCCACCCTTGATATATCAAATCTCATGCATAGCGATATTCGATTAGCATCAGGGAAGGCTCTGGAGGTTTGAAACTTTGAATGTGGAAAACCTCGATACTGGATTTCCCTTATTACCAGTCCTAGGTCTCAAGCCTATGACTGAGCCCCTTTCATCCCAGCCTGTGATATTGGTTAGGAATCCTCATCGCAATGGAGCATTGTCAAAACAGGCACTGCACCTCCTGTGAGCTTGCAGACATCCACAGGCAAATGCCGACATTTGAGATGGAGCTGGGGGAAACTTATCAAGTAGCTGCTAAGTTGACTATATGGTGCAAAATCCGGGTTCCAAGGAAGGAAGAGTGTATCATAGAAGAAGCCCAAGAAAGGACCCAACACTTGCAAAGAATTGCTATGCGGGGTCAGGCCATGCATGCTTTGGATTCCATCTAGTGGATTCATGAGAATTTAGGACTGTAAAAACCAGAGAATAGGCGTCACATTTAATTCATGCTCAGAAAAGATAGATAGGATGGCAAGGTACTAAGATAGTCCTGAAGAAAATGAGACGGCCCGCCCTCCAAGGGTGGAACCAGTTTGGCCAGGTCTGCAAGATGTCAAAGAAGCACAAAGCTCCAAGGATGGAGCCAAAGATATTTGTAGGATTCAAGATACAGGAATAGAGGAGAGATGAACTGGGGCAGAGGAAGATGACAAGATGCAGGATGAGGTGTTACATGGTCTTGCCTTTTAGATTTTGATTATAATTTATATCTAATGAATTGCAATTATTTTTATTGGGACGGTTTGTAAGACAGTATAGTAGGATTAGTAGTCTCAGAACTTGGCAACATAATAGAATAGAAATCTATGTACTTTTGTTTTCAGAAAGTCAGGAAAATTTCAGTATGCAAACTAGCCCAATTTTTGTAAAGCTGACCAGCTCAGCTGGGGTAATAGGGTAAACATTTTCCGAATTAGTTACTTGAAGATTTTTAATTCAGATGCATTAGGAAAAAGGTAGAAACCACTAACAAAATGATCTGTAAGGTGGAATTCCTGTAACCATACCCATGATTACCTCTAGAGTATACAATGAAAGCAGATCAAATGAGATTGGCTGAGTTATCAACTAGAAATACACATATGGATACAATATAACGAAAATAAGTATCTGAAAAATTCCAATACAGCAGAGATACATGAGGCTACACCTCACAAATAGAGAAAACATGAAAATTATTCAAAAAAAAAATAAAATATTTGTAGATAGACAAAATTAAAAACTTTATGCTATAATATAGATTTTGGATACAATATAACAAAAACACGTATCCGAAAATTTCCAATACAGCAGAGATACATGATTATACACCTTACAAATTCAGAAAACATGAAAATTATTCAAAATTTTGAATTTTTTTAATATAGATAGACAGACAAAAGTAAAGATTTTATACTATAAATTTATAAAACATTCAAAATTAAATGTAACAGCCCTTTTATTTTCAATTTTTCAGTACCCTGTTAGTATGTTTGGGTGGATTTTAGGGACAGAACAGCCATAGTTATGCCCATACTGCAGTATACGAATACAGATATAATATCACCAACAATACATTGATTTAACCATACCATATAGTATGGAAGGATATGGCAGTATCTATATTTCTCCCATATTTCTATATGCTAAGGGCTTGTACGGTAGATGGATTTGCTTTGTCTGCTTGCGGTGGGCTCACCATCCTAAGCTGGAGTCTCGTGGATACAACTTATTAAAGTTTTAAACCATACGACAACTTAAAAGTTAAAAGTCTTTTTAACTTCTTGTTTGCAGAATATAGAATAACGGTATAACCCCGTCATCTGTATTGACAGTCTCTAAATTGTCCGATATCTGCTCTGAAGCAAAGTATAAAGAAATATAGATACCATCTTTCATATAAACTATAGTGATTTCAGTTTATCAAACCAGGTGATAAAAATATCAATAAATAACAAATGCAATATAAAATACACAACCACCAGTGTATGCCGTGATGCTCTTTATTGCCATTTATTAATCTCTTGAAATAAAAGGAAACTAAAGCTAAAGAATTTTGGCAATTGTCCCATCATTTATGCCATTGGTTGTGAATTTTACTCACAGGGTAGAAATGCCTCGGAAGAATTAAGTTGATAAACAAAAAGGAAGCAAACTCCAGCAGCTGCTACTACGTATTAGTATACTAACAGCTGCTTCAAAGAGTACTGCTTGGGTTTTTCTGTTCATCTATCTCTATATAGATGTTGTGCTCCACTAATCTAGTGCATAGGATTAGATGAAGCAAAATATTTATTTCCAAGGGTCCTCAAAACCGGGATGATTCCAATCAAGAGTATCTGAAGTTGCTCTGAACTACTGATACGAATGCTAACTTGACCTGAACCACGATTATTCAAATTTGCACGAGTAATCATGGTTGAATTCCGTCCTACTGCAAACTGAGATTGCAGGTTGCAGCCAATAGCAAGATCCCCATGCCAGTCCATAATGGAAAGCCCCAGGGTAGAAAGTGAACGACCTATTGGGTGGTCCTTGTCTCTCAAAGTAGCTTCCAGACTTCCCCCATATGTTGCATCTCCATGACCTGTTAGGGCACCCCCATTTATTACCAGTTTAAACCTCTTGCCAATAGTCAATCTGTCCTCAAGCTTGATACCACCAGCTATGGCATTGCCCAACAGTGTAATGGCAAGTCCTGCTGTTGTTTTATTGTGCTTAAAATTACTAAATATAGTTTCTGATCGCAAGGTGCATGCAAGTTCCTTGCCAACGGTCTGAATGTCCAGTCCTGCCAAAGTCGTTTTCCCCTCTCCATGTTTTAGATTTCCAACACATTCCATTTGCAGATTAGCCTCCTTTTTGTCCTTTGTAACTTGACCTGAAATTGAGACAGGAATTTTATTGTGAATCACAAACATCTTCTCCAAGTTCAATCCTTCATAACCAACATCATGGTCCCAACCATGAGTTTCCAAAACAGGTCGCACAAACCACTGACTGGAGGTATCAAGATAGCGATATCTATGAGTGGGATTATCAGCATCAAAGGATGGTGGTAAAGCCATATCTGGCATTGGCACAGGCACAGATGTTGGACCAACATCATCCTCTTCCATGTTTCTATCTTGTTCCTCAGCTTCCTCCTTGGCAGTTCCAGCCATTTTTTTCATAAAGCTCCGACGGTGCCTTTCTTCTTTCAACTGTTTTTTCAGAAACAGCTTTTCCCTGTACTCCAATTCATCGTAGTATGCTTTCCTCTGCTCTTTACTCAATTTATCTAGCTGAGACTTTCTTAAACACCTGAATGGAGGAAGCTTATCATACTCCGATTCATCTTCTGTATCTGAAGCCTCATCCAAGTCCTCATCTGAAGCATCCTCATCTCCCAACTGCTCTTCTGGCAATTTCAGTTGAGATCTTGACTGCAGCAGTGAAGACAGGAGGAAAGGCAAAGGTGGGACCTTAGGACGAGAACCAAATAGTTTACCAGGTGAGCTGTCCTGCAACTTTAGGAGTGCATTTGCTTCAGCCAGGATTTTAGAAGCAAAGCAAAGCAGTAGTAACTGAGGCTTCCAAATCTGCCCATTTGGCAGAACTCTCTGCCCTGCTCTATTGGTCCTGCAAGCAGAATGATTCTCCACCAGAGATACAGGATTCATAAGTCGCATGTCTCCTGCCGCTTGGCGAATAGCCTGCTGAACCATATTGTTGCGCTGGGCCACAAACATATCATAGCTCAGAGGAGTCCCATTTGGCCCATCTGGTGGTGCAGATGCGGCATGGGTTAGGACTACAATGGCATTAAACCAGATGGCTGAGCCAAAAATTTCTGTAATAGTGCGCAATAATGGCAGATCTCCATAATCCCTACTCTGCATATCCATCCTATCAAAGTACAAAACAATATCTGGGGGTGTCTTCTTGATAAAACACTTGACTGATTTTAGAACCTTCTCATTTTGGCGCTGATCAGCAAAAGAAGCTAGAAGCCCGGGTGTATCAATTACCCTGATTTTAATGCCTTGAACTGTTCCTACAATCTCCTGTTCCTTCTTTGTTCCCAATTCATAAATGCACTTGTTCTAGACTTCACCTCATCAAAAATTGAATTGATGGTTGCACTCTTACCAACTCCAGTCTTCCCAAGTACCATGATGGTACAGGTGAAATCAAGGTCCTCCTGCCCAGCTGCCTCTTGCTGCTCTGCAATTGCACTTGCTCTGTCAAAGCTGAAGGCTCCAGTTCTGCTGGAATTTCTGCTTCCCCTCAGCTGCTCTGCCAGACCAAGCCTGTACAAGACCTGTGCAACCACAACATTGTGTGGAGTCTGACCTAATCTATGGGCAAGTCGCAAAAATATCACTTTGATCATCTAAAGCTTCTCACAGGTTTCATTATTCTCATCATCTTCAGTAGGTTGATCCTCCACAAGTTGGGATGAGTGAGATGTTGAAGTACCATTTGCTCTGGACTGCTGCACTGCACGAGGAGTGGGCCCTAGTAATGGTGCTGCAGCTCCTAGGCCTGCTGGGCGAGCTGGAAGCTGCAATCCTGAACTGCTTGTAGATGTGTTGTCAGAACCTGCATTGGCAGCTGCTGCTGCAGTCAAGGAAAATCCTGTGTCCTGCTCTTCATCTTCCTCCATCTCATCACCTGCTAAGTCAACCTCTGACTCATCTGTCATAGGCTTCTTTTCTATTCCATCAGTGTCAGTCATAGAATCACCCAGTTGAATTTGGTCCTCTAACTTCTCATCCTCCCCTGGAACTACCTTTTCCTCAATATCCAAAGGAATGGCTTCATCGACTAACAGCTCCTGGTCATTATTCAGTGAAAGCTCCAAGTTCTTGTCAGCCTGCACACCCGTTTCTTCAGATGATACTTGGGATTTATCAATCTTAACAGGCAATCTCGTATTTTCTTCATCATTTTTGTATTGTATTTCTTCAATAGTTGCTTCCTTGCTGGCATCTCTAATTTCTTGATTTGGTAAGTGGCCATCAACTAGTGAATCTAGTGCCTCCATACCCCGAAAAGTTTCTCTGATATCGTTATCAACATTGGTTGTCATGGCAATCTTTGTCTCTTCTCGCTCGCCTTCATCTTGAACTTTCTCTCCTGATTTCACCTCCTTCCACTCTTGGTCTTCAGACTTCCCTTTGTCTACATTTTCATCTGCACCATGTTCTTCACCTTCTAAATGCTCCTTACCTGATTCTGTGCTTACTGCAGTTGCTTCTTCAACAGCAAGCTCCTCCTTGACCACACTCTCTTCTGTTTCCATTGGCCTAGTTGACGGCATTTCTGCTCTATTTGTATCTGTTTGTATTGATACAGCCTTCTCTCCCGCAGTATCTACAGACCGATCAGCCGGTGCATGTGTCTCAGGGGTTTCACATAGATCAGACAATGACGCCCCTCTGAGAGGAGACTCATTGTGGTCATTAGCAGCTTCAGATGGTTCTTTCTTTTGTTCTAGTGGTTCATCATTTTCTTCTCCATTGTCCATCCCATCCTGTTCTACATTCTCCCTCTTACGCATATTTTGCAATGGTTGCTCCGAATTCAATTGATGCAGTGTCAGGACATCTCCCTCACCATGATCCGCAGCGCTTTCAGGCACCAAAGGATGATTTCCACTTTCCTCGCCATCAATCTTACCAGCTATCTCCAACTCACTTCCCAGTGGATGATCATCCTTTGACGATATCTCTTCTGCATGTGCAAATATCTCTTCTTGAGCTTCAAACAATGGATGCTCATCCTTCGATCGGATCTCTTCTGCATCTACAAATTCCTCTTCTTGATCTTCAAACAATGGATGATCATCCTTCAACTGGATCCCTTCTGCATGTTCAAATTTATCTTCTTGATCTCGAAAACCTTCGGCTGCTCCAAACCCTCCTTCCAGCAGCCTGTCACTTGTTTCAAAGCCTTCCATTGCATTCTCCTTTATCTCCTCACTTCCATTTTGCTCCTCTGCCTGATGCCCATCATCCAGTCTGTGCACCTCCACCTCGGTCTCTTCAAACTTCTCCTCCTCATCTTCAGCCCAAACCGGCTCAGATGCTCCTTGCCCTCCAAAATGTTTTTCATCTTCTCCTTCGTCTTTTCTATTCTGTGCCCTGCTATCATTCGCCACTTGCCCATCATCCGATAGAAGCTTGGTATCTTCTTCACATTTGGCATCCTCCCCTTCTTCCTGCTTTCTCTCATGCATTTCCTCATTTTTCTCATCAATCACTCCCACTGATTGCCACCTTTCCTCAGCCTCCACTTCCTCATCATTAATCCTATGACCCATATCATCCTCGGTTATAGGCATGCCTCAAAACCTGCCTTCCTTACAAAACCTCAAAAATAAAAAATAAAAATTGCCGAAATAGCAACCAGGCCGCTAATCTAACTCTGTGCAGAATACTTCTAAGAAGCGAAAGCCACGCTACTTTTCTTCACTTCCAGAACCCAAAACCTCCAAAAACGTAAAAACCACAAGAACCCAAATACCTGCCAATAAAATAAAATTCTCAAAGGGGATCCAAACCTGACCTAGTTTTTATCAACAGAAAATTACATTGCCGCAAAGGAAAGCTATACCAGACAAAAACCAGTCCCACTGTTCGTGTATTGCAAACACCTTTAAGAAAACGAAATAAACCATACATAACTAAGAAAACGAAGTAAACCATACATAACATAAGAAGACTGCTTGCAAATTTTAGAAGGAAAACTTAGCCAAATCAAAAGATGTACTCACTGCACTGAACAGAAGACCTCAAAATCTGGGAGCCGCTCCGCTGGGTAAAGAGATGTCGTTCACAAGGTCTTAGTTTTTCTCCATGTTTGTATAGATAAATAAAGCACCATCCAAAAGAGAGGCCGGGCCGTATGAATCATTTTTAATATGAGACTATGCACACCTAAAATGGCCTTGGATTTGAAGGGTTACGGCAATTTTGTCTTTTACGGTCATGACCTTATCTGTGCAGGTCACTATTCATGTGGATCTCACGCTCACCCTATTCCATATGGGTTTGGACCTCAGAGTTTGAACACATGGTTTGAAAAGAGTCTCAAGGAAGAAAGGTCTTGGTCCACGCTCTTCATTTTTGTTGGGTAGTTGTTTCTTTCGAGTGGAGTTACAAACTCAACTTCGTTGTGTTAAAATTTTCAAATTTAATAGAAATTTTATTTTATTGGTATTTAGAGTTAATAGAATTTTTATTAATAATTAGAGTTTTATATCATTTATTAGGTATTGGTATTAAGTGGTTTGCTTTTATAGTAAAATTATTTACACGGTTAAATTTTGAAAAATGAATCTAAATTTCATCATGTTTTAAAAATAGTAAATAATAAAATAAACTTAATTTTCATGTTTTTTTTGTTATATAAAGATGTATAATCCATCAAAATCTAAAAAGAGGATCACAATATTACTAACCATTTGGATTAGTAATAAAGTGCTTATTTCTTGTTTTTATTAATTGTGTTTGTAATGTTGGTATTTTTGAGATGTATCATGCATATTTAATATATGAGTAAATATGTTTTTAAGATTGTTTTGACGCTGAAGTTTGTATTTTTTAACATTAATTAACAACTCATAGTCTTTTTAAGTATAGTCTAATTCTTCAACATTTTTGACCTTTTCTTAGCATATTTTGTAATCAATTTTGCTCAAAATCCAGTAGGGATTTCTTGGAATCATAAGTTTGAGTTGTGTAATCTACACACCATAAGTGCAAGCTTATACACCTTAGCATCCAAGCAATCACTATTCACAAATTTGTGACTCTCTCTCCATTCAATTAACCAAGCAATCTACAACTCATCCTTCATATGGTGAACTTGCAATGAGAATACAACAAAGCAACTTGGTTACACAACCAAATCAAGTTACTCCCTCTTTTCCTCTATTAGGGTTTAAAAAGAAAAATGACCAACTATGAAACTAAAGAAACATGGCACTAGATTGTTGCTTCCTACTAAATTGTTAAATCACCTTTAGACAAGGAAGACATCAACAATAACCTATCAAAATTTCCTAAACTCATCATTATAGGCCAAACTCTTTAGCGCCACATCAAGTGTTGTTGTGGACATATTGCAAAGATAATCATATCTTTAACTAGATTGGGACACCTGGATCAGATCTATCAAAATCATAACATAAAATCTACATACATCTCGACTCATCCATCCAAAAATATCAATTTTGTGATAAGAGTAACAACAAACCATAAAGGGTTATCATTACACTACAAGCAAGATAATCCCTCGCATGGTCCTTGAAAACTCTAACCACTGAATAACAACACAATCACCTCCCTCTTACTGGTAGAATCATGAAAGAAGAATATCATTAGTATCAACTCCCTCTTTTCAAGGAGAATCCAATGACCTTGTCATAGGTGCTCATCATTACTCCCATCGACTGCAAGCTTGAAATCAATCATCGATTCTACCACCATAGGTGTTGAATATATCTCTAGGTTAGGTATTAGACATCCTTCTTCAATGACAATGTTGGGTCCTAATTTTGACACATTTTTGCATCATTGATACAACCTTTTTCCCTGTTTACTCCTCCATATTCACCACTTTATTGTCCCTATCTCCACATTACTCATGATTTTGACACGTAAATATTTTGAGGTAAAATCTTATCGATATATTATATATTTTTTTACTTTTAATGACCATATGAATTGGAACAAGCATTTATCTATAGCATTGTAGACTTTCTCTTTCTTGTAACCACAATGTGCAAATCTGGTAGTAGATCATTTGTTCGCATAATGATGCATACTCCAATGAAAGTCGGCCACTTGAGTTTTGTTCCCACAACCCATGGTATGGTGACCAAATCATTGTCATGCCAAAACAATATATCAAGTGCATCCCAACAAATTCCAACACACTAGGCGAACAAGATCCTATTGGTTTCGATCATGTGATAACAGATAATCTATTTATTTCATATGCCATGCAATCTTGGCTTCTAGTATTTTTTTTTTTGTAACTAAATGCTAGATTATTGAGGCAGTTCCCTGCTATACGAGAATAGGCGATTGTTTGGTTATGATGTAATGTGTATCCCTCTTAATGAATCGTCTATATATATGAGGGATCGATAGTCTAAAGGAGATCGGAAGTCTATAGTCAAATTATGATGTGTGGAATACAATTTGTTAGTAAAATTCTATCTGGAGTTTATGCCGAGTTTTTGCAGACTTGATTTGTGGATTTTAATGTAACCTAGTGAACTAATTCATTAATACCAAAGCAATGTTGTTTTGAGGATTCGTGTAACAACCTTGCGCTAAAAGTTCATGTAATAAAGGAAAAATAAGACCAAGGTCATGGGACACGTATTCCAAGCTTAATGTTGGGCAAAACATCCTAGTGGGTGTTCATTTGGTTTATTATGGCTAAGGGGGAATTGGCAAATGCAATGGAAAAAACTTTAAAAAGGAAAGAGGTGTTAATTAGCATTTTATTTATGAAAATTAGGGAAATTACGAGACAGGGAAGGTGAAAGGTCATTGGTTGCATGTAAGGAAGAAAATGAAGGAAAATAAATGAAATTGAAGAAAATAGAGGCCTCATTAATAAAAAGGCTTCTAAGGATCAGTTCGCAACATTTTATCAATTCAGTTTTAGAGCTCTCTCTCTATTCTCTCTCTCATACTCCCATACACTTAGAGTATTATTGGATCACTTTAGCATTGGAGGAAGGAAGGCAAAGGAAGGACAAGGAAGAAAAGGGAAGCAAAGATCAAGCAAGGAAGAGTTGGATCAAGTGGCTATAGTGGGAATACTTGCAGGTATCGAGTTGCATGTATGGTTTCCTTGCTAATTTTGGCATGCATGGCACATGCATGTGTGTACTTGGTTCTCTTGTTGTCATTAGCATGGGTTTTCCAGGTGTGACAATGGTTTTTAGCCTTGTCTTGCCATTTCTGGATAGTGATGGTGTGATGGGGTTATTTTACTTGGTTTAGCTAAATTGTCAAATGGTTTCGAAACTAAGTGGGGTGGTCTCAAGAATATTCCCAAAGTCTTAGGAATCTCTTGACAAGTAATGGCAGGATACACGGTAAATCTTGAGGGTGGAGATGGGAAAATTCCTCATGGTTTAGGTGGAGAGATTTGGAGGCATCCATGTTTGTTTAGGTCCTAATGATCCCTTGATCGGTATATGTCAGGATTGCGGGAAAGCCTGAAGTGTATGTTTCTTTGTTTGGGCCTAGAAATCCCTTAACCAGTAATGGCGGGATACACGGTAAATCCTGGTGGTATAGATGAAGGTTTCGAACCTAGGAATCCTTTGACTGGTAATGGCAGGATACACGGTAAAGCCTAAGAAGTGCTGGTTGGTTTTGTTGTGAGTCCCATAATCATGCTTGGAATATGGCACGGGGGTGATTGACTGAAAGAAAGATTTGGTTCAACCCAATCTATGGTCGAGTGGTACATGGAAGTCCCTGACTTGGTTGGCTTTTGCATATGTCAATACAAGCTCTTTTCCTTTGTATTTCATGAGTAAATGTGCTTGTTATTATGTGGCTTTGATGGTTGTTCTATCATTGTTATGTTGTTGGTTATATGTTGGTTATAAGCATGGTTTTATGACAAACTTTAGTTATGGCTCTCATCATGTTTTGTTTAGTAAATGAAATGTTAATGAAGGTATGGCATAATATATGATAATGTAGTTATTGTGAGAGGACATCAAACCTTCTTGACAAATCTTAGATAAGTATGAGGTCCCTATGTTCATATGTGTTTATATGACCTGTACATTACATGTTTATGATGTGTTTGATGAAATGCATGTCATGGTTAGGATGAGTTTGGTCAGTTCCTAGTTCAAGTTTTGCATTAGAGGCCTTGTCTTCTTGTTATTTATCATTTTTGAGAATTTCATCAAGTTTTGGGCAGAGGCTTGAGTCCTAGCCCTAAAAAAGTGGCTCAGATTTCGGGGTCGCTGGCACAGAACTACCTGAAAAATATTGCAGTCGCATGGAGGCCTTGTTATGGGAGTGACTGGAGGCTTTCAGTCACATGGAGGGCTTGTCATGGGAGCAACTGGGGGTTTAGGTCAGTAAAAAGCAAGTTAACTCAGGGGTTGGGCACCTAGAGTGGTTGGTTAGCCCTTGAGGGGTCCTGTAGCTCTTGAGGAAGGTTAGTTTGGTTTTGGTTTGTTGATTTCACTTCCTTAACTGTACTTGGGGAGTTGAAACATATCATAGTAACTCTTTGTCATATTTTTACCCCGGTGGACTAGTTAGCTTGGGTAAATGTGGGAGGAGCGTGTTACAGAGTGGTATTAGAGCAACTTTCATTCTCTTTGGGTGGTGTCTGGTTTTCGTTCTCTTTGGGTGATATTTGATACCACAGAGTGGTATCAGAGCATGGTTCACCCCTTGGACTGGATGGGCGGAATATGGTTGTCATGCATGCATGTCGATTGAATATGCATTTGTTGTGTATGTTTGTTGTCTATGTGGATGTATGCATGCATTGTCATGGTTATAGTTGTTGTGCATGGGGTCATGGTATGTGGTTGGTATGGTCATGCATGGTAACTAGATGATGATTGAGATGATGTCTATATACTGCTATGATTATGTTTATACATGTATTGTGCTAATCTGGTTGATCTTGCAGACGAGATATCCTCCCCTGAACTATACTGAGGTATGTTGATTATGTTTATATTTTGGTTTAGCTGACATGGTATACTTGTAGGAAGAAGATAAAAGATGACTAGCAAGATGGTAGACTACAGTTCACGAGACTCTCCCTATAGATCAGATGAGCAACATGGTGATGAGTACTTCCCTCACATAGTAGACACCTTGAGGAGTATGAAGGTGTAACAACCCTGGTGAAAATTTCGTGTAATAAAAGTTAATAAAGGAAAAATACGACCACGGTTAAGGGACACTTATTCCAAGCTGAGTGTTAGGCAAATATATACTAGTGGGAATCACTGGATGCGCGTTTTGGCTAAGGAAAATTGGCAAAGGCTAAGGCTAAGGCATTAAAAGGTAAAAAGGCATTTTGGCGCATTTATTTATGAAAATAAAGGAAATTAGGAGAAAATTAAGGTGAAAGGTCACAAGTTGCATGCAAGGAGGAAATTGAAGGAAAATAATGGAAAATGAGGCAATTAGAGGTCTCATGCATAAAAAGGTTTCTGAGGATCAGTTCATGGCTTTTGTCAAGTTCAAGTTTGGAGCTCTCTCATTATTCTATTTGTTGGACACCTAATCCTCTATGGGTTAGTGTGGAAGTGAAATAGACTAAGGAAGTCCAAGAGACCTTGGAATGTGGAACCCAACGGTCACACCATGTACTATAAATGTATATCATTTGTTAATAAAAAATGTACTCTCATGTTTTATCTTTCATATTATGTTGCTGCCATGTGTGTGTTTAACATGGTATCAAAGCAGGCGTATTCCTGCCCTGCATAATTACTTTGAGCCATTAGTTTTATGGCCTTTCTGTGCAGGTCATTTCTGCCATCAGTTCTGCATTTTATGAATATTTTCTTAGCTAAATTCTAGTTGCAACCTCTATCATTTCTCTAGCGCCATTTTTGGCTTCCCTCTACTTTGTAACTCCCTATTCTGCCTACGTTCTGCCTTGCATAAAAAATTGCTTCTCTCTGTCTATTATTCACCTGCATATAAAAGCGCTACTCCTTTTCTCTGCTTTGACATGGTATAATATAATACGTTGCCCATATCGGTTCAATTTCCCATATAGTACACTGTAGTAAACATTGTGGTGTCAGTATATGTTGCCTGAAGTCTGCTCCTGTAACTCCTATTTATCTTCTTTATTCCCTGACATCAAGAAAGCGTTCTCTGATTTCTACATTGAACAACTTGGTGTGTGTGCACGCTGGTCTGGGCACTTAAATAAATTGAAGGATGGACTGTGATTGTGCGTTGGTGTATTTCTCCTCTGCACATTGATTATGGTTGTTGAAATCAATACCTTGAACTATACTAGTGCATTGGATTGTAAGATCTTCATTGAGTTCCTTTTATATGGAAGTAAACTATACTATATGTTAAATCTATGCAAAAATTTTGGAATCTGTTGAACTAATTTCGAAAGCTGATGAATCAATTTTGGAAGTTGTGCACATGCATTGGTTCTTATTGAATATTGGATTTATGGTGTATTTGAACTATGCTGGTGTGATGTGCGTTGAACGATGTGTACTCCTGCAAAATCGTATGTGTATGAGTGGTCATTGCTGATTGCATATATAATCCAAGTGTTGTCTTTAGGATTGGTATTGTGACCAATGGTGAAAGGTTGGCAAGATAAATCGTGTGTTTAACAGATCCAGTAAGGTTTCTCTCCGACAATGACAAGTTTTCTTGGTGGACCAGATTAACAATTGTTTCAGGAATCGTCCCATTCAGCTGATTTGTTAAAAAATCGAGAGCACCGATGCTCCTAAGTTCGTCAATATTGTGCGGGATACAATAATTCTCAATCCTTGCCTACACTCAGTCCTTTCATTTCTCAGGTTTTCTATTACCTCATAACGCTCCACTAATTTGGCTTCTCTCAAGAAATCTATTTGTTTCCTCTCTATGCGACTGAGATAGGGATAGTGAAAATCGATTTTGATCCAGACAATGTACATACTTAGTCCTCATTCTCTATGCGTCGATTCATATCCTCTATGAAAAGTTTTTATCTGTTCGTTGAATTTCGTTGAGTACACTGTATCCATTAAATGATTTCGGGCTTTCAATAATGTAGCGTTAGCCGTGGTGACAATGGTCCCTGAATAAATTACAAAATCACAACTTTTTCAAGTTGGTGTTTTTGTAATGGTAATTTTTATTGCACATGCAAATTTTTGGATCAAATATCGACAAGTTTTCTTGAAAAAAAAAAATTACAGTGAAACATATGAAGTGAATCGTATCCGATTAGAGCAAATGATGTTTGATTTGAATTGGTTTCATCATGAACTGTAGATGGAATTTGATAATTCAGTATGTAAAGGGATTGTTAATTCTGTAGAAATTGACATCAAACGGAAAAGTGTAAGCAAACCCTCAAGCTAGCTAGAGAAATTACAGGTTGATTTTGATCAGATTTAGTGCAAATTTGATCTCATTATGTAACATTATGCGTAACGAGTTGTGCGTGTTTTTCCATAACAATATCGCAAGGCGAATGGCATTTTGCTCAGATCAGGTCTGTTACAAACGTTGGTCGAAATCCGAAGAATCAACCTATTAGGATGTGTAGTTACAGTCCGTAGGTTTTGTTTTGAGGACTCATTGCTTCAGGAAGTAAAGCCCTGGACAATTTTGGATATTTATTTTGTGCATATGTGGAATGTCAATTTATGTCAGTAGAAGAGTCACTGTTGTAGGAGCGGCTCTGAGTTTGAACAAATTTATGCCATTCAAAGAGTGAAGTCAGCAAATAAAAAAAGGATATTTCAGGGGGAACACATATTGATATTTTGGCACTCTTTTATTTTTGTTTGCAGCAGGTGTTGAGATATAAAAGTTTTCAATAAGAACCAATCTGCATTGTCTAGTTTGTTGGCTCCTTGCAAATTTTGGGAAAGAAAGAATTATAGTGTCGAATGAATACTAAGTTGCTTCATGGTATGCTTCAAGACATTGCAGAAGGCTTAAAGTTTGTATACTCGCAGTATTTTCAATTAACATAATTTCGTGGCGCTTGTGTGTCATGCGAGCAACCTGTAGATTCGGAGGTCGAAAGGGATACAAACACAATCTACATATATATGCATTGATTCCTTGTTACTTGGATTACTGCATAAGAGTTTGGTGGGTTGTATAAAGGCAATGATTGTTTTGACAAATAAAAGTAGTCTTTTGTGGAGGAAAGTTTAGTCGGTTGTATTGTCAGAACATAGTGTTGGTCACGAGTAAACTCTTATTTTTATGTAATGGATTGTAATTGGTGCTTTTTGGTTGCACACTGATCATTTGTTGCACATTTATAAAGGATATTGTTGTGTACTATGAGTGGGTATTACTTTTCTGCATTGAGTAGTAGTTATGATCAGTTTTTAAGGTGTAATTCTGACATTGATTTTTTTTTTTTTAAAAATGGCCAGAATCAATGAAGTATTAGAGTTCCTCAAAACTCTGATATTGTCTACTACTCATGATACATTAAAAGTCAGCAAAGTTTCTTTCACAGACATTCAGGTCTGTCTACAAAATGCAAAAGAGAAAATTGATTTTTTGCAGCTCGAATCTCAGCTACAGCAAGAAGAATTAAAACAGAGGAGTCATTATGAACCTGTTTCTGTTCAAAAGATTGAAACAGACTCCCATAAAGCAACAGTTGTACATGCAAATGCAGAAGATCGGTTTGCACTTCCCAAGCCCATCATCAGACCTTGGGAACAGCTTGTCCACAACAAGCACAAGACTGGCCTTGGATATGACAAGGACGTGTCCTTTCATATTTCAGATTACTCAAAGCCCATTCAGTTTCAGAGTGCTGGATTCCTTCATGATAGTTCACCTCCAGCTGTTCTAGATTTTGCCCCTCTTCCACAGCGACAACAACAACAACAGATTGTGAAATGCCAACACTGTGACCGAGTTGGCCATCTGAAAGAACATTGTTTTGATCTTCATCCATGTAAGCATTGTCATAAAACCAGTCATTCTTTAAACAGATGCTTCAAAAACAAACCTCCTGTAAGAACAAAGATTCATCGTAGATGGATCGCTTCTTGGCAATGGGCATCAATAGCCAAAAAGATATTTCAGTCACATGTCAGAACTTGTTCAAGAATATTGAATAGTCTTGCAGTTGAGTTTTCTCCATCATCTCACCTTGTAGCTGACAGGGGGGGAAATGATGGTCATCTACAAGCTTCAAAGTCACATCAAGCGAGCTTGAACCACAACCTGCCACACCAGTTTCAGAGTTGTAGCCAGAGACAAAGATGCCCCTGAGCATGCCTTCAGTTGGTAATCTGGGACACTTCCTCTAGCAGAAGACTTCAACTTCTTGCTAGTTTTGGAAAAATTCCAGGAATAGAGTTGGGGACGCTTCCTCTAGTAGAATACTCCATCTTCTTGCTAGACTTGGAAAAGTTCCAGGAATTGCATTAAGCATTCCAGAGTTGTTGGTCATCCTTAAACCATCACAGGTTGAGACTTCCCTTTTCAGGTTGAAGTTCTCCCTTTTATGCGGGGTGAGACCTCCCTTTATTGGTTGAAGGTTTCCCTCTTCAAAACATCAGGAGCACTTCCTCTAGCAGAAGACTTGAGCTTCATGCCAGACTTGGAAGAGTTCCAGGAACTGCACTAAGTGTTCTAGTGTTGGTGGTCATCCTTAAACCACCGCCCTTATACCAACATTTCAGAGAGCACATTCAGCCTAGTGTTGCCATGTTTTTTTGCACATTTTGTATTACAGCTCTCTTCTTGGACTCATACATAACCCTTCGGATTAAGAGGGGGAATGTTGGACACCTAATCCTCTATGGGTTAGTGTGGAAGCGAAATAGACTAAGGAATTCCAAGAGACCTTGGGATGTGGAACCCAACGGTCACACCATGTCCTATAAATATATATCATTTGTTAATAAAAAATGTACTCTCATGTTTTATCTTTCATATTCTGTTGCTGCCATGTGTGTGTTTAAGACTATCTCTCTCTCTTTCTCGCTTTTGATCACTTAGAGTTTTCTTGGAGCATTCTAGCGTTGAAGCAAAGGAAACGAAAAATAAGAAAAGGAGAGGAAAAGAAAGCAAAGGAAAAATGGAAAGCAAGCAAGGATCAAGGAAGGAAAGCAGAATCAAGCAGCTTCAACGGGAACAATTGTAGGTAACCTTTTTCATGTGTGATTTCCTAGTTGGTTTGGACATGCATGGCTTTGCATGTTGGTGTATGGTTCTCTTGTTGTCGATGGCATGGTTTTGTTGGGTTATGACAGTGGTTTTCAGCCTAGCCTTGCCTTTTTTCAGATGCCATGGTGTTGGGATGTTTATTTTAGTTTTTGAGCTTTGGTTTGTCGGATGGATTTCAGAATCTAGGGCGGAGGTGGTCTCAAGGTTCATTCCCAAAGGCCTAGGAATCCCTTGACTGGCTTTGGTAGGATACACAATAAATCCTGAGGGAGAAGTCTCGGTTTAGGGCCTAGTGATCCAGGTTTGGATTGCAGTAAATCCTGAGAGATTGGTCTCGGTTTAGGACCTAGTGATCCGGGATTGGATTGCGGTAAAGCCTGAGAGACAAGGAGACAAAAAATTCTTCAATGATAGTGATGGATTCTGGATGGCATTCCAAGTTTTTTCGGTTGTGATCGAAACACCGGTTTTGATGTGATCATGGTTTGATGAGGGTGGAGGTGCTTTAACTTATGGATTCCCTTGGTTGTTCTTGGATTGGTTGTTCTATGAGATCCCACATTCATATTTGGAATATGGCACGGGGGTGACTAGATGAAAGAGAGATTTGGTTTAGCCATGTCTATGGTCAGGTGGTACATGGAAGTCCCAAACCTGGTTGGATTTTCCTATGATTAATAAAAGTTAAGTTCTCTTACTTTTGCACTGATTTATATGTGGATTTAATGCTTGTCTTATCTCTGATATTTACATGGTTTTATGTTGGTTATAAGCATGGTTAAATGACCGGTTCATGTCATGGTTATTTCATGTATTTACTTGTAACTGTTAAATGGATGGATGCAAGACCTAATTGATGATATAATAGTTCAATGGAGAAGGAGGTGATCCTTCTAGTTATGTTCCATAAGTTGTTTCAGCCATTTATGCTATGTCTTGTATCCTATACCTGTAGGTTGCATTAATGCCAAATATTCGACAGAATGTCAGTCCTAGTTGGGGATGTTCAGGTCTAGTCTTGAGGTTGATTTTGATTGATCAGCATTGTTATCATGTCTTTAATGAATTCTAGAGGATGTAGCAAGTTCTGGGTAGAGGCCAAGATTCTGGGCTAGAAAAGTGGCTTAAATCCCAGGTCACTGGCACATAACTGGAAATTTTGGTCCACATTCACTAGCAGGCAGGCCTATGAGAGTGACTTTAGGTTGATGGTTGCTCCCTTGCCCATAACATGAGAGCAATTATGGCCTAAGAGATCCAAAACAATAGTGGGACCCAGGGACAAGCTGTCTAATTGGCTGAGTTGTCTCCTGACGGTTCTGTTGATGATGTTGGATGATTGTGCATGTTTTTTTGTCGATTCCACTTCCTTAAGGTCACATAGGAATTCAAATCTGATCATAGTAGCCTCTCGTCTCATGTTTACCCCGGTTGTCATGGTTACTTTGGGTAGACCTGGGAGGGGGTGTTACAGATTAGTATCAGAGCATGGTTCACCCCTCGGACTGGATGGGCGGTGTGTGTTGGTCATGCATGCATGTTAGTTGCATGTGTGTCTCTTACACTTGTGTTCCATGTGCTTGTTGCATTGCATCATGTTGATCATGGTTGTAGTAAGGTTATCATGAGGAACTTGATGTGATTTTGTGGAATGTAACGTCAGAAGTATATGACTAGTTACTTGATTATATGCAGCTTATACGCAACTTGATTATATGTAGCTTGATTACATCCTTGTATGTTGGGTTGCACTCTTGATTGTTTGATTACATGTATCAGTCTTGTAGGTTGGTTACAAGAATTGATTGCTTATGCTCGACTACATGTGGTTATCTGTATGTGTAGTTGATTAATGATCCAGGAGGATCCTCGAAATGCTCAAAATGTTATAGTCGCAGATGCTCATGAAACCAATGCCAAGTCGAAGAGCTTGTCGTGCTGATTCCGGTGGTATATTCGGTTTGCAATATGGCCTCTGTATGAGGGAGAAAACATATTCTGAAGTTTTTCTCCAACAGGCAAAAAATGGCCAGAGTAGGTCGAGTGGCAATCTCAGAACAAGACACGTGGTGGTCAAACTATCCAACAATCAAATTCAAACTCAACGGAAATGTCAAACTAGTAGGTTCGAGGGTCAAACTTACGACCTCTGAACCATCATCATAAAACTTTATCAACGAGCCACATTATCGCTTTATTAACATTGGCACAAATATTATATTTTAAGTTTGGTTGAAATGGTAATGGGGGGAAGGGTTGGTGAAGCCTGCCATATCCGGCGGCCCCGCCAAAACCCATATTATCATATCATGCCACCAAACATAGCAACGAGAAACCATATGCATGGTTGGTGCAGAGTCCAAACATCATCGCCATGTTACAGTTGTTTCAACAAATGCCATGGGTCAAGTTATATAGTCGTCGGTCAGACTATGGTTACAACCATATGTTAATCATGGCATGTGGAGGTTTTATGTTATATCTGTCGAACCAATGTAAAAACTTTGGTTATAACGAAATGCGCCACGGTGATATGCATATTTGTCGGTCCAATGGTTTTCAACCATATAACATTTTTTTGAAACTATATAATATCATCGTTGTAACGATATACCAAAGCATTGATATGTGTCGCGGATATGAAACAATTATTTTCCATATTTTGTAATGTGTTACAACGATATGCTATATATTACCAATCCAATCTCGAGAGGCCCGCGGGTTTGATCTTGGGACCTCCTATGGGTTTATAAAAAGATTTACTAGTGCACCCAAGGCAGGGGGAGTTGTAAAGTGTGTCTGTTGAACCTGTGTTATTTGTTCTTGTAAAATGCCTTTTGAGGCATAACTTGGCCAATATTGGGCCTTTTTGAAATCTGTAAGTTGCGTTGGAGAGCTGAGGTTGAGGCCTATCAGTTGACAATAGCCATTGATGCCTGTGTGCACATTCCAGAATGGTGAAAATTGATGTAAAGAGACTTTATGAGCATTTTCAATACAACGGACGCCCATTGGAAGCAGACCCAGAGATGTAGTCCAGGAGGGACGAACTCCATCATCAAATATTTTGTGTTTGCTTCTTTTTTCTGTTGTTCATGCTTAGTTTTCAGATTTCAAGTTTTATGTTTAAGGCACTTAAAAATCAATTTTTCCTTATTAATTCACTTAAAAAGCAACCTTAGTTAATATTTGAAGAAATTGAGTAAATAGTCAATTATGTTGTTTTAAAATCAATTAGGCATTTCTTATGCATTTTGATGGTTGCATGTGGCAATGTGTACAAGGGAATAATGGTTGTTGTCATGCATGAGGTCATAGCATGCATCGTTGATATGGCCTTGCATTGATGACTGGACCCTACCTAGAATGATGTTTATGCGTTGATGCACTTATTCGATAGATTTCTATATGTTATATATGTATCACACTAATTTGATGATATTGCAGACAAGGTATCCTCCCCGAATTATGCTAAGGTACATTGGTTTATTGTAATTGGTTTAGTTGACATAGTATGCCTTGCAGGAAAGAGATCAAATGGCTAGCAAGGTGGTAGACTACATAAAATCTCCCTATGCATCAGATGAGTAGCATGGTGTGGGGCATTCTTCTAATTTGGTAGACACATTGAGAAGCTTGCGGGAAGAAATAAGGATTTGCAAAGCGGACAATGATAAAATCATGCAGACACAGAAGAAACAAGCAGAGGTGAATGTAATACTAATTCAGAGTTTTTCAGAATAGCAACGACAGGGGCCACTTCGGATCAACCATGGGCAAGAGGACAGAACTAATGGGGCATATGGCAGTAGGTCTCCTAGTAGACATAGGTATTATGGTGGGCACGGGTCGGATAGATCTTACATGATGAGAGATGGCAAGCTGTTGGACACTCTAGATAGGAGAGGTGCTTGACACAGGTATTATTCTAGTTATGGTTCTGACAGGTATCATGATCGTCATCGTTATCATCCTTACTGAAGGAGTGATAGGGGATACTTTCCAGATGATTTAAAGAAAGCGAAGCCACCTACCTTTGATGGAGAGATGAAGAAATTGTAGGATGCAGAGGCATGGTTGCTTGGTATGAGGAAATTCTTTAGATTACATGATTATTTAGAAAACATGAAAGAAAGGATAGCCCTTTTCAGTCTCAAAGGTAAAGCAGATATTTGGTGGGAATATGTGAAGAATGTTAAAGGTATTGATGAAGATGATTTGACTTGGCATGCATTTGAAAGGCTCTTCAAGAAGAAGTACTTGTCAGAGAGGTACTATGATGATAGAGCTAAGGAGTTTTATGAGTTGCGAATGGGTTCTATGACAAACGAGGAGTATACTAGCAGGTTTTTGGAGCTGTTGAGATATGTGCCTTACCTCAAGGAGGAGAAGGACAAGGTTCAAATATTCATCAATGTACTTCCAGTAGCATATGGAGACTAGATTGAGTTCAATGAGCCTAGATCGTTGGAGGAGGCCATCCGAAAGTTGAAGCATTTTTATAAGCAGTCGAAGAGCAAAGTTGAGCCGAAGCATGACTTGAAAAGAAATTATAAAGCTAAAGGAAAATGGCCACCAAAGTGAGGAATACCTCAAGCTGCAAGTGAGAAAGAAAATGTAGTTCCTTACAAGAGATTCAATACAACTGAGAAATGACATGGAGAGTAGCAGACTAGAGGCGGTGGTAGAGAACCATTGCAGTGTTGGATATGTGGTAATGATCATCGTAAGAAGGATTGTTGCAGTATCAGAGTGGTGATATACCCCAGATCTACAATGCTCAGGAGGCGCATACAATTGGTGATGTTGGTCATAGCATTCCTTGGATCTATGCAGCTGTGGACAACAGGCAGGCAGATCATTAGGCATCGATCATTGAGATGGGAGGTAAGCTTTGTGATCAAGTTGTTTCTATTGTAATTGATCCTGGATCTAACTATAGTTATATTAATCCTGATTTGGTGGATAAGTGTGGTTTGAGAAAAGAAGTGCATGCAAAATCTTGATTGGTACAGTTAGCTATAGGTATAAGGAAGCGAGTTCACCATTGGGTAAGAGATTGAACATTTGAGTTAAATGGTATGCCGACAACATCACACTTGAATGTGTTTCCATTGGGATCATATAGTATGATTTTGGGTATGGATTGGCTATACCTTCATAGAACCAAAGTGGATTGCTTCGACAAGGCCATTGAGTGTGTGGATGATAGTGGGGAAAAAGGACTTTGCAGGGAAAGAAGAAGCCTACATCAGTGAGGATGGTTACCGCTATGCAGGCTAAGCATAGTTGTAGAAAAGGTTATGTGATGTTTGCAGTGCACATTTCCAGTGACAAGGGTAAGGAGGTTGAGGATGCGAATGTGTTGAGAAGGTACCCAATTTTGCAATAGTTTCAGGATGTATTCCCTAAGGACATTACAAAGTTGCCACCTCATAGGGAGGTAGATTTTTCTATTGAGTTAGTGCCAGGGGTGGCTCTAGCATCAAAAGCACCTTACAGGATGAGCAAACCTGAGTTGGTAGAGTTGAAGTTGCAGTTAAAGGATATGCTTGACAAGGGATACATTAGGCCAAGTGTATCACCTTGGGGCACACCAATGTTGTTCGTAAAGAAGAAAGATGGTACTCTTAGATTGTGCATTGATTACAGGCAGCTGAACAAAGTAACGATCAAGAAAAAATACCCTTTGCTAAGGATTGATGATTTGTTTGATCAGTTAAAGGGAGCAGCAATATTCTCTAAGATCGACTTGAGATCGGGATACCATCAGGTACACATCAAGGAAGATCATATCTTCAAGACTTCATTTAGGACCAGGTATGGGAATTATGAGTTTGTTGTTGTTCCATTCAGTTTGAATAATGCTCCAACTACATTTATGTGTATGATGAATAAGTGTGTTGCGTCCTTATCTGGACAAGTTTGTTATTGTATTCATTGATGATATACTGGTATATTCTAAGAATGAGGAAGCAAATGTTGAGCATTTAACAACAGTGTTGAGATTGCTAAGAGAGAATCAGTTGTATGCTAAACTTAGCAAGTGCAGCTTCTTTCAGAATGAGGTACACTACTTGGGACATGTTGTCTCCAAGGAAGGCATTGCAGTAGATTGAGAAAAGATAAGGGTCATCATGGAGTGGGCAACTCCTAAGAATGTAGATGAGGTGAGATCATTTACAGGATTTGAAGGTTGCTATAGGAGGTTCATCAGGAACTTCTCATGCATTGCATGTACTATCACATCATTGCAGAGGAAAGGTAAGAAGTTTGAATGGGCAGAGGAATGTGAGGCTAGTTTTGAGTAGCTTAAGCAGTTGTTGACACATGCACCAATGTTGAAGATTGTGGATTTGGACAAGGAGTTTGTAGTGTGTATAGATGCTTGTAATAGAGGACTTGGTGGAGTTCTCATGCAAGAAGGACAAGTAGTGTGCTATGAGTCACAGACTGAATGAGCACGAGCATAACTACCCAACACATGACCTTGAGTTAGCAGCGATCATACATGCATTGAAGATGTGGAGGCACTATCTTCTTGGCATGAGATTTGTACTGATGAGTGATCACAATGGGTTGAGGTATTTGTTTGACCAACC
This sequence comes from Pinus tabuliformis, assembly GCA_031772625.1. NCBI lineage: Eukaryota > Viridiplantae > Streptophyta > Pinopsida > Pinales > Pinaceae > Pinus > Pinus tabuliformis. Next base: position 817,046,415 of record CM062810.1, on the reverse strand, counting down.
AAATCTAAATGTGAGGCAATCTAGATGGTTAGCCACCCTTAGTGAGTTTGATTTTGAGATCAGATACATCAAAGGGAAGGAGAACCGGGTTGTAGATGCTCTTAGCAGGAAGGTATAGATAAATCATATAGCATCTATGAGCTCTTATGGGACAGAGTTACAGGAGAGGATGAAAAATACATGGAGATTATGCACAAGTTACAACAAAGCACATGTACAGGTACAAATATAGGTTCAGGTACAGGTACAAATACAGGTGATTAGGATGCAGACTATCGTGTCATGACAGATGGTTTGGTGAGATTCATGGATAGGATCTATGTGTTGAATTGCAGTGAGCTCGAGAAGCTTATCTTAAGAGTTTCAAGTCAATCCATACTCGGGTCATCCAGGATATTAGAAGACGTTGACGACGATAAATAAGTTTTACCATTAGCTGAATCTAAAGAAGGAAGTGGCAGAGTTTGTGGCTAGATATTTAGATTATCAGCAGTAAAGGTAGAATGTAAGCACCCAGGTGGTTTACTACAACCTATTTCGATTCCAAAATGGAAATGGGAGTTCATTTCCATGGAGTTCATTACAGGTCTTCCGAGGACAATGAAGCAACATGATTTTATTATGGTCATGGTTGATAGGTTGTGAAAGATAGCTCACTTCATTCCAATGAAGACTACATATTTAGCCAGTGAGGTAGCACGGGTTTTCATCGGAGAGAGAGTGAGATTACATGGTGTTCCAAAGAGGATTGTGTCGGACAAGGATGCAAAGTTCACTTCCAAGTTTTGCAAGGAGCTATTTGCAGGCTTGGGTATAGAGTTGGCCTTCAGTACAACTTATCATCCGCAGACAGATGGAAAAACAGAGAGGGTCAATAGGATTTTGGAGGATATGCTGAGGATGTACGTGATGCACCAGCATAGGAAATAGGAGGAGTATCTTCCTTTGGTTGAGTTTTCATATAACAATGGTTATCATGAGTCATTGAGGATGAGTCCTTTCGAGGCATTGTATGGGTGGAGTTGTAATACTCCTATCAGCTAGAGTGATCCAGTGAATAGGGTACTTATTGGACCGGATATGCTAGCAGACATGGAGTAGGAAATGCAAGTTATAAAGAGGAATCTAAAGGTAGTGCAGGATAGGTAGAAGAGCTATGCATATAGGAACAAGTTGTTCAAGGAGTTTCAGGTTGGGGAGCATGTATATTTGCACATCAAGCCCAAGAAAATCTCTTTGAGGATTGGTTCATGTGCCAAGTTGGCACCACGATATTGCGGGCCTTTTGATATCCTTGAGAGGATTGGACTAGTGACATATCGACTTGCAATGCCTCCAACAGTGAAAGTCCATGATGTTTTCCATATTTCATTGCATAAGAAGTATATAAAGGATTTTGATCATGTTATTGATTGGTCTGTATTGCAGGTGGAGCAAGAAGGAGAGTTCTAGCTGGAGCCTCAGTGCATACTGCAGTGGAAACATCTCATGCTCAGGAACAGAGCCATAGAGCAAGTTAAAGTGTAGAGGAATCACTTTGGGCCTGAAGAAGGTACATGGGAGATGGCAGATCATAGGCGGGCCCTGTGTCCTTCATTGTTTGCTGATTGAGGCAAAGCGGTTTTGGTTTGATGTTTGGTATATGATTGGCATATGTTTTGCTGATGTTTTGATATTTGTATATGTATATGTATATGGATGTAAATACCGCCATGAGCTCAGTTATAAAGCTCCAATAAGCGATATGGTTGTTATCTTGTCATGTTGTCATGATGTTTTGCTTTGGAATAGGTCTTTCATTGTAAATACTGCAACGAGCTAAGCATAAAGCTCCCTAGGTAATATGTTTGTTTTTCAGCGGTTTTGCTGATGTCATGGTGTGGTTTAACACAGAGGATGGTGTTCCCCCAAGGGGGAGGGTTTTGTAACAGCCCTGGTGAAAAGTTCATGTAATAAAAGTTAATAAAGGCAAAATAAGACCACGGTTAAGGGACACTTATTCCAAGATGAGTGTTGGGCAAAGATATCCTAGTGGGCATCATTAGATGTCTGTTTTGGCTAAGAAAAATTGGCAAAGGAATTAAAAGGAAAAAAGGCATTTTGGCACATTTCTTTATGAAAATAAAGGAAATTAGGAGAAAAGTAAGGTGAAAGGTCACATATTGCATGTGAGGAGGAAATTGAAGGAAAATAATGGAAAATGAAGAAATTAGAGGCCTCATGGCTTTTGTCAAGCTCAAGTTTGGAGCTCTCTCATTAGTCTCTCTCTCTCGATCACTTAGAGTTTTCTTGGAGCATTCTAGCTTTGAAGCAAAGGAAAGGAAAAGCAAGCAAAGGACAAGAAAAGAAAGCAAAGGAAAAAGGGAAAGAAAGCAAGGGTCAAGGAAGGAAAGCAGGATTAAGCAACTTCAATAGAAACACTTGCAGGTAATCATTTGCATGTGTGATTTCCTAGCTGGTTTGGCCATGCATGGCTTTGCATGCTGGTGTATGGTTCTCTTGCTATCGGTGGCATGGTTTTTCCAGGTTATGACAGTGGTTTTCAGCTTAGCCTTGCCTTTTTCCGGATGCCATTGTGTTGGGATATTTATTTCTATTTTTAAGCTTTGGTTTGCCGGATTGATTTTGGAATCCAGGGTAGAGGTGGTCTCAATGTTCATTCCCAAAGGCCTAGGAATCCCTTTACTAGTTTTGGTGGCATACATGGTAAAGCTTGAGGGAGAAGTCTCGGTTTAGGGCCTATTGATCCAGGTTTGGATTGCGGTAAAGCCTGAGAGACCGGTCTTGGTTTAGGGCCTAATGATCTGGGATTGGATTATGGTAAAGCTTGAGAGACAAGGAGATTAAAAATTCCTCAAGGATAGTGATGGATTCCAGATGACATTCCAAGTTTTGTTCGGTTGTGATCGGATTACTTGTTTTGGTGTGATCATGGTTTGATGAGGGTGGAGGTGGTTTAACCTCTAAATTCTCTTGGTTGTTCTATGAGATCCCACATTGATGCTTGGAATATGGCACGGGGGTGATTGGCTGAAAGAGAGGTTTGGTTCAACCATGCCTATGGTCGTGTGGTACGTGGAAGTCCTGAACCTGGTCGGGTTTGCCTATGATTAATAAAAGCTAAGTTCTCTTACTTTTGCACTGATTTATATGTGAATTTAATGCTTGTCTTATCTCTAATATTTACATGGTTTTATGTTGGTTATAAGCATGGTTAAATGTCTGGTTCATGTCATGGTTATTTCATTTATTTACTTGTAACTGTTAAATGGATAGATGCAAGACCTAAATGATGATGTAGTATTTCAATGGAGAAGGAGGTGATCTTTTAGGTTATGTTTCATAAGTTGTTTTAGTCATTTATGCTCTGTCTTGTATCCTAGACCTGTAGGTTGCATTGATGTCAAGTGTTTGACAGAATGTTAGTCTCGGTTGGGGATGCTCAGGCCTAGTCCTGAGGTTTATTTTGATTGATCAACATTGTTATCATGTCTTTAATGAATTCTGAAGGTTGTAGCAAGTTCTGTATAGAGGCCGAGATTTTGGGCTAGAAAAGTGGCTTAAATCACAGGGTCATTGGCACAGAACTGGAAATTTTGGTCCAAGGTCGCTGGAGGCAGGCTTGTGAGAGCGACTTTAGGTTGTTGGTCACTCCCTTTCCCATATCATGAGAGCGACTATGGCCTAAGAGATCCAGAACAATAGTGGGACCCAAGGATAGGTTGTTTAAGTGGTTGACTTGTCTCATGAGGGTTCTGTTGATGATGTTGGATGACTGTGAGTGATGTTCCGTCGATTTCACTTCCTTAAGGTCACCTAAGAGGTAAAATTTGATCATAGTAGCCTCTCGTCTCATGTTTACCCCGATTTTCATGGTTACTTTGGGTAGAATTGAGAGGGGTTGTTACAGAAGGAAAAAATACGGAGTTGCAAAGCGAATAATGATAGGATAATTTAGTCACAAGAGAGACTTGTCAGGGCATAGGAGAAACAAACAGAGGTTAATGCAGTGATTCTTTAGAGCTTGTCAAACTTACAGAAGCAGGGGCCACTTAGGATTAGTCATGGATAATAGGACAAGACTAATGGAGCCTATGGTGGCAGATCTCATGATGGACACAGGTTAGATAGGGATGATACTATCAGGGATGGCAGATTCTTGGATACACCGAATAGGAGAGGTAGTGGACATGGGGATTATTCTAGTTCTAGTTCGGCTAGGTATCATTGTCATCATCACTATCATCCATACAAGAGGAGTGACGGGGGTTATTTGTCGGATGAGTTCAAGAAAGAAAAGCCACCTACATTTGATGGAGAAATGAAGAAGTCACGAGATGAAAAAGCTTGGTTGCTTGGAATGAATAAGTTTTTCAGATTGCATGATTACTCAGAGAAAATGAAGGCTAGAATAGCTTCGTTCAACCTTAAAGGTAAAGAAAACATTTGGTGGGAAGACGTGAAGAATGTCGGAGGAATTCGGGAAGAGGAGTTGACTTGGAGAGAGTTTGAAAGACTTTTTAGGAAGAAGTATCTGTCAGAGACATACTATGATGACATGGAAAAGGAGGTCTATAAGTTGAAGATGGGGTCTATGACCGATGAGGAGTATACTAGTAGATTCTTGGAGTTATTGAGGTATGTGCCTTATTTGAAGGAGGAGAAGGCGAAGATTCAAAGATTCATCAATGGGTTGTCGGTAGCGTTCAAATACAAGATCGAGTTTGATGAGCCTAGATCGTTGGAGGAAGCCATTAGAAACTTGAAACACTTTTATGAGCAATCAAAGCATAAGACAAAATCTCAGCAAGGTTGGAAAGGGAAAGACAAAGCTAAGGGCAAGTGGCCACTGAAGCAAACAAGACCTCAGGATGCAGGTGAGAAAGAGAATGTGGTTCCTTACAAGAATTTTAATGTAGTCAGACAGGGACATGGGTCACAACCTGGAGGGCAGCAAAATAAAGGTGATGGTAAGGGACAATTGCAGTGTTGGATATGTGGCAAGGAGCATCTCAAGAAGGATTTTCCATCATATCAGGGTGGTAGGCCTCAGATATATAGTGCACAAGAAGCGCAGACAGTTGGGGATGTTGGATAGAGCATTCCTCGAATCTATGCAGCATTGGATAATAGGCAGGCAAATCAGTCGACATCTATTGTCGAAATGGATGGTAATATTTGTGATCAAGTTGTTTCTATTTTGATTGATCTTGGATCTAATTATAGTTATGTTAATCTTGACCTGGTGGATAAGTGTGGTTTGAATAAATAAGTACATGAAGAATCTTGGTTAATGCAGTTGTCTATAGGTACAAAGAAAATAGTTCATCATTGGGTAAGAGATTGTGCATTTGAGTTGAATCATATGCCTACATCAGTGAACTTGAACGTGCTTCCATTGGGATCACACAGTATGTTTTCGGGTATGGACTAGTTGTATCTTCATAGGACCAAGGTGGATTGTTGTGACAAGGCTATTGAGTGCTTGGATGACAATGGAGAACATAGAATCTTATAGGGTAAGAAGAAGACAACATTAGTTAGAATGGTTACAACTATGTAGGCAAAGCGCAGTTGTAGGAAAGGATGTGTATTGTTTGTAGTGCATATTTCTAGTGATAAAGGTAAGGATGTTGAGGATGCAGAGGTATTGAATAGGTACCCGATTTTACATCAGTTTTAGGATGTATTTCCCATAGATATTTCAGAGTTTCCACCTCACAGGGAAGTGGAATTTTCTATTGATTTGGTACCAGGGACAACACCAACATCAAAGGCACCATATAGGATGAGCACACCAGAGTTAGTGGAATTGAAATTGCAGTTGAAGGAAATGTTTGACAAATGATACATTAGGCCAAGTGTTTACTCGTGTGGTGCACCGATATTGTTTGTGAAGAACAAAAATGCTACTCTCAGGTTGTGCACTGATTATAGGCAGTTGAGCAAGGTAACCATCAAGAACAGGTATCCATTGTCAAAGATTGATTAATTTTTTGACAGTTGAAGGGGGAAACTATGTTCTCGAAGATTGATTTGAGATCGGGATACCATCAAGTATGCATTAAAGAAGAGGACATCTACAAGACTGCTTTTCAAACTAGGTATGAGCATTATGAGTCTTTTGTAGTTCTTTTCGGTTTGACTAATGCTCTAGCTACTTTTATGTGCTTGATTAATAGTGTGTTGCATCCTTATTTGGACAAGTTTGTTATTGTATTTGATGGACCTCCAAATTAGACATTAAGGCCCATATAGCATTTCCTAAGCACATAAAAACTATACTAATCGCTCCTTCTATACTTAATAATGTTTTTTTAGCTTTAATATGTTCTTAGGAAGGTTTAGAGGTAATTTCATATTATGTGTCTAATATTATTTATTTTTGCAAACTATTAAGAGAATATGGAGTAAATTCTAAATACGATACTATAGGTACTTGCTCCCTACTACAGGATGGATCAAGATTGGATAATAAATGAACTGAATATCATGAAATTATTGACAAATTCTAGAGCTCCACTGATTGAAAAATTTTAGGAATGTGTTCCTTGTCATTTAATGAAGATTCTTAGTGTTGGTAACCAAATCCACTTTTTAAAGGATTTTGGAGGGTAAAGTTTCCTCCTTTCAAGGAGAATGCTTCCTCATATATTTGTATAAATACCAATTCAAATTTGCCTCCAGGGGCATGTATTTCTTAGTCTTCTTGTGGAGAAAACTTGTTATTTAGCAACTCCACTTTCATTTCTAGTAGGGATGTACTTGGATTGGTTCAACTAATGAAGTTTGGTGTAATTTTTTGCTTCTAAAGCTTGATTTACTTCATAGGGCTCTGATTTTTCTTGGGTTTGGCCATCCTAGGAGCCTCAGAGCCCTCTTGTACAATTTCATTATTTCCTTTGAATGTCTTTTTCACTTGCATCTCTTATTTTTGCATTTACTATTCATGCTTCTTTCGTTGTATGTTACATTGGTTAAATGATTAAAGTGAGTTGTTTTATAGGTTATTTACATATTCACAAGCATGATTCATCCTTAGAAAAACTTTGAAAAATCATATTCATCATTGAGCTACTTGGATTGGTCTACTAGTTCACAAATCGAGAATGTTTGGAAATCCCCTGTAGAAAAATAGTAGTAATTTTCTGCTATTTTTTAGAACGTGTTAATGAGCATCATTTGAGTTGATTCCACTTGTATTGGGTCATAAAAACATTCGAGTTAATAACAAAATTTACACCATAACATTTTCACTTGATTAGGTTAGGGATTTGGTAGGTTAACATGTCACTAGTTCTTGAATTTCCAGTTTTTAGAGTAGTCTTTTTTGCTATTTTTTTAGCACATGTTAACATGGGTATTTTTGAGTGATTCCACTTGGAATGGATTCCTAAGAAATCCTAACTAATAAAAAAAAAATTCCCATCCCATTTTCATTTGATTTACTTGGGCATTCGGAAAGTTACCTCGCTCTTGTAGTAAAACAAGGCCTCCTGTAGCACCTCTTGTAGCACTCTTGTAACACGTGTAAACTTGACCAGATTTGTTCCAAAAGCTTGGTTTTTGTCTTTTAGGCTTGAATCATGACCCCTAGGCTCTGAATATGTGATTGAGTAATATCAAAAGACTTCTTCAGCCTTGCCTTTTCTTGATCTAGATCTTTTCACTTCAAAGATGCATACAAAATCACATTTAAAAGAGCATGAAACCATAATATGCATACACATAAAAGAAGCAAAAATCAATGATGACCATGGGAAGTAAAGACACAACAGGTTGATAATGGATTTCACTCAGTGTGGGTTATGTCTCAAGGCCCTGCTCAATGTGGTGAGGCCTCTTTCATTAATCTTCAGTGAAACCAAATTACATAAATGTACAAAAGACACCTTATATCTCCACTTCCAGGGATGTCCTGAAAATGCACACCTCTATTGAAGAAATGGACTGCACCATTGAATTCCTGGTGCGAAATCGTGTCAAATGACTGTAAACTCGACCCCTTTTTGCTTCGGTCAAAATATGGACCCTCGTGAATCTCAAAGATTCCCCAAAGATTCTTTCTCGCTAGTTGACTCGAATTCTGCTGCTCATATGACAAATTTGACTTCACCACTGTGCTTCTTGCGAAAAACTGAGTATAAATTTGGCTTGGTTCTAAAACTGTCAAAATTTGACCCTTAGGGGAATCTTTTAGATTCCTCATGATTCCACAAAGATTCCTCTCTACAAGTTGACTGAAGATTTATTGCTTAGATGAAAAATATGACTTCACCACTATGTTCCTCATGAAAAACTAAGTAAAATGAGTATAAATTTGACATACTTCTGTTTACTTCAAAAATTTCCCTCCAAAAGAATCTAAAGATTCATCATAACATCAAAGAATATTCCCCGAGAATCTTCCTGCAAAATATTCCCATCTTGAAATTTGTGCCTAGGATGGGCCCCTCTGACCTGGTTCCCCTGCTTTGCGTGGTTCCTCCTCTCTGCTCGAACCTCTCTTTTGCGTTTTTTTTTTTAATGGCATTTTTTTGTTTATATAATTTTCTCGGACAGATAATACAAGTTTGGGTTGGTTGGGCACTTGGTTGGAAAATGATTAAATAAGGAGTTTGTTGGGGGGCGGGCTGGGTTCAAAACTCGCTGCCTCCATTTTTAGTTTGGTGCCATGTGATATGGGGGATGGAGTTGCCTGTGGAGCGGGTCGGCCACATGGTTGGGCAGGTTCGATCTTTGACAGCCCCTCGTTGGCTACGGTACATGAATGTTGACGGGTGCCCCATTGGCGACCCACCCTATATATATATAATGGCTGGGTCCGACCGACGGGGTTTGACTGCCTGGCTGACCGACCCTTTTTTTAATATTTTTTTTTCTTATAATAAATAGGTAAAAATTCGTCCACAGATTTTTTAGGGTTACCAGACTTTTGAAGTAGGCAACAATTTCGCCCGTTTTGGCCATCGGAAATTATCGCCGCCAAGTGCCAAATTGTTGCCTCATTAATTTCGGCCCAATTTAGTGGATCTGACAAATTTAGTTGGGCTCCAAATTTAGTTTTTGCTCTGCTAACTTTAGCCAATGGGCCTAGTTGACCAAAACTTTGACTGACCATAACTTTCACATACAAACTCAGATTGAGGTGTCGTTGGCATCGTTGGAAATATTAAGACAAGGCATTTGATCTGAATCTAGTTTCACTACAATCCAACAACTTTATTTTTGAGCTTTTTCAAAGCCCTCTTTGGCTTTTGACTCTCTCTGGAGCCTCTGGATCACTTCTCCATTGCAGTTCACCTCTACAGTTTGGATTAGTGGACATATTTGTAACTTGAAGAGCATAATGATGATTCTCATGAAGCACCTTGTGAACTCTATATATCTTGAATGCAGTGATTGAAGAATTCTTTCATTTTGTTTCATGCATCTTAAGCTATGTTATTTCTATTGCATAGACTAGGCTTCCTTTTGATGTACCATAGGTTAATGTTTACATTTCTACAAATATGATTAACATTTATATTCATGAAAAGTAGAATAGCCCTTCCTTTTTGCAAAAGTAACTAGGATTTTCTCTCTGCAAAAGTAAGTAGGTTTCATTTCTACAAATAGAGTAACATTTCCATTTCTGCAATTAGCTCAGGCTTAGATTTCATGGCATTCACTTCATTGCATCAGATCAATGCAAGAAGGACACATTTCCTATTGCACATATACTGTCGGCACCTCTTAAGTTTGTACGAACCCCGTGTTGATAATTTAAGTTGGTAGCCTTGGGAGTTGCAACATTCTTGTTGCAATACTGGGGCTGATCACTTTTTGGCACCATTACCGGGGAGGTGTTAAAATATGCATTGTTTTCTTCCCTAGTTGATTTATTTCTTTTACTTTCTGCAAAAACAAAAAAAATTGCATTAGGAATCTTTCATTTCAAGGACATAAAATTGCATTGCATTAACATTCTCATTCATTTTTTTATTATATAAAAACAAAAAAAAAAATACTTCTCCAACACCAACCCCCCATTTGATCTCGTAGTGCAGTAAGAGTCACATCACCATCCACTTTTGCAAGTAGAAGAAGAAGAGGTGGCAAAGAAGGTAGAAGAATGGATGGAGATGATGATAATAAGGAATATCCTCTTGGATTTCTCATTCAAGATACTGATATCAGTGTCCATATGAAGAGCATCGCCCCATCTTTCCTTCCCAACTTCCATGGTATGAGGTCAGAGGATCTGAAAACCTTTCTCTTTGAATTTTAAATCCTTTGTAGATCTTATGGTTAGTAACTAAACACTAAAAAATTGAGATTGTTTCCAACAACATTGAAGGATAGAGCTCTTAAATGGTTCATGAGTTTAGGGACTAATTCAATAAGACCGTGGGATGATATGCACAATATATTTTTAGAAAAATATAAAGATCATGATCTTAAAGAATAAATCTTTAGAATGAATCAAAAAGAAGATGAAAGCCTTGAGGATATAATAGACAAATTTATGTATAATGTTAAGAGGGCAAAATTACATCCTTTAGGATTTGACACACTAAAAACCCTCTTACTTAGAACAATTAGGGATGAGTGGATTGATCTCCTTGATCTCATGAGTAGAGGTGATGTATACCAATTATCGAGGCTAAAGGAAGTTTACCAAGAAGAAAGTTGAGCAAGTCAATCACCAAAACAACTATGTTATGTAGCTCAAAGAAGACCATGGCAACCTAGTCAACTTGATATGCAAGAACCTAATTCACAATTTCAAGGTTATTCACATTCATCTCAAAGTAATTGGAACACACCCTTTCCTTGGAAACCTTGGCCATCTCAACCCAAAACCAATCTTGGCAATAACCTTATGGGAGAATTCCACAATCTCCTCAATATTTTCCTCAATATCCTCCATACTCATCTCCATGCTATTCCTACCATCCACCTCCACCACAATCACAACCCCAACCACATCCATCTCAAAGGTCCACTCCCAATCAACTACCTATACCACCATTTCCAAACCCAAACAATGAAGTAACTCAACCCACTTACAATGATGAGGTACAACACTTCCAAACAAATCCTCTTGATCTAAATGGTATTCATCTTAGCTCAGGAAGAACATTGCAAAAAAAAAAAATCTTGATACCATTGAAGAACAACATTTAGAAAAAGAAGATCCAAAAGAATCATGTATCACATTTTATGGAGAGCAACCATTGGAGCTTGAGATTGAAGAGTTTTTGTTATGCTTACCATCAGATCCTTTATGTGTGCAAGGGACTAATTGGAAAAAAGTATAAGATTTGAATGGCACAGAAAAAGAAGACATGAAGAATGATCTAGATGAGCAAGCGAACCAAGGGCATCACAACTATATTGAAATATGGTTCCAGACAATCATTAAGTTGCAACAACACACTCTTCATAAAAAATTCTTGATATCATCTCAGTAAAAGCATTTGGTCTCTCATATTCAGGTATATGTCAAAGCATATATTTCAAGCCTACACATGAATTTATCTGTCATCTTGATTTGCACATGGCTCCATTGGAAATATTCCTATACTTGAAAGAGATTTTGTTTTTTAATAAGTAGAGTAGGATACAAAATAAATAAATAAATAAAATAAATAAATCTCAGGTGAAAACCTCTTTTGAGGCGCCTAAGGTTGGCTCATTGATTGAAAACATCCATAAGGCAGTCAAGGGGTTGGAAAAAAAAAAGAAAAAAGAAGAAGATAATATCCTAGGTGAAAACCTCCTTTGAGGCGCTTAGGTAGACCTACTAGTTCAAAAACCTCATTGAGACAGCTAGTAGGCCTAAGAAAAAAAGGAAAAAATGAAAAAGGAAAAAGGAAAATTTCATTTGCTCCATGTAACTCTCTCTGGTGAATGCAGGTGCTCACCGACCTTTGCAAGCAACAAGAACAAGTTAGCACCAAAATAAAAAAGTTGATAAAAAACCTAGTCAAAGAAAGTCTAACTTAGGCTTTCTCCTCCTTGCTTAGGTGCTTCAATAGGACCAATGCTGTGTCAATCCATCACCCTCATCCATTTCCAACATCCACCAATCATTTCCAAGATTTTCCCATTCATTTACCTTACTGCCCTAAAATGCTACAGGAAGGTTTTGTTTTGCTACAGGAGGCCAAAATACACACGACCGAAATTGTTTTTACCATATCTTGAAAAACGTGCATCCATTGGCAGAGTTGTTTCATGGGAAGATGTATATGGATGATGGTAACATGCTCAAGTAATTTCAACAAATTCCAATGCACACTTTTTGAGAAATTGATCTCCATCACCTACAACCATTTTTTTTTTCTCAAGATCCGTGCATCCGTTGGCCAAGTTTTTTTGTGGGGAGATGCATAAGGATGATGGAAACATTCTCACCAAATTTCAGGTCAATCCAATCTACTATTTGAGAGATATGGATAAAATAATTATGCTACAGGAACATTCCAAAATTACTACAAGAGTGATTGGAATTTCTACTGGAGCATGATTGGCATGGAAAAAGGGTTCAAATCTTATGTTTTTCATCTAGGAACAAGAGGAGGGGTCCACCATAGCCTCATAATTCATTTTCCATGCCACTTGACCTCTTCTCCACTCTCATTTTCATCTTTGTCCATGAAAAGAACCCATTTTCACCCCTTCTTCCATCCCTTCCACCATAAAAAGGCCTTTGATCCTTGTCAATAGATTACTCATGAATTATCAGTATTTTTAAAGGTATCACCTGAAGGAAATAATGATCCTAGGAGGGTCTATGTGACTACTATAGGAAGACATGCATTCCTATAGAAATCTACACAAGCTCTCCAGAACCACAATCAAAAGCACTAGAATGAAGAATTGACCAACATGAAGCATTGAGGGATCATCTCCTTGATCTTGGGAAACCACAAAACTTTTGCAGGGCTACTACAGGGTCATTAATCATCTCCAACAGTAGCAGCTTGATCCACCATCAACAAGACCTACAGTGACAACTTTGATCAGTCAAGCACATTTCAAGAGAAAAAAATTTCAGAGAAAAGCCAATGCATGGAGCAACGAGCATAAGAAGATGACACCTCAAGAAGCCAACAGATCATCCATTACCTTTGTTCAGAAGCAACATGCAACCATCAAAGGATCATCACTAGCAACTTTAGGACCACCAAAGGCAACCTCAATATCACCTGCAAAAATACATCAAGGGTAAGGTCGAGGTATGCAACCCTCAAAACCTCTCCTACATGCTTATTTTAGCTCAAAAAAATGTTGTAAGTGTATGAAGGGAATTTTTTTTTATAGCCAAACGTAGTAGTAGAGAAGCCTCAACCTTATCTTGCAGTTAACAAGATATAAGTGAAGAGGACTTGAGAAAGTTGGATGTAATAATCTAGTTGTGATGGAGGACAAGGAATGCGAAGGGGCAAGTGAGGGCCAACTTAGTTAACTCAAAGCACTTTGAGTTTATTTTGCATGCAATGAAAAAATAGAGAAAAAAATTGAAAAAAAAACAATGAAAAAAATAAAATAAAAATAAAATAAAATATGGACCTACCATCTCTTGGCATGCAAAGATTAGTTGCTACAAGATTCCGGTTGTGTGCTACAAGAAGGAACAAAACTGCTATAGGAAGAATAAAGTTGCTATAGGAAGGAACATCACTGCTACAAGAAGAACAAATTATCTACAGGAAGCTAATTTCACCCATAGGGAGGCCCACCACTAGAGTAGTCACATTTAAGAGGCTCAAGACACAAAATTCCCTATTATAAGAGGAAAGAGAAGAGCTACATGAGAAAAAAGGGGCCACTACAAGAAAAACAAGGGTTGCTATAGGAGAAATAGAAGATGCTATAGGAAGAGGCAGCCACACCAAAAGAAGAGGAAAAAGGTCTCCAAGAACTCCAAAAGCCTGATCCACAACCCAATCTAGAATCCTACTACAAATTTGTTGAGGGAGGTAGGATTATACCTGAGAAATTTGTTATACCACTCTTCTTTGAGTTGGAGAAGGAAAGAGGCAGAACACATAGATGGATGCAAATTGAAAAATCCAAAAAGGTAGAAGATGTGGGCCTCATGGAGGAAAAAGTAAATGAAATGAGCAAGGAATTAAACAACTTAAGGTTGAGAGAGTCAATCATGAGGGAGCAACTACAGATAGAAAACATAAGGCTAAAAGAGAAGCTGCAAGAAAAATAGGTACAACTTTCCACTTATCAAGTCATCCATGGAAGCCATACAATGCAAGAAGCCATCCAAATCATATTCCATTGAGCTAAGAAAGGGAATTGCAAGAAAAGACATTTGAGACATAAAAGAAGAACAACAGGGCAAGAATTTGGATAGCTTGCTTAGAGGATAAGCAATAGTTTCTGTAGCAGGGTATCATGGGCCTTTAAATTAGACATAAATTAAGGCCCATCTAACCTTTCCTAGGCATATAAAGGCTATATTAAATCTCTCCTTCTCCACTTAATAATTTATTTTTAGCTTTAATATGTCCTTAGGAAGGTTTTGAGGTAATTGCATATTATGTGCCTAATATTATTTATCTTTGCAGAATATTGAGAAAATATGGAGGAAATTCTGAATGAGATAATATAGGGACTTTCTCCCTACTACAAGATGGATCAATATTGGATAATGAATGAACTGAATATCATGAAATATTGACAAATTCTGGAGCTCCACTTATTGAGAAAATCTAGGGATTTGTTCCTTATGAAGATTCATAGTGTTGGGAACCATATCCACTTTGCGAGGGATTTTGGAGGGGAAAGTTGCCTCCTTTTAAGGAGAATGTTTCCTCGTCTATTTTTATAAGTACCAATTCAAATTTTCCTCTGGGGGCATGTATTTCTTAGTCTTCTTGTGGAGAAAACTTGTTATTTAGCAGCTCCAGTTTCATTTATAGTAGGGATGTACTTGGATTGATTCAAATAATGAAGTTTGGTGCCATTTTTAGTTTCTAAAGCTTAGTTTTCTTCATAGGACTTTGAGTTTCCTTGGGCTTGGCCATCCTAGGAGACTTAGAGCCCTCTCGTACAATTTTTTATTTCATTTGAATTTCTTTTTCACCCGCATCTCTTATTTTTGCATTTATTATTCCTTTTGTTGTAGGTTACATTGGTTAAATTATTGAAGTGAGTTGTTTTGTAGGTTATTTACATATTCAAAAGCATGATGCATCTTTAGAACAAAATTGAAAATTCATATTCATCATTGAGCTACTTGGATTGGTCTACTAGTTCACAAATCCAGAATTTCTTGAAATCCCTTGTAGCAAAATAATAGTAATTTTCTGCTATTGTTTAGAACGTGTTAATGAGCTTCATTTTAGTTGATTCCAATAGTATTGGGTCATTAAAATATCAAGTTACTAACAAAGTTTACCCCATATCATTTTCACTTGATTAGGTTAGGCATTTGGTAGGTTAACTAACTCACTAGTTCTTGAATTTCTAGTTTTTAGAGTAGTAATTTTCTGCTATTTTGTTAGCATGTGTTAACAAGGGTATTTTGGAGTGATTCCATTTGAAATGGAGTCCTAATACATCCTACTTAATAATAATAAAATTCACATCCCATTTTAAATTGATTTACTTGGGAATTCGGAAAGTTATCTCGCTCTTGTAGCAAAACAGGGCCTCTTGTAGCACCTCATATAACACTCTTGTAGCATGTGTAAACTTGACCAGATTTGCTCGAAAAGCTTGGTTTTTATCTTTTGGGCTTGAATCATGACCCCTAGGTTCTGAATCCATGATTGAGTAAGACCAAAAGATCTCTTAAACCTTTCCTCCCGTCCATTGCAATTCACCTCTACGGTTTGGATTAGTGGACAGATTCATGACTTGAAGAGCATAATGATGATTTTCATGAAGCACCTTGTGAACTCTATATATCTTGAATGCAGTGATTCAAGAATGATTTCATTTTGTTTCATACATCTTAAGCTATTTTATTTCTATTGCATAGACTAGGATTCCTTTTGATGTACCATAGGTTAATGTTTACATTTCTACGAATAGGATTAACATTTACATTCATGCAAAGTAGAATAGCCTTTCATCTCTGTAAAAGTAACTAGGATTTCCTCTCTGCAAAAGTAATTAGGTTTCCTTTCTGCAAATAGAGTACCATTTCAATTTTTGAAATTAACTTAGGCTTGGATTTCATGGCATTCACTTCATTGCATCAGATCAATGAAAGAAGGACATTATAACAACCCTGGTTAAAAATCCATATAAAAATATATAAGACCACGATCATGGGACACGTATTCTAAGTTGAATGGTGGGAAAAACATCCTAGTGGGTGTTCATTTGGTTTATTATGGCTAAGGAAATTGGCAAAGGCAATGGCTAAGGCTTTGGAAAGGAAAATGACATTTTTGGCACATTTATTTATTAAAATAAAAGAAAATAGGAGAAAAGAAAGGTGAAAGGTCACAGGTTGCATGTGAGGAGGAAATTGAAGGAAAATAATGGAAAATGAAGAAAATAGAGGCCTCATTGATAAAAAGGCTTATGAGGATCTATTGGTACCTTTTGATAGTTTAATTTTGAATCTCTCTCATTATTTTCTCTCTCCCTCTCTTACTCTTGGATACTTAGAGTTCTTTTGGAGCACTTTGGCATTGGATCAAGAAAGACAAAGAAGGCAAGAGGAAGGAAGGATCAAGCAAGGAAGAGTAGGAACAAGTAGCTACAACAGGATTCTTGATAGGTATCAATTTCCATGTGTGATTTCCTTGCTAGATTTGGCTTGCATGGTAGTGCATGTGGTTCTTTATTGTTATGGCATGGATTTTTCCAGGTGTGACAGTGTTTTCAGCCTAGCCTTGCCATTTCCGAATAGCCATGGTGTGATGGAGTTCTCATGTTTTGGTCGAGCTGGATTGCCGGATGGATTCAAAGTTGAGTGAGGTGGATCTGTGAATAATAGAACACATGGCCTAGTAAACCCTGAACTAGACTATGGGTTGCGGTAAAGCTGGATTTTGTGTTACCTCATTAGGCCTAGGAATCATTGACCGATGAATGGTGGGATATATGGTAAATACTAGAGGTGGTTGCCCTTGATTAGGCCTAGGAATTCTTGTCATTGAATGACGGGATATATGGTAAAGCCTAGAGGGTGGAGTCTCGATTTAGGGCCTGGTGATCCTTAGATCAGACCGTGGATTGTAGTAAATCCTGAGAGACTAGGAGACAGGAAAATTCCTCACGATGTAGGTGGAGAAATCCAGTGGCATCCATGCTTGTTTTGGCCTAGTGATCTGGTGGGATCATGGTAAAGCTTGTTATTACATGTTTATTATTTTGGCCTAGTGATCCGGTGTGGATTGTAGTAAAGCCCAGTTTCTATTGATGAGGGTGAGGTGGTTTAGCCTTGGTATGCCTTGGTTGGTTCTTTTTTGTTTGAGTCCCACATTCATGCTTGGAATATGGCACGGGGGTGATTGGATGAAGAGAGATTTGGCTCAACAAATCTATGGTCGAGTGGAACGTGGTAATCCCATACCGGGTTGGCTTTTGCATTCATTAATAAGAGGTTCTCTCGTTGGTATCTTATGTGTAAATGTATTGGTTGATATGTGGATTCTATGGCTGATGTATCCTTGATATTTTTGTTGTTATTATGTTGGTTACAAGCATGTATTATGACATTGATGATGTATGGCTCTCCTCATGTTTCGATTTGTAAATGAATGAACAATATATTTATGACCTAATAGATGATAATGCAACTAATGATATAAAGGAACAATGCTTCTTATCGATTCCCAGATAAGTATGAGACCCTTATGCTTAGATTTGTTGTTTAAACCTGTAGATTGCATATTTGTGACATGTTTGATGAAATTCTTGTCATGGCTAGTAGGGGTCCCTTCTAGGCCTTGTTCTTGTTTTTGCAAATGCATCATTGTTATGTTGTGAAAATTCATTTCCGAAAGTGTCATTGAGTTTGGGGCAATGACCTGGGATTTGGGCCTGAAAAAGTGGCTCAAATCTCGGAGATGCAGGCACAACATTGGGAAGAAAAGTCCCTAGACACATGCATACCCATGCTGTGGGAGCATCCAGATCATCCTGGACGCATCCATGCCCATATCAAGGGAGCCTCCGGGCATTTAGGGGTCTAAAACTTTAGTTGGTCTCAGGGGTTGGTTATCTTAGTGGTTGGGTTGGCTCCTGGAATTTTTCTTGTTGATGTGGAGGGTCTATGTGGTATGTTTTCGACGATTCCACTTCCTTAATGTCACTTAGGAGGTTGAATCTCATTATAGTGGAATCTAGTCGCATATTTACCCCAGTTGGCCGGTTACTTGGGTAGATGTGGGATGAGGGTGTTACAGACTGGTATCAGAGCATGATTCACCCCTCGGACTAGATGGGCAGTGTGTTAGTCATGCATTCATGTCAGTTGCATATGCGTTCCTTATGCTTGTAGTCCATGCGCTTGTTGCATTTGCATGGTGTTGATCATGGTTGTAGTGATGTCATCATGTGAACATTGATGATGTTGTTGTGGGATGTGCCATCATGAGTGCATGGTTGTATATGCATTTTTTATGCATGTTGGTGTCTATATGTTGTTATGCATGCATTTTCATGGTGAGGGTTGTTGTGCATAAGGTCATTGTATGCAATTAGGTCATCATGATAATATTGGCATGTTATAATGCTAATGTGTTGGCTGAGATAGAGTAGGAGATACAGATCATCAAAGTGAGGTGTTGGAAATAATATTGAGAGGGGGGTGAATCAGTATTTTCAATTCAGTAACTTTTCATTTCACAATCAGATTTATATATGCTACTTCAGTGAAGTGAACTAGTGCGTGCACGCAACTGTGATTAAGGAAACCAACGTATACCCAAAGAACTTATGATTTAGTTAATTCATCATGTATTGATCTTTAAATAGTGCATTAATACTTTATTATACAGTAACTATGTGCAGTAATAACATAATAAACCATCACACATAAGCAACACGCATGAACACCAAGATTTAAGGTGGAAGCCTAATGCGGGATAAAAACCACCTGTTGCTGTCGTCTCTGTCTTCTTTTTGATATAAAGAAAATCTGTTTACAATCTTGTACGGGTGCAGACTTATACCAGTACACAGGCACCCACTTGCCAAAGGCTACAACCTTCTCTCGTTTTCTAGCTTCTACTGGAAGGGAGCTACAACCCCCTAGCTCTTGTACTAGCCGATATGTTTACTAGTGTGTAGGTGTCGACCTATAGAAGGCTACGACCTTCTCTCTTCCTCCAGGGACCACGTTTTATAAATTTTTACACTTGATGCTTCTGGTACACAACATGACAATATGAAGGCATCATTTCATCAAATTTTCACACTGGACCCATCAGAAACTTTGAAGCTCAAAATTTATAATAATAACTCCATCAACCAATAATAAGTCATTATGAACAATCAAATCACTGTCACCATAACACTGTGTTGAACCCAAAAATCTGCATCATCATTCAGAACCAGTTGCAACCTTAAAAATCATACATAAGAATGCATACGCTAATGTAATGAACCCAACATGCGTGTATACGCTACTTCCTTTAACCAAACCTGCGTATACCTCCAAAACTACTGAATCATAAAAACTTATGAATCAAATATGTACCAACCAGTAATATTCTGAACATCTACTGTCAAATTACAGAGATCTAGATAGTCAGCAACAAAGATCACCCTTCTCACTTAATTAATCAATAAATCAGATTCAATCTCCTTATGCATTCAGTTCTACTTTCAGATCTAAGAAGACATCATTGACAAACAACAATAAATCAACAACATTGATCAGATAGACCAGTCATTTCTGAATAACATGCTTTTCTTTTGCATACACTACCTGGAAGCTTCGAACCAGCGTGTATACGCACCTTCACCAAGGCGAACCAGTGTATAGATCTGTAAATACAAACTTACAACTTCACTGCTATTCCAGACTTCAGACATACCCAGATCATGACATTTAAAGAATAAAACATGTGTAAGCAATCAGATCTAGCCCAACCAATATCAGATCATTCAATGATAAGTCATTTCAGGTCTCATGATCCTGATCCAACATTGAATTCAAGGTGCACATAATATTTCAGATTATATCATAATCATAGCCCTTGCAACATAAAATATACTTCATATAGAAGTATTCCTAAGAAACCCTTTCACTTACACACTTGGCCCTTTGATCTTCTCCTCCTTATATAGTTTTGGCCTTTCTCAATACCTTAGACCAAAACAACACTTAGAACCTGTGGTATTCTTGGATGGGATCAAATAACCGTTACTCCACTCAATATTGTGGGCTAATACCATGGTATTGACCCTTGGTATTCTTTAATCTTATATTTCCTTGATTTTCCAAACCATACGTGCTTTTCCTCTTGTGAAAGTGCATGCATACGTATACCCTCCTTTTGTTCTGTGAACCCGTGTGTATACGCTGCTTTGACAAGGTGAACTTGCGTATGCAACTTAAACTACCTTACAACATCCTTTCCTTCAACTTCTTGATTCTGATTTGTAGTTCTTTATTCCATCATCCTTTTCTTCTGTACCATTTCCCTATTACCTCTGAATTGACCTGTTACAATCTGAGTTTCCCTTTATCAAATCTGAACTGACCGGTGAGTTAGTTGGCATCAAGGACAATACTTGTATCATAATTTCAACAATCTCCCCCTTTGGACTTTATGGAAACCATAGTGGTGTTGATTACTTCAAGCTGTTGAACCTGTTAGAGATATCAAGCAACACCAAAATACTCTCCCCCTTTGACATCAAGGGCAAAGGGCAGACCAAGATATTCTCCCCCTTTGAGATACACTATGCTGTCCATGCTCCCCCTGAGTACATGCAGAGTCTACATAGATATTTTTCAAAAGAATAACATGACTCTATAACTCAACTATGTGAGTATGACCTTCCTATCACCAATGACTCATACATACATCAATCACCCAACCAAGTGGGGATATACCAATTGTTTATACATGACTGAAATATATCAATTATTACATCATCCTTCCCATGCATAGTGGGGATACAAATTACATCATATGTCCAATAGGACTCATTCAAAAATAGACTATGACAGAAGGAGACATATTACACCCTATATCTTTACATGACCTATGCAACAATTGATATGAATATCTGAAACCATAGCTGAAATCAACAACCATAATACCAACAATGCAGAATGTTTGTTAAGGTTAATGCTTCCCCTAAACCTGTGCTACCTGTGCATTGTCAACAAATCATTCATCAAGGCATCTTCATCAGTCAGATAAAAATCAATGAACAAAGCATATTAGCAGACTGTAATCATCAATATTAGACTGAGCACCCATGTCAGAGTCTGACCCACTATTTTTCTATCAGAAAAACATATACACTTTTGCAGCCACAGAAACTCGCGTATATACATGACTATCCTTCATGAAACCCGCATATAGGAACCTTCCTCTGAAAACTGGATTTAACAACAAGATGATGCAGAAACTACTCCCAGCTTTTGTTTGAGATATTCAAATGTTTCTCTGGGAAGTGGTTTGGTAAATATATCAGCAACTTGTTCTTTGGAGGGAACATACTCCAATTTAACTTTTTGTTCAAGCACTTGTTCTCGTAGAAAATGGTACTTAATGGGTATGTGCTTGGTCTTGGAGTGCATGACTGGATTTTTCGAAATACTGATGGCACTTGTATTATCACATAGAATGGAGATGGGTGGAGAACATGTGATTTGAATATCTTGCAATGTTTGCATCATCCAAAGTAGTTGTGTGCAGCAAGATGCAACAACCACATATTCTGCTTCAGCTGTAGATAAGGCAATCGAACTTTGTTTCTTGTTGAACCAAGACACTAACTGTGATCCCATATAGAATGCACCTCCACTATTGCTTTTTCAATCATCAACATTTCCTGCCCAATCCACATCTATATATGCATGAAGAGTGAGATCAATATCTTTAGGATACCATAGACCAAATTCATAAGTTCCTTGGAGATATTTGAATATTCTTTTTACAGCCTGAAGATGCTTTTGGATTTGCTTGGAACCTTTCGACAATTCCTACTGCATGCATGATATCAGGTCTGATACCCGTTAGATACAGTAGACTTCCAATCATAGATTTGTATGATGGTTGATTCACTGTAGGTGATTCATTCTTAGAACTGAGACTACATCCTGTTACCATTGGAGTACATACTGGTTTAGAATCTTCCATTTCGTACTTCTTCAGAATTTGCTTGAGATATTTAGTTTGTGAAAGAAAAATTCCATCTTTTGTTTGTTGTACTTGTAGACCAAGAAAATAAGTTAGTTCACCAAGTAATGACATTTCAAATTCTTGTTGCATAACAAAAGCAAAGTTCTAACTCATAGATTCTTCATTGCTTCCAAAGATGATATCATCAACATAAACAAAAATAATTAGTATTTTATCATTCTCAATCTTGGTGTATAAGTTGTTGTCTGCAAATCCTTTTGTGAACCCTTGTTGTTATATATATTTGTCAAGATGATAATACCAAGCCCTTGGAGCTTGTTTTAGTCCATATAGAGCCCTTTTGAGCTTGCATACAAGCTTTGCATCATTTCCTAGAATGTATCCTTCTGGTTGTTCAATATAAACTTCTTCATTTAACTCTCCATTAATAAATGCATATTTTACATCCATTTGATACACTTTGAATTTTTGAAAACTTGAAAGAGCAAGAAACATTCTTATGGCTTCAAGTCTGGCAACAGGTGCAAAAGTTTCTTCAAAGTATATACCTTCTTGTTGAGCATACCCTTTACAAACAATTCTTGCTTTGTTTCTAATAACCTCTCCATTTTCATTCAACTTATTCTTAAATATCCATTTTGTTCCTATAACATTTTTATCATGAGGTCTAGGAACTAATTCCCAAGTATCATTCTTTTCAATTTGGTCAAATTCTTCATCCATGGCCTTAACCCAACATTCATCTTTGCTAGCTTCATTAGCATTCTATGATTCTATGAAGGATAGTGATGCTAGATAACTGGAAGTTCCTATAAGAGTTCTTCTTGTCTGTACTCTAGACCCTTTTTCTCCTAGAATTTGAGATTCTAGATGATTCTTTTGAACATACTTGGATGGAGTCTTTTCCCTGTCAGTTGTATCTTCTTCTGATGCTTCATTGGTTTCTTCCTCTATATCATTTTGATTTGATATGGGAAAGCATTCACCGTCTTCCTCATTGTCATCTTCCTTTGTTGATTTCATCTGTTTCGGATTTTTGCATGCTTCATCAATTACTACATCAATGCATTCAACAATTTTCTGAAGTCTCTTATTATAACATTTGTATCCTTTACTTCTAGATGAATAACCAAGGAGAATTCCTTCGTCTGCTCTGGGTTCAAACTTACCAAGTTTTTCATCAGTCTTTTTGATGAAACATTTGCTTCCAAAAACTCTAAAGTGTTTTACAGTAGGAGGCTTACCATACCAAAGTTCATATGGAGTTTGATCACTATTTACCCGAACATTAGCTTTGTTGAGAATAGTCATGACAGTAAATGCAGCTTCACCCCAGAAGGTGGCAGGAGTTCCAGATTCATCAAGCATAGCTCGAGCCATTTGTTGAACTGTTCTATTCATTCTTTCCACTACACCATTTTGTTGAGGAGTTTTGGCAATAGAGAATTGCCTTTTTATTCCATGTTGTTAAAAAAAAAAAATCATCTAATATGAATTCTCCCCCTTGATTAGATCTGAGACACTTGATTTTTCGATCTAATTCATTTTCGACTAAAGCTTTGAAGGCTTTAAACTTTTCAAATGCTTCATCTTTATGATTTAGTAAACCAATCCAACACATTCTAGAAAAATCATCAATGAATAAAATGAAGTATTCTTCTCCGCGGGGTGACTTTTTCCTTGTTGGCCCACACAAATCAGTATGGATGAGTTCAAGAGGCTTACTTGCTGATCCTTATTTCTCATTGAAATGAACTATGGTTTTCTTATCGACTTGACATGGTTTGCAAATGGTATTTTTTGGGATGCTGATATCTGGAATATCACGAACTGCCTTGAGCTTGCATGCTTTTCTTATTTGAGAAAATCTTAGATGCCCCAATCTTCTGTGCCATAACTAGTTTTCATCTGTTTTTCTTAGATAGCATTGTTTTTGTCCTCCTTTTAGTATATATAGATTTCTTGGAGTTCTTGTACCTTTGATTACGATCTTTCCTGTATCAAGCTCACGAACCACACATCCGTTTGATCAAAATGCAAGTTCATTTCCTTGATCACACATTTGACTGACACTCAACAAGTTATGTTTTAAACCATCAACATACATGACATTTCTAGATTTAACCTTTTCTTTCAAATAAACAGAACCTTTACCTTTAATGACAACTGGTGTGTCATTTCCAAAGGAGACATTCTTTTCCTTTTCTAAAGCATTATATGAATGAAGTTTATCTTTATCACCTGTCATGTGTTTAGAGCATCCACTGTCAATGTACCACTGATTTTCTTGTCCTTCTGCAAACAGAGCTATGCCACATCTTTCTGATTGAAATTCCTTCTTTCTCCATACCCTGGAATTTGATGATGTTTGCTCCTTTTGAATTGTTGGCCGAAATTTGCTCCTGCATTTAGATTCTTCATGACCAAAGTTATTGCAAAATGAACATTCAATTTCATCTTCAAGAGGAGAAAAGTTATTATAATAACTTTTCTTGATTCCTGTTACGCTCCTTTGATTTCGTGCTTCTCTAGTCATGATAGTTTTGTAAGCAACACATTGAGCAGCCTTATGCCCAAAGTTATGGCATGAAAAACATTGTCCATTAAATAAGTTTCTATAATCATATAATCTTTTGGTAATGTTTACCTTTTGGTTGATGCTTCCATTGATGTTCATCCTTGGAGTAAATTGAGCATGATTTACCTGATGAGTACTTTTAGGATTTTGCTGACGATTGACATACTATTCATTGGTCTTTGCTGCATCAAGATATCTTCTGGTGGTGGCCGATGACTTTTGTGATTGGGATGATTCTTCAGTATATCCAAGACCGGTCTTTATAAGAGGAGAATGTTGAACCTTGATGATTTCATTTAAAGTTTCTGATCCTTTAGCAAATTTAAGATTAAGAGATTTTGTCTTTTCAAGGTCTTTTCTTAGACCCACGACTTCACATTCTAGTTTTTCATTGTGCTTTTATCTTTCAATGAGTTTTTTTGTCAAATTGCTTATGATCATATTATTTTCTTCCAAACAGATTTTGAGTTTAGTGATTTCTTCAAGAAAGTCTTCCTCTTCTAAGGCATCCAAAAAATCATCATTGTCATAAGACATGAGTAGTTTACAATCTTGTTCATTTTCATCTTCATCGCTATTAGATAATCCATCATTATCTTCATGAGTATAGTAACTTCTTCTATTAACAACCTATTTCCCATTGCCTTTTCCTGACTCCTTTCCTTTTTCAAGATTATCTTTATGAGGACATTTTGCAGCATAATGGCCAACTCTACCACAAGCAAAGCATTTGAATGGTAGTTTACCTCTGAATCTTCTGGAACCCCATTGAAGTTTCTTGACAAAGTTTACATCACCTTCTTCTTCTGAAATATATCCTGATTCATTGAGATCTTCCTTTTCTTTTCCCTTTGCTGAAGCTTTGAAAGCGGCTTCCCTAATATCTGATGGACCTCCTTTCCTCATTTTAAAGGCAGTTAAAATTCCATGAAATTGAATAATAGTGATAGTTTGAAGATCTTGCTTTTCTTCTATGGAAAATACTTTTGACTCAATTTTAGAAGACAAAGATCTCAAGATTTTATCTACTAAAGTAGCCTCCTTTATTTCTTCACCCAAATTCTTCATACAATTTAAAATCTCATCGACTCCTAAAAAGTAACTAGCAATACTTTCATCACTATGCATTTTGAGAGTTTCATACTGTATTCTGAGAGTTTGGAGCTTAACATGTTTTACCTGGGAGTCTCCTTCGTAGCTTTGAATGATTTTGTCCCATATCTCTTTGGCTATCTTGAGATGCATGACTTTGACGAATTCTGATTCTGATAGACTTCCCAATAAAGTATTGACTGCTTTGGCATTGGTTTCGTATAACTTCTTACCTGCTGTATCTGTAGGTATTGCTGCTGGAAATTGGTATCCTCCTTCCACAATTTCCCAAACATCAGCTCCAAGCAACTGAAGATAGGCTCTGGTTCTTATCTTCCAATATACTAAGTTGTTTCCATTGAAGATTGGTGGTCTGATAGATCCCATGCCTTCGTGATTGTTCATCTTGAGAGATCTCCCTTCAAGCGATCAAGCTTCTTTTGAAGGACCTGCTCTGATACCAATTGTTGGAAATAATACTAAGAGGGGGGATGAATCAGTATTTACAATTCAATAACTTTTCATTTCACAATCAAATTTATATACGCTACTTCAATGAAGTGAACTTGCATGTGCACACAACTGTGATTAAGGAAACCAGTGTATACCTAGAGAACTTATGATTTAGTTAATTCATCATGTATTGATCTTTAAATAATGCATCAGTACTTTATTATACAGTAACTATGTGCAGTAATAACATAATAAACCATCACACATGAACATCAATATTTAAGGTGGAAACCCAATACGAGAGAAAAACCACCTACTGCTGTCATCTCTGTCTTCTTTTTAATATAAAGAAAATCTGTTTACAATCTTGTACTGGTGCAGACTTATACCAGTATGCAGGCACCCACCCGCAGAAGGCTAGAACCTTCTCTCGTTCTCCAGCTTCTACTGGAAGGGAGCTACAACCCCCTAGCTCTTGTACTAGCCGATATGTTTACTAGTGTGTAGGTGCCGACGTACAGAAGGCTATGACCTTCTCTCTTCCTCTAGGGACCACGTTTCATAAATTTTCAAATTGGATGCTCCCGGTACACAACAACACAATATGAAGGTCTCATTTCATAAAATAATCACACTGGACCCATTAGAAAATTTGAAGCTCAAACTCTATAATAATAAGTGCATCAACCAATAATCAGTCATTCTGAACAGTCAGATCATTGTCACCAGAACACTGTGCTGAACCCAGAAATCTGCATCATCATTCAGAACCAGCTACAACTTTAAAAATCATACTTCAGAATGCATGCGCTACTTTAATGAACCCAACCTACGTGTATACGCTACTTCCTTTAACCAAACTTGTTTATACCTCCAAAACTACTGAATCATAAAAAAATTCTGAATCAAATCTGTACCAACCAATAATATTTTGAACATCTACTATCAAATTACATAGATCTAGATAGTTAGCAACAAAGATTACCCTTCTCACTTAATTAATCAATCAATCAGATTCAATCTCCTTATGCATTCAGTTCTACTTTCATATCTAAGAAGACATCATTGACAAACAACAGTAAACCAACAACATTGATCAGATAGACCAATCATTTCTGAATAACAGGCTTTTCTTTTGCATAGGAGACTTGGAAGCTTCGAACTATCGTGTATACGCGCCTTCACTAAGGCAAATCGACGTATAGATCTATAAATACAAACTTACAACTTCGCTGTTATTCCAGACTTCAGACATACCCAGATCATGACATTTAAAGAATAAAACATGTGTAAGCAATGAGATATAGCCCAACCAATATCAGATCATTCAATGATAAGTCATTTCAGGTCTCATGATCCTGATCCAACATTGAATTCAAGGTGCACATAATATTTTATATTATATCATAATCATAGCCCTTGCAACCTAAAATATACTTCAGATAGAATTATTACTGAGAAACCATTTCACTTGCACACTTGGCCCTTTGATCTTCTCATCCTTATATAGTTTTGGCCTTTCTCAATACCTCAGATCAAAACAACACTTAGAACCTATGGTATTCTTGGACGGGATCAAATAACCATTACTGCACTCAATATTGTGGGCTAATACCATGGTATTGACCCTTGGTATTCTTTAATCTTGTATTTCCTTGATTTTCCAAGTCATACACGCTTTTCCTCTTGTGAAAGTGCGTGCATACGTATACGCTCCTTTTTTTCTGTGAACCCACGTGTATACATTGCTTTGACAAGGTGAATTTGCGTATACAGCTTAAACTACCTTACAACATCCCTTTCCTTCAACTTCTTGATTCTGATTTGTAGTTCTTTGTTCCATCATCCTGTTCTTTTGTACCATTGTCCTGTTACCTTTGAATTGACCTATTACAATGTGAGCTACCCTTTATCAAATCTGAATTGGCTGGTGAGTGAGTTTCCATCAAGGACAATACTTGTATCATAATGCCAACATGAGGTTGCAACACTAGACCTTGGGGTAAGAGAAGATCATCATACATGTATTGTATGTTTGGCAGGAAGGTATGTTAGTTAATGAATTATTATATGCATTATGGTTATATACATGTTTTTCATTTTATTGTTGTTGTGGTTACATGCATGATAGATGTTAGTTAATCAGTGTGATCATATGTACATGCATCGATTAGTCATGAAGGATAGTAAATTGTTGTTATATGCATTGTTGTTGTTGTTATATGCTAGTAACTTGATGATTAAGGTTGTTACATCAAGATCTTGGTGTTATATGTATCATACTAATTTGGATTGGTCTATGCAAATGGTTAGGGTTATGACATCCAGGTATAAGTCAATATGTTGTGATATTATGTCATACTAATCTAGATTGACTATGCATATGTGATTGCTATGCATGAATGAAAATTGTTTATGATTTTATGATGTGACCATGTTAGCTAGTTACTATTATGGATATCATGACCTTATTTATGGTTGATTCGATATGTTGTGAAGTGATATCATGCTAATCTAGCTCGATTGTGTAGACAAGATAACCTACCTTGAGATACATTAGGGTATGAGTTTGCTTATGTCGTATATTTGGTGCTTGACTATTTAATTATGTCGTCTATTTGGTGTCTATTATGTCGTCTAGTTGATTTAACTAGCATAGTCTGTTTATAGTTTGTTTGAGTGTTTGATTAATTGCATGATATGAGTATGTATCTATAATATTGCATGAAGAAATGATCTTGTTTAAGATGGTCGTACTAACACATATGTGTTGAGACAATTGATATGCACTTCAGTGTAACATTATGTATTATGACTCATGAACGTGAGTTAATTTTGATTATGACATGTTTGTTAGACCCACTGAAGGTTGATTTCAAATTTATAGATATGATGCCTTGATTTTTGGAACATGTGACTAACATGTGTGAACAATTGCAGAGCAACATGCTTGGTATTAGCATGACAAGGTAACAATTGATTCACTTATATATACTTAACAGTTGGGTGAAGTTATAGCACATAGTACGACTCAATTGTAGCAAGGTAAATGGTAAAAGAAAAGGAATTAAGCAAGAATTCCTTCTGATGTGTTTGGAAACCCTAATTCCAAATGAATGAGTGTTTTGCATACATGAAGCCTTATTAATCTTGATTTTGTCTAACATTATGCGGATATGTGCTATAGTTATGAACATGTATTTGACAAGTACATCAAATAGTTGCTAGTTATAGCTGGATCTGTCAAAGGATTGGAGTCCCTTGAGAGATGGCTTGGATGTGTTCAGTTGCAAGCAACGTGCTTGGCACAACAAGGTAAGGTAACCGGTGTATTTTTATGTTTATTTATGCACTGACAGTTATGTGTTTATGGTAGTATGATGTAGGGGATTGCATGGCAAAAGACTTCCATGAAATTCTGAAGAAGGCTCGGGTTGAGATTTCCTTTGGAAGCACTGGGAACCATGGGGATTGAGTCATGGTGTTTGTTGAGAGTCTTGTGATTTTGATTCTTTATGCTTGATTTACAACTTTGTTTACGTCTAGTTTATGGCCATACCATTTTGTTTGCGAAGTGGTGTTGTTATTAGTTTTCAGGGTTTTCTTCTTGTTTGTTTCTTGTGCTTTCCTTTTAAGTTTTGAGTCTTGGGAATTGGTTGGGAAAGAGGAAAGTTAGTGGAGCTCAGGGAGAGATGAATGAAATCCAACAGGAAATGTAAGACTCGGATGAAGTCGGTACATGTATAAGGGTAGTTGAAGGCAAGAGTATGACAACTAGTTGGATTGGTTGGGTCCATTGGTGTAAATGGACGATGGTAGGACAATCATGAGAAAAGTAATCAGGAAAGGTAAAGTAAATATATTTGAGGCGTCAGATGCCTTGGTTATGTTGGGAATCGTTGTTCTCAATGTTGTGCATGTTGTGAACAAATAAAGGGAGTTCTCTTAACCTTGACCTTATGGTATCTGGTAATTATGTTGTGACCATGATCATGCTGATGTCTATATATGTATACATGTATGTATGTATGTATGTCATGTCTGATAGGGTCATCATGGATCATGATTATTTTTATGCTAATGTTTATATGTATATATGTATGTATGTATGTATGTCATTGTCTGCCATGATCATGATTGTTTTATGTTGATGTTTATATATATATATATATATATATATATATCGTTGTCTGACGGGGTCATCAAGAATCATTCTTATGGAGGAATGATTGTTTATGCAGGTGAATGGCATGAAGAGATTCCTAGTTCATGAGGAATCAAGTGGGAAGAGTATCCTGACAGATCTTTGAGGTCGCTATCATGTGGAAATGAATTGATATTATGTGATTATACTATGTTTATGTTTATGTTATGGAAATACTAATGCTGAGAGATACATTAGCGGAATGAAAACAACGTGATCCGCGACATGCTAGGATAAGCATGGATGGCGGAGAGACACTAGAAGCAAAGTTGCTTGGTAGAAGCAGTGTGATCTTGGATGTGCAGTGTTATTGTTGTGTATGTTGTGTATTCAACGATTGTACCTATAGTGATGTGTAATGTTTTATATTCAACAATTGTACCTATGGTGATGTGTAATGTTGTATATGTAGCATTGTGTACATATCGTATTGTGTGCATGATGGATATGTGGCATTGTGTGCATATGGTGTTGTGCACATGTTGGATATGCAGTGTTGTGTACATATGATTCTATGTACATGTTGTATATGCAGTGCTATGTACATATGGTGTTGTGTGCATGTTGTACAAGTGGTACTATGTACATATGGTGTTGTGTGCATGATTGTACATATGGTGCTATGTGCATGTGGTGTTGTGTACATGTTGTACATGTGGTGTTGTGTGCAGGGGGTGTTGTGTACATGTCATGCATGTGATGTTGTGTACATGTGGTGTTGTGTACATGTCGTGCATGTGGTACTATGTACATGTGGTATTGTGTACACGTTGTATAGGTGGTGTGGTGTATCTGTGGCGATGTTTACATGTTGTCTAGGTGGTGCCGTGTACATGTGATGCTGTGCACATGTTGTGTAGGTAGTGCTGTGTACATGCTGTACATATGGTACTGGTGTACATGTGGTATTGTGCGCATGTCATACATGTTGTGTTGTGGGCATGTAGTGTTATGTATGTGCATTGTGTAGTCATGGTATTGTGACATGTGTATTCGTTGTGTTGTACTTTGTGTACATATATGTATTGTGTTGTACATCAGGTGTAGGTGTATGTATGTGTTGTGTTGTACACTGGGTGTAGGTGTATGAGTTGTATGTCAAGTGTAGGTGCATGTATTGCATGGTGTTGTATGTCGTGTGTGGTTGTATGTGTGTGATGCACACTATGTGTATGTGCACATGGTTGAGGAGAAAGGGTTCTGGGTGTTTGTCGGTTGTGGAAACCGATTCGGTGTGCGTATAGAATAAGGGCAAAGGTAGAAGCTAAGGATTGATTAAAGGATAAGTATTAATATTTTATTTTAGTTTTATTATGCATGTGATTTATGATTCTGGTCTATGATGATTACATGTGATTTATGATTCTAGTTTATGATGGTTACATGTGATTTATGATTTTGATCTATGATGGTTGTGTTTTGAGCTAACCTGATGTGATATGTTTATACATGATGATTTGGTCAAATATGCTAGTTTGACTTATTGTGACAGGAAGCGAACATAATTTCAAGTGTACCTTATTAACGGGCCACCAATGAGGTATGATTTGAAGTTATCTCAATTTATTTTGAATCTAATAGAAATTATGTGCTTGGTATAGGAAAGCATGAAATGCCCGGTTGGGTGGTCGAAACGATGGCAAGAATTAGCAATAGTAGTGAAAGAAATTGGAACATGTAGCAGTATGTTGGTAAAGCACTTCAGGAGCAGGGCCATTGTGGGACACTGGTACCTAATAGTGTCCATTGATTTCCATGAGCATGCTATGACTGGTATGATGGTTTTGAGGCAGGTATATGCCTTGGTTGTTTGACCTTCTGATGCGAGGAATCCTTGCCAAGGGATGGATCACCCGAGATAGGGGATGTCAGGGAACTTGGAAGGTGAGTGACTACATAGAAGGGGTGACCAGATTGCTTGAGGGACTGTGTAGCAAAGAAGGGAAGGTCGATGATGGATTTGTTTTGGTCATTAGCATTTCTAAATGGAATCAGATGCACATTGGGAGTGTGCCCTGGAACAATGAATCAGTAACTGTTCATTGAGAGGACAAGTGGTGCATGATTGTAGCATTGGACATTGGATGCAACTTTGACTTTGGTAGTAGACTTTGGATTTCATAGGAAGGAGGTGAATCCTGACATTACTTTTGAGGGTATAGGTGTAAGCCTTTGGATTCCCTTGTTGTTGATACAGGCATCATATTTTTTTATTTGTTGGTTTAGCAAATGTGCGTATGTGTATCTGTGGTTATTATTGTAAATATTGTAATGAGTTGTGTTATAAAGCTCTAGTAAATGGTATGTTTGTCATGTTTTAGCATATGGTCATTATAAATACTACAATGAGCTATGTTACAAGGCTCCATGGGCAGTATGTTTTTGTTATCAACGGTCTTACTAGTTATAGGTGTCATTGAACACCGAGGACGGTGTTCCCCTAAGGGGGAGGGATCTATAACATCCCTGGTTAAAAATCCATGTAAAAATATATAAGACCATGGTCACGGGACACATATTCCAATATGAATGGTGGAAAAACATCCTAGTGGGTGTTCATTTGGTTTATTATGGCTAAGGCAATCATCAAAGGCAATGGCTAAGGATTTGGAAAGGAAAATGGCATTTTTGGCACATTTATTTATGAAAATAAAGGATAATAGGAGAAAATGAAGGTGAAATGTCATAGGTTGCATTTGAGGAGGAAATTGAAGGAAAATAATGGAAAAAGAAAATAATAGAGGCCTCATTGATAAAAGGCTTCTAAGGATTAGTTGGTACCTTTTGTTAGTTCAGTTTTGGAGCTCTCTCCTTATTCTCTCTCTCTCTCACTCTTAGATACTTAGAGTTTTCTTGGAGCACTTTGGCATTAGATCAAGAAAGGAAAAGAAGGTAAGAGGAAGGAAGACAAGGAAGAGCAAGAACAAGTAGCTACAATAGGATTCTTTGCAAGTATCGATTTGCATGTGTGATTTCCTTGCTAGATTTGGCATGCATGGTATTGCATGAGGTTCTTTGATGTTATGGCATGGGTTTTGCTAGGTGTGATAGTGTTTTCAGCCTAGCCTTTCCATTTCCGGATAACCATGGTGTGATGGGGTTCTCATGTTTTGGTTGGGCTAGATTACCATATGGATTCGAAGATATGTGAGATGGATCTCTGAATAATAGAACACATGGCCTAGTAACCCCTGAATCAAACTATGGGTTGCGATAAAGCTAGATTTTGTGTTTCCTCGGTGGGCCTAGGAATATTCAACTGATGAATGGACGGATATATGGTAACGCCTAGATGTGGTTGCCCTTGATTAGGCCTAGGAATCCTTGCCAGTGAATGATGGGATATACGGTAAATCCTAGAGGGTGGAGTCTCAGTTTAGGGCATAGTGATCCTTGGATCAAACTGTGGATTGTGGTAAATCCTGAGAGACTAGGAGACAGGAAAATTCCTCACGATGTAGGTGGAGAAATCCGGTGGCATCCATGCTTGTTTTGGCCTAGTGATCTGGTGGAGATAATGGTAAAGCCTGTTATTACATGTTTATTGTTTTGGCCTAGTGATCCGGTGTGGATTGCGATAAAGCCTAGTTTCTATTGATGAGGGTGAGGTGGTTTAACCTCGGGATGCCCTAGTTGGTTCTTTTGGTTTGAGTCCCACATTCATCCTTGGAATTTGGCACGAGGGTGATGGGATGAAGAGATATTTGGCTCAACCAATTTATGGTTGGGTGGAATGTGGTAGTCCCATACCGGGTTGGCTTTTTCATTCATTAATAAGTGGTTCTCTCCTTAGTATCTTATGTGTAAATGTATCGGTTTATGTGTGGATTATATGGCTGATGTATCCTTGGTATTTTTGTTGTTATTATGCTAGTTACAATAATGTATTATGACAATGATGATGTATGGTTCTCCTCATGTTTTGATTTTTAAATGAATGAACAATGTATCGATGACCTAATAGATGATAATGTAACTAATGATATAAAGGAACAATGCTTCTTAGCAATTCCCAGATAAGTATGAGACCCCTATGCTCAGATCTATTGTTTAAACCTATAGATTGCATATTTGTGACATGTTTGACGAAATGTTTGTCATGGTTAGTAGGGGTCCAATCTAGGCCTTGTCCTTGTTTTTGCAAAATGCATCTTTGTTATGTTGTGAAAATTCATTTATGAAAGTGTCATTGAGTTGTTAGGTCCCTATAATACTAATGTATTCCCTCATTGTTATTATCAGTGAAGCCCCCTTATTGTTATTGTTGTGCCCTTACATTATTATTGTTATGTCGGATCTAATTATATTGTGATCCCTTATACTCCTATATATAGAAAGGAGGTTTTTCGTTTGAATCAACCAAGAATTATTCATTCGTGTAATGTAAAGGAGGTTTCCCCCTTAAAGAGGTTAATTTTGAAGTCGTTGATCTATCTCTTCTTCTATTTTGTGAGTTAGTTGCATAACTTTTGGTATTAGAGCTTTGGATTCTATGGTTTTGCTTCTTCAAACATGCCATCTTGGAATTTTTTCTACAACGTTTTTCCTACGAGGTTTCAGAAGCTGAGATTTTTACCACATGGAGCTGAAATCTGAGAGGTCTGTGTTAAAATTTTAGATCTTGGTTTGCTATATTTTCAGAGATATGCTCTGAGGAAGTTGGGGTTTTTGCGGGCTCCAAAATTATGTCTCAAATAGGTGACCCAGGGAAAATTGTTATAAATTCTTTTATACAAGGATTCAGAAGCCAAAACGTTTACGATGTGGATTGGAAATCACAGAGAACTTCGTGTAAAAATTTTAGATCTTGGTTCACTATATTTTCGTAGATATTATCTGAGGAAGGTTTGGGTTTTTTGGGCTCCAAAATTCTGTCTCAAAGAGGTGACCTAGGGGAAATCATCATAACTTTCGTTTCAAGCATCGGATTTGAATTTTGTAAAAAGTGGCTAAAATTGCATGAACTGTAGTTTTTTGTGTAGAAATTTCAGGTCCGAAGGTTGATACAGTGACACGTGGTATCCCATACAACTTTGCTCTAATGAATCAATCCATAATTGGGACATTGTGGGATATTTGGCATAACTATTTCTTAAAGAATCCAATATCAATCAGAATTGTGGTGTTGGAAAGAGGACTCAGAGAGCCACCACATGAAGAATTTTTAGAACTTGGAGATCCAAAATTACAGAGTTACAATCGTTTCAAGATCAATCTCCTAAAAGAAAGAAAAAGGTGTGTATTTTTTTTTTAATTGCATAACTTTTGTTTGAAAAATCAGTTTGAAGTGATTCAAAGGGAATAATGAAGCATAGATATTATTGTTTGATTTCAAAATTCCTCAAAGAAAGAAAATGGAAACACCTAGTAAGCAACCAGAAATATCTACTATGATGCATGAAGAAGAGGAAGAAATGCAACATGATATATCAAAATTACGAGACCAAGTGCAACAAATTTCGCTCTCACAAAGAGTAACCAAAAATGAAATGGAAGCTAAGATGGATGGTTTGAAGAATAGTTTAAAATCAAACATGGAAGGTTTGAAGGATGGCATGAAAGCTAATATGGATGGTATAGAAGCAAAAATGAAAGGAAACATGGAAGATTTGAAGAATGGTTTAAAAGTAGACATGGAAGGTTTGAAGGAAGGTTTGACAAAGTTGCTACAAGAAATGCTTCCTAATGGCGAAAAGGTATTAGATGAAACTCATGATGATAACAAAAGAAATGTTAATCATGATTTCATATAATCTAACATTGGATTGAAGACCCACCATATTCCAAAGATCAATATGAGGAAGTTTGATGGCAAGGATACGGTAAAATGGATACTCCAGATGGAGCATTATTTTGATCTCCATAATGTGCAACACACACAAAAGGTACGCATTTCAACTTTATGTTTAGAATCCAATCAGTTTGTATGGTATCAATGGATTTATTATCGTAAACCACTTGTCACTTGGTCAATTTTTACGGAGGAAATGGTAGCACATTATGAGGATACAAAGAGAAACACCTTCTCTATCCAATTGATAAATCTCAAACAAAAGGGTTCAATGGCAGAGCACATTTAGGACTTATAAAAATTGAATATAAGGGTAAATGATTCCATAGGAGCATAGGATTGATGTCTTCATAGGGACTTTAAATGATAACATCCAACATGAGGTTCACCTTTTGGAACCTGATTCATTGGAGAAGGCATTCAGGTTGGAAAGAAAAATTGAAAGCAAAATTATGGCAATAAGGAAGCCTACCATTCACAACTATAAATATGGAAGTGTTGTTTCTCCTAGCCTTCCACAATCTCAATTGGAAGAAAAAAGAGAAAAAGGGCTTTGTTATAGTTGTGATAGAAAATACACTAAAGTTCATAAGTGTGTCGAGAAGAAATTAATTTACATAGATTGTAAAGAGGAGGAAGAAAAAGAACAAGAAACATCAAAAGAAGAGGATATACACTAGGAACCAACCCCAGAGAAAGAAGAAATGAATCTGACCATATCTTGTAATGCATTGGCCATAATTACCACTCCTCAAACTCTCAAGATAGAAGGTCATATCAAGAAGAAAAAGACAATAGTGTTGATTGATTTGGGTAGTACCCATAATTTTATTCATTGTAAGATATAAAAGGAATTGAATTGCTTCCTATATCCAACACCAAAGTGTCAAGTGATGGTTGCAAATGGAGGAACCATAAATTTCTCTGGAAAGTGCCATAATATCAAGCTATCCATGGGAAAATATGTATTGAATAGTCCAATGCTTTCCATTCCAATGGGTGGTGTTGATGTTGTACTAGGAGTCCAATGGTTACAATCTTTGGGTACGATAGATTTTAATTTTCAAGAACTTTTCTTGAATTTTTTTTGGGAAGGAAAGGAAGTTGAATTAAGGGGTATCACAGGGAAAACATGAAAGATAATAAGCTCTAATGGCATGACAAAGCTTCTAAAGAAAGGACAATGAGGCATAATTGCACAATTATGTTCACCAAAGGTTCAAACATCGAAATCATCTATTTCTCTAGATATCCAAAAAGCCTTGGACAATCATTCTAAGGTTCATGCAGTGGAAGATCCCATCGAGCATCAACAACAAGTTCTCCAACTCTTAAAGAATAACCTCACTTTGGCGCAGAATAGGATGAAACAACAGGGATATCAACATCGCAGTGAAAGAAGTTTTTATGTAGGTGACTGGGTACTTTTACGGATACAACCATACAAACAAATGTCCCTCAAGAAAGCTAAGAAGGATAATAAATTATCACCAAAGTATTATGGTCCTTACAAGGTGTTGCAAAATATTGGTACTATGGCATACAAATTGGAGCTTCCTGCATCTTCCCAAGTGCACCTAGTTTTCCATGTTTCATGCTTAAAGAAGGTTATGGGTGACAAGGTCCCAATTCAAACAATATTGTCAAAACTTGATGAAGAAGGAAAAAACATATTGGAACCTGAATTAGGCAGGGAAACAAGAGCTCAACAACTATGAAGTCGATGAATTTCAGAGTATCTCATCAAGTGGAAGAACTTACCCGCTGAAGATTCCACATGGGAGGATGAGAAATTTATACAAAATCATCTAGAACTACTCAAGCGTTGAGGAAAACACTTTTTTGAAGGAGAGGGGCGTCTTAGGTCCCTATAATACTAGTGTATTCCATCATTGTTATTGTCAGTGTAGCCCCTTATTTTTATTGTTGTGCCCATGTAGTCCCCATATTGTTATTATTATGCCACATAGAAGCCCACTATTGTTATTGTTGTGCCCTTACATTATTATTGTTAGGTCAACTATGATTATATTGTGACCCCTTAGACTCCTATTTAGAGAAAGGAGGTTTTTTCATTTGAATCATCCAAGAATTATTCATTTGTGTAATGTAAAGGAGGTTTCCCCCTCGAAGAGGCTAATTTTGAAGTTTTTGATCTATCTCTTCTTCTATTTTGTGAGTTGGTTGCATAACTTGAGTTCTGGGCAGTGACCTGGGTTCTGGGCTTGAAAAAGTGGCTCAAATTCTGGAGACACAGGCACAACACTCGGCAGAAAAGTCCCTAGACGCATGAATACCCATGCTATGGGAGCATCTAGAACCTCCTAGACGAATGCATGCCCATATCGAGGGAGCATCCGTGGGTTTAGTGATCTAAAACTCCAGTTGGTCTTAGGGGCTGGTTATCTAAGTGGTTGGGTTGGCTCCTGGGAGTCTTGTTGCTGATGTGGAGGGTCTATGTGGTATGTTTCAGATGATTCCACTTCCTTAAGGTCACCTAGGAGGTTGAATCTCATTATAGTGACCTCTCGTTGCATATTTATCCCGGTTGGCCGGTTACTTGGGTAGATGTGGGGTGAGGGTGTTGTAAACACATTTCATGCTGCACATATAGTGTCAACACCTCTTAAGTTTTTATGAAGCTCGGGTTGATAATTTAAGTTGGTGGCCTTGGGAGTTGCAACATTCTTGTTTCAATACTAGGGTTCATCAACATTCATTGATGATATCTTGATATATTCTAAGAATGAGGAAGAACATGCTGAACATTTAGCAACAGTATTGAGATTGCTAAGAGGGCATCAATTGTATGCCTAGCTTAGCAAATGCAATTTCTTTCAGACAAAGGTACATTAATTGGGGCATGTGGTTTCCAAGAAAGGCATAAGAGTGGATCTAGAAAAGATAAGAGCTATCATGGAATGGGAAACTCCTAGGAATGTTAATGAGGTTAGATAATTCATGGGGTTGGTAGGTTACTACATTAGGTTCATCAGGAACTTCTCACGGATTTCCTATCCTATTACATCATTTCAGAGGAAAGGAAATAAATTTGAATGGACAGAGGAATGCGCGGGAAGTTTTGAGCAGTTGAAACAATTGTTGACAAATGATCAAGTTCTAAAGATTGAAAATCGAGATAAAGAGTTCGTGGTGTGTACAGATGCTTGCAAGAGAGGACTTGGTGGAGCCTTGATGAAAGAGGGATAGGTGGTATGTTATGAATGAAGGAAATTGAATGAGAACGAGTAGAATTATGTTACGCATGATCTTGAGTTGGCAATGGTTGTACATGCATTCAAGATCTGGAGACAATACCTTCTTGGCAGGAGGTTTATATTGATGAGCGACCATAGTGGATTGAGATACTTGTTTGACCGATCGAATCTGAATGCTAGGTAAGCTAGGTGTTTGGCCATGATCAATGGGTTTGACTTCAAGATTAGGTACATTAAGGGAAAGGAAAATAGGGTTGCAGATGCTCTTAGTAGGTGGATACAGGTAAATCACATTGCAACAATGAATTCTTATGGGACAAATTTATAAGATTAGATCTTATAGACAGGTTAGCAGGAGGACAGGTACATAGAGCTTAGGCACATGTTACAACAACAAAGTACATGTGATTAGGATGTGGACTGTCATCTCATAGTGGATGGTTTGGTCAGATTTAGGGACATGATCTATGTGCCGAACAACAGTGAGCTCAAGAAGCTTATCCTGAAAGAATTTCATGCTAAGTTGTATTCAGGTCACCCAGGATATTAGGCGACATTGATAACAGTGAAGAAGTTCTACTCTTGGCCGAATCTAAAGAAGGAAGTGGCAGAGTTTGTGGCTAGATGTTTAGTTTGTCAATAGGTAAAAACATAGTGCAAGCATCTAGGTGGTCTGCTACAACCGATTTTGATTCCATAGTGGAAATGGGAGGTCATTTCCATGGATTTCATTACAGGTTTGCTGAGGACACCCAGACAACATGATTATATTATGGTTATGGTTGACAGGTTGACAAAGGTAGCACAATTAATTCTAGTGAAGTCTACTTATTTAGCTAGTGATGTAGCACAGGTCTTCATCTGACATATAGTGATATTGTATGGTGTACCGAAGAAGATTATGTCAGACAGGGATGCTAAGTTCACTTCAAAGTTTTGTAAGGAGTTATTTATAGGTTTGGGTACAAAGTTGGCCTTCAGCACAACTTATCATTTGCAGAAATATGGACAGACAGAGAGGGTCAATAGGATTTTGGAGGACATGTTGGGAATGTTGTTATGCATCAACAGTGAAAGTGGGAAGAGTACCTTCCACTGGGTGAGTTTTCTTACAAAAATGGGTATTAGGAGTCACTGAGTATGAGTTCGTTTGAGGCACTCTATGGGCGGAGTTGTAATACTCCCATCAGTTGGAGTGATCCAGTGAATAGGGTGTTTGGATGAGATATGTTGACAGAGATGGAACAAGAAATATAGGTAATCAAGAAGAATCTAAAGGCAACACAGGACAGGTAGAAGAGTTATGCAGATCAACATATGGCATTTAAGAAATTTTAGGTTGGGGAGCATGTGTACTTACTCATCAAGACCAAGAAGATCTCTTTGAGGATTAGGTCATGTACGAAGCTAGAACATTGGTATTGTGGGCCTTTCGAGATCCTTGAGAGGATTGTACTAGTGGCCTACAGACTTGCACAACATTAGATAGTGAAATTTCATGATGTTTTCCATGTTTCATTGTTTAATATATATATAAAGGATGTTGGTTGTGTTATTGATTGGTCTATATTGCAGGTGGAGCCAGAAGGAGAATTCCAGTTGGAACCTCAGTGCATTTTGCAGAGAAAGATGCTCATGCTTTGGAACAGAGCAATCGAGCATGTTAAAGTACAGTGGAAGGACTTTGGGCTTGATGAAGCTACATGGGAGATGGTTGATCAGGTGCGGGATATGTAACCTTCATAGTTTGTTGATTGAGGCAAAAGCAGTTTTGGTATATGTATATATGTATATGGATGTAAATACCGCAACGAGTTTTGTTATAAATCTCCAATAAGCGGTATGGGTGTCATGTTCTTATGTTGTCATGTTAGTTTGCTTTTCAACATGTGAATCATTGTAAATACTGCAACGAGCTAAGTTATAAAGCCCCATGGGTAGTATGTTTTGGTCTTCAGCAGTTTCATTGGTTGTAGGTGTCATTGAACACCTAGGACAATGTTACCCTAAGGGTGAGGGGTTTGTAACAACCCCAGGTTAAAATTTCATGTAATAAAGTTAATAAAGGAAAATAAGACCAAGGTCATGGGACATGTATTCCAAGCTAAATGTTAGGAAAAACATCCTAGTGAGTGTTCATTTGGTTATTATGGCTAAGGGGAATATGATAAAGGCAATGACAAAGGATTTGAAAAGGTAAGATGCGTTAATTGACATTTTATTTATGAAAATTAAGAAAAAATAGGAGAAAAGGAAGGTGAAAGGTCATAGGTTGCATGTGAGGAAGAAAATGAAGGAAAATAATGGAAATTGAAGAAAATAGAGGCCTCATTAATAAAAAGGCTTTTGAGGATCAGTTCACAACCTTTTGTCAGTTTAGTTTTGGAGCTCTCTCTCTATTCTCTCTCTCATACTCTTGTACACTTAGAGTATTCTTGGAGCACTCTAGCATTGGAGGAAGGAAGGAAAATGAAGGACAATGAAGCAAAGGGAAGCAAAGATCAAGCAAGGAAGAGTTGGATCAAGCAGCTACAATGGGATTACTTGTAGGTATCGAGTTGCATGTATGATTTCCTTGCTAGTTTTGGCATGCATGGTACATGCATGTGTGTATTTGGTTCTCTTGATGTCATTGGCATGGGTTTTGCCAGGTGTGACAATGGTTTTTAGCCTTGCCTTTTCATTTCCAGATAACCATAGTGTGATGGGTTTCTTTTACTTGGTTGGGCTGGATTGCCAGATAGTTTTGAAATTGAGTGGGGTGGTCTTAGGAAAAATTACCAAAGACCTAGGAATCCCTTGACTGGTAATGGCGAGATATGTGTTAAAGCCTGAGGGTGGAGACAAGAAAATTCCTGACGGTTTAGGTGGAGAGATTCGGAGGCATCCATGTTTTTTTAGGGCCTAGTGATCCCTTGACCGATATATGGCGGGATTGTGGTAGATCCTGAAGTGCATTTTTCTTTGTTTGGGCATAGGAATCCATTGACTGGTAATGGCGGGATTGCGGTAATGCCTGAAGTGTATTTTTCTCTGTTTGGGCCTAGGAATCCCTTGACTGGTAATGGCGGGATACACGGTAAAGCATGGTGGTATAGATCAGGGTTTCGGGCCTAAGAATCCCTTGATCGGTAATGGAGGGATACATGGTGACTCCTGAGAAGACCTGGTTGGTTTTGTTGTGAGTCCCACATTCATGCTTGAAATATGGAATAGGGGTGATTGGCTAAAAGAAATATTTGATTTAGTGCAATCTATGGTCGAGTGGTACGTGGAAGTCCCCAACTTGCTTGGATTTTTCATATGTTAATAAAAGCTCTTTTCCTATTGTATTTCATGAGTAAATGTGCTTGTTATTATGAGGCTTTGATGGTTGTTCTATCAATGTTATGTTAATGGTTATATGCTGGTTATAAGCATGGTTTTATGACAAAATTTAGTTATGGATCTCATCATGTTTTGTTTAGTAAATGAAATGTCAATGGATGTATGACCTAATAGATGATAATGTAACTATTGTGAGAGAGCATTAGACCTTCTTGATGAATCTCAGATAAGTATGAGGTCCCTATGTTCAGATGTTTTTGTATGACATGTATATTACATGTTTATGATGTGTTTGACGAAATGCATGTTATGGTTAGGACGAGTCTGGTCAGTTCCTGGTTCAAATTTTGCTTTAGAGGCCTTGTCTTCTTGTTATTTATCATTTTAAAGAATTTCATCAAGTTCTAGGCAGAGCCCTGAAAAAGTGGCTCAAATCTTGGGGTCATTGGCATAAAACTGCCTCAAAAAGACTGTGTCACATGTAGGCTTTGTTGTGGGAGTGACTGGAGGCTTTCAATCACATGGATGGTTTGTCATGGGAGTGAATGGGGGTTTAGGTCAGTAGAAAGCAAGTTAACTCAGGGGTTGGGAACCTAGAGTGGTTGGTTAGCCCCCGAGGGGTCCTGTAGCTCTTGAGGAAGGAAAGTTTGGCTTTGGTTTGTCAATTCCACTTCCTTAACTATACTTAGGGAGTTGAATAATATCATAGTAACTCTTTGTCACATGTTTACACTAGTGGACTGATTATCTTGGATAAATGTGGAATGGGGGGGGGGGTGTTACAATTCGTGGGTGTAACAGAGTAACAATGTTGTAGATTTTTTTGTAGCACAAGTTATGAAGGCTCCCTTAAACTAGTTTGTGTTGAAAAACATTTCTCTTAGATAGATTAGTTAAATAGATAAATTTACATTTCTCTCTCTTATTTATAAATTTCAATTTCAATTTCTCTCATTTATTTCCCACAAAAGTGATCTCATAAACATAAACTCAATGATCAAGCAAACCTATGTAGTATTTTGATTTCACTCTGGTTGGATTTTATTACAAGTGTGTTTTCTAGAGAATTAAATTGTAGAGTTCTTTTCATAGCATAAGAATCACCAATGTACTAATTCTGCACATATTATGTTTGCATCTCACAAGCTTACATCCTGGGTTGATAATTAAAATGTAACAAGATTTTATCATATAAATTGACTGATATATTTTGGTGCCATTTCTAAGGATAAGCTAAAGGGAATATAACATTGGTAGTTTTGTCATTTTGTTTTTATCTTTTTGTTCCTACATATGACTCATGGAAAGGATAACATAGCTAATGTTAAAGGAAAACCCAGTAATATAAGGGTCTTAGTAGCACAAGGTGTTCAAGTTCATGGCCATTGCCAGGATTGATTAAGTTTTCTTTGAGTGTGGCGTGTTTTATTTTCATTGATAACTTCATTCATCTCTCCAGTATTAAGGGTAGAATTAGTAAAGAAGTTCCACTTATTCCAAGTGTTGTAAGAACCTTCATGTATTAATCCATTTGTAAGCAAGAATTGTATACTAACAAGAAAATTTAGTGATGCTCAAGAATTTTTTGAATAAAGAGGGTATGTTACGAGAAGGATCTTTTCAAATCCTTGTCCAAAGATCAGAATTGTAACTAGGGACACGTTTGCATCTTAAGAAGCAATAGAAGAGTAAAGGATCCATGAGTAGTTTCCATGATAGGAGGATAAGAAAAAAAAATTAATTGTCCTTGTAAGCACTTGGAGGAAAACAAAGAATCATGGGAGATATTTAATG
Source organism: Pinus tabuliformis (assembly GCA_031772625.1). NCBI lineage: Eukaryota > Viridiplantae > Streptophyta > Pinopsida > Pinales > Pinaceae > Pinus > Pinus tabuliformis. The sequence goes on along the minus strand of CM062810.1, from coordinate 817,001,663 downwards.
AATAGAAAACACAAGAGCCAAAGATCGAAAAAAAATTCATGCTTGTCACTAGATCCCATTGCATCCTTGAGTACCAGATTCATTGAAATCTCAAAATAATTTTGTTGCATAATAAAAGAATGTAACATGCTCGGGTTGGTTTTCTATGTGAATAAATTAAACCAAGGTCATGGGACACATATTCCAAGATTAATGGAGGGGAAAACATTATATTGGGCATCACTTATGGTTTATTATTGGCTATGGAAATTGGAAATGACATTGGCAAAGGAAAAAGGAAATAAATAAAAATTTAATATGAGAAATAAAGGAAAATGGGAGAAAAGGGAGATGAAAAGACACAAATATTCACGCAAGGTAAAATGAAGGAAAAGGAAAACAGAAGGAGAGGGAGAACATTCTATGTCTCTCTCAGTTACTCTTAGTCACTCTTAGTAACCCATACACTCTTACACACTTGAGCATTCTTGGAGCATTCTAACATTCACTTCGACTTGGATAGAAGAAAGCAAGCAAAGGAATTCAAGGGCAGCGAAAGAGAAGGTTGGAAGAGTAGCTAAAATAGGAGAACATTGCAGGTAATAGATTGCACGTGTGATTTCATTGGTAAGATGTGAATGCATGGTACAAGCATTTGGTTATTTGGTTGCTTTGTTGTGATTGACATGGGGTTTGTTTGGATTGATAGTGGTTTCAGCCTTGCCTTTCCATTTCCTAGATAGCCATGGTGTAGTGGGTTCCTTGTTGTGATTAAGATTTGGATGGTCGGTAGAATTTGGATCTTGGTGAGGTGGTCTCAGGAAAATTCCTAAGGGTCGAGGGTGGAGATGGGATTTCTCCTGGAACTCTTGAAGGGTGGGTGGAGATAGGAAAATTCCTCTAGGGATGGTGAAGAAAGTTAGAGGCATCCAAGATTGTTTGGTGTTAGTGATTTCTAGACCGATTTAGGTGAAATCACTGTGGTTGAGGGTTGAGGTGGTTTTGCCTTTGGAAGCCCTAGTTGGTTCTATTTTGGTTTAACCCATATGATCCCAAATTCATGCTTGGAATATGGCACAAGGGTGATTGGCTGAAAGAGAGATTTGGTTAAGCCCAATCTATGGTCAGGTGGTACATGGAGTCCCTGAAATGGTTGGATTTATGCATATGTTATATGTGTTATTTCTTATTGGGACCAATGAACAATTGTATGGGTTATTGTGTTGATTTTATGACTGGTTTGTCATGGATTTATTTTGGTTAAATGGTAGTTATATGCATGATACATTATGTTGCATTATGGATCTTGCTTATGGCTTGATAATTTATAGATTGGTATATGAATGCATGGGCTAACAAGTGTTGTTGCAACTAATTGAGTGGGCATTGAGCCTTAATTATGATTCTTTGATGAAGTTAAGAAGACATTGAACAAATATGCTTTCATGATTTGTAGATTATCATGTTTACCATGTGTTTGACGAAATGTTTAAAATGTGTTTGGAAATTTTGAGCAAGAACTAGCCTTAGTATTCATCTTATTGACTTATTATTATCTTAGATTGAATTTTGGAAAGTTTTGGGTTGTTTTGGGTAGCTGGCTTGTAGCTAGCCTTGGAAATCAGATTTGAGTTGGTAACCACACCCTTTGAACTGGGAGATTTTAGTTGCAACAACACGGAGGAAGGCTTATGCATGCGGCTGGAGCCTTTTGGCTGCATGCATAGTTCGACATGCGTGTGACTAGGATGTAGGGTTAGGAAAAAGTTAGTTCTGACCCAGGGCAAGATCATCAATTGATGTTGTCTGGTATCTGGGTGATGCGATGCTCCTGGGAGGTTGTATTACGTTTATGGTTTGTAGGCTCCACTTCCATAACTGGAACATGGATGTTGGGTCATGTCATAGTAACTCCCAGCTCATGTTTACCCTGGAAAGATTGTAAAAGTGGGTAAATGTGGGGTGGGGTGTTATAGGGTGGTATCATAGTGATGTTGCAGAACTGAACCTCGGGGTAAATGCATATTTCTATGCATGTATGTTAGTTTTCTATATGTGTTATTATGTATGCATGCTAGATAATTAGTATTATGGTTATGATATCCATGTATGAGTTGTATCATGCTAATATGGATTGGCCTGTGCAGATACAATAACCTCCCCTGAGATATATTGAGGTATGATTTTGCTTATGTTTTTATTTAGCTAACGATGACATATTGTAGGAAATATAAGGCTAAGAGATGAAGAAAAAAATAGTTGAATACAATTCATATGAATCTCCGTACAGAGCTGAAGAGACATTGGTAGGATAGGAGAGATAAATTGAGCAGCAAGGAGAGGGTCATTATACTGGTTTGGTAGACACATTGAGAAGTTTGAAAGAAAAAATCATGAGTTGCAAGGCAACCAATGAGCGGTTGATTGAGGCACATGAAAGGCTTTCCATATGATGTAGGAGCATTATACCAAGTTAATGGTGTAAAATGAAGGGGGATTGACAATGTGGTGGATTGGCCACATGTTGGGACGGAAAAGTTGATTTTGTCTCCTTTAGTACGATTTTAAATAATGTAAATAGAAAATTTGAATAAGTTGTAGAGTTTAGGAAAAGAAGAGTCATTTTCCCGATTTCCCTCAATTAGAGAGAAGAGGAAGAGAAATAGTTTCCAAGGATGTACATAAAAAGGGCATCGATTGAGAGGAGAGCTTCTTCTCCTGCCTCGAACCGTACCTATAAAATTAATAAAAGAAATGTGCAACATATTCATTCCATAGCATTGCGTTATCTCTTTGTGTCATTATTTCCATGTTCATATTGTATATGCATTTCAATTTAGTCTAGAATTAGTGTGAACTCAGGCCTGTAGCATTATGCACTTGTAGAAAATTGATTTCTGAGCTGTGGCTGTTAGGATGCTTGTTAAAGTGACCCAAACCATATTTTGTAGTGAGATTTGTTTTGCAGGCAGTGACACAGTTTTGTTGATTTGAGTGTGCCCATTGAATAGATGAGGGGATGTTGGACGTAATAGAGGCAAGAGGAGATCATTTTTTTTGTTTGAGTAGGACAACGTGGTGAACTTGAGTAGCTCGAAGCTAGACAAAGCCCTATTCTAGACGCTGCCACAAGTTTGTTGAGAGCTGCGTGTAACCATCGTTAAGGGAGATGAGGGAGGCCTCTTCCTGAGCATGGAGGACATGTTCAGAGGTGGAGATTCAAGTTTGTAGAGATCACGAATGATTCTTCCTTCCCAGAGATGAAAACAAATTTTCTAGAGGCGCTACGAAACCATTTCTCAGCGTGCTACAAAAAATATTTCGCAGTGCCTATAACCAGTTTATTTCTGCACTTTGTTGTGCCTAGATTACCTTCCATACTTCTTGCTGCCATCAATTTGGTATCAGAGCAGGGTTGAACTAGAGCTATGCTTGTGACAGAGTTACATTTAGTGTTGGTGGTGCTGTCTACTAAAAAGAGAGATGGCAGTGTGATAAAGAAGAGCGTGAGGTCATGGAGGGAGACCCGTAGCTAATGCAAAACTCAAGGAAGAGCTACAAAGGCTGCAAGCTCATTTAGAGGCCATGGATACAAACAAGTAAACCCCAAGGTTGGAGATGAAAGTGGGTCAAAGGAAGAAGCTACAGTAGAAAGAGCAGCACTTGTGGAGGAAGCTCCGAAGATTAAACTATTGAGGTCAGTTTTGAGCTCAAGTTCAAGAACAAAACCTGATTTGTTTACCTATGATGGCAATCTGGTAGTTGAGACTTTGATGGATTGGATTAGAGAACTAGACAATCATTTCAAATATGAAGAGATTGAAGAAGATAAGGAGGGAATTTTTTTTGTAACTAGTTTGAAAGGACATGCTGCATTGTGGTGGGACAACGTGCAGGATGAAAGAAGGAAAAGGGGAAACCATTGATTAAAATTTGGGATAGGATGATAGCAAATATGAAGGGGAAGTTTCTACCAAAATACTATCAGCTATCCCTCTACAAACAGGTGCATAACCTCAAGAAAAGGCTGCTAACAATTAGAGAATATATTGAGGAGTTTTACAAGGTGAATTTGAGGGCAGGTTATGTAGAAGAAACCCATAAGAAGACAACAAGGTATATCAAAGGCTTGAAGCTGGAGATTCAAGATGAAATCAACATGATTTCTCCCTAGAGTATAGAAGAAGCATACCATTTTTCCTTGAAGTTGGAAGAGAAGATAACGAGGAAGAAAAATTCAAGCAAAGGTCGTGGTTTTTCTAGAGGAGAGGGATAGACAACTAGAAGAGGGAAGGCTCCATACTAAAATAATGGTGCAGGTAACTCATGACAACAAGGACAACAAGAGAAAGAAGGTGAATCTAGAGGAGGAAGAACTTATCGAAGAGGTAGCGGTAGAGAGATTGTCTACCAGTGCTATAAATGTGGACAACTGGGTCATAGATCCTTTGAGTGTCTTGAGAATGAGAAAGGAGGATGAAGAGATGCATATGTAGCTTAGTTGGAAGCAACAAAATCACAGGAACCTATAGTGGAAAATGCACCAAAATGGCAGAAGCCTTAATGATGAATAAAGTCTTGTTGAAACCATCTAAGGAGACTGCTGAACCAACACAGAGGAAAGCCTTGTTTAGCATTGTTTGCAAGGCTAGAGGAAAATGATACAAAGTGGTGATTGACAATGGGAGCACTGACAATCTGGTTTCCACATAAATGGTGGAAAAACTTGGATTGAAAAGGCTGAAGCATCCAACACCATATAAGGTATCATGGTTACAGAAAGGTCACCAATTTTTGGTGAGTGAGTAGAGCGAAGTGGAGTTCTAGATAGGTTGATATCAAGATAAGGTAGTTTGTGACATCATACCAATGGATGTCTTCCACCTTCTTTTGGGACGACCTTGGCAGTTTGATAGGAGAGTGGTGCATGATGGAGAGAGAAACACCTATAAGTTTGAAAAGGATGGCATCAAGCACACCCTTGTACCATTGAAGGAAGAAAGTATAGTTGGGACAAGCAACTCAAAAGCATTGTTGTTGGGAGGAAAGGAATTTCTGCAACAAATGGAGGAAGAAGAGGCCAGCTATGCGGTGGTCTGCAAGCCAAAGGCAATACTTTTACACATTGATATAACAAATTTACCTATTGATATTCAAGAGACGTTGCATGAGTTTAGTGATGTCGTGGTAGATGGCTTGTTAAGTGAGCTGCTACCCAAGAGAAGTATCAGTCATCACATAGACTTGATACCAGGTGGAAGCCTTCCAAATAAGTTTGCTTATCAAATGACACCCAAGGAGAATGAAGAGATAAGGAAGCAAGTTCAAGGATTGTTGGACAAAGGATTGATAAGGGAGAGATTTAGTCCATGCGTTGCCCCTGTAGTACTTAGCACAAAGAAATATGGAGAATGGAGTATGTGCACAGATTCCAGAGCAATTAATAAGATTACAATTAGGTACAGATTTCCATTGCCATAGATGGATGACATGATGGACTATTTAAGTGGGGAACCTACTTTTCAAAGGTTCATTTGAAGAGTGGTTACCACCATATCCATATCAGAGAAGAAGACAAATGGAAGCCAACTTTCAAGACATTGTTGAATGGATGCTCATGCCATTTGGATTGACAAATGCACCAAGTACCTTCATGTGGTTGATGAATGAGGTATTGAAGGAGTTCGTCGGTAAGTTTGTTATTGTTTATTTAGATGATATTTTTGATTTTCAGCTGAACAAAGGAAGAACACCTTAGGCATGTAAGGTATGTTCTAGAAAGGTTGCAACAAGAGAAACTATTGATTAACCTGAAGAAGTGTACTTTCATGAAGTCTAAGTTGGTATACTTAGGCTTTGTCATTTCAAAGGATGGGCTGAAAATGGATCTAGAGAAAATAGAGGCAATTGTGAGTTGGCCTTCACCCAAGAGCATTTTTGAGGTTAGGAGTTTTCATGGGTTAGCCAACTTCTATTAGAAGTTCATCAAGAATTTCAGTGGTATTTGTGCACCCATCATTGAGATAATCAAGAAGGATAAATAACCGTTTTGTTGGACAACAACAACAGAGAAAAAAATTCTAGCTCTTGAAGAAAAAGATCACTCAGAAGCTGGTGTGGAAGCTTCATGACTTCAATTAGCTTTTCCAAGTCAGATGTGATGCTAGTGGTACAACCATTGGAGCAGTATTGAGTCAAGAAGGCAGACTTGTTGCATATTTCAGTGAGAAGTTGAATGACTCAAAGCAGAAATACTCCTCTTATGACAAGGAATTATATGTGGTGGTTCAAGCATTGAAGCATTGGAGGCACTATTTGATGCCCAGGGAGTTTGTTTTGTTCTCTAACAATTCTGCATTACAGTATATAATGCAACAACATAAGTTGAACCATAAGCATGCCAAGTGGGTGGAATTCCTACAAAGTTTCACCTTTGTTTTGAAACATGTGAGTGGACAAGAGAAAAAGGTAGTCGATGCTTTGAGCAGGAGGAACTTGATCATGCAGGAGTGCCATGTGAAAATTTTGGGCTTTGACTATTTGAAGGACTTGTACAAGGATGATGTTGACTTTAGAGAGGCCTTTGAAGCATGCAAGAACCCCATGAGTAGAGATAGCAACCCATGGAGGGAGTTTATGTTGCAGGATGGTTTGTTGTTAAAAAATAGTCAGTTATGTATTCCCTGTTGTTCAATGAGGGAGAATCTGATGTAGGGAATTTTGGTTTGGATAAGATACTCGTGCAGCTAGAACACTTCTACTTTTGGCCAAAGATGAGAATTGATGTGCAAAAATATGTGGGAAGATGCAAAGTATGTCAACATGTGAAAGGGAGGAGTCAAAATGATGGGTTGTATACTCCTCTACCCATTCCAAGTAGACCATGGGACTCAGTGAGTATGTATTTTTTCTTGGGTTTGCTGAGGACACAACAAGGTAAGGATTTTATACTTGTAGTTGTGGACATATTTATGAAGATGGCTCACTTTATCCCATGTTGCAAGACTAGTTATGCCACACACATGGCCCATTTGTTTTTCGATGAGATTGTCTGATTGCATGGTTTGCCAAAGAGTATAATCTCTGACAGGGACATCAGGTTCACTTGAAATTTTTGGAGGATTTTATAGAAGAAGTTTGGAACAAAATTGAACTTCAACACAACCTATCATCCACAATCTGATGGGAAAACTGAAGTTGTGAACAAGAGTCTCAAAAAGATATTGAGAAGCCTTATGTGAGAGCATCCCAAGTAGTAGGATCATGTATTAGATTAAACTGAGTTTGCATACAACAATTCACCAAATAGGAGCACTGAGAAGAGTCCGTTTAAGATCTTGTATGGAATTCATACTAAAGGAGTTTGTGAGCTGAGAGATTTAGGCAAACTTGAGCAGAGGAGTGTTGATGGTGAGGATTTTACAGTAGTAATAAGTGAATTACATGAGGAAATAAAACAAAATATATAGGACAACAACCACAAATACAAATAGAGAGCAGATTCAAGAAGGAGAGAGGTAAATTTTGAAGTAGGGGACATGGTATTAGCACATTTGAGAAAAGAGAGGTTCCCAAGAGGGGAGTATAACAAGCTCAAAATGAAGAAAATAGGACCTTGTTGGATACTCATAAAGTTTTTCGAAAATTCCTATGAATTGGAGCTACCTATGGGCCAAGGTATCTTAACTATCTTTAATGTGGTTGATTTGTATCCCTATCAAGCTGATGATGAAGGTGCTACTGCAACAAATGATAGCAGTAGGGAGGTCAGTGAACAACGTTGGATAAAGCAGATGCCTATGCCAAAGGATCCAAAGGTTGAGAGAATTTTGGACATGAGAGTTGCAAAGCACACTAGGGGAAAATAGTATATGGAGTTTTTTATGAAGTGGAAGGACTGTTCGATGGATGATTCTAGATGGATGAGTGTTGTAGCTCTACATAAGTTAGGTTGCTCTATAGAGGACCTTATGAGTAGGAGCTCATGAGTTTTTCCTTTCTGGGGAGTTTGATGCAAGAGCATTAGACCAAGTTCGTGGTGGAAAATGAAGGGGGATTGACAATGTGGTGGATTGGGCACATGTTGGGCTGGAAAAGTCAATTTTGTCTCCTTTAGTGAGATTTTAAATAATGTAAATACAAAATTTGAATAAGTTACAGATTCTAGGAAAAGAAGAGTCATTTCCTTGTGTATTTTCAAATTCCCTCAATTAGAGAGAAGAGGAAGTGAAATAGTTGCCAAGGATGTGCATAAAAAGAGCATCGATTGAGAGGAGGAGAGCTTCTTCTCCTACCTCGAACCGGTATCTATAAAATAAATAAAATAAATGTGCAGTGTATTCATTCCATAACTCTATGTTATCTCTTTATGCTAGTATCTCTGTGTTTAGATTGTATATGAATTTGATTTTAGTCTAAAATTAGTGTGAACTCAGGGTTATAGCATTATGCACTTCTAGACAATTAATTTTTGAGTTGTGGCTATTAGGTATGCTTGTTAAAGTGATCCAAACCATATTTATAGTGCACTTTGTTTTGTAGGTAGTGACATGGTTTTGTTGATTTGAGTGTGCCCGTTAAATTGATGAGGGCATGTTGGACATAAAAGAGCTAGGAGGACATCATTTTTTTTGTTTGAGTAGGAAAACATGGTGAACTTGAGCAACTCAAAGCTATACAACACCATGTTCTTGACATTTCCACAGGTTTGTTGAGAGTTGTGTGTAACCATCGGTAAGGGAGACGAGGGAGGTCACTTCCTAAGCATGGAGGACATGTTTAGAGGTGAATAGTTAAGTCTGTATAGAGCGTGAGTTGTTCTGCCTTTCCAGAGACAAGAAAAAAGTTTCTAAAGGCACTACGAAACCATTTCAGATGTGCTATGAAAGTATTTCGTAGCCCCTACAACCAGTTTATTTTTGCACTATGTTGTGCCCAGATTACCTTTTGGGCTACTTGCTTCCATCACCATAACTCAAGAAAAGTAAGTCGAGGTTAAAGCAGTCATCCTCCAGAGCATTTTAGATTTGCAGAAGTTGGTACAACTGGGGATTAGTCATGGAAAAGAAGGAAATACTAATGGTGTAGATGGAAGCAGGTATTGGAAAGGGTACAAGATGGACATATACGATACAATGAAGAGTGTTTGATCCTTGGGTACACTTGAGAGGAGGGCTAGTACTCATGGATTTATTCTAGCTCTGGTTTTGAGAGACATCATTTCCATCACCACTGGCATACTTATAGGAGGAGTGAGAGGGGGTCCTTTATAAAATAACTCAAGAAAGCCAAGCCTCCTACTTTTGATGGAGAAATGAAGAAATCAGAAGATGTAGAAGCATGGCTACTTGGGACGAAAATGTCTTCATATTGCATGATTACTCTGAGAACATGAAAGCTAAGATAACTACCTTGAGTATCAAAGGAAAAGAAGATATATGGTGGGAGGACGTTAAGCATGTCAGAGGCATTAGAGAAGAGGAGTTGATTTGGGATGAGTTTGAAAGACTCTTCAGGAAGAAGTACCTATCAGAGAGATATTACGATGGAAAGGCCAGGGACTTTTAGGAGATCATGATGGGTTCCATGACAGATGAAAAATACACAACCAAATTTATAGAGAGGTTTAAGTATGTGCTTTATCTCAAGGATGATAAAGTGAAGATCCAAAGGTTCTTCACTGGGTTTCCATTAGCATTCAAAGACTAGATTGAGTTTGATGAGCCTTGGTAATTGGAGGAAGCCATCAGAAAGTTGAAGCATTGTTATGAGTAGTCAAAGTGCAAGCCTCAATTCAAGCATGATTGGAAACGTAATGAGAAGACTAAAGGAAAATGGCTTATGAAGCGAGGAATATCTCAGGATGCAGGTGACAAGGAAAATGTGGCACCTCATAAGAAATTCAATGCGGCTGAGAGAGGACATGGGTCTCATCTTGAGGAGAAGTAACATAAAGGCGATGATAAAAATGATTTGAGGTGTTGGACCCATCATGGAGACTATTACAGGAGGGATTTTCCATCGCATCATGGTGGCAGGCCTCAGATCTACAATGCTTAGGAGGCACAAATAATTTTGGATGTAGGTGAGAGAATTCAACGAATCTATGCAGCAGTGGATAACAGACATGCAGATCATTAGGAATCCATTATCGAGGTGGAAGTTCCAATTGAATAAGGAAGTGCATGAAAAATCTTGGTTGGTGCAATTGGCTACAGGGGCTAAGAGAAGAGTTCATCAATGGGTGAGATCTTGTGTGAGCTTAATGGTATGCCTACATCAACACATCTAAACGTGCTTCCTTTGGTTTCATATAACATGTTTTTGGTTATTCATTCACATAACCTAGGTAGATTGCTATGACAATGCCATCGAGTGCCAGGATGACGATGGAGAAAAGAGAGTATTACAGGGAAAGAAGAAGCCTACATCAGTGAGAATGGTTAAAACTATGCAAGCCAAGCACTACCACAGGGAAGGGTATTTATTGTTTGTAGTACATGTTTCCAGTGATAAAGGGAAGGAGGATGAGGATGATGAGGTCTTGAGGAAGTATCCTGCCTTGCAATAGTTTTAGGATGTGTTTCCCGTAGAGATTCCAAAGTTGTCGCCTCATAGGGAGGTGGATTTCTCTATCAAGTTGATGCCAGGAGAACATCAACATCTAAGGCACCTTACAGGATGAGCACACCTGAGTTGGTGGAGTTGAATTTGTACCTTAAAGAGATTCTTGATAAGGGATACATAAGGCCAAGTGTGTCTCATTGGGGAGAACCAATGTTGTTTGTAAGGAAGAAGGATGATACTCTTAGATTGTGCATTGATTCCATTAATCCAGATTTAAACAAGAACACAACAAATTATAGAGATAACCACAAATACAGAGATGCAGTAGAAATAAAACTTCATTTCATTACTATAAAATACTGAAATATGCTTACAAACAGAAATGGAAATAAACTAGCTAGGGCGATGGTAGCTTATCTTTGAGAAGGGATGTGGCGGCTACATGCCTCTGAATTGTGTTACAATGAGGCTCGAAGGCCTATTTATTGTTGAGAAACAATGGAAAATCCTAAACATCCAAAAACCTAACCTTAGAAGATTAAACGCCAAACTGTGGGCCCCATTTGGGTAAATTGGTACATCAACTTCCCGGGGTCGTAACTTTGGCATACGATCTCTATTTGACGCGCTCAATATCTCGTTAGAAAGATCTATTCGAGAAATACAACTTTGGGAAGAGAAACATTGGTCCATAGACCCATATTGCTCCTAGTTTTCCCAAAAAAACGTCGTTTAGGGCCTCAAAACAACTCTAGAAGTTCAGGACCTGAAAAATTGCTAAAAATAGTAAATTGTGCTACAATTAAGGAAACTGAAAAGATGAAAGAAACAATGGTGGGGTCCAAGTGGACTTGGCGGGTGGCCACCAATATCCACCTGGATCATTCCACCCCCCTTAGGAAGTAATGGTCCCCATTGCATTGAGTTCCTCCATGAGATGAGGAAACTTCTGCTGAACTTGGTCCCTAGTGAGCCACTTGCCCTGGTGAAGAAGTTGGCCTGCTTTGACAATTCGATACAGTTGGATATTCTGCTGGCGAGTGTGCTTGATCTATGTGTCCATGATCCAATCAGTTGCAACTTGTTCCATGCAATCTGGATTTAACTCTGTGGGTGTGCGTTGTTTCGCAATGTCAGATGTGTCTAGCAATGGTGGAAAGTATGGCCGAAGGCGGTCCACATTGAACACTGGGTGCAGGCCAAGGAATGGGGGAATACTGAGCTCAAATTCATTGTCTCCCATAGCCTTGGTAATGGTGTAAGGACCATATCAGAGTGGTTTGAGTTTCCAATAGGCTCCGGTAAGGTGTTCCTTTTGCAAATGCAACCAGATTGTGTCACCCACCTGAAACTTGTGTGGCACCCGATGTTGATCATGTCGCTGCTTGTACTTGGCATTTGATTTCTCAAGAATGTCATGCACCTGCTGGCGAATATGTTGGATGTGCTCAATGAAGTTGTTTGCCTTATCTGTTTCGGACTGGACATGAGCCGAATCTGCGTGAGTAGTTGCAAATGGCATGGGCACATATATGGGACATAGTGGCTGGAATCCCAAGCCCATCTGAAAAGGGTTGTGGCCAGTCGAGATGTGGAGAGCCCAGTTGTAGCTGTGTTGAACATAGGGGAGGCTCTCATCCCATGTGTGTGGATGCTTTGAGTTGTACATGCGCAGAATGTGTATGATCATCCTGTTCACAACTTTTGTCTGGCCATCAGTTTGAGGATGGAAGGCTATGGACTTAGTGAGTTTGGTGTCCAACATTGACTAGAGGTTGGACCAAGGAACCTGTTGTCCCGATCAAAGATGATAGACTGTGGGATCCCAAAGTGTACCCACACTCGTTCAAAGAAGAGTTTAGCAGTGGCTTCTGCTGTGATAGTCTTCTTGTAGGCCGCCATAATGGCCATCTTCGAGAACCTGTTAATGACCACAAAAACACAGTCGTTTCCATGCTTAGTAGAAGGAAGGCCTAGCATATAATCCATGGAGATGGATTCCCAAGGTCGACTAGGGGTAGGCAGTAGGGTATAAAGACCTTGCTTATTGATGGTTGGTTTGGCAATGGTGCAGGCAGTGCATGATCTGATGTACTTCTCGACATCTTATCGAAGATTCGGCCAATAGAAATACTTCTGTAGTACTACCACCATTTTCTCGACCCCGAAATGCCTACTAACCCGACTGTAGTGTTCTTCCCAAATCATCTTGGCACGCTTGCTCGAAGGAACACAAAGGTGACCCAAGTGGCATAACAAGGCATCTTGGAGGTGAAAATCTGGAACATGATGACCCTCCAAGAGTGTTTAGTATGTGTGGCTGAACTTTGGGTCACTTTTGTAGAGAAGTGGCCAATCAGAAGTCTTGTGCCCACAAGATTTGAGCACGGTGGTTAACACCAGGACTGGTAGTTGACTGAGGCAATCTGAAACATTATTGGTGCTGCCATTCTTATACTTGATATTTAAATGGAACTGTTGCAGGTATGTGGACCACCTCTGATGGCGATCATTTTGCAATTTCCCTTGCATTTGTATGAACTGCAGGGGTCGGTGGTTTGTGTGAATGATTGTTTCTTTTGCCAAAATTTAATGCTTCCATTGTCGGCAGGCCTGCACAATGGAATACATCTCTTTGTCATAAGTGGGATACTTCTGGACTGTGTCTAAAAGTGTCTCACTGTGATATGCCGCTGGATGCCTGTGTTGAGTAAGGACTGCCCCAATAGAATAGTCAGAGGCGTCTATCTCGACATCAAATGGTTGTTTCAAGTTTGGTAATGCGAGCACTGGTGCCGAGCAGAGGCGATCATTCAACTCTGTGAATGCCTTTTGTTGAGACTCAGACCAAAAGAATTTTGCTTTCGCTCCACCCTTGGTGACTTGACTCAAGGGCCAAGTGATACGAGAAAATCCCAACATGAACCTGCGGTAGAAGTTGGCAAGACCTAGAAAGCTACGGAGCTCTGTCAGAGTGGTTGGAAATGGCCAATCTCGAATGACTTGGATCTTGGCTGGATCCACATGCACCCCCCATTCATCAATAATGTATCCTAGATATTGAACCTGGGTCATGCCAAAATTGCATTTATCCAAATTGGCACATAACTTGTGTTGTCGTAGTGTTTAGAGAACCTGTCAGATGTTGTCGAGGTGCTCTTCCCAACTATGGTTGAAGATCAGGATGTCATCCAAGTATACCACTACAAATAAGTTGGCGAATGGCCGCAAGACGTCATACATTAGCCTCATGAAGGTTGCAGGAGAATTCGTCAATCCGAAAGGCATAACCAACCATTAGAAAAGGCCCTCCTTGGCTTTGAAGGCAGTTTCCACACATCGTAGGGTTCCATTGGTACCTGGTGATATCCTGACTTCAAATCGATCTTGCTAAAATATTTTGCCCCCTTCAGTTGGTCTAGGAGGTCATCAATCCATGGGATCAGGTACCTATTATGAACAATGATCTTTTTCAGTGCCCGATAGTCAATATAGAGTCTCCAAGTCCCATCCTTCTTCTATACCAACACAATCGGGCTCCCACAAGGTGATGAACTCGGACGGATGTGACCTTTCTGCAACAACTCCTGAATCTACCTCTTGATTTCATCGTTCTCCAGAACGGAGCGTCGATAGATTGGTCCATTGGGCAGCGATGCACCTGGGGTCATATCGATGGAATGCTTGACCTGATAGTGTAGAGGAACCCCTGCGGGGGAGGTGAAGATGTCTTCATACTCCTCCATGACCTTGTCCATCTGTAGTTGTCGTGTGGAGGGGACCTGTTTGGAGGTCATGGCCACCGTATTCTTCTTTCCTTGAGGGTGTATCATTAGGAAAACAAATTTCCTGGTTTTGGAAATGAGCTTACTGCATTGTTTTGTAGTAACCAAAGAGATGGCAGTAGGCGGTGCTACCTCCAGTATCCTGTAAAAATTATTTCCCAAAGTAATAATAACAGCACGGGGCCTTGATTCATACACAACATGTCGCTTCCAAAAGTATGGTAGTCCTAATAATACATCACAAACATCAAGGGGAGCCACGTCACACAATACCTCATCCGTGAAGGGCTTGATGTTGTATGGAAGGCGACACTGCTGGCTTACGCAAAGATCCCATCCTTGGTGAAGCCACCCGATGGTGTATGGTTGTGGATGTGCTATGGTCGGTAAACCCAGCTGCTTCACGACCTCTACTGATATGAGGTTCGTTTGGCTCCTGCTATCGATAATGAATTGTAGTAGGGAGCCCTTTACCCACATCTGGGAGTGGAAGAGATGCTCCTCCTCCTTTGGATCTTCGGGTTCCTCCTTCTGGATCTTCGTGGTGGCAACGATGGCGTTGGGCTCCGCATCGTAATATGTTTCTCTTTTTCATTCCCCTTGTCAGGTTCTGACTCAGAGTTGGAACATGCATATGACTCTGAAACCCTTAGCTCGGCCACCCGTGATTGCTTGGCTTGACAGTCACTTGTGTTGTGAGTGGAGCTCTTATGGAAATCACACCACTTTCTCGTGTCCTTTTTCAGCTTCGCGGCGCAGTTCTTTGCTTGCATCTTTGGAGGGTTGTCTTGGGCTGACTTAACTTTGCTTTTTTCTTTGTTCTGTGGTTTGGGGGCACCTTTCCCTTGATTCGGATTCGCTGATCCAAAGTCTTGCTTCTTTTGTTTAAAATTTTGCTCGACCTTGATAGAATATCAGTATGTCGTGCCGAGCGAGGAGATGTTCAGGAAGTCCATTTCTTCCTGGATGTACTTGTGTAGGCAACCACGGTATTTGAGTATCAAATGCTGCTCTAAATCCTTGATGCCCAACTTTGTGCGAAGGGTATGAAAAATATTGGTAAACTCTGACACGTCTTGGTCCCTTCCCTGCCGTAGCGTGGTCCACTTTATGTATTGATCCTCATAGCTTCCGACAGGGTAATATTGCTCCTTGATGGCAGTCTAGAATGAATTCCAAGTGGGTGTGGCTGAAAATAGTGAGCCCGTACTCTCATCCTTTTGCTGATAGTAGATTTCCCACCAGTCCTTGACGTGGGGGGCTGCTTTGAGAAGAGCGAAAATAATTTTTTCCCAACTCGAAAAATTATGAACAGAAAAATACCCTTCTAGCAGATTTAACCATTTATCTATGACATCTGGGTCTATTTGACGCTTGAAGATGGGGATTTCAAAATTAACTTGTACCTTAAAGGGTGTGGTGTTTCCAGAGTAGCTGTTGGAAGTCGATGTGTCGCCTCTGGGTAGCTATTGAAGGATCTGGGCAAAGTTGTCCATCATCGCGTTCCTTTGCCACTCTAGGGCTTCTTCGAGCAAGATTTTGATAGGATCTCCTGCACCCTCGTCTTTCTTTTTCATTTGCCATGGGAGGCCATCAGGATTTGCGAGGCTGGTCTTGCAAAGGTTCGACTAGTTCAAGCCCTAACTCCTTATATCCCGACCTCGTTGGGGACATGCAAAGAAAAACAGAGAAAAAGCAGACTACTCTGATTCCACTGATTTGGATTTAAACAGGAATGCAAAAAATTACAGAGATAACCACAAATACAGAGATGCAGTGGAAATAATACTTCATTTCATTACTGTAAAATACTGAAATATGCTTACAAACAGAAATGGAAATAAACTAGCTAGGGTGATGGTAGCTTATCTCTGAGAAGAGATGTGGTGGCTACATCCCTTTGAACTATGTTACAATGAGGCTCAAAGGCCTATTTATTGTTGAGAAACAATGGAAAACCCTAAACATCCAAAAACCTAACCCTAGAAGATGAAACACCAAACTGTGGGCCCTGTTTGAGGAAATTGGTACATCAATTTCCTGGGGTTGTAACTTTGGAATATGATCTCCGTTTGACATGCACAATATCTCGTTAGAAAGATCTATCTGAGAACTACAACTTTGGGAAGAGAAACATCAGTCCATTGACCCAATGGACCCATTTTTCTCCCATTTTTCCCAAGAAACATCGTTTAGGGCCTTAGAATGGCTCCAGAAGTTCAGGACCCGAAAAAATGCTAAAAATATTAAACTGTGCTACAATTAAGGATACTAAAAAGATGAAAGAAACAATGGTTGGGGTACAAGTGGACTTGGCAGGTGGCCACCAATATCCACCTGGATCATTCCTCCCCCATTAGGAAGCAATGGCCCCCATTGCGTTGAGTTCCTCCAGGGGATGAGGAAACTTTTGCTGAACTTGGTCCTTGGTGAGCCACTTGGCCTGCTTTGACAATTCGATACAGTTGGATATTCTACTGGCGAGTGCACTTGATTTGTGTGTCCATGATCCAATCGGTTGCAGCTTGTTCCATGCAATTTGGATTTAACTCTGTGGGTGTGAGCTATTCTGCAATGTCGGATGTGTCTAGCAATGGTAGAAATTATGGCCGAAGGCGGTCCACATTGAACACTGGGTGTAGGCCAAGGAATGGGGGAATGCTGAGCTCAAATTAATTGTCTCCCATAGCCTTGGTAATGGTGTAAGGACCATATTGGAGTGGTTTGAGTTTCCGATAGGGTCTGGTAAGTCGTTCCTTTTGCAAATGAAACCAGACTTTGTCGCCCACCTGAAACTTGTGTGGCACCCGATTTTGATAATGTCGTTGCTTGTACTTGGCATTTGATTTCTCTAGAATGTCGTGGACATGCTGGAAAATATGTTGGATGTGCTCAATGAAGTTGTTTGCCTTATCTGTTTCAGATTGGACATGAGCTGAATCTGCGTGAGTAGCTGCAAATGGCCTTGCCACATCAATGAGACATAGTGGCTGGAATCCCATGCCCACCTGAAAAGGGTTGTGGCCAGTCGAGCTGTGGAGAGCCCGGTTGTAGCTGTGCTGAACATAGGGGAGGCTCTCATCCCATGTGCGTGGATGCTTTGATTTGTACATGCACAAAATGTGTACGATCATCCTATTCACAACTTTTGTCTGGTCATTAGTTTGAGGATGGAAGGCAGTGGACTTAGTGAGTTTGGTGTCCAACATTGACTAGAGGCTGGACCAAAATGTACTGAGGAACCCGCTGTCTCGATCTAAGATGATAGACTGTGGGATCCCAAAGTGTACCCACACTCATTCAAAGAAGAGTTTAATAGTGGCTTCTGTTGTGATAGTCTTCTTGTAGGCCGCCATAATGGTCATCTTCGAGAACTTGTCAACAATCACAAAAGCACAGTCATTTCCATGCTTAGTAGAAGGAAGGCCCAAAATGTAATCCATGGAGATGGATTCCTAAGGTTGACTAGCGGTAGGCAGCAGGGTATAAAGGCCTTGCTTCTTGATGGTCGGTTTGGCAATGGCACAAGTAGTACATGATCTAATGTACTTCCCAACATCCCATCGAAGATTTAGCCAATAGAATTACTTCTGTAGTACTACCACCATTTTCTCGACCTCGAAACGCCCAACACCTCGACTGTAGTGTGCTTCCCAAATCATCTCGGCATGCCCGCATGAAGGAACACAAAGGTGACCCAGGTGGCATAACAGGGCATCCTGGAGGTGAAAATCTGGAACATGCTGACCCTCCAAGAGTGTCTGGTATTTGTGGCCGAACTCTAGGTCATTTTTGTAGAGAAGTGGCCAACTAGAAGTCTTGTGCCTAGAAGAGTTGAGCACGGTGGTTAACGCCATGATTAGTGGTCGACTGAGGCAATCTGGAACATTATTGGTGTTGCCCTTCTTATACTTGATATTTAAATGGAACTGTTGCATGTATGTGGACCACTTCTGATGGCGATCATTCTATAATTTCCCTTGGGTATGTATGAACTGCAGGGGTCGGTGGTCTGTGTGAATGACCGTTTCCTTCCCCAAAATGTAATGCTTCCATTGTTGGCAGGCCTGCACAATGGAATACATCTCTTTGTCATAAGTGGGATATTTCTGGACTGTGTTTGAAAGTGTCTCACTGTGATATGCCACTGCATGCCCGTGTTGAGTAAGCACTGCCCCAATAGCATATTCAGAGGCATCTGTCTCGACCTCAAATGGTTGTTCCAAGTCTGGTAATGTGAGCACTAGTGTCGAGCAGAGGTGCTCTTTCAACTTTGTGAATGCCTTCTGTTGAGACTCAGACCAAAAGAATTTTTCTTTCGTTGCTCCCTTGGTGACTTGACTCAAGGACCAAGTGATATGAGAAAATCCCAACACGAACCGGCGGTAGAAGTTGGCAAGACCTAGAAAGCTACGGAGCTCTGTCAGAGTGGTAGGAGATGGCCAATCCCGAATGACTTGGATCTTGGCTAGATCCACATGCACCCCTTGTTCATCAATAATGTATCCCAGATACTAAACCTGGGTCATGCCAAAAGTGAATTTCTCCAAATTGGCACATAACTTGTGTTGCCGCAATGTTTGGAGAACCTGTCGAATGTGGTGGAGGTGCTCTTCCCAACTCTGGCTGAAGATCAGGATGTCATCCAAGTATACCACTACAAATAAGTTGGTGAATGGCCGCAAGATGTCATCCATTAGCCTCATGAAGGTTGCAGGAGCATTCAACAATCCGAAAGGCATACCCAACCATTCGAAAAGGCCGTCCTTGGCTTTGAAGGCAGTCTTCCACACATTGGAGGGTTCAATTGGTACCTAGTGATATCCCGACTTCAAATCGATCTTGCTGAAATATTTTGCCCCCTTCAGTTGGTCCAGGAGGTCATCAATCCGTGGGATCGGGTACCTATTACGGATAGTGATTTTGTTCAGCGCCTGATAGTCAATACAGGGTCTCCAAGTCCCATCCTTCTTCTGTACCAACATGATCGGGCTCCCACAAGGTGATGAACTCGGATGGATGTGACCTTTCTGCAACAGCTCCTAAATCTACCTTTTGATTTCATCGTTCTCTAGAACGGAGCATCGATAGATTGGTCCATTGGGCAGCGGCGCACCAGGGGTCAGATTGATGGAATGCTTGACTTGACAGTGTAGTGGAACCCCTGCGGGGGAGGTGAAGATGTCTTCGTACTCCTCCACAACCTTATCCATCTATAGTTGTCATGCAGAGGGGCCCTGTCTGGAGGTCGTGGCCACCATCTTCTTCTTTCCTTGAGGGCGTATCATCAGGAAAACAAATTTCCCAGTTTTGGAAATGAGCTTACTGCATTTTTTTGCAATAACCAAAGAGATGGCGGTAGGCGGTGCTACCTCTGGTGTCCTGTACAACTTATTTCCAAAAGTAATAATAACAACACAGGGCCTTGATTCATACACATCATATCACTTCCACAAGTATGGTTGTCCTAATAATACATCACAAACATCAAGGGGAGTAACGTCACATAATATCTCATCCGTGAAGGGCTAGATGTTGTATGGAAGGTGACACTACTGGCTTACGCGAAGATCCCATCCTTGGTGAAGCCACCCGATGGTGCACGGTTGTGGATGTGCTGTGGTCGGTAAACCCAACCGCTTCACGACCTCTGCCGAAATGAGGTTCTTTTGGCTCCCGTTGTTGACAATGAACTGTAGCGGGGAGCCCTTTACCCACATCTGGGAGTGGAAGAGATGCTCTTCCTCCTCTGGATCTTCGGGTTCCTCCTTTTGGATCTTCGTGGTGGCAACCGTGGAGTTGGGCTCCTTATCAATAATCTGCTTCCCTTTGTCATTCCCCTTGTCGGGTTCTGACTCAGAGTTGGAACATGCATCTAATTCTGAAACCCTTAGCTTGGCCACCAATGACTGCTTGGCCCGACACTCACTTATGTTGTGATTGGAGCTCTTATGGAACTCACACCACTTTCCTGTGTCCTTTTTTGGCTTCACAGTGCTGTTCTTTTCTTGCAGCTTTGGCATGTTGTCTTGGGCCGCCCTGCCTTGGCTTTGTCCTTTGTTTTGCGGTTTGGGGGCACCTTTCCCTTGCTTTGGATTTGCAGATCCAAAGTCTTGCTTCTTCTATTTAAACTTTTGCTCGACCTTGACGGCATATCGGTATGCCGTGCCGAGCGAGGAGATGTTCAGGAATTCTATTTCTTCCTAGATGTATTTGTGCAGCCACGGTATTTGAGTATCAAATGCTACTTTGAATCCTTGATACCCAACTTTGTACGAAGGGTATGGAAAATATTGGCAAACTCCGGCACGTCTTGGTCCCTTCCTTGTCGTAGCATGGTCCACTTTATGTATTGATCCTCATAGCTTTCGACAGGGTAGTACTGCTCCTTGATGGTAATCCGTAATGAATTCCAAGTGGGTGCAGCTGAAAATAGTGAGCCCGTACTCTCATCTTTCTACTCACAGTAGGTTTCCCACCAGTCCTTGACGCGGGGGGCTGCTTTGAGAAGAGCGAAGATAATCTTTTCCCGACTCGAAAAATCATGAACAGAAAAATACCCTTCTAGCAAATTTAATCATTTATCTATGACATCTGCACCTATTTGACCCTCGAAGATGGGGATTTCAAAATTAACTTGTACCTTAAAAGGTGTGGCATTTCCAGAGTAGCTGTTGGAAGCCGATGCGTCGCCTTCGGGTAGCTGCTGAAGGACCTGGGCAAAGTTGTCCATCATTGCGTTCCTTTGCCGCTCGAGGGCTTCTTCGAGCAGGATTTTGCTAGGATCTCCTACCCCCTTGTCTTTATTTTCATCTACCATGGGAGGCCATCGGGATTTGCAAGGCTGGTCTTGCAAAGGTTCGACCAGTTCAAGCCCTAACTCCTTATATCTCGACCTCGTTGGGAACATGCAAAGAAAAACAAAGAAAAGGTAGACCGCTCTAATTCCACTGATCTAGATTTAAACAGGAATGCAACAAATTACAGAGATAACCACAAATACAGAGATGCAACGGAAATAATACTTCATTTCATTACTGTAAAATACTGAAATATGCTTACAAACAGAAATGGAAATAAATTAGCTAGGGCGATGGTAGCTTATCTCTGAGAAGAGATGTGGTGGCTACATGCCTCTGAACTGTGTTAAAATGAGGCTCAAAGGCCTATTTATTGTTGAGAAATAATGGAAAACCCTAAACATCCAAAAACCTAACCCCAGAAGATGAAACGCCAAACTGTGGGCCCCGTTTGGGTAAATTTGTACATCAACTTCTTGGGGTCGTAACTTTGGCATACGATCTCCGTTTGATGTGCACAATATCTCGTTAGAAAGATCTATCTGAGAACTACAACTTTGGGAAGAGAAACATCGGTCCATTGACCCATGTTTCTCCCAGTTTTCCAAAAAAACGTCGTTTAGGGCCTCAAAACGGCTCCGGAAGTTCAGGACCCGAAAAATTGCTAAAAATAGTAAACTATGCTACAATTAAGGAAACTGAAAAGATGAAAGAAACAATGGTGGGGGTCCAAGTGGACTTGGTGGGTGGCCACCAATATCCACCTGGATCATTCCTCCCCCCTTAGGAAGCAATGGTCCCCATTGTGTTGAGTTCCTCCATGAGTTGAGGAAACTTCTGCTGAACTTGGTCCCTAGTGAGCCACTTGGCCTACTTTGACAATTCGATATAGTTGGATATTTTGCTGAAGAGTGTGCTTGATCTGTGTGTCCATGATTCGATTAGTTGCAGCTTGTTCCATGCAATCTAGATTTAAATTTGTTGGTGTGAGCTGTTCTATAATGTTAGATGTGTCTAGCGATGGTGGAAAGTATGGCCGAAGGCGGTCCACATTGAACACTAGGTGCAGGCCAAGGAATGGGGGAATGTTGAGCTCAAATGCATTGTCTCCCATAGCCTTGGTAATGGTGTAAGGACCATATTGGAGTGGTCCGAGTTTCCGATAGGCTCCGGTAAGGCGCTCCTTTTGCAAATGCAACCAGACTTTGTCGCCCACCTGAAACTTGTGTGGCACCCGATGTTGATCATGTCGCTACTTGTACTTGGAATTTAATTTCTCCAGAATGTCATGGACCTGCTGGCGAATATGTTGGATGTGCTCAATGAAGTTGTTTGCCTTCTCTGTTTTGGACTGGACATGAATCGAATCTGCATGAGTAGTTGCAAATGGCATGGCCACAACAATGCGACATAGTGGCTGGAATCCCAAGCCCACCTGAAAAGGGTTGTGGCCAGTCGAGCTGTGGAGAGCCTGGTTGTAGCTGTGTTGAACATAGGGGAGGCTCTCATCCCATGTGTGTGGATGCTTTGAGTTGTACATGCAAAGAATGTGTATGATCTGCCTGTTCACAACTTCTGTCTGGCCATTAGTTTGAGGACGGAAGGCTGTGGACTTAGTGAGTTTGGTGTCCAGCATTGACTAGAGGCTGGACCAAAATGTACTAAGGAACCTGCTATCTCGATTTGAGATGATAGACTGTGGGATCCCAAAGTGTATCCACACTCATTCAAAGAAGAGTTTAGCAGTGGCTTCTTCTGTGATAGTCTTCTCGTAGGCTGCCATAATGGCCATCTTCGAGAACCGGTCAACGACCACAAAAACACAGTTGTTTCCATGCTTAGTAGAAGGAAGGCCTGATATGTAATCCATGGAGACAGATTCCCAAGGTTGACTAGGGGTAGGCATCGGGGTATAAAGGCCTTGCTTCTTGATGGTCAGTTTGGCAATGGCACAGGTAGTGCATGATCTGATGTACTTCCCGACATCCTGCCAATGATTCAGCCAATAGAAATACTTTTGCAGTATTGCCTCTATTTTCTCGACTTCGAAATGCCTAGCAGCTCTACTGTAGTGTGCTTCCCAAATCATCTTGGGACGCTCGCTTGAAGGAACACAAAGGTGACCCCGGTGGCATAACAGGGCATCCTGGAGGTGAAAAACTGGAACATGCTGACCCTCCTAGAGTGTCTGGTATGTGTGGCTGAACTCTAGGTTGCTTTTGTAGAGAAGTGGCCAATCAGAAGTCTCATGCCCACAAGAGTTGAGCACAGTGGTTAATGCCATGATCGGTGGTCGACTGAGGAAATCTGCAACATTATTGTTGCTGCCCTTCTTATACTTGATATTTAAATGGAACTATTGCAAGTATGTGGACCACTTCTGATGACCATCATTCTGCAATTTTCCTTGGGTCTGTATGAACTGCAGGGGTTGGTTGTCTGTTTGGATGACCGTTTCTTTCCCCAAAATGTAATGCTTCCATTGTCAGTAGGCCTGCACAATGGAATACATCTCTTTGTCATAAGTGGGATACTTCTGGACTGTGTCTGAAAGTGTCTCACTGTGATATGCCATTGGATGCCCGTGTTGAGTAAGGACTACCCCAATAGCATAATTAGAGGCATTTGTCTCGACCTCAAATGGTTGTTACAAGTATGGTAATGCGAGCACTGGTGCCAAGCAGAGGCGATCTTTCAACTCTGTGAATGCCTTCTGTTGAGACTCAGACCAAAATAATTTTTCTTTCGCTCCTCCCTTGGTGACTTGACTCAAGGGCCAAGTGATATGAGAAAATCCCAACACGAACTTGCGGTAGAAGTTGGCAAGACCTAGAAAGCTGTGGAGCTCTGTTAGAGTGGTTGGAGATGGCTAATCCTAAATGACTTGGATCTTCGCTATATCAACTTGCACCCCTCGTTCATCAATAATATATCCCAGATACTGAACCTCGGTCATGCCAAAAGTGCATTTCTCCAAATTGGCACATAACTTGTGTTGCCGCAGTGTTTGGAGAACCTGTCGGATGTGGTGGAGGAGCTCTTCCCAACTTTGGCTAAAGATCATGATGTCATCCATATATACCACTACAAATAAGTTGGTGAATGGCTGCAAGATGTCATCCATTAGCCTCATGAAGGTTGCAGGAGCATTCGTCAATCTGAAAGGCATAACCAACCATTCAAAAAGACCCTCCTTGGCTTTGAAGGCAATCTTCCACACATCGGAGGGTTCGATTGGTACCTGGTGATATCCTGACTTCAAATTGATCTTGCTAAAATATTCCCCCCCCTTCAGTTGGTCCAGGAGGTCATCAATTCATGGGATCGGGTACCTATTACGGACAGTGATCTTGTTCAGTGCCCAATAGTCAATACAGAGTCTCCAAGTCCCATCCTTCCTCTGTACCAACACGATCAGGATCCCACAAGGTGATGAACTCGGATGGATGTGACCTTTGTACAACAACTCCTGAATCTGCTTCTTGATTTCATTGTTCTCCAGAACAGAGCGTCGATAGATTGGTCCATTGGGTAGTAGCGCACCTGGGGTCAGATCGATGGAGTGCTTGACCTGATAGTGCAGAGGAACCCCTGCGGGGAATGTGAAGATGTCTTCGTACTCCTCCACGACCTTGTCCATCTGTAGTTGTCATGTGGAGGGGCCCTGTTTGGAGGTCGTGGTCATCGTCTTCTTCTTTCCTTGAGGGCGTATCATCAGGAAAATAAATTTCCCAATTTTGAAAATGAGCTTACTGCATTGTTTTGCAGTAACCAAAGAGATGGTGGTAGGTGGTGCTACCTCCGGTATCCTGTACAACTTATTTCCCAAAGTAATAATAACAGCACGGGGCCTTGATTCATACACAACATGTCGCTTCCACAAGTATGGTTGTCCTAATAATACATCACAAACATCAAGGGGAGCAACATCACATAATACCTCATCTGTGAAGGTCTTGATGTTGTATGGAAGGCAACACTGCTGGCTTACACGAAGATCCCGTCCTTGGTGAAGCCACCCGATGGTGTATGGTTGTTGATGTGTTGTGGTCGGTAAGCCCAAACGCTTCATGAACTCTGCCGAAATGAGGTTCTTTTGGCTCCTGCTGTCGACAATGAACTGTAGCGGGGAGCACTTTACCCACGTTTGGGAGTGGAAGAGACGCTCCTCCTCCTCTGGATCTTCGGGTTCGTGCTTCTAGATCTTCATGGTGGCAACGGTGGCATTGGGCTCTGCATCAATAATCTGGTTCCACTTGTCATTCCCCTTGTTGGGTTTTGACTTAGAGTCGGAACATGCATCTGATTCTGAAACACTTAGCTCGGCCACCAGCGACTGCTTGGCCCGACACTCACTTGTGTTGTGAGTGGAGCTCTTATGGAACTCACACCACTTTCCCATGTCCTTTTTCAGCTTTGCGACGTTGTTCTTTGCTTGCAGCTTTGGAGGGTTGTCTTGGGCTGCCCCGCCTTGGCTTTGTAACTTGTTCTGCAGTTTGGGGGCACCTTTCCCTTGCTTTGTATTTGCAGATCCAAAGTCTCGCTTCTTCTGTTTAAACTTTTGCTCGGCCTTGACGGCATATTGATATGCTGTGCCGAGTGAGAAGATGTTCAGGAATTCTATTTGTTCCTAGATGTACTAGTGAAGGCAGCTATGGTATTTGAGTATCAAATGCTGCTTTGAATCCTTGATACCCAACTTTGTGCGAAGGGTATGGAAAATATTGGTAAACTCCGGCACGTCTTGGTCCCTTCCCTGCTGTAGCGTGGTCCACTTTATGTATTGATCTTCATAGCTTCTGACAGGGTCGTACTGCTCCTTGATGGCAGTCCAGAATGAATTCCAAGTGGGTGCGGCTGAAAATATTGAGCCCATACTCTCATCCTTCTGCTCGCAGTAGGTTTCCCACTGGTGCTTGATGTGGGGGGCTGCTTTGAGAAGAGTGAAAATAATCTTTTCCCGACTCGAAAAATCATGAACAAAAAAATACCCTTCTAGCATATTTAACCATTTATCTACGTCATTTGCGTCTATTTGACCCTCGAAGATGGGGATTTCAAAATTAACTTGTACCTTAAAGGGTGTGGCGTTTCCAGAGTAGTTGTTGGAAGCCGATGTGTCGCCTCTCGGTAGCCACTGAAGGATATAGGAAAAGTTGTCCATCATCATGTTCCTTTGCCGCTCGAGGGCTTCTTCGAGTAAGATTTTGATAGGATCTCATGCCCCCTCATCTTTCTTTTCATCCACCATGGGAGGCCGTTGGGATTTGCAAGGCTGGTCTTGCAAAGGTTCGACTAGTTCAAGCCTTAACTCCTTATATCCTGACCTCGTTAGGGACATGCAAAGAAAAACAGAGAAAACGCAGACCGCTATGATTCCACTGATCCAGATTTAAACATGAACGCTACAAATTACAGAGGTAACCATAAATACAGAGATGCAGTGGAAATAATACTTCATTTCATTACTGTAAAATATTGAAATATGCTTACAAACAGACATGGAAATAAACTAGCTAGGGTGATGGTAGCTTATCTATGAGAAGAGATGTGGTGGCTACATGCCTCTGAACTATGTTACAATGAGGCTCAAAGGCCTATTTATTGTTGAGAAATAATGGAAAACCCTAAACATCCAAAAACCTAACCCTAGAAGATGAAACGCCAAACTGTGGGCCCCGTTTGGGTAAATTGGTACATCAAATTCCCGGGGTTGTAAATTTGGCATATGATCTCCGTTTGACGTGCACAATATCTCGTTAGAAAGATCTATCAGAGAACTACAACTTTGGGAACATGGATGCATTTTGCTCCCAGTTTTCCCAAAAAATGTCATTTAGGGCCTCAGAATGGCTCCGGAAGTTCAGGACCCGAAAAACTGCTAAAAATAGTAAACTGTGCTACAATTAAGGAAACTGAAAAGATGAAAGAAACAATGGTGGGGGTCGAAGTGGACTTGGCGAGTGGCCACCAATAACCACCTGGATCATTATAGGTAGTTGAACAAGGTGACTATCAAGAACAAGTATCCACTACTGCAGATTGATGTTTTGATTGATCAATTGAAGGGAGCAACAATATTTTCGAAGATTGATCTAAGATCAGGATATCATCAAGTGTGCATCAAAGAAGAAGACATCTACAAGACTATATTTTGTACAAGGTATGGGTACTATGAGTTTCTGGTGGTTCCTTTTGGTTTTACCAATGCTCCAACCACCTTCATGTGTTTGATGAACAACGTGTTGTGCCCTTACCTGGATAATTTTGTGATAATCTTTGTCGATGACATATTTGTGTATTCAAATAATGAGGAGCATGCAGAGCACTTGGAAACACTGTTGAGATTATTGAGAGAGCATTAGTTGTATGCCAAGCTCAACAAGTGTAGTTTCTTTCATACTCAGATTCATTACTTGGGACATGTTGTTTCCAAGGAAGGGATAACAGTGGATCTAGAAAATATTAAGGTTATCATGGAGTGGCCAACTCTGAAGAATGTGGATGAGGTCAAATCATTCATGGGACTAACAGGTTATTACAGGAGGTTCATTAAGAAATTATCTAATATTGGTTATCATATTACATGTTTGCAGAGGAAAGGGAAGAAGTTCTAATGGACCGAGGAGTCTGCAACTAGTTTTGAGTAGTTGAAGCAATTGCTAACCAATGCTCTAGTTTTGAAGATTGTAGATCTTGATAAGGAGTTTGTGGTTTGTACAGATGCTTGCAAGGAAGGACTTGGTGGAGTCCTGATGCAGGAAGGACAAGTGGTTTGCCATGAATCAAGGAAGTTGAATGAGCAATAGAAGAACTATATGACTCATGATCTTGAGTGGGAAGCGATCATTCATGCATTGAAGATGTGGAGACATTATCTCCTTGGGAGTAGGTTCATCTTGATGAGTGATCACAAGGACTTAGGTACTTTTTTGACCAACCTAATTTGAATGCCAAACAAGCTATATGGTTGGCTACTCTTAGTGAGTTTGATTTTGATATTATGTACATCAAGGGAAAGGAGAACTGGGTTGTGGATGCTCTCAGTAGGAGAGTGTAGGTAAACCATATTTCATCTATGAGCTCTTATGGGACATATTTGCAAGAGAAAATATTATAGGCAAGGAAGTGTGACGAGAAGTATCAACAACTGAAGCAAAGATTGCAACAACAAGGTTAAGGTGATAGGGATGAGGAGTATCACCTCACAACGGATGGCTTAGTTAGATTTAAGAGAAGGATTTATGTGACAGACAATAGTGAGTTGAAGAAGCTTATTTTGAGAGAGTTTCATGTCAAGCCATATTCAGGTCACCTAGGATACCATAAGACTTTGACAGTTATAAAGTTATATTATTGGCCAAATTTGAAGAAAGAGGTGGTTGAGTTTGTTGTAAGGTGCATGGACTATCAGTAGGTGAAAGATGAGAGCAAGCATCTAGTTGGTTTATTGCAGCCTATTCCGATTCGAGAATGGAATTGGTAGGAAATTTCCATGGACTTCATTAAAGGATTTTCGAGCACATCAAGACAAAATGACTCCATCATGGTTGTGGTTGATAGGTTAAGCAAGGTAGCTCACATCATTGTGGTGAAATCTACTAATTCAACTAGTGATGTAGCTGAGATCTTCATCAGCGAGATAAAGAGGTTACATGGGTTCCCAAGAAGATTATATCAGATAAAGATGCCAAGTTCACTTCTAGGTTTTGGAAGGATTTATTTGCAGGCTTGGGGACAAAGTTAAATTTTAGTACAACTTATCATCCATAGACATATGGAAATACAAAGGAGGTTAACATGGTCCTTGAGGATATGTTAAGGATGTATGCCATGCATCAACAAAGGAAGTGGGAGGGGTATCTTCCACTGGGGGAGTTTGCTTATAACAATGGATATCGAGAATCATTGAAGATGAGTCCATTTGAGGCTCTGTACAGGTGGAGTTATAATACTCTTATCAATTGGAGTGATCTAGTGAACAAGATGTTGATTGGACTAGATATGTTGGCAGAGATGGAGTAGGAGATGCAGGTTATTAAAAGGAATTTGAAGGCAACACAAGACACACATAAGAGTTATGCAGATTAACATAGAGTATTCGAGGAGGTTTAGGTTGGTGAGCATGTGTACTTGCACATAAATCCCAAGAGGAGCTCCTTGAGGATTAATTCATGTGCCAAGTTAGCACCTCGATATTCCGGGCCTTTTGAGATCCTTGAAAGGATTAGACTAGTGGCATTCAAACTTGCACTACCTCCATCAGTGAAAGTCCATGATGTCTTCCATGTTTCATTGCTTAATAGATATGTACAAGATGATGATCATGAAACCAGAGGGAGAGTTCCATCTAGAGCCACAATGCATATTGCAATGGAAACAACTCATGCTCTGGAACTGATTAATGTAGCAAGTTAAACTGCAGTGGAAGCACTTTGGGCCTAATGAAGCTACATGGGAGATGGCTGGGAGATGGACGATCAAATGCAGGCACTATATCCTTCCTTGTTTGTTGGTTAAAGTAAATGAGTTTTTGGTATGTGTGTGTGTGTGTGTGTGTCATTGTAAATACTGCATGGAGTTGTGTTTATAAAGCTCCAATAAGCAGTATGTTTATCATGCTTTCATCAATTGTTCATTGTAAATGCTGCATCGAGCTGAGTTATAAAGCTCCATAAGAAGTATGTTTTGCTGGTCATAAGTGTCATAGAACACCAAGGACATTGTTCCCCTAAGGGGGAGGGGTTTGTAATGACCTCAGGTTGATTTTATATGTAAATAAAATAAACCAAGGTCATGGGACATGTATTCCAAGCTGAATGGAGGGGAAAACATTATAGTGGGCATCACTTGTGGTTTATTATTGGCTATGGAAATTGGAAATGGCATTGGCAAAGGCAAAGGGAAATAAATGGCAATTTAATATGAGAAATAAAGGAAAATAGGAGAAAAGGGAGATGAAGAGACACAAATATGCATGCAAGGGAAAATGAAGGAAAATGAAGGAAAAAGAAAAGGAAAAGGAAAACAAAAGGAGAGGGAGAACATTTTATGCCTCTCTTAGTTACTCTTAGTCACTCATACACTCTTGCACACTTAGAGCATTCTAGCATTCACTTGGACTTGGAGAGAGAAAGCACTTGGATAGAAGAAAGCAAGCAAAGGAATTCATGGGCAATGAAAGAGAAGGTTGGAAAAGCAGCTATAACAGGAGAAAATTGCAAGTAACAAGTTGCATGTGTGATTTCATTGCTGAGATGTGAATGCATGGTACATGTGTTTGGTTATTTGGTTACTTTGTTGTGATTGGCATGGGGTTTGTCTGGATTGACAATGGTTTCAACCTTTCCTTGCCATTTCCTAGATAGCCATGGTGTAGTGGATTCCCTGTTGTGATTAATATTTGGATGGCCAATAGACTTTGGATCTTAGTGAGGTGGACGTAGGAAAATTCCCAAGGGCCGAGGGTGGAAATGGGATTTCTCTTGTACCTCTTTACGGATGGGTGGAGACAGGAAAATTCCTCTGGGTATGGTGAATAAAGTTGGAGGCATCCAAGCTTGTTTGGTATTAGTGATTTCTGGACCATTTTAGGTGAAATCACTATGGTTGAGGGTTGAGGTGGTTTGGCTTCTGGAAGCCCTAGTTGGTTCTATTTTGGTTTAACCCATATGATCCAACATTCATGCTTGGAATATGGCACAAGGGTTTTTGGATGAAAGAGAGATTTGGTTCAACCCAATCTATGGTCGGGTGATACGTGGAAGTCCTTGACTTGGTTGGTTTTATGCATATGTTATTTTGCATTATTTCTTATTGAGATCAATGAGAACTTCTATGGGTTATTATGTTGATTTTGTTACTACTTTGTCATTGATTTATTCTAGTTAAATGTTGGTTATAGGCATGATACATTATGTTGCATAATTTGCTCTTGTTATGGCTATTGCTTATGGATTTATAAGTTATTGATTGGTATATGAATGCATGGGATAACAAGTGTTATTGTAGCTAGTTGAGAGGGAATTGAGCCTTCTTGGTGATTCTCTGATGAAGTTAAGAAGGCAATGAACATATATGCATTCATCACCTGTAGATTATCATGTTTACCTGTGTTTGAAAAAAAAATTAGCATGTGTTTGGAAATTTATGGGCAAGACCTAGCCTTAGTATTGTTCTTACTGACTTATTGTTATGCTAGATTAAATTCTGGAAAGTTCTAGGTTGTTCTGGGTAACTAGCTTGTGGCTAGCCTTGAAAATTCAGATTTGAGTTGCTAGACACACCCTCAACCACATGGAGGAAGGCCTATGTGTGTGGCTAGATCATTTTGGCCCCATGCACAACTTAGCATGCGTGCTGCTAGGATGTAGGGTTAGGAAAACGTTAGTTCCATCCTAGGAAAATATCATCAACAAATGTTATCTGGTATCTGGGTGATGTGGTGCTTGTGGGAGGTGGAAGTACATTTCTGGTTTGTGGACCCCACTTCCATAATTGGAACATGGATGTTAGGTCATGTCATAGTAACTCTCTGTTCATGTTTACCCTGGAGAGCTTGTAAAAGTGAGCAAATGTGGGGTGGAGTGTTACAAGGAAGATATGCAAAATATTGTAAATGAGGAAAATATTTAAGGAGACAATTACCACATTGAATCTTGGTTCCACACAATTTTCAACCAGTGGTACCACTCCGCTCTTTAGCATATTTTAGCACCATTTTCCACTAGAGCAGTTGGTTTCTCATATCCCTTGAGATCATGTCACGTAAATGGATGCATTGGAAGTATTTCAATACT
The DNA here is from genome assembly GCA_031772625.1 of Pinus tabuliformis. Classification (NCBI taxonomy): domain Eukaryota; kingdom Viridiplantae; phylum Streptophyta; class Pinopsida; order Pinales; family Pinaceae; genus Pinus; species Pinus tabuliformis. The sequence goes on along the minus strand of CM062810.1, from coordinate 816,969,734 downwards.
TGAGAAAATATATTTTCTTTTCTAAGTAGAGTAGGATAAGGTAGAGAAACAAACAAATAAATAAAATTATAAAGATAAAAATAAGTCAAGTTGTGAAAACCATGATATTGACACAACTAAAAATGAATTTTGCTTGAAAACTAGGTATTTGACTACCAAAATTCACAATAAAGTTCTACATAATGATGTTGGTTCGATATTTTGTTCATAATTCTTCAAATTATTTTGTTTAATGCTCGAGTTGGATGATGTGGGACTCCTTAAGGCCCTTCTTCAAACAAATCTCGTCCCATCGACCTCAACACCTTATGTGAGACCAATATTAGAGAAATTTTATTGTACCTTGGGGATTGCATACATTAATGATATCCCTCTTCAATGCCAATAGTGGGAATACATCAATATGTCTTGGTTGTCTAATTATGTTGGTGACTTGACTACAATGCATTTATTTATACCTGCTACAATGTACTATTGTACCTTGACACTCATTTTCGTTAATGGTGATTTGTCTCACATTGGTTAATGATATTCATTAATGATATATAATCCAATGAATTCTTCTACGTCCGATTGCAAAAATATATTTAAATAGATAGAATTGTACAATTGGGGTATGGATGAAAACTACGTGGTCTTGTGACACAATAGCTTGCAACATTCTAGAATTTTTAAATAACATGGGAATATTCATTGCCAACAAGAAAGACTTCCTTCTACATTGGCAAGAAACCCTCTATTATAAAAAGAGGGAGCTCTATGTTCTTATAGAAAACTTTCTATTCTAGTACTAGACCCATTAGATTCAATATTATAAAGAGGAACTCATTTATTACAAAGCTTGAAGTAGACCTCTTGGTTGAAGAAAAAAATACTTCTTTTCACATAACAAACATTATTGTAGTAGATTTCTTGTGGAGTCCTTGTATCATATTCCTTGTAGTCACATTCCAATAAAAAAATTAGTTCCTATGTGTTGACGATGCTGGATCTGCCAACATTCAGGGGATCTCCCCGATATGAGGTCCCAACTAGACCTCACATTGTTTGGTGTAGGAGTCCCATCCAGTATGATGGCCCAGTTGCCATATACTTAGAGATTTGCCTCAGCTCTTACTGTCAAGCACATGAAAGTGTTACACTGGTACCTTTGAAAAGCAAGGTGAGCGTGCCTAGTGAGTGTGTAATGTAAATGTGTATAGGTTCTCTTACTGCAAAAAGGGGGGGAAAATGAGCCTTTAATTGAGAGGCAATAGTACCACCTAGGAAGAGACATACGCACCACCTAGGAAGAGACATACGCACCACCTAAGAAGAGACACACACAAACCAGGAAGGTTTGTCCAACATCCAACGGAATAGTCCACAACATATGTGGTAGACGTTAAAACCAAAGTACAGGGAGAGATCTGTCCAACATCCAACGGAATAGTCCACAATGGACGTGATGATCATTATAGCCAGTAAGCAAGAAAGGTATTTCTAGTATCCTGCAAAGTGTTCCACAAGGATGAGACAATAATGATAATCAATACATCACATTCCCAACAAGGTAAGTAGTAAAACAACCGAAAATTTTTAACTATCTTAGTACATGTGAAACAAACATGAATTACAAATTCTCAAAGAATAGTCTTACAAACATCTACAAGTAATTCATGGAAACGTGCTGGCTTGGACAAGCTTCTATATTAAGCAAAAGTTCCAAGTAACATATTTAATCATACATCACTAGCCCCAATATTGAGACATTGGAGCCACTCCCTACTCCTCACAGAACTGACTGAAACTCTCTATGCTTTGTGGGAGGAGCTAAGGTGAAAAGTACTTGCTCATACAATGAGGGGGGTATATATAACCAAGGGTGATGCTTGACCCTTGTGACTCTTGGACTTCCCTCATGATTGTTCAACTTCCTATGACTTTTCAATTGACATGACTCTTCTTATTCATGTGTGTCCATTAGAGGTGGTTGCATGCATGTCCTCTCTTTTCTTGTTCTTGATAAGCTTCTTTGTCCATCTAGCTGTAAGTGAGTCTTCTAGCATGTTCTCTCCTTCCTCATCTTCTTCATTGTCTTAACATGATCCAACAATGTACCTATTCCTGCAATTCACTCATGATGGGACGACATCAAATCCAAAAACCTCCTAGTCTAAGATGATGCATTGTTATCCATGGATTGGGCCTAGGACAGGTGAAAAGCTGGGAAAGAGGGCCCAGTAACTGCGCATTGCACAATTCCAGGTGACAGGGAGGGAGAATGGTTACTAAGACTACGCAGAGCACAGCTCAGACTTGGATGAGGAACTCCTGAGCACAATCTTCAATGCTGGGAAAAATTGCACAAAGGCCACTGGGAGACAGGATTGCACAGTTGAGACCATCAGTGGCTGCTACAAGGTGCAACCCTGGGAGGCAGGTCTGTGCAGTTTGCAAAGGCAAGGCAAGACTGTTATAGACATTTTTGGGCCCTGCAACCCCAATCACATATGTCCATAAACCAAGGGCTTCTAAGTCCCTAAAAGTGTTGTTTCATGCCCTAAAGGAACAAGGTCAACTGATTACATCATCTTCCAGAAGTTCTCCACAGAAAATTGCTCAGAACTGGTCAAAACTGGACCATACAGGTTGCTCAGTGCTAAGGGTGCGATGCATCTCACCTGCCCAGTGTAAAAGGTGCGATGCATACTGGAAATCCCTTCTATAGGGTGCGATGGGCGAGAATGGACAAATGGCAGAGACAGTTTGCGAGGTGGATGATCATGGAATCTTTCAGAAACTTCTCCTGTGACACTTGCCTTTCTGAATTCGCCCAGGGATGAGTAAGAGATCATCAATCTCCAAGTGGAATCAAGAACTATCAGAGAGAAGACACTAATCAAAATCCTAGAAGCTGACTCACCTCCCTGCAATCATCTATATATGGATCCCTCATCCCAGAGATCCATAGGCTAGAATTTTGTATCTTGCAAGGAAGTGCTGTTGGTTTCCTAGTGGAATATCATAGTGTTGGGCGATCTAAGTTTTTCATGAGGTGAAGAAGGGCTTTCATGCTGGGAGGATGGCGCTAGGTCAGATCAATGGGTTGTAATCCTCTCTTCTAATCTTCATATTAATAAAGCTATTCAAGTTTTCCTCCACATTCTTGTATGTCTGATAGTATATGAATTGGTGTGGTCAATATATATCTGGTCCTATATTATTTATGATTGTAGATCTCTGCACTTTGAAGGTATTATGCTGCTTTGACTTTACAGGGAATCTTTGAAGTGGAGTGGTCAAGGGAGAAGCGTAAAGACCTGTCGGTGAGGAGAAGGAACAAGTGAAGAACTGAGCGAAAGATCGAGGTTGGTATTCTTTGATCCTCTCCTATCTACTTCTCGTAAAGGAAAATAAAAGTAACTTTAATTTGTTTGTTTCTAAGATAGCTACACATCTTAGTGGGACTAGCAGCTCTGCATAGACACTAGATTTCCCAATAAAAAAATGGCGACTCCACTGGGGAGCGAATAGCTTGTTTGCTTGTTTATACTTGTTTGATTTATAAACTTACAGACGAAGCCTGAAGTTAAGCCAGCTAGCCTTCGAACTGCATTTTCTATGCAAGTGCAAAGTAGATCAATGTTGCTTCAGTCTATCTCTGGGTTTTGTTTATAAACTGAACAATCGATTTGCAAACATCCTAATTGCCCTAGTGGTGGTTCTAGTAACCTCATTAGATCAGCCCCTGTGATTTCTATTTACTGACTATCATTAGCTTGGCCTAAATCCCTGAACTAAGCTGCAAATTGTGACCAAGAACCAAGTTGAAGTCTCGTCCCTGGACCATCGCACTTTCTCCTCTTGGGAATCTGGATGCATTGCACCTCTCGTGTGCAGTAGGTGCATTGCATCGCACTTTCCCTGTGTTGCAGGTGCGCTGATCAGATAAGACCTCTTCTGCTTCCAGATTTTGGTTTCTTTGTTCACTCTCTTCAACTTTATTCAGGAGTTTTGCTGTCTGTGATCAGTATACCACTGTGGAAACTCCCTTCCTTTGCATGATTCCACCTCCATAATACAAAGAATTGTGAATGATTTTATGTATTGTGCACCATTTACAGTTCTCTTTTACAAAAAGTAGTGTAATCAAGTTGTCGTCTTTTGATTTGGAAGTGTCGCAAGTGTCGTTTTCAGTCAAAGAAAAGAATCTTATCATTCTTGATGGTCGATTATACAGTTACTCTTGTATTTGATTTGAATTAGTAGTTTTTCAAGTGTCGAAAGCAGTTTTCAATTCAAAGTCGCAAAGTGTCATCATTATCTTCCTTTCGTTTTTGAAGAAAAAATTGTTAGTACTGTCGCTTTGAAAAGATAATTCAGATTTGTACTCAGCATTCTTTATGTCATTCACACATTAAGAAAGCGGAAAACAAATACATGCATGTGCATTTGCATTTAGACTGCTTGTTGGTTTGATTTAGGATAGTGCATCTAGTGTGTGCTCTCTGGTCTATGTTGAAAGAATATCATCTCTCTTTCTTTAGTAGCTAGGATTTTCATTGCAAAAAGAAGATTAAACGATTGTTTATCATCTTAGATTGCATTTTAGTAATTGTATATCTACATCATGTGGTGAATCTGAAAGGCAAATTTCTTAAGAAAGATCAACTGTAAAATAAATTCAATGAACATAAAAATGCTTTGGAACCTAACGCACAACATCTAGAAGTCTAGGCTAGAGACGTATTCCAGCGTCGTAAAGCCTGGTAACTATTGCTTTCATCGTAGGTTGGGTGATTCCTCCTCTTTGAGACAAAAAGTGCCAGTACGAACTTGTGCTCCCACATACCGTCGAGTATATATTGGGAGACCACAATAGGCTATATCCTTTATCCATAGGAAGCCGTGTCTGCCGCCCTATCGATCGCAATGCACTGAACACAACATTCGGGAAGATTGACTGCCGTACCGTAAAAAGTATTCTGTAGTTTTGTGATTGGTTTGGTAATCCCTCTATCTAGATTTCCAGAGTAGTCTCTTTCATTCCTTTTCAGATTCCTTAAAGGAAAAGGTCCATTTGAGCACTTGTCACTTTAGGCTCATTAAAAATCGAAGGTGACTAGAGTCATCTTTTGTTTTTTCTCAACTCTTAAAAATTGAAAAAGAAAGTTGTGTCAAAGCATCTAAAATTTGTTTTAATTGGAATAATGTCATTGTTCCCTCGTTGGTCTTTAGGTTGAGAAAATGGAGTCCACCAACCAAGGATTTCCCCTTGGAGGGAATCTTGGTTCTTTCTCCTCTTGGGGAGATGTTGGTGCACCTCATATGGCCACATTGTCACTTCCAGGATTGACGATTGGCTTGCCAATATGGCTCTTCTCGACCTCCATCGTTCAGAATACCATGATTCCTGAACAATCAAGTCAGCAACTAGACGATAGTAGAGTTACCCCTCAACCTTCTAATTCGTTTGTTTCTCCCTCTCCTCCTTCCTCTTCGCTTGATGAAGCTGGTAAAGCAAAAAATTAAGTAACTAAGAAGGAGAAGAAGGGGAAGGAGAAGAAGGAAAAGAAGAAGAAGGAGCCAAAGGCAAAAAGGGGTAACCATGCATCATCTGTTGGGTGTGGAGCCTGATTATATTCTATATTCAAAGGTATCGCCACATTGGACCCTAGTTCGAAATGGGGGCAGCAACGCCGCCTGTAAAATATTCGCTGCAGGGGGGGGTCCAGGGGGGGCGGCTATGCCCTTTGGGAGCCCCCCCCCCTGGCGGGGGGTTTCGGGGGTAGCGCCCCTGAAGCTAAAAACAGCTGTAAAATTGCCTTGTAAAAGTATAGTAATTTCTAGTCAATCTAGGCCGTTCATTAGGCAGATGATCTGACAGTAGAACTTATGTTTAGTTTAGGGTTTTTTGCCCTAGAAGGCAACCCCTCTCTTTGTATGAGGGCATTGTATTTGAGGCTGTGTGGTAGATGTATATTCTGTGAGCGGGAAATAGAGAGGTGAGACTGTGAGAGAAAACATAGGATATTACAGCGGATTTGCTGTAGGTTGTGTCTCTTCATTTTGCTGGATAATAGAAAGGAAGGATTGCCTGTTCGGGGTGGACGTAGCCCAAACTGGGTGAACCACGTATATATGTGTCTCTCTTATTTTATGCGTTTTCTATGTTTATTTTTCTGCAATATTTTATGTGTTCCATTGTTCCATAATAAATAATTTCTAACATCATCTAGCAAAAATCCACACACGGCACCGTCTAGACCTAAATCTCCATGTGTCATTTGCAAAGGGGACCACTATCATCGAGATTGTCCTTGTATCCCCTGGATCTTAAGGGAATGGTCTCCTCGTTTGCATAATCCGGTGTCATCAACCTTTGATGATCATGTTGAAAGCACACCATCAACTAGTGAAAACGAAGTCTCTGGACAGAAAGGAAGATGTAAATTTCCTTGCAAACTATGCGAAGGCAATCATGCCGTCCACTGTTGTCCCTTCCTAGACAAAGCTAAAAGAGTCTTGGATAACCGTCCCACTTCATCGTTGCGGCTTCCTCCTGGATACAAGAAACTTTTATCGAGTCCATTGCTAGTTGAAAATCCGACCGACACAACTTTGTGGTTGGTCGAAGCATCTATCATTGAAGATAAACCCGCTGAATCCATACCAGACGCAAGTCAAAAGGTTGAGGTGGCAGTCGACCCAGTCTTGTCTTCGGAAGTTCCATCTTCAGATGATACAATCATCAAAGAGAATGAGAACGACATCGTTCAAATTCTTTTCGTAAACACAGACTCCGATTAACATGGGGGCAATCTACCCGTTCCTTTACCGCAGGAAGGAAGTTCTTCAGAGTCATACCTGGCTGTTTATTCGGTCCCACCTCCGAGCAACCTATTCGTTTCCTTCGATTGGAATCTACTAGGCAGACCCTGTTTACTGGCTAGTGTACCATTCCGAATCATTATTCAAACCTACAGAATGGTCATGGTCGGTACCATCATAGATGAGGGGGCTTCTGTGAGTATCCTTTCCTCAACTACTTGGAAAGCGCTTGGTTCACCATTGCTTCTGCCTGAGATGCGGAATCTAACAGGCTTTGATAAAGGAACCAGTCGACCGTTAGGGATCCTTCCAAGTTTGCCTATAACTTTGAGAAGGAAAACTGTTTATATGAACGTAATGGTAGTCCAAGGTCCTTTAGATTATAATCTGCTCCTTGGGCGCGACTATATTTATACCATGGGATTGATTGTCTCCTCACTCTTTCGAGTAATGTGTCTTTCGCATGAAGGCCGAGTGGTCCAGCTCATAGACCAGCATTCATTCCCCGTCTCACACATAGCTAATAGTCAAATGCCATCCCTAAATGGTATTTTTACGCAAGGAATGTCTCATCAATCTCTAGTCCGTCCACCTGAAGAATGTGAGTAATTCGGGGGTCAGGATTGAAACCCAGGGGGCATGCACCCTGGTCTACTTTGGCAGGAAAACTCTGGGTATAGAGTAGGTTTTCGCGGAGGAATGTGACTGGTCCGACACCCATCCGTAGAGGAAGAGGTATTAGACTGGAATAAAAGAGCTCCGTCAGAAGGTAGGCCTTTCCTGATAGAACAAATGTTTTGTCTGCAAATTGAAGGGTAACCTGGAAACTCTACTTCACTATACCTGGGGGCATGCAAACCTTTTTGCGTGCAAGTGAAGAACGACCATTTATTTTCTTAGTTTGTAGATTCTCAAACCCTTTAAACTCGTAGGATTGGTCGTTCCTAATTTGCATAATGAAAGGATACAGATCAAAGCTTCGAAAGGTGCAAGCTCCATAAAAATGGAATCTACCGATGAGATGTCCTTATCATATGACTGGCACGAGCAGTTTTTATGTGAAGTTCAAGCTCATTAAAAATTAAACCTAAGCAATGAGAAAATGTTTCCCCCAGAGTTTAAGCTCATTAAAAAATGAACCAGTTTCCGGTAAATAACCATTGTGAATGCATTATCATCAACTCTTGAGCCTTGGTCGTGTTCTCATCATCAGCTCCACTCTATTTTAGCCGATCATTCGCCTCCATTTGATTGTTTACCCCTTTTGAGGAATAACTGCAAAGAGTGATTCTATTAGCCATCCTTGTGACACTACCGTGATTGGAAAATTCCAAACCTTACCTGGAATCAGCTGCTACCTGAAATTATCACTCGTTCCTAGAAAAACGAGTCTCCTTTAAGCTCTTTTCGTCTGACTCGTAAAATATGAAAATATTGCCGAGCAGTTGGCCTCTACAGCTCGTTAAAGCTATCGGGAGTGCTATCCCTCCTCTAGATTTTAATCTTTTTGGACCTGAGGGATTATTACACAAAAAGATCGAGCGCTTGTCTTGTTCGGCTCGTTAAAACTATAAAAAATTCATCCCTTTCCTATTATTTTATACTTTTTCGAACTTAAGGGGTTACATGACGAAAAAGGATCATTGGAGTTTCCTTTCCATCCCTTTTCAGACTCTCTAAAATTGAAAAAGGACCGAGTTGTCTTTGTCATTAAACTCGTTAAAACCAATAACGACAAACTTGTCCATGCAGACAAGAACGAGTTGCACTGTTGCTAGGCTCATTAAAACATAGCGACAGGTTTGCCCGAAGGGAAAATTATAGAACAAGCATATGTTATCCTCCTCAAGCTTGATAAAAATAAAGAGGTACTGGTCAGCAATGATTGGGGAAAAATTGGGAAGAAAACTTGAAGAGACTTTATTGGTAGCAAAGTCGCTCTTAAACATGACACTTTCACTCCACGTCTGAGTCGGGTTGGGTTATTTTGTTCACCGGTCATATTACCATTGGTCCACCGTACCATCCATATTTTAGGTTAACACTACCAATCCATTTTAGTGTCGCCGATATGTTCAAGAGAAGTCAATCAGAGAATTCACCAACCCATCTTGTGTCTCATCCGCTGCAATACCTTTACGCTTCATTCTTTCATGACCGCCACCCTGAACCCTGTATCATCAGATCGTTTTCACCTCCAAAAGTCATTTGCTCCGTTCCGTGTCATAGATGTGGGATTCATTAAGGCCCTCCTACGATGGGTCACTTCTTGTCGACATCAACTCATTATCCAAGAAGTCGACCTAGGAACAACCCTTTCAGTACTTTGAAGCTTGCATGCCTCAATGGCAAGTTTCTCACTTTCGGCGACAGGTTTACATCAATGACCTTTGACCAAGAGATTTTGCGTGGTGTTCGACGCCAAGTCCCATTTTCACACCATGCGAATTTTACTGTCGTACCTTGAGGGTCATCATCATTATCGGTGATTCCTCTCGCGCCTGTTAACAACTTACATCATTGGCTGGTAATCAGGCGATGTCTTTCCATGTTCGACTCCAGGACATTTTTCACATGGATCGACTTGTACTTTGGGCGAAGATTGGACAAGTTTGAAGACCCTGGATCTAGTTTCATCCATCCGGGCTGCGATATATTCAGGAAAATAAAGACATCAAATGTAAATAATTCCTGCGCAGATGATAATCCGAATCAAAGGATGATGGCTCTATTAGAATCATCAGTCTGCCACACAGACGGCTGTCTGTCCTATGTACATGAAAATGAATTTATAAAGCTGAGCATGGGAATGCCCGCCTCAGATAGATCATGAAAATGTTGTGAAGATAATGTATTGTATTGTATCTTATTACAGGTCGCCTTCCAGTTCGAAAAACCTCGGATCCTCATGATAAAGCATTTCACCCGACATCAAAAGATTAACGACCTCATGCTTTAGGGGGCAACTGTTATAGACATTTTTGGGCCCTGCAACCCCAATCACATATGTCCATAAACCAAGGGCTTCTGAGTCCCTAAAATTTTTGTTTCATGCCCTAAAGGAACAGGGTCAGCTGATCACATCATCTCCCAGAAGTTCTCCACAGAAAATTGCTCAGCACTGGTCAAAACTGGACCATACAGGTTGCTCTATGCTAAGGGTGTGATGCATCTCACCTGCCCAGTGTAAAAGGTGCGATGCATACTAGAAAGCCCTTTTGTAGGGTGCAATGGGCGAGAATGGACAAATGGCAGAGACAGTTTGCGAGGTCGATGATCATGGAATCTTCCAGAAACTTCTCCTGTGACACTTGCCTCTCTGAATTCACCTAGGGATGAGTAAGATATCATCAATCTCCAAGTGGAATCAAGAACTATCAGAGAGAAGACACTAATCAAAATCCCAGAAGCTGACTCACCTCCCTGCAATCATCTATATATGCATCCCTCATCTTAGAGATCCAGAGGCTGGAATTTTGTATCTTGTAAGGAAGTGTTGTTGGTTTCCTAGTGGAATATCATAGTGTTGGGTGATCTAAGTTTCTCATGAGGTGAAGAAGGGCTTTCATGCTGGGAGGATGGCGCTGGGTCAGATCAATGGGTTGTAATCCTCTCTTCTAATCTTCATATTAATAAAGATATTCAAGTTTTCCTCCACATTCTTGTATGTCTGATAGTATATGCATTGGTGTGGTCAATATATATCTGGTCCTATATTGTTTATGATTGTAGATCTCTGCACTTTGAAGGTATTATGCTGCTTTGACTTTACAGAGACTCTTTGAAGCGGAGTGGTTAAGGGAGAAGCGGTAAAGACCTATTGGCGAGGAGAAGGAACAAGCGAAGAACTGAGCGAAAGATCGAGGTTGGTATTCTTTGATCCTCTCCTATCTGCTTCTCGTAAAGGAAAACAAAATTAACTTTAATCTGTTTGTTTCTAAGATAACTACCCATCTTAGTGGGACTAGCAGCTCTGCATAGACATTAGATTTCCCGATAACAAAGACTGGGTTGGAGAGGGACCTGGGAGGGTAGATCTGTGCAGTTCTTGGGATTAGTGAGTTTCGACTAAAGAAGGAGACTGGAAGATGTAGTGTTGTTTTAATCAATCCTAATTGACCAAGACTGCAACCATTTAATTGTCAACCCAGGGTAGGTCTTGCTGTTTCAATGGAGTTTTCACTATATGTGTCGATACACTATAACCAAGAATGAAAATAGAAAATAGTAAAGAATTCTGCTGAATCAATTGTAGAAATTAAATCATTCATGCAAAAATTAAAACACTCTACATAAATGAAATCACACTTCACGATTACCAGAGCAAGGGTGCGCCACACACTGAACTAATAACTACACCAGTTGGTCAACTACCATACTTCTTAATCAAACCAGTGTAACAACATAACATAATTCTGGAACTGAAGCAGATATATTCTACAATTTATACAACAACAACAGAAAACCATACAAATAATAAAAGAAACAATAATATACAACTACTTCTACCGCTGTAGTCCCTGCTAAAGAGGAGGGCCCTTCCTCCCTAGCAGGGGCACAAGAATGAACACGAGATTAGTTAAAGAATCAAATGAGAAACAATAACAACATCACCATAGTGTATTTAATATTAAATAATTAAAAGTTACAGGATCAAAATAACAGTGCTCTCTATGCCGTCCATGTACATGAGAGATTAAGTTTCTCTTATAGTTATTACATACCCAAAATCAGGAATAGATCAGTCATGAGAATCTCACGATTCTCATGTTGATCATAAAATAGAAATTGTTATAACCTGTTCCTAAATACAAATTCTATTCAAATACATTGGTTAAGATCACAACCGTTTGGATCTGTTACTTTCTAAATAAACAATTCATAACTTCCGATAGCTATTGCGTGGAATAGTACCCACGACTTTGCTAGCTACGGTGCAACAACATCCTGCGGTCAAATGATGGTTTGGGATGTAACAACAATCACTGGGTAACAACATCCTTGTAATAACATCTGAGGTGTAACAACGGTCACCTTTAACAGCACGTGGTGTAACAACAACACTTGTAACAACATACAAAGTGTAACAGCAATCTGTAACAACATACAGAGTGTAACAACAATCTGTTCCATCATTTTCTGAGACCAATCAGTGTGACTTGTTCATTCTGTAACCTTGTTCTCACAAGCAACACCTAAAAAATAGGAGCACATCCAAAAGACTTCTCCAATGCTTACCCCAGTTAGCCACAAAAAGGAATATTGCATCGTTATATTCAACAAAAATGGAAAAATAACATGATGGCGAAATAGGTTGTATATAATGAGAAAAAGGTGATTAACATGTGAAGTTTCGTTGGCTTGGAGGGAAAGAGGATCAAAACTGGGGAAATAAAGTGTAGGAAATAGGTATAAAAACCACACCCAACATCTCCCCCCAACTGAAGCAATTACATGTCCCCATGCAGAACCTCAGCTTCTCCTGCTATACCCCTGATGCAAGTCTGTAAAATTATAGGCACCAACAGTGTCTTCACTAGGAGCCCTGTACCCCTGAGTAGCCATCAACTGTCATGGCCAAGATTCTTCTTCATAGTTGCACAAGTGTTATTTCGGCTAGTATTCTTCCATCGGTAACCAAATTAGAGGAAATTTGAATCTAAGTCCGATCCAGAATGCTCCCAATGTCTGCACCACCTGGGCATACTTGGGTACTCGTGTAATAGCAGCCATGAAATTCCTGTACTCAAAAGGATCTCCTTCTTGTAATCCAACACTACAGGCCTCAGTGCACTTAAGGCACCCTGTTAGTGCTCGAATTTTCATCTGTGCATACAAATTGAGGCAAATCCCCACAATCCTTTTTCTATAAGTGGCTGACTGTTCCCTGATCCCCGGGGTACTCAAGAACAACTTAAACTCACGTCTCAGTTCATAAACCATTCCTGGTTCTTCTCTGATCCATAATGCTGCCCTTTCTTCATTGGTCTCAGTTGATTTCATGGCCATATGCCATTCGATTTGGTTCCTCATAAAAGAAAGGAAGGCCCGCAATTGCAAATCCCCCATATAGGAGAAAACACTTGCCACCATATTTGTGCTGACATATTCACACATTATGTTATGAAAAAATAGCTCACAAAGTAAGCTCTGTTCATCAAAATCACAAGTATGAAAAATTTCAAGAAAAGTACGGGTAGAAGAACCCAAATAAGGTCTGTTCTCAAAGACTACTTTTAACTGAAACAAATAATAACGTTCCCAGAGGAACACTGGATATGATGGGGAAGGCCGCCTGCATCCTAGTAGGTTCAAGGCAAGCTCACGAAGCTTTGTCTTATCATTTGTTAGATCCAGAACTTGCCACTATAACAACTGCAATTGTTCGTCCTTCTTCTTCATAGCTTCCTTATGTCTCCATTCTTCCCATTCTCTCTCCCACTCTTCCTTTAACCATTTCTCCCTGAGTGAATCCATCATCTTTTTATGTGCCTTGAGCGAGATCATTCCCTCTTGTAGAGAGAGCGTCTGCTGCTTCCATTTCTGTAACTCTGGTATCAACAACATTCTTTCAGAACACCATCCTTCATCAAGACCCAGTGTTCTCCCACATGCACTAACAATTGAAGGTGTAACAGCCTCCCGAGGGTGAAACTGCTCCATTTCGGCTACTAGTTCTTGTGTAACAACAATGTCATCAATGGATTTTTGTGTAACAATTTCTTTTTCTCTCTGATCAGCTTCCGCTTCCACTGTTGGTTCTTGTGTAACAACAGTGTCATCCACAGGTTCTTGTGTATCATTTTCCCCTTGGTGAGCTTCTGTTTCCACTGCTAGTTCTTGTGTAACAGCAATGTCAACCACAGGTTCATGGATATCAGCTTCTCCTTTCCCCTTTGATTAACTTATGTTCCCACTCTTAGTTCTTGTGTAAAAGCAATGACAACCAAGGGTTCCTGTGTATCGGCTACCAGATTACTTTCTGTGGAATGCTTCGTCTCAGCTGCTGGTTCTTGTGTAACAATAGTGTATTCAACGGGTTTTTTTGTGTCATCTTCCCAGGACTCAGTTTATGTTTCCCTCGAGATGGTGTCCACTACACAGACTCTATACCCTACTACCACTAGCTCCTTAACACAGGCCATGCACACAACACCCAAAACATTTCCCTTCCCAACCCTATCTACAGCCTCAGCCAAAGTATCTAACCCTGAGGCCCTTGCCTCTACCTTATCCTCTGCTAACTACTTCCTTAGATTTTCATTTTCTTTTTCTAAAATTTCAATTTTAAGCAGCAAGGATTGGGTCTCGTTCTTACCTGGTGAGGAAGGTTCCTCTGGCCGAGCTTGCTCTTCATCCTCCTGCCTTATTGCCTCCTTGTTCTTCTTAGACATGGATGGGGACTCTAGGTGCCTGCTAACCCTTATTCTCTATTTTGGCCGCTTATCACCAATTGGCTTGTCAACTAGTCTCTTTCCAACCCTTACTTTCGAGGGTTGGGGCTACTCCTTGGTTTTTGACGGAGCTTCCTCAGACCTCCAAGTTTTCTTCCCATGGGTATTCCCAGCCTTCTTCCTCATGAATTCCTCCCAGCTCTTGCCTTGGTGACTTAGGGTGTCCAACACAATTATCTTGATGAGGCTGTGGTTTGTGATGCAAGTCTCTGGAGCCATATGCTTGATATTTTCCAACAAAAAGTACGAGACGTTTATCAGCTGTTGATGTCGAAGATGGTTTAGCAACGGGAAGTGGTAATTGAATACAATTGTTGCCCTTCCCTCATAGGTAATATACTTGATGAGGTAAAGGGCGACATCGACCCATGGCTGGGGAAGCGACAACTTGTCAATCCCCCTTCCTTTCTTCACTAGTCGTTCCTCCCCTTGGAGAAAATCCTCCTTCAAGGAGGGGTCATTAATTTCTTTGTTAAACCACCTTTTACCCTCTGCTGGTAATTCTGTTACATAGGAAATTACCTCTTATGTAACTTCCACTTTTAATTCCTCGACCTCCGTTTGATTCCTCTTTAAATTATTTGCGAATTCCATAACAATTGCCCCGTTTGATCCTTCCAACATTTGGAAAAAATCAAACCAGCCCGTGTCTTTAAAAATTTGGCATGCTTCAGGGTAGTTTTCCAATGCCTCTATTGATCTTGGTTCATGTTGAATTGATGCCCCACCATTGATACAAAAGTTCAATGTTGTTCTCCTCTCTTCTAGCCCTTGAGAGGTTTTGAAGAGGTCAACACAATACTCAGCTGTGCTAGCCCTGCAACTGTTCTCCTCTCTTCTCTCTGAGCACTCTGAATGAGGATGCAATGCTTCAGTAGTGGGTAAATGGTAGGGCAACCTAGGCACAAATTTTAAATTAGGATTTGCAGTCAGGATTTTTACTGCGCAGTAATGTTTTCCTTATTAATGATAAGTTATGGGAGGTCTAGTCTGAGATATAATTCCCTTTTTTGGCATTATCGATCATTAAATGATAATTATTACAAGATCATCATGCTTTGGTTGTGATTTTTAAATGCTCACATGTCATGCAAGGGTCATGTCATCATGTAATTCACCTCCCCCAGCTTAAAAGTGACAACCGACTTTGGCTATCAAAAGGGATATCGTGTTATATTTGTAGGTTTTAACCCCGTATAGAAATTACCTGCATATGAATTCTAAAACACAGAAAATAAACAATGCGAGAGCATAACACAGAAAACACATATACACAGAGATTTTCCCCTGGATTCCAAAACCGAGACTACCAGCTTGATTTTTCATTATGTTCATTTCAATGTTATGATACATATTTATACATGCCGAAGCATCCAATACCATGGAGCGAAAACCATCGCGTCCAAAAAACATGTGCGAAAATCATGCACAAAACCATAGGTGGGTCCGCCCAACCTAACATAGGGTCTAAAACCAAAATTTTCTGGGGCGCTACCCTGGACCCCATAAAGTGGGATTATAGGTACACCTCAAACTCCCTGTGACCCTCCCCCTGCTACACAATTGGCACAATGAAGGGGGGCTCCGCCCCCCCTCTAACCCCCTAGTTAACTACGTGGGCTAGTCGTGGAAAGAATATAACACAACCCAACATTATCCCACTTGTTGTTTTCTTCCACAGGGGGTCACAAGAGAGCTTAGTCATTTTTCCAGCCCTGGAACGCCCATTGTCTCTCTACACCAAGAGAACTTCTCAGAGCTCACATATTTTGTCAATGCATCTGCAGTATTCTTCAAGGTGTCCACCTTTACCAACAACACCTTTTTGTCTTCTATCATATCCCTCACAATGTGATACTGAACATCAATGTGCTTTGTCTTTGAATGATATGTGGGGTTATTTGCCAAGAAAATTGCACTTTGGCTGTCACAGTCTATCCTTATAGCTCCCTGTACTAACCCCATACTTGAACACAATCTCTGTAACCAAACTGCTTCCTTGCTTGCATGAGTGGCTGCCATGTATTCTGCCTCTGTAGTTGATATTGCCACTACAGATTATTTCTTACTCATCCAACTGACTGCACCTCGAAATAGGTTAAACACATACCCACTTGTAGATCTTCTATGATCCAGATCTCCAGCCCAATTTGCATCAACAAAGCCACGAATATCCAACATTCTGTCCAATCCTGATCTTCCTTGGTAGCACAAACCATAATCACTAGTGCCACACAAATACTTGAAAACCTGCTTCACTGCTGTCCAGTGCTCCTTCCCTGGTTTTGACATAAACCTGCTCAATACTCCCACTGCATGTGCAATGTCTGGTCTAGTACAGACCATTGCATACATCAAGATACCGACTGCACTTGCATATGGAACACGGGACATGTCCTCTTCCTCTTCTTGTGTCTTGGGACACTGTTCAGCAGATAACCTCACACCTACAGGAATAGGAACCTTCACCGGTTTACTATCCTGCATATTAAACCTCTGCAGTATTGTCTCAACATACTTCCTTTGGTTTAACCAGAGCTTCCTCTTTGCCCGATCTCTTTTAATTTCCATGCCCAAAATATAGTTTGCAGCACCAAGATCTTTCATGTCGAATTTGGAGGACAATTGGGTCTTCAAATCCTGGATAATTTCTTTGTCATTTCCAACTAGCAACATATCATCCACATATAAGAGCAGATAAATAACACAGTCACCAATTAATTTAAAATACGCACAGTGATCTGCTTTGCTTCTGGTGAAGCCAAGTCCTCGTATAAATGTATCAAATTTCTGATACCACATCCTTGGTGACCGTTTTAACCCATACAGAGACTTCTTTAACTTGCATACTAGTTCTTTCTTACCCTTCACCGCAAAGCCTTCAGGTTGCTTCATGCATATTTCCTCTTCCAGATCCCCATGAAGAAATTTTGTCTTCACATCCATCTGTTCTACCTCAAAATCAAAAGCAGCAGCAACAGATAAAAGTAATCTAATAGAAATTACCTTGGCAACAGGAGAAAAAATATCACCAAAATCAATTCTCGACACCTGGGAATAACCTTTTGCTACCAACCGAGCTTTGTATTTCTCCACCTTTCCTTATGCATTTGTCTTCATCTTGAACACCCATTTGCTGCCAATGGGTTTCCTTCCAGCCGGAAGCTCCACCAGATCCCAAGCCTCATTTTTGTGCAAAGACTCCATTTCATCAACCATGGCCTCTTTCCAGAGTTTTCCATCCTCTGAATCTACTGCTTCCTTCACAGTTCTGGGATCATTGTCAGTAATAGATAAAGAAAAATTTGAATAGAAAGAAAATGGACTATACTTTTCTGGCTGCCTTCTTTCTCGAACTGATCTTCTCACACCTGTAGTTTGTGGCTCTTCATCTTCTGATTCCTCCTCTGCTGTAGAGTTTGATTCTTCCTCCTTAAGCTCAAACTCTATCTTCTCAGGTTCCTTTGGTTGGACTTCATGTTTAATAACATCTTTTACCTCTCTGAACACCACATCTCGGCTGTACACAACCTTCCGTGTGACTGGGTTCCAAAGCTTATAACCCTTTAAACCATCCTTATACCCAATAAAGATGCACTTTTCAGATTTACTATCCAACTTGGTTCATTTCTCCTTTGGAACATGTACATATGCATCACATTCAAATACCCTCAGATGTGAAAGAGAGGGTTTCTTACCAGTCCATACCTCTTGTGGAGTCTTATCCTCCAACACTGATGAAGGTGACCTGTTGACCAGGCAACATGCAATATCCACTGCCTCTGCCCAGAATTTCTGTCCTAACCCAGCACCACTGAGCATGCTTCTTGCCATTTCCATCAACGTCTTATTCATTCTTTCTGCAACTCCATTTTGCTGAGGTGTATATGGAGTAGTCTTCTGTCATGCTATACCACGCTTCTTACAGAATTCTTCAAATTCCTTGCTACAAAATTCTCCACCATTATCTGTCCTCAGCACCTTTATCTTCTTCTCTGTCTAATTTTCCACAGGAGCCTTAAATTCCTTAAACCTGTCAAAGGCTTCAGATTTCTTCTTAAGGAAATACATCCATGTATTCCTTGAGAAGTCATCTATAAATGATACATGGTACACAGACTTACCCAGCGATGGAACCTTCACAAGTCCAAACACATCACTGTGCACAAGTTCTAATATCTGTTTCGCCCTATTACTACCAGAGGGGAAACACACCTGATTCTTCTTCCCATATACACAATTTTCACAGAAATCAAAATCCAGAGAGCTATTACTCATACCTTCTACCATACCTTTACCATGAAGTATTTGAAGGCCCTTCTCTCCAATATGTCCAAGCCTTTGATGCCACAACATGGTCTTCTCTCCAGAGACCACTAGATTTTCTGCTCCACTTTCAGGAACCATATAACTGTTGCACCCATCAATAACAGTGCTACCTTGCAGCTTGTACAGAGTTCCAATTCAAACTCCCCGCATCAATACCAGTGCTCCCTGAACCATTTTGCAAGTATCCTTCTCGAACACTGTTTTTACACCTGCATCATCCAACTTGCTTACATAAATCAGATTTTTGGTCAATGCAGGAATATGCAGAACACCCGGAAGTGTTCTAACCCTTCCACCTTGCAACTTCAACTTTACTTTTCTGCGACCAATGATTCTAGCCTTCCTATCATCCCCTAAGAAGACATCACCACCATCGTATTTCTCATACTCGCGGAACCACTCTCTATGGGGAATGAAGTGAAAGGATGCACCTGAGTCAATCAACCATGCCTCATGATCTACATGTGTACTTGAAGAAGCCAAGTACACATCCCCACCTTCATCTAAGGTGGTTTTCACCTCTGTAGAAGGAGCATCATTAGATCCATTTCCTTTATCAGGAGCTTTAGATTTACAGTCCCTTTTGTAGTGCCCTTCCTTTCCGCATTTCCAGCACACCACCTTTACAGTTTTTCCTGGAGATTTAGATCTCCCTCTAGATTTAGATCTCCCACTCGATGACTTATTTTTGTTTCTGTTCTGGGACCGTCCTCGTACAGACAAGGCATCACTATTGTGGCTCTCCATATTTTTCCGTCTCATCTCCTCTGTCAGCAAGGATGAGAGTATTTCATCAAACTACAAGGCAGTTGCATTGCTACCTATTGCAATAACCAAACTATCCCATGAATCTAGTAGAGAACACAACAAACTGATGCACTTATCTTCTTCTGAAATTTTAATATCAACAGATGCTAACTGACTTACCACAATATTAAATGCGTTTAGATGCTCTGTCACCAAGTCTCCATATTTCATCCTCATGTTATATAGCTTTTTCTGTAGGAACAATTTATTCACCAGAGACTTAGATTGGTACAAAGTCCCTAACTTGTCCCACAAAGCCTTCGTCGTAGCTTCCCCTGATACATTCAGTAATACTAATTCTGAGACACACAATCATATTGTTTTCTTTGCCTTCCGATCCAACTTCTTCCATTCTTCATCAGGCACTCCCGTTGGTTTAGTACCCAGATCTATCGTGATCCACTGATCTTTATCCACCAACATATCTCCATCTTGAGTTTCCACAACTCAAAACTCTAACCATTAAATTTATTGATCTCTATCTTTCCACTGCTTGCTATCTTCTTTCACCACCAGAATCGATCTCGCAGATCTCCCACTAAACAAGGTCTACCACAGGCCCGAACGAAACCCCTCAGCAACAAAGGCGTCCCCTTGAAGCCAAAACTGCTCTGAAACCAAATGTAGGTTTTAACCCTGTACATAAATTACCTGCATACGAATTCTAAAACACAGAAAATAAACAATGCAAGAGCATAACACATAAAATACATATACACAGAGATTTTCCCCTAGATCCCAAAACTGGGACTACCAGCTTGATTTTTCATTATGTTCCTTTCAATGTTATAATAGATATTTATACATGCCAAAGCATCCAATACCATGGACTGAAAACCATCGCGTCCAAAAAACATGTGCGAAAATCATGCACAAAACCATAGGTGGGTTTGCCCAACCTAACATAGGGTCAAAAACCAAAATTTTTCAGGGTGTTGCCTCGGACCCCATAAAGTGGGGTTATGGGTACACCTCAAACCCCCTGTGACTCCCCCCCGCTACACAATCGGTGCAACGAAGGGGGGTTCCACCCCCCCTCTAACCCCCCAGTTAACTACGTGGGCTAGTCGTGGAAAGAATATAACACAACCCAACAAGATTTCCATAATTACTAAATAAAGAGGATAACAATATTACCATTTTATGACGTACTTGGTGTGACATGGAGAGAAGACATTGGTGACGAGGTGCACGAATTTAATTCCGGTGGTCAAGGCAACTGTGCCTGAATCATGGTGATGCGTGCTGTGTATCACAATAAATGATTTAATTGGATTATTTCTGGAAGTTGTCAGTTGTTACAGATGTATCAGATAAGATGATTGTTATGTATTATTGGTTTCCACAAAAGATAAAAGCAAAGAAAAAAATAGTTGTGTAACAACATTATTGTAGGATATGCTTGAAATAACAAATGCTGTTATAGAGTGTGTAATAACTGTCACGAAGTGGTTTTCAATTGCTACTAGAAATGTCTGTCTGTGCCTAGAAAAGGTTTTCACAGCCAGATTGTTTTATTTATTATTAATAATTTTTTTTTGAGAAGGTGTAACAACCACCAACAAAGATTGGTTTTCATCTATTACACTTATTGAAAAATTAGAATTTTGGTGGCATAGGGGGGTTTTCCCTTGCTCTTGTAATTTGAAGATCTGAATTTGTGACAATGTTAACAAATGAATCCCTTGAAGCAAGTTTATGATATAATTGAAGATGGTGCCCATTTGCAAGCAATGGTGTCCTCGCACTATCAATGGTAACCAAATTCAAAGTCCCATTGTCAATGACTACATCTACCTCATAGGGACCTAGCCATATGGTGCAAAGCTTACCCTTGAAGTGCTTGAATATTGAATCATATAAGAGACCCCAATCTCCTTTCTGAAACTTCTTCTTCTTGATGAACCTATCATGCCACTTGGCTCTCTGCCACTGGATAATATATGTTTTCTGGATAACAACCAACTGTTTCTCCTCCAATTCATTAAGCTGGTTCAACCTTTTCTTTTGTGCTATAGCCAGATTCAGATTCACTTGCAATGTTGTTCTCAATGTATTGATTTCAAACTCAATAGGGAATAAGGGATTTTTACCATACACAAGTTCGTATGGTGAGAATCCCATGGTATTCCTCCACGTAGTTCTGTATGCCCACAAAACTTCTAAAAGTTTATCGGCCCAATTCCTTCAGTGACTGGCCACAGTCTTGGTAAGAATCCCCTCAATGACTTTGTTGGTGCTTTCCACTTGGCCATTTGCTTATGGATGATAAGGTGTTGTGATTCTATGATGGATTTTATATTTTTCAACCAAATTTTGGATCATATGGGATGTAAATTGGGGCCCTCCATCTGTCACTATCTCCCTGGGTATACCAAAATGGACGAAGATGTCTTCAAACAGGAAGTCTGAAACAACCTGCTTCGTGGCTCTAGTTAGTGCTTTTTCCTCAACCCATTTTGTGACATAGTCGGTGTAGACCAAAATGTAGGATTTATGTTTGGATGAAGGATTAATTGGTCCCACAAAATCCAAGGCCCATTTCTCAAAAGGTTCTAAGACGATTTGAGGCTGTAATAACATCTCATATGATTGTAGCGGTTGGCCCATTCTTTGGCAACTATCACATCCTTTCACGAACTTCTTGGCATCCTGAAATATTGTTGGCCAATAATATCCTGTCGAAAGGACTTTGTATCATGTTCGCTTGTCTGTGAAGTGCCCTCCACAAGGTTCCTCATGACAAGCCTTAAGGATGTCAAAGATCTCATCTTCCCTAACACAACATCTGATCTAGAAATCTGGTCCAGTGTGATAGAGATTCCCATCTATCCAGGTATAGGTAGCACTCTGTTGTATGATCTTTCTCTTTTCCTTGGAGGAAAAATATTGTGGAAACTTCCTTGCAACAAGATAATTGGCTATATCTGCATACCATGGTGAGTAAGTAGAAATAGCAAAGAGATACTCATCAGGGAAAGAATCCTCAGTAGGAATGCAATTGTCATCAATAGTTAACCTAGAAAGGAAATCAGCTACTACATTATCTTTTCCAGGTTTATCGACAATTGTGATATCAAATTCCTGTAACAACAATAACCAACGTGTAATTCTACCATTGGTAATTGGTTTATTCATTAAAAAATGAATGGCAGAGTGGTTAGTGTGTACAAATACTTGATACCTAGTGATATAATGTCAAAATTTATTGATGGTGTGCACTACTGCTAAGAATTCCTTCTCAGTCACTGTGTAATTGAGCTCAGCTGGAGTCAAATTCTTGCTTATGTAGTAAATAGCATAAGATTTCCTATCAACAACACCTACAACAATATCAGATGCATCTATAGGTATGTGAAACTACAATTCCCAATTAGGTCAATTAAAACCAGAGCTGCTGATACACAACATTTCAGCTTCAAAAAGGCCTGCTCACACTTGCCTATCCACCAAAAGTCAACATCTTTCATGAGAAAATAAAACAATGGTGACACAATTTTTGAAAAATTCTTTATAAACCTTCTGTAAGACCCTGCATGTCCCAAGAAACTACGTACCTCTTTTTACGTCTTGGGAGTTGGAATTTTCAGAATTACCTCTATTTTAGCGGGGTTTACCTTGATCCATCAACAAAAATGTAGTGTCCTAGCACGATCCCTTCAATCATCATCATGTGACATTTCTCGGTGCTGAAAGCAACATTATTTTGTACACGACGTTCCATCACTTTTTCTAAATTAGCTAATGTTGTTTCAAAAGCATCACCATAATGTGTAAAATCATCCACGAAGATTTCAAGGCAATCATTCAACAAATCAGAAAAAATTCCCAACATTGCCCTCTGAAAAGTTGTTGGCGCATTGTAGAGTCCAAAAGGGAGTACTCTGTATGCAAAAGTTCCCCAAGGGCAAATAAAGGTTGTTTTATCCTGATCTTCTGGGGCAATCTATATCTGATTGTACCCATTAAACGCATCTAGAAATGATTTTTTTCCCAAAAAGGGTGTCAAGGACATGATCTATGAATGGTAAAGGAAAATGGTTCTTTTGAGTGGCATTATTGAGCTCTTTGTAATCCACACAAACTCTCCACTTTCCATTCTTCTTAGGGACAATGAAAAGAGAAGACACCCATTGATTGTCAGATATCAGATAAATAAAGTTATCACTCAGGAGTTTTTGTAATTCTTCCTTCACTACCTCCTTCAATGTAAGGTTCATGCAGCGTTGCGGTTGTCTAATTGGTTTGCAACCATCTTTCAAATAAATGTGGTGAGTGCACAAGTTGGGATGAATCCCTTTCATATTCGTATAGTCCCATTCAAATGCCTTCTTGTATTTTTGTAACAACTGTAACAACAGTTGGTTTTTCTCAGCAGTCAGGTTGGGGTTAATGTTTAGAAACTTCCTTGGATCTATTTCGACTGGACTGTTGTCAGTACGCAGAGTGGTTCTCATTTTTTCAAACTTTATGTCTTCTACCTCCTCTTCCTCCTTTGAATTTTCAATGAAGTGACAAAAAGAGAGTTACTAATAAAGCCATTAATGATGTCATATTCTGTCTCATCCTTGAAACACTGGGGTTTTCCCAGAGTGAGGAGTGGTAGGGAAAGATCCGATTCGGGCTCAAATTCATCCCACTAGGGATTGTACAAATCCATATTTGGTTTTGGGGGGTAAATATTAAGGTTCTTTGTAGCCTGGCCATCTGAGATCATCATAGATCCAGATATGCATCCTATAAATGCATCTGCAGTGGCCAACCAAGGTCTCCCTAGGATCAAAGGATGTCCCCCCAGGTTGGATTTGGTTTGTAAGATAAGAAAGTCAATCGGATACCTCAAGAAAGCTATTGTGATTACTATGTCTTCTAATACTCCTTCGGGTTTAACACATGACCTATCTGCTAATTCAAGTACAGTAGGTGTATGTCTAAGCCCATGTAGCCCTAGGGTGGTAAAGAGGTCCTTTGTCATCACATTAATGGCAGCCCCAAGATCAATCAATGTATTAGTTATGGGCTGGTCATTAATATAGACAGTAACTGTAGGGTTTCTCGGATCATTATACTTGGTTAGAAGAGGTTGAGCAATCATTAATTTAGACAATTTCCCCATCACGTGTATAGTAGCAGGGTCCCTAGGATCCCTTCCAAGTTTCTTAATGCATAGATATCGTACTGTTTTGGCATAAATAGGTACTTCTTTAAGAGCTTGCAGCAGAGGAATTTGTACATGCAGATTTTGCAACTCCCTAAGGAAATCAGATTCGGGTTGTGAGGTCATTCCAATCTCAGTTAATCTCTAAGGATACAGAGGATTTTGAGTCATAACAGTTGAATAAGATTCTACAAGTGTATCAGCCTTACTCGAGTTGGCTGTTATAGGAGTAAAAGTTCTTCTCGGGTTCGCTGTTACAGACGTAACAATTTGCTTTGTATCAGCTATTACAAGTGTAACAACCACCTCAAGATCTACTGTACCTTCTCTGGAAGGTTCACATTCCTCCTCGGTAATGATAGGGGAGTGATTTGGTTTAATTACCTTACCCGACCGTAGTTGAATTTCATTAAGTCCAACGAGAGTGATAAGGTAAGTCTGGAAGGTAGTTGGAGCCTCTATGCTCTGGGCTGCTTTATTATTTGGGTTAGGGTTAGGTTGCACAGGTAGTTGGGGTCACACAGGCAGTGTAGGAACAGGAGTTTGGAAAGGGGGAAATTGTAGCTGTTGCTGCATTGGTAATCCAGGTGGGGCTATACTCTGGGCATTCCCCCTCCAGTTTTGATTCCAAGGGTATGGTTGAGATGGAGGATATTGAATAGAGGGAGAGGGGGACCATTGGTTCCAGGGCGAAGGAAACTGTGCTAGAGAAGGAGCAGAGTATTTCCATGGATATTGCTAAGTGTTATATGCATTATTCCATGAATTAAAAGAAGAAAAATCTTGGGACATACCTAGAGGTTGTGGCTGCCATGTTCTCCTAGGTGCGATGAAATAAGAGGACTAGACTTCTTCACTCGACTCTCTAAGTACTACTTTCAGTCTGGGAAGCTCTGAACATTAACCTGTAGAATGTTCCATCTCACAAATATTGCACAAGTTGATGTTGTTCATTTCACACTCCCTCAAGGGATGTTTCTTCCGGAAATTCGGACAGAACACAGCTAGAGGTGTATCAGCTTCTCCTTATGTCTTCTTGATCTGTGTTGTCGTTATCTGGGTAGATAGAGTACTGAGGATGTCGGTTTTGAAATTTTCGAATAAATTCCCAATCTCTGCTCTGGTTACTCCTCCACTTGTAGATTTTTGTATTATGGCAGAGGCATCTCAGATTGTGCTTCTTCCTTTTGACGATCCTCTAGAGGATCTTAGATAGAGATTTACAATTTTGGCGAATGGTTCCTGAGATATGTCCCATTTCCTAGTAGATTCAGGGTATCAAGGTAGTTGTACCTCATTCCTCTCATCCTCATTATGTGTCATCCTAAATACTTCCTCTCTTAAGTCCCTGGTTTTGCAATAGTCTTGATACTTTGATAAGAATGTCTCCTTCATATCACTCCATGTTCGAATAGAAGCAGAGCCTAACCCCATGAACCACCTCAGGGCTGCTCCTTTTAGAGTAGCAGGAAATAATTTTAATTTCTAAGCATCTGAAACATAGTCATAACTCCTGCATAAGACATCAAATTCGAATAAGAAGGTGTCAGGGTCTTCTACAGTCATTCCTTGAAAGGATGGTAAGGATGATAAAGGAATATTTTTCATGGGAGCCTCGCCTCTGATATCCATATTTGGGAACTCAAAGGTGGTGATAGTAGAATTTGTTTTAATATTGTTGTTATTGTTGTCCCCCATTTCTAACCCTTCTAATCCTTGTTGTAATAGAGGTTCTTCAAACTATTCTTATGATTGTCTTGCAGGTGAAATTGATGGTTCAGGGGATTTCAGGGCTAGCTGTTTCACTGCGCTGCCTAAATCTAGATATTGATAAAACAAATAGGTGCTCTCATGTTTTAGGTTTTGATGTCCCCCTTTAGTTTCCCCTTGTCCCCACGGTCCTAAGGTTCTGGTTACTAGCTTCCCCCTGTTGTTCCTGAATTGGATGATTAATCTTGGGAGTATTTTCACTAGCTTTAGAATGGTATGGCCCTGAGACAAAGGAACTAGAGGGTTTTGTCCTTGTTATGGGAGTAACAAATTTTTGTGGCCCTATTTTCCTTGCATCCTTTTGAGAACTTGACTGTTCTTTTTCTGCCTTTGAGATCAGTTCATGGATAAATGTTTTCCTTCCCAAATCTACACTCTTCCTTTCCTTTTTACGACCCGTTTTTCCTGTGAATAATTAGAGTGGGGGGTATTTTTGGTATTTCTATAATTCCTACAATTGGACACATGGACCCTATGTGTATTAATTCACACCTTAAGTGTCTCATCCTTCAATAGTGGTCAGCCCACCCAAGAATGTTAGAGCGATGCGCAGGTTCTTACATCTTGTCTTACCGCCTAGTGACTGAAGAGATGAAGACACGCTTCAAGAAAAACCCAAAATGCCACACCCTAAGTGCCCTAGTGATCACAACGGTGATCCATCCAAGTATCTTAGAGCAATGCGTAGGTTCTTACCTCTCGTCTTACTGCCCAATGATTGTGGACTAGGAACACTCTATCATCAAACAAACAACTTGACAGACTGTATCGTCAACTACCATCCATGACAACGACGCCAAAATGTAGTGTTGTTTTAATCAATTCTAATTGACCAAGACTGCAACCATTTAATTGTCAACCCAGGGTAGGTCTTTCTATTTCAATGGAGTTTTCACTATCTGTGCCGATACACTACAACCAAGAATGGAAACAAAAAACAGTAAAGAATGCCGCTAAATTAATTGTAGAAATTAAATCATTCATGCAGAAATTAAAACACTCTACATAAATGAAATCACACTTCATGATTACTAGAGCAAGGGTGAGCTGCACACTGACCTAATAATTATACCAGCTGGTCAACTACCATACTTCTTAATCAAACCAGTGTAACAACATAACATAATTTTGGAATTGAAGCAAATGTATTCCACAATTTATACAAAAACAACAAAAAACCATACAAACAATAAAAGAAACAATAATATACAACTAATTCTATTGCTACAGTCCCTACTAAAGAGGAGGGCCCTTCCTCCCTAGCAGGGGCACAAGAATGAACAAAGGATTAGTTAAGGAATCAAATGAGAAACAATAACAACATCACCGCAGTGTTTTCAATATTAAAATAATTAAGAGTTACAATATCAAAATAATAATGCTCTCTATGCCGTCCCCGTACATGAGAGATTAAATTTCTCTTATAGTTATTACATACCCAAAATTAGGAATAGATCAATCATGAAAATATCATGATTCTCATGTTGATCATAAAATAGAAATCATTATAACATGTTCCTAAATACAAATGCTATTCAAATACATTGGTTAAGATCACAACTGTTTGGATCTGTTACTTTCTAAATAAACAATTCATAACTTCCGATATCTGTTGCATGGAATACTACCCATGGCTTTGCCAGCTACGATGTAACAACATCTTGTGGTCAAATGATGGTTTGGGATGTAACAACAATCACTGGGTAACAACATCCTTGTAACAACGTCTGAGGTGTAACAATGGTCACCTTTAACATCACGTGGTGTGGTGGGCTCCAGTATTGCAGCAATAATGCTGCAACTCCTGGGACTCCCTTCTTTACTTTTATCAACCCGGTAGTTCGTAACAAACTTGGAAGCAACGGTGCTGTATGCACAAGTACTAGCTCTTGCCGCAGCTGTCACTTGGTCAGCTGGCACAAGTCCGCTAGGGGCTTAAGCCAACTTCTATGAGCTCTTAGAAGAAGCTTTTTAACTGATGGATGGAAGCTAACTCAAAGGAAGCTAATCTACTTGTAGAAAGAAACTGAAAGCCAAAAAGTAACATAAACCCTAGCAAACCCTAATTCTACCAGCTAGTCCTACTAATGCAGAGGAGAGAGTGCAAACTATTAAAAGAGATGCCATTACTTCTATGAAGGTAAAATGCACATGTCTAGGCTACCTCTATCTGAAGGAAACATCTTTTTGTATTTTCAAATAAGTTATCAGAATTATCATGCATGTGTTTTAACTGGCTTTTTACTTGTGCAGGGGTGGATCAAGGAAGAGGAATGCTTGGAAAAAGTTGGGGAGGTTCAGGGAGGGTCTAAGGAGTCCCTAACACCCTTCTGGAGAGTTTCACAAAGTTTGGCTATCTAACAACCTCATTTGTGAGCTTCTACAGGAAGTCTGCAGGGGTTCTACAGGATGTTTCAGGGATTTCTACAGGATGTTCAGAAATTTCTACAGGATGTTCTAAAATTGGATTTTGGAGGATGGGTGAGTGAGAGAAGATGCATGAATGGATAGGGAGGTAGGGTAGGGGTCTGAAATGACCCAGTGACTGATGGATGAAGTGATGAGAGGGTGTGGAAAGCTGACTTGACTTAAAGAAGGCTAAGACAATGGAAGAGCAAGAAGGTAGGGTTACGTGGGCAGAAGAATAGTTGTGAGACGAGGAACCTAACTAGGGGATGGAGCAGCTGGCCTGGATGAAGCTTAGGTGGATGAGAGAGTGATGGAGATGCCCTGCACGGTGTACACTTAACCGAATCAACCAAGTCCTGCACACAATCAAAATCTTAGCTAATCTATCCTAACTGTCAACGAAACAAATGAACAACAGCTTTATTTCTAAAGAGAACCATGTACAACACTTAAGCAAAGAAACATCTCAAAAGGTTTGAACGCATGCCTAACTTCTACAAATGAAGACATTACACCAAAGATTGCATGGTCAAGCAAACTAGTGTTTTTGTTGGGCAACACTGTTTCTGCAATTCCAGCCCCTGATCCAATAAGGGAGAGGTGAAACTGAGAGTGTAGACAACCCCTTTTCTTGGAGCTTTAACGATTAGTATCCTATCAATCTATTCTACACATTTGAAGCAATTCTATTCCTCAACAGTGACCTAGTTAACCAACACAACTAAATTTTGCTCCACAAAACCACGTTTCAAATGCATAAAAGGAAAATCACAATGCCTAAAGAAAAGATAACAATACAAAGGAGGAGGCCCTAGGCTCTCAGGTTGGGCCCAACCCCAGAGCTATGGCTCCTATAGAAAAATTAGAGCTGATATCAAATCTGACTGCTTCTCATTATCAAAAAATAATCATAAGTCAAGAGTTATGCCAACAATGGCTACAAGAGAACAGAATAGAGCTAGCAGCAATGTAGTGCAAAATATGCAAGAGTTTTCCAAAAATCCCTCACGAAGGCTGAGGCCTTAACATTTATACACCACGAGGTCCTAGTTGGCCTCCTAAATCCATGGGGCTTGGCTGCCCAAACTGTGAGTGAACAGCTCCTTCTAAGAAATCTGTTTGGCTGCCTTCTAGATCCGGTTTTGGTGGCCTTTGGAGCTCGGAGTTGGGGGTGAAGATCCCGAGGGAGGCTATTTAATGCCATAGACAACCCCCCTACGAATCCTCAACCCAAGCTTGGCTGTCTCCTAGCCCATGTCTGCTCGGTTTTGCTCCAACATGTGTCAAAAAATCCTGAAATGAGCACGTGTTAGCCACCTAGGAAGAGTGACTACCCTTATTCGTACAAATGACATAAACATACTAAAAAATAATGCATAAGTTATGAAAAATGAAGGATTGAACAAGGATAATTAGGCCAAATGAGCCCAAAATGTTACCAAATTTGGGGCTCATCATCACCCCCCTGCTAAAATGATTGCTCATCCCTGAGCAACTAGTCCAGCTCCTCATCTTTCATTGCTTTAATCGCCACTCTCACATCCTAGGCTTCTGAAGTAGTATCCTCCTCACTGTCATGGAACCCGGCCTTCTTTTCCACCTCTTCCCACTGCTTATGCTCTTCTTTTTCTGTGCTTCCTTCTACCAATCCCAAAAGCAAAGGTGGGCTTAGCTTGAGGCTGATCCAGCTGGCCTGGAGGTTCTGCATGGACTTCTTGTAGAGAGGAACCCGTACTAGGGCCTCCCTCATTCTAGTTGGAGTGTGATACTCCCTGATTTTGAGGCTGTGGGACAATGTGTTCCACCTCCAGGTGCAAGCATGCACACAATTGTACCCTAATAAGTGCTCCATATCCTCAAAGTGTGCTATAGCCTAAGCCTGCTGATCCATGTATTTTAATAAAGCCTGAGAGTTGGTTGCTAGGTGTTGGTGGGCTGATATCAATGCAGTGGGGTCCCCTGGCTCTGCTCTAATCAGCAGTGGTTCATGTAACTCTCGGTTCATAACATCTTTGACCTCTGTCGCTCTCTTTTCTTCGTGGTTTAACCATGAGGTAAATGCCATCAGCTGCATATCTCCCACAAATGTGTTGGGCTCCCATGAAGTTACGTTTTGAAGGGCCAAATTATGGAGGTAGAACTCTGACAGCTTGGCCTTGTCCTCTGTTGAGCTGCTGTTGCATAAATCTGTGAACTGCTGGGGGTTTTGGATTTGGGAGATACCCCTCTGTGCTAATGCATTAATTTGGAATTGCAGCCACTGGTCCCGTAGGTATAGGCCATAAGATTTGGCTGACTGCCTACATTGCAGAGCATCCATAGCCCAACTGGCCATGCAGGCTAGTTGTGCCTCTTTTTCTTGCACCTGCTGTTTGAGAGCTTGTATCTCTATGTTTGCTTGCAATTCCCTTTCTTGTAGTTGTTGGTTTAGTTCCTCAAGACCAGCTTGCATCCCTTCTTTGCCTTGAGGTTCTGCTGTAGTGTCCTCTGATGCTGTGCCCCTTTCTTTCCTCTGTCCCTGTAGCTGCAGTTTGAGCTTCTCATTCTCTTCCTGTAGAAATACTTGCTGGCAGTTTCCCACGTGTTTTGCCATAGACAATTCTCTTCTTGCCTCCTTGAGTTGTGCCTCCAAGGGGCCTATATCTGCTACTCCTTTATATTTAGCTATCCTCATCCATGTATGGGTCCTCACTCTTTCTTCCTCCAGAGCAAAGAAAAGCGACATTGTGAATTTCTGTGGAATAATTTTCCCAGCCTCCAAAAAGTTATAATAAGAGCTCAAGCTGGGCTGGGGTCTAGGCTCCATAATGTGCTCTACCTCTTCTTCCCTTTGTGGTGATGTGGCTGCCTCCCCCTCCATCCTCTCGGTCTCCTTGAGCCTGGCCAATGTTTCCTGTAGAACGGCTTCAGCATCCTGTAGAGGGGTTTTTGAAGCTAACCTTTCCATTCTCTCCCTCCAGGTAGTTGTCTTCGGGCTCCCCCGCTCATAAGTGACTGATACTTTGGAGGGGGACTTCTCCTTTGGCGAGGTAGGGGTGTCTTCAATGGTAATTGGGTCCTTGGATGGAGGTTGGGGCCTGCCGGTTTTAATTCTTACACTTCTCCTCGCTTTGAAATACAGAGGAGTCTCCCTCTTTCGTTTTTCCTTTGGCTTGGGAGAGGTACTTAGGGTGGCCAGCACAGCTGCTGCCTCCCTAGCAAGAATTTCGGCCGTTTTCTCCTTCTGTTTTCCTTTCTCAGGACTTCCTGTAGAAAGCCCTGTAGTGGCTGATTTCTGGCTTCCTGTAGAAGCCGTTTTTAACCTTCCTGTAGAAACAGATGGCACCGTTTTAGCCTGCTTGGCTGAGGGTGCTTTTTCTTTTAACTTTGCTGAGGCTGCCTTAGAGGTGCCCTCACTGACGTGGACTTTTTCAGTCCTTTCCACCCTGCTCTGTAGTCTTTTCTCCCTGGGTGTTAGTGTGGTTTTGTCACCCTCTGTTTTGGCAGCTTGGTTTTTCTCTTGTTTTCCCTTCTGTTCTTTCTTTGGTGTTTTGGCCAGGGTTTCTTGGCCTTTACCTTTCTTCTCTGCTTGAGTGTGTTCCTTCTCCTCGCTGCTGGAGGAGGTGAGCTCCTCAGCCAAAATTCGGATGTCATCATCCTTAGTCAAATTTCGAAAGGTTTCCCAGGAGAGAGGGACGGTGTACGTGTGGAGTGCATCTTCCACGAGGAGCTTAATGAGCCCATGATGGGCTATCTGGTCTGGCGTTCCGTCTCTTAATTTGGTGGCATAATCAGTCATGGACTGCAGGAGGAAGTAAGGAATGCTCAACTTTTTCTCTGAGGGTAGGTCCATTTGGTGCCTGAGTTCTGTGAGCAACCGGAAATGATATCCATACACGATGCTAAATCGCCCCTCGCACGTGATATACTTCATAATCTAGAGGCTGACCTCACTCCAGAACGGTTGTAGGCTGGTTCTTCGAACTCCATTCTTGTCTTATGAGAATTGTTCCTCTGGCAAAAAGAACTCCTTAGCTTTCTGACCCAGTTTTCTCTCCTCCTTATCCCAAGGTACCCCCATCGATAGATCACTTACTCTACTAATGAACTGTGGGGTGAGTCTGAGGGTTAGTCCTCTGAAGTTGACAATGGCCAATGTCTTTGACTTTGGCTTCAAGGATCACATGAATTCTTCTGCAACCTCGTCATCGTGACCTTGAAGCTTGTCACAGAATGACATCCATCGTGCGCGAGAAAACAGGTCCACCACCTCAAGGGTTTCCCGTAACTTCTTTGAGTCTGTAGGCTATTTTCTAATGAACCCTCCCGGCATGGTAAAAACTTGCCTTGTTGGCCTGAGCTTTCCTGCTCGTATACAGAAGTGGATCTTTGGGATTTCCTTAGACAGAGCATAGAGCTATGTCTCTGTTATGCACATCGTTTATAAAATTCACAACTTTCTATGAGTGAGCCTTAATAGTGGCTCAATTATACATCAAACCCTGGAGAAAATCCCGGATACACACTACGACGACAATTCTCATGCAGCGATAAGAAAATGCTTGTAAATTCATGCACAGACTGTAATTCATGGTTTCCTACCCCTTCAACACGTCGACTTCACCACCTTTCGAACCAATTGCATGGGAGAACTATGTTCAGGCTTACCTCATTCCAGAATTTCCACCTTCGACGTGAACAGTCCAAATTCCTCCGTAATGTTGAGCTTCCGGTAGCGCATCTTCCTGTAGAAGTCGTGCACGGATTCTGGGGAGCACTTCAATGGTTCTGGGCCTTCTGTGCAGCAATAGGATGTTGGAACAGGCCGAGAACTCGGAGTAACAACCTTCAAAAAATTTAGGATGCGTACTTGGCTGCAAAGCAGTTGAGAATAAATGAGTGCAGTGCGCCATACTTGATCTAGCCGACGGATTTGAATTTCTGCGGAATTCGTGGCGCGGGGGTGAGCTGTCCCCGTCGGCCCGTTGGCCGACGTCACCTGCTATCATTCCGCTGCATGTATGCCTAATCGCCAAATCCTTCCCTGTATATCTATTGCCGCCACTCCTATTAGATCGCCGCTTCTCTCCGACTGGACGCTTCCCACGTGTCCATTTCCTGTCTTGTCGACACAACCAAAGCTTTTCGGATCCGACGAGGCCGTCGGGCTAGTTGTGGTGGCCAGTTGAATGGCTACCCGACTTGTTCAATCCATTCATTTCCATAGTTACACACATTTTAGAGCATCGCTTATGTAATTTGACGAAACAGGGTGAGGCACTTACCTGTGCAGCCGTGGACGTGATTTTTCTCATGCTTCAGGACGAGGGGTGATGGATCCGCTTGCTGCTGCTTCGTGCACAGGCACGGGAGCTCCTTTCATTGACTGCTACTGGTTGCGAGACTGGTTTCCTGGCTGTGGATGGTGCATGCACCGGCTTCATGAGTTGCAGGTTCCTTCATGGTGTGTGCTCTAGCTGGATCAACTACTACAGGATTCCTGTAGGACATCCTGTAGCCGTTTCTCCTCCTAGGGTGCATGCCGAAATAGTGGAGTCACGTTCACAGGTGCAGGGTCCTCAAATTGCCTTGACAGGTAAAGTGTGGAGCCTCTGCATGCTTTATTTCCCACTTAAGAATATTTCTTCTGAGAGTCCAACGTTCTGGTATGACTGTGCAGGTATTTCAATCATATGGCAGCAATGGTGGTGAAAGGAGGCGACAACAGTGGGGGATGGAGAAAAGAAATTGGTTGCATGCCTCCTCATTGGACTTCGAGCTTCAAATTATTCTACATAGTTGGTCCTGGCCTGTCCAAAGGTTCTACAGGATGTTTCCTGTAGAAATACAGAACTTCCTGTAGAAAGTCCTGTAGCTTCCTGTAGAAGGCTAAACTATGACCAGATTGTGCCCAAACCTTGGAAGAGATGAGTGTTTATGGAGGGAGTGCTGGTGAGGTCGCCTGGTAGCATGGTAGGGACCCTTGTCCTTGAGTTGTGAGGCCTTCTTTTTGCATGGAATACCTGCAACCTGCATTAATTTCCAAAGATTGAGCCTGTTTTTCTGTTTCTGCCTCCTTCTTTTTTCTTTTTTATTTGTTTTTTTCTTCTTCCTCTCTCTTTTTTTTTTTAGGATATAGAAGGGGCACCTCAATGATGTTTTCACCCCTACTATCTGCCTTGGGTGCCTCAGGGAGGTTTTCACCCAAGGGTCTTTTTTATTCCAATTCTTTTTTAGAGAGACAGCAGGGGCGCCTCAATGAGGTTTTCACCCCTACCATCTGCCTTGGGAGCCTCAGAAAGGTTTTCACCCAAGGATCTTTATTATTATTATTATTATTATTTTTTTTTTATGATGCTCAGGGTATGCCCAAAATAGAGGCAGAACCCTTCTCTATGACCAGCACTGATTTTTCCACAGTTTTGATGAACTCTTGCCTCGAAAGAGGTTTCCTGTAGATCTTTAGTCGATGCCCATTGACGAGCATGGGGATGACTTCCTCATCAATGGTCCGAATAAGAACAGACCCATTGTCATTACACTTATCCACTGCGTATGGTCCTAGCCATCTTGTCCTCAACTTCCCCTTGAAATCCTTATGTCTGGAATCATACAGCAGCGCCCAATCTCCCGGTTGGAATTTCTTGTCATTGAGGTGTCGGTCATGCCATATCTTCCTCTAAAGTTGAACCACTTCTGAGTGGAGAAGGGCCTGCATTCGGTGTTCATCTAGCCCATTCAGCTGCAATAACCTTTCTTGTTGGGCATAGCTGAGATCTGGGTCCAACTGAGCTTCCATCCTCAATGTGTTGTACTCGAACTCAATTGACAGCAAAGCTCTCTTCCCATAGACCAGTTCATAAGGTGTGAAGCCGATTGTGGTCTTCCAAGTGGTGTTGTAAGCCCAAGTGGCCTCAACCAGGCGATCTGCCCAATCCTTTCTGCTGCTGCTCACCACCTTAGTCAAAATCCCTTCTAATGCTCTATTGGTGACTTCCACCTACCCATTTGCTTGAGGATGATAGGGGGTGGAAGTCCTATGCTTGATCTTGTGATGAGCAAGCAAGTCTTCAATTAAGTTGGAGGTGAACTGGCTTCCTTGATCGGTGACTAACTCTCTTGGGTAGCCAAATTTGTAGAAGATGTTTTCTCTTAAAAACTCAGCCACCTTTTCTTCTGTCACTGCTTTGATTGCCTTGGTTTCCACCCACTTTGTCAGATAGTCTGTGCACACAATGATGTAACCTTGAAGGAGGATTGATAGGACCCACAAAATCCATACCCCACTTCTCAAATGGTTCAAGAGTCACTTGAGGTTGGAGAGGCATTTCGTCCCTTGGGGTAGGCTTCCCCATCCGTTGGCATCGGTCACATTGGCTGATATATCTCTTGACATCTTGATGAAGCGTGGGCCAATAGTAGCCTGCCTGTAGAATTTTGAAGGCAGTCCTCTTGGCTGCAAAATGTCCTCCACAAGGCCCATCATGACAAGTTAGGAGGATGTCAAAGACTTCCTCCTCCCTTACACAATGCCTTAAGATTTGATTGGGGCCAAGTTTGAACAGGTTGCCCCCGATCCAAGTGAATGAGGCACTCTTCCTCACAATTCTGCTTTTCTCTTTTGAAGATAGATGCAGAGGGAACTGTGCTGAGACCAGATAGTTTGCTATATCAGCAAACCATGGAGAGAGTACTGAGATAGCAAACAGATGTTCATCTGGCATCTGGTCATCCACTGTTCCATCTTCACCTGCAGGTAAATCCAGTCTAGACAAGAAGTCAGCAACAACATTTTCTTTACATGGTTTGTCCACGATAGTCAAATCAAACTGCTGCAACAGGTGTAACCATCTAATAATACGAGCATTCACATCTGGTTTATTCATTAAATATCTAATTGCAGCATGATCAGTATGTACAAATGTTTGATAACCAGTGATGTAGTGTCGAAACTTGTTCAGGGCATGGACCACGGCCAAGAACTCTTTCTCAGTTACAGTATAATTCATTTCTGCCTTGGATAAGTTTTTGCTGACAAAGTATATGGCATATGGGAGTTTTTGTTCAACCTGTGCTAAGGCTGGACCTATGGCTTTGTTTGAGGCATCAGTGTGGATGTGGAAAGGTAGGGCCCAGTTTGGACCTCTCAATATCGGGGCGGACACCAAATTATCCTTTAATTCATTCAAAGCCCTTTGACAGT
The DNA here is from genome assembly GCA_031772625.1 of Pinus tabuliformis. Taxonomy (NCBI): domain Eukaryota; kingdom Viridiplantae; phylum Streptophyta; class Pinopsida; order Pinales; family Pinaceae; genus Pinus; species Pinus tabuliformis. The sequence continues at coordinate 816,932,812 of CM062810.1, read as the reverse complement.
CGTCCGTCCATTTGAACTCAACATCTTTTGCTAAGAGGCCAAAAAGTGGCGAGGCTAGCTTACCGAATTCTTTAATAAATCTTCTATAATATCCTGCTAAGCCTAAAAAACTCCGAACATCTCTTACCTTCTGAGGAGGTGGAACCTTTTTGATGAGAGTAATTTTATTAGGATCCACCTACAATCCTTGGTGAGAAATGGTATGTCCTAGCACGGTTCCTTCAGTCATCAGGAATTCACATTTTTCAGGACTTAGGGATAGGTTAGAACTTTTCCCAGATTGGACAATGCTTCCTGGAAGTTGGACCCATAAGGAGTGAAGTCATCCATCTAGATTTCCACCAAATCATGGACCAGCTCAGAAAAGATGCTCAATACTGCTCTTTGGAAAGTGGCAGGAGCGTTGCATAGCCCAAAGGGAAGGACTCGGTAAGCAAAGGTACCCCAAGGACAAGTGAAGGTGGTCTTACCTTGGTCTTCTAGGCTGATTTGGATCTGGTTATACCCACTGAACCCATCTAGGAAAGAGAAAAACTTCTTCCCTACCAGTCCATCCAACACTTGATCTATGAAAGGCAGAGGAAAGTGGTCTTTCTTGGTGGCTTTGTTCAGTTCTCGGTAGTCCACATAGATTCTCCACTTTCCATTTTTCTTGGGTACCAACACCAGAGGAGACACCCACTCGCTATCCAAGATGGGGTAGATGAATCCTGCATCCAACAGTTTTTGCAATTCTTCTTTGACAATGTCCTTAAGGGCTGGATTGATTCTCCTCTGAGGTTGCGTGACCGGTTTACAATCTTCTTTGATGTAGATGTGATGGGTACAGACTGAAGGACGGACTCCTTTCATCTCCTTATAGTTCCAAGCGAAAGCATCTAGATGACTGGCCAACAGACTATACAGCTCCTTTTCCTGGGAAGGAGATAGGGAGGAGCTGATCTTTAACGTTCTCTCGGGGCCAAACTCCACATTTTTGACTCTAGGAGAGATTGGATCGGTCACACAAAGGTCCACTAAGGTGCTGGCTTGAGTATCCTCCACCAATTTCTCTAAGGACAAGGCACTGGGAGGCGGATTCTGAATCAAGGTCTCAATCAAATCATCCTCAGTTTGAGGACCTCCCCTGGTGGTTTCTAAGGTGCACAAGGGTGCAGAGTACACCTCATCCTCTTCTCCTTCTTCCAACCAAAGTGGTAAGTCATGCTCTAATAGAGGTTGGGCAAGAGGGTATAGGACTAACTGCTTGGACATAGGACCATTTTTGATGGTCATGTTTCCTGCTCGATAGCTTATGTAAGCATCCGCAGTGGCTAACCAAGGTCTTCCCAAAATAAGGGGGTATCCAGTAAGCTTTGCCTTTGGTTGAAGAACCAAGAAGTCCGCAGGATGCTCCCAAGAGTCAACAGAGACCAAGACATCCTCCACAATCCCTTTGGGAGTCACGGTGGAGCGATCTGCCAACTGCAGGACCGTCGAGGTCTTCCTTAAGGAACCCTGAAGGTTGAGTTTGAGCATGGTATCCATGGTCATCACATTAATGGCCGCCCCTAAATCAATCAAAGTGTGGGGTATGATGGTGCCATTGATGTGGACATCAACTACATGACTCCTAGGATCCAAATACTTTGGATAGATTACTTGCCCCAACATAAGATCAGACAGTTGTCCTATGACATTGATGGTTGAGGCATCTCTTTTTCGCCTGCCTGGGTGCCTGAAACACTTTTCCTTAACCAATTTGTTGTATATCGGTACATCTTTGATGGCTTGGAGAAGTGGTATTCTCACACACAACTGTTTGAGTTCTCCCAGAAGCTCATTCTCCTCTCGGTCAGGTTGTGTGGTTACTGTTAGTCTCTTAGGAAAGGGTGGAGTGGCCTTGGCTTCACTTTCCTGTTTATCTTCCTCGTCCTCTAGGGGAGGAGGTTGGCGATCCGGAAGAGTCTTCCCGGATCGCAGGTTGATCTTCTGGATCTCCACAGCATAGGTAGGGCATGTTGTTTCCCGAGTATATACCTGCTGGGCCTGTCGGTTGTTAGGATTCGGGTTCGGTTGAGCAGGCATTTGGGGTTGTCTTGGAGGAGCAGGAGGTAATGGTTGTGGTTGAGCTGGTGGTGGAGGCAAAGTGGCAGGATGAGTGTTGTATTGGGGCCTCCACCCCGGTTGAGGTGCATTCCACTGAGGCTGTGGCTGGACATGTGAGTGAAACGAATGAGTAGTGGGCTGAGTATGGTATTGAGGTGGGTAAGACCATGGAGAAGGCACAGACCAGGAAGGATGAGCAGGGGGACCCCAAGAAGGCATAGGAGCATATTGGTTGGGGCTATAATAAGCTTGGGATGTCCCTTGCATCCCCTGCTGGTAAGGTCTAGGTCCATGTGGCCTCCTTTGGTTAAGGAAGTAGAGAGGTTCAGTGGGTGCCTCAGTTCCTTGGTACATGGCCTTAAACCCAGGTAAGGTTGGGCATTGGTTTGTGGGGTGGTCCTCCTCACAAACGAAACATACCTCTACCGAGTGTAGTGGACACTCTTAGGGTGCTTCCTTGTACACCTAGGACAGAAGATGGCCAAAGCCCTCTCAGCTTCCTCCTTCTTTTGCTGGATTCAGAATGTATCAAGTTGCATGGCAATGGTCTGTCTCACCTCACTTTTGAGGTCCTCCTACTGATTTACAAACTCATACTTGGAGAAAGTAGTACTAGTTGAAAGGGGGTTTCCCCTACCTCTTTTCCGGGCTGCCCTAGAGTGGTTTCTAAACACAGTATTTATATCCTCATAAGGTAGTTGGTAAATATCTCCTCCAGCTAGCATGTGAAGGGTATCTAGAAGGTCTTCGGGGACTCCTCGGAGCAGGACCAACTTGAGAGATTAAGGGTCAAGTGTGCACCTGGCCCGTTTATAGCTAAGTTGGAACCTTTCCTCATAATCTTCTAAAGACTCATCATTTCCCATGGTCATCCGAAAGATTTCTCCCTTGGCTTCCTTGGATCTACAGTAGTCCCGATATTTGGTATTGAAAGCTTGCTGCATCTGAGCCCAAGTGGTGATACTGTTTCCAGGTAAGCCCATGAACCAACATAATGCTGCACCCTTGAGGGTAGAGGGAAAGAGTTTCAATTTTTTCTCATCTTCTGTATATTCATAGGTTCGACAAAGAACACCAAACTCAAACAGGAAGGTATCAGGGTCTTCAGTAGTCAATCCAGGGAAGTGAGGTAAAGCGGAGGGGCTTATGTTTTTCATTTTCATGTCTCCATTGGTATCTCGGATGGGAAAGGCACCTTCTATTCTCTCATCTTCTCTTCTATTCTCAGTCATGGCTTCAGGTAGAGTGTTCTCTAACTCTTCTTCTGTTATAGGATCTTCTTATATCTCAGGAGGCTCGCCTATAGGTTCTTCTGGATCACTGCCACCAAAGAAGAGAGAAGGGTGACTCAGTGAAGTGGTGGGGGTGTTGGGTAAGAATTTGCCAGTTTTATCTCTGTTCCTACGAGGCATGAAATGGAAAGGCTTTTGATTGCTTTTTGCTCTGTTTCTGGCACCTGCAAAACTGAAAATAGATTGAATTGCAACTAGCTATCTTGCGGAATTGAAATGAAAGCAGGAAAGGACTAAGCTATGTTGCTCAAATGAAATTGCAGGAATGAAATGCTAGTCTACGCTTGCAGAATTGAAATGCTAATCTACGCTTGCAGAATTGAAATTTCTAATCTACGCTTGCAGAATTGAAATTGCTAATCTACGCTTGCAGAATTGAAATGCTAATCTATGAAAGCAGGAAATATCTATTTTACTTTTGCGGAAATGAAATTGCAGAATGGAAATGAAATAAACTATTTAGCAGAAGGCGAGTGTAGGAAAATAGAAGAAAAGCAATAATCACCAATACTCTGACGCTTCCCTGGCAACGGCGCCAAAAAGATGGTGGGCTCCAGTATTGCAGCAATAATGCTGCAACTCCTGGGACTCCCTTCTTTACTTTTATCAACCCGGTAGTTCGTAACAAACTTGGAAGCGATGGTGCTGTATGCACAAGTACTAGCTCTTGCCGCAGCTGTCACTTGGTCAGCTGGCACAAGTCCGCTAGGGGCTTAAGCCAACTTCTATGAGCTCTTAGAAGAAGCTTTTTAACTGATGGATGGAAGCTAACTCAAAGGAAGCTGATCTACTTGCAGAAAGAAACTGAAAGCCAAAAAGTAACATAAACCCTAGCAAACCCTAATTCTACCAGCTAGTCCTACTAATGCAGAGGAGAGAATGCAAACTATTAAAAGAGATGCCATTACTTCCATGAAGGTAAAATGCACATGTCTAGGCTACCTCTATCTGAAGGAAACATCTTTTTGTATTTTCAAATAAGCTATCAGAATTATCATGCATGTGTTTTAATTGGCTTTTTACTTGTGCAGGGGTGGATCAAGGAAGAGGAATGCTTGGAAAAAGTGGGGAGGTTCAGGGAGGGTCTAAGGAGTCCCTAACACCCTTCCGGAGAGTTTCACAAAGTTTTTCTATCCAGCAACCTCATTTGTGAGCTTCTACAAGAAGTCTGCAGGGGTTCTACAGGATGTTTAAGGGATTTCTACAGGATGTTCAGAAATTTCTACAGGATGTTCTAAAATTGGATTTTGGAGGATGGGTGAGTGAGAGAAAATGCATGAATGGATAGGGAGGTAGGGTGGGGGTCTGAAATGACCCAGTGACTGATGGATGAAGTGATGAGAGGGTGTGGAAAGTTGACTTGACTTAAAGAAGGCTAAGATACTGGAAGAGCAAGAAGGTAGGGTTACATGGGCAGAAGAATAGTTGTGAGACGAGGAACCTAACTAGGGGATGGAGCAGCTGGCCTAGACGAAGCTTAGGTGGATGAGAGAGTGATGGAGATGCCATGCACGGTGTACACTTAACCGAATCAACCAAGTCCTGCACACAATCAAAATCTTAGCTAATCTATCCTAACTGTCAACGAAACAAATGAACAACAACTTTATTTCTAAAGAGAACCATGTATAGCGCTTAAGCAAAGAAACATCTCAAAAGGTCTGAACGCATGCCTAACTTCTACAAATGAAGACATTACACCAAAGATTGCATGGTCAAGCAAACTAGTGTTTTTGTTGGGCAACACTGTTTCTGCAATTCAAACCTCGGATCCAATAAGGGAGAGGTGAAACTGAGAGTGTAGACAACCCCTTTTCTTGGAGCTTTAACGATTATTATCCTATCAATCTATTCTACACATTTGAAGCAATTCTATTCCTCAACAGTGACTTATTTAACCAACACAACTAAATCTTGCTCCACAAAACCACGTTTCAAATGCATAAAAGGAAAATCACAATGCATAAAGAAAAGATAACAATACAAAGGAGGAGGCCCTAGGCTCTCAGGTTGGGCCCAACCCCGAGAGCTATGGCTCCTATAGAAAACTCAGAGCTGATATCAAATTTGACTGCTTCTCATTATCAAAAAATAACCATAAGTCAAGAGTTATGCCAACAATGGCTACAAGAGAACAAAATAGAGCTAGCAACACTGTAGTGCAAAATATGCAAGAGTTTTCCAAAAATCCCTCATGAAGGATGAGCCCTTAACATTTATACACCACGAGGTCCTAGCTGGCCTCCTAAATCCATGGGGCTTGGCTACCCAAACTGTGAGTGAACAACTCCTTCCAAGAAATCTGTTTGGCTGCCTTCTAGATCCAGTTTTGGTGGCCTTTGGAGCTTGGAGTTGGGGGTGAAGATCCTGAGGAGGCTATTTAATGCCATAGACAACCCCCCTACAAATCCTCAACCCAAGCTTGGCTGTCTCCTAGCCCATGTCTGCTCGGTTTTGCTCCAACATGTGTCAAAAAATCCTGAAATGAGCACGTGTTAGCCACCTAGGAAGAGTGACTACCCTTATTCGTACAAATGACATAAAAATGCTAAAAAATAATGCATAAGTTATGAAAAATGAAGGATTGAACAAGGATAATTAGGCCAAATGAGCCGAAAATGTTACCAAATTTGGGGCTCATCATGGTGTAACAACAACACATGTAACAACATACAAAGTGTAACAACAATCTGTAACAACATACAAAGTGTAACAACAATCTATTCCATCCTGCTCTATGATCGATCAACGCGGCTTGTTCACTTCGTATCCTCGTTCTCGCAAGAAACACATGAAAAAGAGGAGAGGATCCAAAAGACTTCTCCAGTGCTTACCCAAGTTAGCCACAAAAAGGAATATTACATTGTTGTATTCAACAAAAATGGAAAAATAACAAGAACTATGAAATATGATGTATATAATGAGAAAAAGGTGATTAACATGTGAAGTTTTGTTGGCTTGGAGGGAAAGAGGATCAAAACCGGGGAAAGAAAGTGTAGGAAATATGTATAAAAACCACACCGAACAGGAGTTAGTTTTGCGCAGTTATGGGAGGCAAGGAAGGCTTGGGTTTCTATGAATTGTGGGGTTCCAAAAGACATGGAGGAAGATTGATGACTGATCTTGCGAAATGTGTAGTTCAGGTTAGGCTTGAAGAAGCTACTACGAAATTTTGGGGAGGAAGGCAATCTGCCAAGTTACGTAATTGCGTAGTGCAACTGCCCCCGGGGATAGTGACTGTGCATTATGTAGTTCCAGACAGTAGAGTTACATCACTGAGGGCTGAGACTGTGAAGTGCGCGATTCAGTTAGGGTCCGATGAACGATAGTTTTTCGATTGAGAGGATTTTTTGAAAAATGGCTAAGTGCTGGAGGTAGGCGAATTTGTGAGGAAATTGAAATTGTGATCACACACTTAACACATTTCGATGATGCAACAACATAGACCATCAGAACAACTAGACAAATCGTTACCCTCTATGAGACTGTCTAGAACAAAAAGGGACAACTGCAACACTTGAGATAGAGCCTAGGACGAACATGATGACACTTGAGTGACAATGCTTAAAACTTTGTGTATGAGTGCTACCGATGTTTACATAGCTAGGAAAACTCGAACATACAAAGACAAACCTTTGAACTCAACAGAAAAGGGCCGCAAGCATGATAATACAATCAAATATGCCAAAAGATGACAGTTGGCCAAACAAGTGAAAGGGGTGAAAAGACTCTAAGAGAGCTCATGAAATGATCTTGAGTGCTTGCAACAATGAAGAGAATGACCAAGGAAGGCTCAAAAATTTGAGTGCAAGTGAAAATTTGGGAGGGTGTTGCGGCCGCTACAACACTTGGCGACACACTAGTTAAATACCAACTTCTTTGTCTTGGTTCATTTTTTAGTGCAGGGCCTTGGTCCTTCGGGGAGTATTGATTCACTATGAATATTACTTTGGTTTCTCACTTACCCCATGACGGACACGGTTCCCTTGATACCTTCTCAGTTGAACACAACATAATATTAAGCCATATCACAGTGTTTCGAATTTGTAAGGGTAGTTTAACTTGCAATTTTATGATTTTCAGAGTATATTTTTCATCTCTAGTGTTGCTCTATTGCCAACTGGCTTGGACAGTACCCCGACGAAGTCACGCAGGAACACAAGCATTGCTCCACTGTCAGCGAGCCTAGATAGTACCCCAGTGGAGTTTCCTGCTTCACCTCTCTGCATAGGATGCCTTTCTCTTCTTTCGCCTTTGTTATTTTAAAGAGAGCTGTGCATAGGCACTTATTTATTTTTGGGGCGGAAGAGGGATCTCGAATTATTGAGAGCACAAGAGGTTGTTCCTTCAGAGAAGCATATGAAGACCTCTGATTTAGGTTTGCTTGTTTAGATTTCCCCCTTCTCCATTTCTACTAGTTGGATAAGCTTGAAAACACCAAAGAAGAAAACTAAGTACAGGCATGAGGTTCCCAAACTGGACATAGGTTTATGGTTGGACCAAAACTCTCCTTACAGACGGATCGTATTTTCCATTAGGACTTCATTGGAAAAAAGTTATAACCAAATACAAAGAAGACAGACACAGGACTGACCAAGGGCTATAGTGTCACAAGACTCTTTGAACTTCAACCACACACACACTTGGAAGCTGCAATGCAGTAAGGTAGAACACTTATTTACATAAAAAAAACAACAAAACAAAAAAACACCAAAGGGAAACAAAAAATAAAACAATCAAAAGGACTATGTACATGGTGCGGGGTGCAACCCCAGATCTCATTGAAAATAAAATTTTAAGTCTTGGCCATTGACAAGGAGAGAGTCAATCTTCCCGTCAAGTGATTGAAGACGATACATGTATTGGCCAAGCTTCTCGTGGACAATGTAAGGACCAATCCACAAGGATTGAAAATTAGTGTGCTTGCCTTTTTCCTCGTGGGATTTTTCCCACTTTAAGACTAAGTCACTAAAACTAGTATTCCCTGTAGACTTGCTGTCAAACCATATGTTGATACGGTTCTGATGGAGTGAAATTTTTTCTTTTGCTTTCAATCTTTCTTCACGTAACTTGTGTAAAGTGTCCATCCTACGCTGAACTAAAAGACACGGCTTGCCAGAGGATTCTTGGGACAATTGGAGAGCATGAAAGTAATTGTTCGGCGGAAGGATGGCTTCCTTTCCATACACCAGGGAGTAAGGGGAAGTATTTAGAGAAGGCTTAGGTGTGACTCAGTCATCCCATAAAGCATTCACCAGAGCATTCTTATTTGTGGATTCGATAAAACCATTTCCCTGTGGATAGTAGTTAGCAGAATGTTCCAAAACAATACCACTTTACAATGCAAAATCACTAAGATTTGATGAAGAAAAGTATGTTGCATTGTCAAACACAAGTGACGTAGGAACGCAAAACCTGGAAATGATATACTACTGTAGGAAGTTGATGACTTCCTAATTGTTCACTTGTTTCAGCGGAATTGTCTTTGTCCATCGTGTGAAGTAATCTGTAGTAGTCAAAATACAGCAGTGCTACTTTAATGAATGTGGGAAAATTTCTCCAATGATGTCCAAGCCCCACTATTGGAATGGTTCTTCCACTCCAACAAGTTGTAGCGGGGCTGCTGACTTCTGATTTATGCTAGCACACTTTTGACAGACCGAACACTTGTGGGCATAGGCATGTACATCCTTGAATAATTTAGGCCAGTAGAAATCAACCTACATGACCTTTTGTGACGCGGTGTTCCCCACGAAGTGTCCTCCGGTTGGTCTGTCGTGGAGATCACGTAAAACATTTTTTGAATCTTGCGCCCCCAGGCACCTGAGAAATACACCATTATTGTGCTTTTTGTATAGAACCCCATGCACCAATTGGTATGATAGAGGTTTGAGTCTAAGTGCCCTCTTTTTCTGCATATAAAGATGAGAGGGCATAGTGCCATGCTCAGGGCACTAGTGCACATCTTCATACCAAGAGTTTCCATCTGAAGTGGGAGATGCTCGCTCAACATTGTACATTTCTATTTCTTGCTCCTAGCCTGCGAGCTCTTCTTCTTCCTCTTGTGCATGAACCACTTCTGCTGCTAAATTACAAAGACCATGACCCTTAATGGTGTGAAGTGGTTTAATGTCAAGATCATACTCTTATAGTCTTGTCATCTAGTTCTCCCTTCTCTCACCCAGCTCTTGCTGAACAAGCAATGATATGATTGTTGGGTGTGGAACAAAGATAATGCAATGGTTTTTCAATAAATAGGGTATGAAGTGTTTCACCGCCTTGTATACAACATAAGATTATTTTTCCACGGTGAGATAATTGAGCTCTGGTCCTTGCAGGCTCATGCTCATGAAGGAGATGGGTCACTCATTATTTAACTCGTCCTTCTAAGTGAGTACAACAACGAGAGAAGTGTCGGAAGCGAAAGTATAGAGAAAGAAATATTTGCTGAATTCTGGGCTGTATAGTGCTGGTGATTTTTCTATTGCTTGCTTTATACGAGCGAACACATCCTTTTCCCTTTTGCTCCAATTGTAGATTGCGTCGTTCTTGATTATCTGTTGTATAGGCTTGACGATCTAAGCATAGTCAGAGATGAACTTTCTGAGGAAGTTGATCTTCCCCAAGAAAGATTGCATGGATTTCTTGTTTACGAGGTGGGGAATCTGCGTGATTGTCCAAACTCTATCTGGATCTACCTTGATCCCACTTTTAGCGATAATGTGTCCAAGCAGGTTACCCTCAGACACTGCAAAGATGCTCTTCTTGGGATTCAAGGATATCCCATATTTCTAACATCGCTCAAATTTTTTCTTGAGATGGCATAGGTGGTCTGACCGCTGTCTTGAGAACACTATTACATCATCAAGGTAGACCATTACACTCTGTCTGATAAGCCCATGGAAAGCGATGTCCATTGTGCGCTGAAATGTTGCACCTGCATTAACCATCTCAAATGACATTATGTGAAATGCAAACGTAACCCACTTGGTACAGAATGTTGTTTTGAGTCTGTCAGGCTCTGCTTCCAAAACTTGGTTATAGTGAGAAAAATCGTCAAGCAAAGAAAACATCTCTACTCTAGATACTGTCTGCAATATATGCTCCATGGACGACACCAGGTAGTTGTCCTTGTCCAAGGCACGATTGAGGTTGTAGAAATCTACACACAGGTGGATCTCCCTGGACTTCTTCCTGACAGGGAGTAAGTTGGATACCCATGTGGAATGTCGCACTTTATCGACGATCCAAGCATCTAGAAACTTGGTCAGTTCCTTTTCTCTAAGGGGCTAAAGTGTTGGATGAACTTTCCTCAGTTTCTCCTAAAAATTCTTGGCCCCTTCTTTGATCAGTATAACATACTGGATTATTAGCGTGTCATATGTTTTAATATCATTGTACATTCATGCGAATACATCACGGTACTGCTTGAAAAGGCAAATAAAAGCTTGCCAATCTTGTGGTGTACAACAAATACCGAGATTCACATACTTTAGATCTTCTTCTGTTCCCAGATTGATCTATTCATGCGGCAATGTCGAGCTGTGGGTCTTAGCATTCACAGGTCCTTGAAAACGGTTATGGAAGTCATACAGCTTCTCCACTAACACCAGAGCCTTAGGGATGAGGTTGCCTTTGCTTGTACTAGTTGTGTCTTGCAGAGTCTGCTCGTGCTCGTCCTCATCTATCGTTGCAGCCTTGAAGACGTTAGTGTTAGCCATGAAATGTAGTATCTGTTAATCATCATCAGAAAGGCGTAAGTTAGTGATGTATTCTGGGACAGATGGTTTATACAAAATTTCAATAGAAAAACTATCCCTTAACAGTAACATCCTAGTATATGCGTTTTTCAAGGCATCTATAGTTGCATTACACATTCTTTGCACTGAAATAATATTGAAAGCTTGAAATTGAGAAATGAGTTGCCATACCTCTTATTGGTAACTCTTAAGATGCGGTGACACACAATATATAGTGTTACGTAGCTACCGCACCATGATTTCAGAGTCACCTACCACTTTCAAAACAACAACCTTGAGGTTAACAACTTTCTGTAAGCCCAAGACGAGTGCTTCACACTCTAGGGTGTTGTTCGTGCACTCAAACTCCAAGCGACTAGAGAGCATATGTTTCCTCTGTAGCAGGTCTATTAAAAAACAACTCCAGAGCCCTCCCGCATTTTGGATCTGTCAAAGTACATGGTCCACATATCATCTGTGTAGGGACCGGTTACCGCACTAGTACTACTGCTCCTATTACTACTACTACTTACTGCACCAGTTTCATTTTCACCAGTTGGGCATGGAAGGAGGCCCAACTGTGTGCTTGGTGGGATGGGGTATGGCTCTACAATATAGCAACCCAACTTTGTCTCTAAAAAGCAATTTCCGAACATAAGTTCTGCGAAAGCCAATGACTCATTTTCTCCATTCAAGGGAGTCACTTTGTGCTTCATGTATCTGTAACAGTCCTAGTGAAAAGTTCACGTAATAAAATTTAATAAAGGAAAAATAAGACCATGGTTAAGGGACACTTATTCCAAGATGAGTGTTGGGCAAAGATATCCTAGTGGGCATCACTGGATGTGTGTTTTGGCTAAGGAAAATAACGCAAAAAGACATTTTGGCACATTTATTTATGAAAATAAAGGAAATTAGGATAAAATTAAGGTGAAAGGTCACAGGTTGCATGTGAGGAGGAAATTGAAGGAAAATAATAGAAAATGAAGAAATTAGAGGCTTCATGCATAAAAAGACTTCCGAGGATCAGTTCATGGATTTTGTCAAGTTCAAGTTTGGAGCTCTCTTGTTATTCTCTCTCTCTCTCACTCACTCTTGATCACTTAGAGCTTTCTTGGAACATTCTAGCTTTGAAGCAAAGGAAAGGAAAAGCAAGCAAAGAGAAAGGAAGGAAAGAAAGAATCAAGGAAAGGAAAGTAGGATCAATCAACTTCAACAGGAATACTTGCAAGTCACCTTTTGCATGTGTGATTTCCTAGCTAGTTTGGACATGCATGGATTTGCATGTTGATGTATGGTTCTCTTGCTATCGATGGCATGGTTTTTCTAGGTTATGACAGTGGTTTTCAGCCTAGCCTTTCCTTTTTATGGGTGCTATGGTGTTGGGATGTTTATTTCGATTTTTGAGCTTTGGTTTGTTGGATGGATTATGGAATTCGGGGCAAAGGTGGTCTCAAGGTTCATTCCCAAAGGCCTAGGAAACCATTGACTAGTTTTGGTGGGACACACAATAAAGCCTTAGGGAGAAGTCTCAATTTAGGGCCTAGTGATCTGGGATTTGATTGCGGTAAAGCCTGAGAGACAAGGAGACGGAAAATTCCTCACGGATAGTGATGGATTCTGGATGGCATTATAAGTTCGGTTTGATTGTGATCGAAGCATTGATTTTGGTGTTATCACAGTTTGGTGAGGGTTGAGGTGGTTTAACCTCTAGATTCCCTTGGTTATTCTATGAGATCCCACATTTATGCTTGGAATATGGCATGGGGGTGACTGGCTCAAAGAGAGATTTGGTTTAGTCATGTCTATGGTCAGGTGGTACGTGGAAGTCCCAAACCTAGTCGAATTTGCCTATGATTAATAAAAGCTAAGTTCTCTTAATTTTTCATTGATTTATATGTGGATTTAATGGTTGTCTTATCTCTGATATTTACATGGTTTTACACTGGTTATAAGAATGGTTAAATGACTATTTCATGTCATGTTTATTTCATGTGTTTACTTAGAACTATTAAATGGATGGATGCAAGATCTAATTGATGAGGTAGTAGTTCGGTGGAGAAGGAGGTGATCCTTATGATTATGTTTCATAAGTTGTTTCAGTCATTTATTCTTTGTCTTGTATCCTAGACATGTAGGTTGCATTGATGCCAAGTGTTTGACAGAATGCCAGTCCTGGTTGGGGATGCTCAGGCCTAATCGTGAGGTTGATTTAAATTGATCAACATTATTATCATGTATTTAATGAATTTTGAAGGTTGTAACAAGTTCTGCGTAGAGGCTTGGATTCTGGGCTAGAAAAGTGGCTTAAATCTTGGGGTTGTTGGCACAAAAATGGAAACCTTGGTCCACAATCGCTGGCAGGCAGATTGGTGAGAGAGACTTTAGGTTGCTGGTTGCTCCCTTGCCCATAGCATGAGAGTGACTATGGCCTAAGAGATCTATAACAACATTGGGACCCAGGTACAGGCTGTCTGAGTGGCTGGCTGATGATGTTGGATGACTGATTGATATTCTGTCGATTCACTTCCTTAAGGTCACATAGGAGGTCGAGTATGATCATAGTAGTCTCTCATCTCATGTTTACCCCAGTTTTCATGGTTACTTTGGGTAGACTTGGGAGGGGGTGTTACAGATTGGTATCAGAGCATGGTTCACCCCTCAGACTGGATGGGCAGTGTGTGTTGGTCATGCATGCATGTCAGTTGCATGTGTGTCTCTTACACTTGTGTTCCATGTGCTTGTTGCATTGCATCATGTTGATCATGGTTGTAGTAAGGTTATCATGAGGAACTTGATGTGATTTTATGGAATGTAACGTCAGAAGTATATGACTGGTTACTTGATTATATGCAGCTTATACACAACTTGATTACATCCTTGTATGTTGGGTTGCACTCTTTATTGTTCAATTACATGTATCAGTCTTATAGGTTGGTTACAAGAATTGATTTCTTATGCTCCACAACACGTGGTTATGCATATGTGTAGTTAATTAGGAATTTCTTATGCATGTTGATAGTTGCATGTGGCAATGTGTACAAGGGAATAATGGTTGTTGTCATGCATGAGGTCATAGCATGCATTGTTGATATGAACTTGCATTGATGATTGGACCCTACCTAGAACGATGTTTATGTGTTATTGCATTTATCGTTAGATGTCTATATGTTATTATGATTATGTTATATATGTATCACGTTCATTTGATGATATGGAAGAAAAGGTATCCTCCTCAAATTATGCTAAGGTATGTTGGTTTATTGTAATTGGTTTAGCTGACATAGTATACTTGCAAGAAAGAGATCAAATGGATAGTAAGGTGGTAGACTACATAGAATCTCCCTATGCATCAGATGAGCAGTATGGTGTGGAGCATTATTCTGATTTGGCAGACATAATGAGAAGCTTGCGGGAATACATAAGGAGTTGCAAAGTGGACAATGCTAAAATCAGGCACAAGAGAAACAAGTAGAGGTGAATGTCATACTACTTCAAAGTTTGTCAGAGTTGCAGTGACAAGGGCTACTTTAGATCAGCCATGGGTAAGAGGAAAAAACTGATGGGGCATATGGCAGTAGGTCTCCTAGTGGACACGGGTCTTATGATGGGCACAGGTTGGATAGATCTGACAGGATCAAAGATGGCAGGTTGTTGGACACTCTGGATAGGAGAGGTACTAGACACATGTATTATTCTAGTTCTGATTCTGACAAGCATCATGATTGTCATCATTATCACCCTTACAGGAGTAGTAATAGTGGATACTTTCTGATGAGTTCAAGAAAGCGGAGCCACCTACCTTTGATGGAGAGATGAAGAAATGGCAGGATGTAGAGGCATGGTTTCTTGGTATGAGGAGATTCTTTAGATTGCACGATTATTCAGAAAACATGAAAGCAAGGACAACCCTTTTCAGTATCAAAGGTAAAGGAGATATTTGGTGGGAAGATGTGAATAATGTTAAAGGTATTGATGAAGATGATTTGACTTGGCATGAATTTGAAAGGCTCTTCAAGAAGAAGTAGTTGTCAGAGAGGTACTATGATGACAGAGCTAAGGAGTTTTATGAGTTGCGGATGGGTTCTATGGCAGATGATGAGTATATTAGTAGATTTTTGGAGCTGTTGTGATGTGTGCCTTAACTCAAGGAGGAGAAGGCCAAGGTTCATAGATTCATCAATGGACTTCCAGTAGCATACAAAGATCGGATTGAGTTCGATGAGCATAGATCGTTAGAGGAGGCCATCTGAAAGTTGATGAATTGTTATGAGCAGTCGAAGCACAAAGTTGAGCCTAAACATGACTTGAAAATAATGAGAAAGCTAAAGGAAAATGGCCACCAAAGAGAGGAAGACCTTAAGATGCAAGTGAGAAAGAAAACATAGTTCCTTACAAGAGATTCAATATTACTGAGAAAGGACATGGAGAGCAACATACTAGAGGCGGTGGTAGAGAACCATTGCAGTGTTGGATATGTGGTAAGGATCATCATAAGAAGGATTGTCTGCAGTATCAGAGTGGTGATAGACCCTAGATCTATAGTGGTCAGGAGGTGCATACAATTGGTGATGTTGGTAATAACATTCCTTGGATCTATGCAGCTGCGGACAATAGGTAGGCAGTCATCAGACATTGATCATTGAGATGTGCTGTAAGCTTTGTGATCAAGTTGTTTCTATTTTGATTGATACTAGATCTAACTATAGTTATATTAATCCTAACCTAGTTGATACGTGTGGTTTGAGAAAATAAGTGCATGCAGAATCTTGGTTGGTATAGTTGGATACAGGTACAAAGAAGTGAGTTCACCATTGGGTAAGAGCTTGTGCATTTGAGTTAAATGGTATGCCTACAACAACACACTTGAATGTGTTTCCATTGGGATCATACAACATGATTTTGGGTATGGATTGGCTATACCTTCACAAAACCAAAGTGGATTGCTTTGACAAGGCCATTGAGTGTGTGGATGATAGTGGGGAAAATAAGACTTTGTAGGGAAATAAGAAGCCTACATCAGTGAGGATGGTTACCGCTATGCGGGCTAAGCGTAGTTGTAGAAAAGGTTGTGTGATGTTTGTAGTGCACATTTCTAGTGACAAGGGTAAGGAGGTTGAGGATGTGGATGTGTTGAGAAGGTACCCAATTTTGTAGCAGTTTCAGGATGTATTCCTTGAGGACATTATATAGTTTCCACCTCACAGGGAGGTAGACTTTTCTATTGAGTTAGTCCCAAGGGAAACTCCAGCATTGAAAGCACCTTATAGGATGAGCACACCTGAGTTGGTAGAGTTGAAGTTGTAGCTAAAGGAAATGTTGGAAAAAGGATACATCAGACCTAGTGTATCACCTTGGGGCACACCAGTGTTGTTTGTAAAGAAGAAAGATGGTACTCTCAGATTGTGCATTGATTACACGCAACTGAACAACGTAACGATCAAGAACATGTACCCTTTGTCAAGGATTGATGATTTATTGGATCAATTAAAGGGAGCAACAATATTCTCTAAGATCGCCTTGAGATCAGGATACCACTAGGTACGCATCAAGGAAGGGGATATCTTCAAGACTGCGTTCAAGACTAGGCATGGGCATTATGAGTTTATTGTTGTTCCATTCAGTTTGATTAATTCTCCAGCTACATTTATGTGTTTGATGAATAGTGTGTTGCATCCGTATCTGTACAAGTTTGTTATTGTATTCATTGATGACATACTCACATATTCTAAAAATGAGGAAGAGCGTGCCGAACATTTAACAGCAGTGTTGAGGTTGCTAAGAGAGCATCAGTTGTATGCTAAGCTTAGCAAGTGCAACTTATTTTAGACTGATGTACACTACTTGGGACATGTTGTCTCCTAGGAAGGCATTGCAGTAGATCCATAAAAGATAAGGGCCAGCATGGAGTGGGAAACTCCTAAGAATGTAGATGAGGTGACATCATTTATGCGATTGGTAGGTTACTACAGGAGGTCCATTAGGAACTTCTCACACATTGCATATCCTATCAGATCATTGTAGAGAAAAGGTAAGAAGTTTGAATGGACAGACAGAATGTGAGGCTAGTTTTGAGAAGCTTAAGTAGTTGTTGACACATGCACTAGTGATGAAGATTGCGGATCCAGACAAGGAGTTTGTAGTGTGTACAAATGCTTGCAAGAGAGGACTTGGTGGAGTTCTCATGCAAGAAGGATAGGTAGTGTGCTATGACTCATGGAAACTGAATGAGCACGAGAAGAGCTACGCAACACATGAACTTGAGTTAGCAGCGATCATACATGCATTGAAGATGTGGAGACACTATCTTCTTAGCAGGAGATTTGTACTGATGAACGATCATAGTGGGTTGAGGTATTTGTTTGACCAACCAAATCTAAATGCTAGGAAAGCTAGATGGTTGGCTACCCTTAGCGAGTTCAACTTTGAGATCAGATACATCAAAGGGAAGGAGAACTGGGTTGTAGATTCTCTTAGCAGGAAGGTACAGGTAAATCATATAGCAACTATGAGCTCTTATGGGACGAAGTTACAAGATATGATCTTGTAAGTAGGACACTGAGATGACAAATACATGGAGATTATGCATAGGTTACAACATATCACAGGTATAGGTACATGTATAGGTACAGGTATAGGTACAGGTGTAGGTGCAAGTATAGGTACAGGTACACGTGATCAGGATGTAGACTGTCATCTCACGATAAATAGTTTGTTAAGATTTAGAGACATGATCTATGTACCAAATTGCAGTGAGCTCAAGAAGCTTATCTTGATGGAATTTCATGCCAAGCCATACTCGGGTCATCCAGGATATCAAAAGACATTGATGGCAGTGAAGAAGTTCTACTATTGGCCGAGTCTGAAGAAGGAAGTGGTCGAGTTCGTGGCTAGATGTTTAGATTGTCAACAGGTAAAGACAAAATGCAAGCATCCAGGTGGTTTACTACAACCTATTTCGATGTTGGAATGCAAATGGTAGGTCATTTCCATGGATTTCATTACAGGTCTTCCGAGGAGAGTGAAGCAACATGATTCTATTATGGTTGCAGTTAACATGTTGAGCAAGGTAGCTCACATGTTTCCAATAAAGAATACATATTTAGCTAGTGATGTAGCACAGCTGTTCATTAGAGAGATAGTTATACTGCTTGGTGTTCCGAAGAAGATTGTGTCAAACAGGGATGCAAAGCTCACTTCCATGTTTTGGAAGGAGATATTTGTAGGCTTGGGTACAGAGTTGGCCTTTAGTACAACTTATCATTCTCAGAAAGATGGATAGACATAGAGGATCAACATGATTTTGGAGGATATGCTAAGGATGTATGTGATGCAACAATACAGGAAATGGGAGGAGTATCTTTCTTTGGTTGAGTTCACATACAACAATGGTTATCAAGATTCATTGAGGATGAGTCCTTTCAAGGCATTGTATGGACAAAGTTGTAACACTCCCATCAACTGGAGTGATCCAGTGAACATGGTACTTATTGGACCAGATATGTTGGCAGACATGGAGCAGGAAATGCAGGTTATAAATAGGAATCTAAAGGTAGCATAGGATAGGCAGAAGAGCTATGCAAATAGCAACAAGTTGTTCAAGGAGTTTCAGGTTGGGGAGCATGTATATTTGCACATCAAGCCCAAGAAAATCTCTTTGAGGATTGGTTCATGTGCCAAGTTGGCACCATGGTATTGCAGGCCTTTTGAGATCCTTGAGAGGATTAGACTAGTGGCATATCGACTTGCATTGCCTCCAACAGTGAAAGTCCATGATGTTTTCCATATTTCATTGCTTAAGAAGTATATAAAGGATGTTGATCATGTTATTGATTGGTCTGTATTGTAGGTGGAGCAAGAAGGAGAGTTCCAGCCAGAGCCTTAGTGCATACTGCAGTGGAAACATCTCATGCTCAGGAACAGAGCCATAGAGCAAGTTAAAGCACAGTGGAATCACTTTGGGCCTGAAGAAGCTACATGGGAGATGGAAGATCAGATGTAGGCCCTATATCCTTCATTTTTTTCCGTTTGAGGCAAAACAGTTTTGTTTTGATGTTTGGTATATGGTTGGCATATGTTTCGCTGATGTTTTAATATTTGTATATATGTATATGGATGTAAATACTGCCATGAGCTAAGTTATAAAGCTCCAATAAGTGGTATGGTTGTTATCTTGTCATGTTGTCATGATGTTTTGCTTTGGAGCAAGTATTTCATTGTAAATACTACAATGAGCTAAGCATAAAGCTCCACAGGCAATATGTTTTCTTTTTAGCGGTTTTACTGAGGTCATGGTGTGGTTTAACATTGAGGACAGTGTTCCCCCAAGGGGGAGGGTTCTGTAACAACCATGGTGAAAAGTTCATGCAATAAAATTTAATAAAGGAAAAATAAAACCACGGTTAAGGGACACTTATTCCAAGCTGAGTGTTGGGAAACAATATCCTAGTGGGCATCACTTGATGTGTGTTTTGGCTAAGAAAAATTGGCAAAGGCTAAGGAAAAGGCATTAAAAGGAAAAACGATATTTTGGCACATTTATTTATGACAATAAAGGAAATTAGGAGACAATTAAGGTGAAAGGTCACAGGTTGCATGTGAGGAGGAAATTGAAGGAAAATAATTGAAAATGAAGAAATTAGAGGCCTCATGCATAAAAAGGGTTCTGAGGATCAGTTCATGGCTTTTTTCAAGTTCAAGTTTGGAGCTCTCTCATTATTCTCTCTCTCTCTCTCTCACTCTTGATCACTTAGAGTTTTCTTGGAGCATTCGAGCTTTGAAGCAAAGGAAAGGAAAAGCAAGCAAAGGGAAAGGAAGGAAAGCAAGGATCAAGGAAAGGAAAGCAGTATTAAGCAACATTAGCAGGAATAATTGTAGGTAACCTTTTGCATGTGTGATTTCCTAGCTAGTTTGGACATGCATGGTTTTGCATGTTGGTGTATGGTTCTCTTACTGTCGATGACATTGTTTTGTCGAGTTATGATAATGGTTTTTAGCCTAGCCTTGCCTTTTTTTGGATGCCATGGTGTTGGGATTTTTATTTTAGTTTTTGAGCTTTGGTTTTCCAAATTAATTTCAGAATCCGGGGTAGAGGTGGTCTCAAGGTTCATTCCCAAAGGCCAAGGAATCCCTTGATTGGTTTTGGCGGGATACACGATAAAGCCCGAGGGAGAAGTCTCGGTTTAGGGTCTAGTGATTCGGGTTGGATTGTGGTAAAGCCTAAGAGATAACGAGACATGAAATTCCTCAAGGATATTGATGGATTCTAGATGGCATTCCAAATTTGGTTCGGTTGTGATCGGAGCATCGATTTTGGTGTGATCACGGTTTGGTGAGGGTGGAGGTGTTTAACCTCAACATTCCCTTGGTTATTCTTGGATTGGTTGTTCTATGAGATCCCACATTCATGCTTGGAATATGGCAAGAGGGTGATTGGCTGAAAGAGAGATTTGGTTTAGCCCTGTCTATGGTCGGGTGGTACATGGAAGTCCTGAACTTGGTCAGATTTGCCTATGATTAATACAAGTTAAGTTCTCTTACTTTTTCATTGATTTATATGTCGATTTAATGGATGTCAAATATTTGATATTTACATGGTTTTATTCTAGTTATAAGCATGGTTAAACGACTGGTTCATGTCATGGTTATTTCATGTATTTACTTGTAACCGTTAAATGGATGGATGCAAGACCTAATTGATGATGTAGTAGTTTGATGGAGAAGGAGGTGATCCTTCTGGTTATGTTTCATAAGTTGTTTCAGTCGTTTATGCTTTTCCCTTTATCCTAGACCCGTAGGTTGCTTTGATGCCAAGTGTTTGAAAAAATGTCAGTCCCTGTTGGGGATGCTCAGGCCTAGTCCTGATGTTGATTTTTATCAATCAACATTGTTATCATGTCTTTAATGAATTATGAAGGTTGTAGTAAGTTTTGGGTAGAGACTTAGATTTTGGGCTAGAAAAGTGGCTTAAATCTTGGGGTCACTAGTAGGCAGGCCTGTGAGAGCAAATATAGGTTGTTGGTCACTCCCTTGCCCATAACATGAGATCGACTATGGCCTAAGAGATCCAGAACAACAATGAGACCCAGGGACAGACTGTCTGAGTGGCTGACTTGTCTCCTAAGGGTTCTGTTGATCATGTTGGATGACTGTGCATGATTTTCCATCGATTCCACCTCCTTAAGGTCACATAGGAGGTCAAATATGATCATAGTAGCCTCTCGTCTCATGTTTACCCTAGTTGTCATGGTTAATTTGGGTATACCTACGAGGGGATGTTATAATATCTTTCTGACAACACTTGGATCTGGTTGTTCTTTCCCTTATACGGAAGCCATAAGTACGACCAGTCAGCGGCAAAGTATCCTTGTAGCTTGCTTCACTAGTCTCTGCTGAGAAATACCCCGTATGCTTCCAGGATGTCCACACTACAATATTAATGCATTGATGAACTCGCTCATTAGATGTTAGCCGGATGATCACATCCCTGAGTTCACCAATTGTTGGCACACAAGTTCTATCTAGTTGGATGATTTGTGCACTTGTCTTACTACATTGAGCATTGATCTTCTTGGTGATGGAGAGTGGCATGACATTGACTAATGCACCAAAATCAATGAAGCATTTGCGAACATTGTAGTTAAATATCTCAAATGATAACAAGAATGGTGGGCAAAGAGAGTTTTCCTCCTCCATGCAGAGCACATTTAGCACAGATGCAAGAACATCAGGAGACTTACTAGATCCCTTGTTTGAAGAGGTGGCTTGACTCGTATAGGATTCCCCAACTGCTCGTAGTAGAATGTCTCGCTGACTCGTGATTTTTGTAAGTTCAAACAGAGAGATATTTGCACAAGTCTTCTTCATGTCTTCTACAATGTTGTACTCTATAGCGAGAAGACTCATCGAGGTGTCTAGGGGTGGGGCTGAATTCATGGTTTCTGGTGGGATGGTTATATCTTTACTGCTCGTGGAAACAATTTTCATTGAAACTATCTTCCTGAATTTTCTTTGAGTGTTATGTGTTGAGTCGGCCAGAGGATCTATTATCCTTAACATATTTTGTCTTATTTTATCCCTCGGTATCTCAAGCACAGTGGGGGCCCCTTGACTTCTTAAGTTATATCGGTCATTTTTCTTCGCGGCCGAACTGTCACTCGAAGGCTCCTTATTGTTGGTTGTCTTCTAGGATGCGAGAGTGAACTGATATATGTTTACTACATGCCTAGTGTTTGGAGCTTCATTAGGTGTAGCAAGTTCTTCTTCTTCATTATCAGGCTTAGCCTGCTCATTAACTGCGAGTTTGTTGGAAAACTGCCTAACCATATTGCTCATTCCATGGTTCCATTCCGGGCATGTCCTTTCCGAATGGGATTTGTGGTGAAATGTACAGTATGAATATGTAGCGATTGTATTAAGGTTTAGAACCAGGTTAGAGATCTTCACAGATTTGGTCGATTGGATGCTATTGCTACTACTACTGGAAGCTATATTCTTTTTTTACGGGTATCTGGGGGGCTTTATGCTCATGGTAGTCTCTCTTGTACTCAGTTTAAGTTCTACCACTTAGATAGTCAAGGACTTGACGAGACGAGTTAGGTTCTCAATATCACTTGCTTCCTTTTCCTTAACCTTGCTGACAGAGGTCTGAGACCTCTTACCTGTGTCTTTGGAGTCCTTAGTGGGTTCATCATCTACAATGACTCAAATAACGCACATGTCTTTCTCCATGGAAATATCCTCTTATTAATTTTCCATTAATGATGGTTTCGTTGCTCACTTAACGAACTACGCAATACTGGTCAGCATGGAAGAAGTGTAGTACTCGACAGAGATGGATTCATGAGGTTTAGTGTCATTTGAGAACTTATTTAGAATACGATTGAACCTCTGATTGGAATATTTGAACTTTTATTTCTGCTCCATCTTGAGACTACCTAACTCCTTTAGTAACATGGCAAGGGTCTTGTCTTCATAAAACTTTTCAAGAAATATCCTTTTGAATACACTCCCAGTTATGGATGGAGTTTGGAGGAAGGCTTTGGTACCATACAAATTCTATGCCATCCAAGGTTAATGGAAATAGTCTACATGCAATGTCATTATAACATACCTCGAGTGTCCGCAGATGTAGGTAGAACGTGTCTAAGTGATATTTTGCCTTCACTGTCTTGTTGGGGTCATATTTCGTTAAGAGCTTGTTCACGTGTCTTGGAATCTTGTGTAGGACACCAAAAAGTACCAATGGGCCTTGAGTCATCCAATCCATATTTTGGTCTGCCATGTTGTCCCCTTCGTTGTCCTCCTCTTCTTCTGAATCTGATGATTCTTCTTCTGAATCTGTTGGTTCCTCTTCTTCTTTTCCTCCTCCTTCATTTCCTTCCCCTTTGCCTCTTCCACAAGACCCTGAACCAGAGAGTAAGAGGTTGTTCTCTTATTCCTTTTGAAAAAGTGGGGGTTCCTCTTCTTTCTCCACAACTTCTGCCAACTCCTCAAGAGTGGAAAAGATCACTTCTTCGACAAATGTGACTAATACTCATGTAGGGGTAGTCTTGTGCTTCTTTTGAGAGTATGGAAGGGGGTACTCCAGTATGCTAGCCTGGTTGCCATATTTTGCCTCGACTCTTGTTGTTCAGCGCATGAGAGTGTTACACTAGTATCTTCGAAAAGCAAGGTGAGTGCTTCTGGTGAATGTGTACCGTAACAGTGTCTAGGTTCTCTCACTGCAAAAAGGGGGGAAGTGACATTCTAAGTGAGAGGTAATAGTACCATACAGGAAG
The DNA here is from genome assembly GCA_031772625.1 of Pinus tabuliformis. Classification (NCBI taxonomy): domain Eukaryota; kingdom Viridiplantae; phylum Streptophyta; class Pinopsida; order Pinales; family Pinaceae; genus Pinus; species Pinus tabuliformis. The sequence continues at coordinate 816,908,914 of CM062810.1, read as the reverse complement.
AATAGTCCACATCCAGTAGAATAGTCCACATCGGATGTGGTAGTTGTTAAAACCAAAGTACAAGGAGAGATCTGTCCACCATCCAGCCAAATAGTCCACAATAGAGGTGATGGTCATTATAACTAGTAAGCGAAAAAGTTTTGTCTAGTATCCTGTAGAGTAGTCCACAAGGGTGAGAAAACAATGATAATCAATAAAAGACATTCCCAACAAGGTAAGTACTAAAACAACCGAAAAACATTCCCAACAAGGTAAGTACTAAAACATTCGATTTACAACAAACATGTGGAGTCTTCAATGACCTTTGGTCTCTTGAGGTGGTTGCAGGCATGTGCTCTTTTTGCTTGTTCTTGATCAACTTCTTTGTCCATCTAGTTGTAAGTGATTCTTCTAAAATGTTCACTCCTTCCTCATCTTCTTCATCGTCTCTCCATGATCCAACTGTGTACCTGTTCTTGTAATTCACTCATGACAGGATGACATCAAATCCAGAAAATTCCTAGTCTAAGATGATGCATTGTTATCCATGGATTGGGCCTGGGACATGTGACAATATGGGAAAGAGGGCCCAGTAACTGTGCATCACACAATTCTAGGTGACATGGAGGGAGAATGGTTATTGAGACTACGCAGAGCGCAACTCATGCTTGGCTGAGGAACTCCTGAGCACAATTTTCACTACTGGGAAAAATTGTGCAGAGGTCACTAGGAGACATGATTGCATAGTTGAGACCATCAGTGGCTTCTGCAAGGTGGGAACCTAGGAGGAAGGTCTGCATAGTTTGCAAAGGCAAGGCATGACTGGGCTGCTGTGGGACTTGGGAGGATAGATTTGCAGAGTTCCTGGGATTAGTGAGTCCCGGCTGAGGGAGGACACTAGGAGACAGTTCTGCGTAGTTCTGGGAGGTAAGACAAGCTTATATTTTTGCACATTGTGGGGTTCTAGTAGATGGGGAGGAATTTTGATGATTGATCTTGCGAAATGTGTAGTTTAGGTCAGGATTGAAGAAGCTATATCACAATTTCGGGGAGGAAGGTAGTCTGCTAAGCTCTGGAACTGTACAATGCAACTGCCCTTGGGAACAATGAATTCACACTGCATAGTTCCAGACAATAGAGTTGCATCACTGAGGGTTGAGACCGCACAATGTGCATTTTAGTTAAGGTCCTGTGAATGAGAGTTGTTTGGTTGGGAGGATTTTTGAAAAAATGGCTAAGTGTGGGAGGCAGGTGAACTTGTGAGGAACTTGAAATTGTGATCACACACTTAGAACATTTTGAGGACGTGACAACATAGACCACCAGAACAAAGAGACAAAGCATTACCCTTTGTGAGACTGTCTAGAACAAAATTCGACAAGTGTGACACTTGAGATAGAGCCTAGGATGACCATAATGACACTTGAGTGATTGTGTTTAAAACTTTGTGTATGAGTGCGACCGATGTTTACATAGCTAGGACAACTGGAACACATAAAAACTCAAAACATTTGAACTCAACAGAAAAGGACTGCAAGCGTGATAAAACAATCAAACATGCCAAAATATGACAGTTGGCCAAATAAACGAAAGGGGTGAGAAGACTCTAAGAGAGCTCATGAAATGAGCTGGAGTGCTTGCAACAATAAAGGAAAAGACCAAGGAAGGTTCCGAAATTTGAGTGCAAGCCAAAATTTTGGAGGGTGTTGCAGCCGCTACAACACTTTGATAATAAGTTCAATCTCAGTAGTCTTGAGTAAGAATATTTTCAATGTGTTATAAGATTTTCTAGTTGTTACCAAAAATATTATAATGATCAATTCACAAGTTCTCTTCAAAGTTTGAGTTCTAGTTTTTAGTTCCAGACATCAATTCTAACTCTTAAGTATTCAATTCAAAGGCTTGCCAATAGCTCCACTTCATCAAGGTGATCAAATAAGACATAGAAGCTCCTTGTTCCCTACATCTAGGTGCAAAGTAAGAGGCAACTAAAGGTAAATATAGTATTTCAATTTGTTTTGTTCATTTTAAATTGGGGGATTTGTATGCATATTGATGAACCAAATCACCACCTTTGATACTCATGATGCGTGATGCCTCATTATTTATAAAATTTTCTAAAAATAAAATAAAAATAAATAAAAATCTACCACTTCCCCTACCATGATTACTATTCATGTACCTCTTATTGCATGATACGATCACTAACCTTAGCCAATTTCCCTTACTTTTTAGTTATGCAAGTCCATTTTTCTATTGATAGCATTTGTAAGGTTGAAGTAAGCTAAACACAATGATTTTATAATACCCTAGATGGATGAATTATGGCTAGAAGAGGGGTTATTCGAAAAGAGTCATCGAGCATGGAATATTTAGAAACATGTGTAGAATGCAAGAAGGTTTTTAAACAAACTAATTAGTTGAAAAGTCTTGCCAAGTTTCAAGGTTATGATGACAAGATAACAATAACCTTTTCATATACATTTGATGTGTATGTGGCACCACTCGAGAATTTGGTGTTGGAAGTTTCTAAATACTCCTTAGCCTAGGCTAAGTTTGCCTAGACTGGTAAATGAGGGTTTAAGAATTTGCAACTATAATAAAGGAGTTTTGATGCAATTCATATGCTCCAACATAAAATCTTGATTTGGAAACAATCATTCCAAGAAGAAATATGTGAGCTAGATACATTAAGATTGAGATTGAATCTGTCAAAACCACCATTGCTAGATTACAATAAGAAAATGAGACTTTCAAAGTTGAGAGTAGGAGGTTGATGAAGTTAGAAAAAGGATTATATCGAAAGAGTCAAAAGATAAAGCTCTAGAATTGTAGAATTCAAAATTAAAGTTAAAATGCAATAATGGAAGAAGTCACGACAAGAAGCTTCTGTATTAAATTTAGATATTTTGATTGATGCAACCATGCACCCACATGATTGAGCATGAGCATACTGCATAGTGATAGATTTTGGACATTTTTAAACTACGTGGACTCAAGTGCCCTTGGACTACCAAAAGTGATCTAAAAAGATGCACAAGGACATGCATCATCTTTGGTCTGGGGGAGATGTTGGGTCTTGCTTTTGGCACATTTTTGTATCAGGGATACACCCCTTTTGCTTCTCTATTCTTCCATATTCACCACTTTATTATCCTTATCTCCACATTACTCATGGTTTTTACACTTAAATATCCAAAGAGATTTTTGAGGTAAAACATTGTCAATATATTATAAAATTTATTAGTTTTTAATGACCATGTGAATTGGAATGAACTTTTATCTCTGACATTGCTAAACTTTGTCTTTCATGTACCTAATATGTGCAAATCTAGTGGAAGATCATTTGTTAACATAGTGACATACCCTCCAATGAAAATCAACCACATGGGTTTTGTTCCCATGGCCCATGATATGGTGTAGTTCCTTCTGGTTTGGTTCTAGGTAGAATTGTGAAGCCAATAACCTATGATCAATGACCAAATCAACAACATGCCAAGACAAGATCTCCAATTCATCCCTATAGATTCCAACATAGTAAGGGGACAATAACTATTGGTTTTGATCATGTGATAACAAATAATATATTTCTTTTATATGCCACACTAAACTAATTGTCTTTTCTTTGTAACTAAATGCTAGATTATTGAGGCAATTCCTTACACTACGAGAATATGGAATTATTTTCTTGTGAGGTAACATCTATCCCTCTTCACGAATTAACTATATATACGAGGGATTGGATAGTATAAAGGGGCTAAGAAATAAATAGTTGAATTTTGATGTGTGGAATCTAGTCTATCAGTGAGAGTGTATGCCAAGTTTATATAGACCTGATTTATGGATTTTAATGTAAACTTTTGAGCCAAATAATTAATATCAACGTAAATGAGTAATAGTGTTATATCTTTATTTATAGCACAAGTCAGTTAGGAAGGGCCCCTTGTTCTAGTTTGTCTTGCAACACATTTCTCTTAGATAGATTAGTTAAATAGATAGACTTATATATATATATATATATATATATCTATATATATCTATATATATATATATATATATATATATATATATATATATATATATATATATATATATATATATATATATATATATATATATATATATATATATATATATATATATATATATATATATATATATATATATATATATATATATATATATATATATGTATATATATATATATATATACATATATGTAGATATATATATATATATACATATATGTATATATATATATATATATACATATATGTATATATATATATATATATATATATATATATATATATATATATATATATATATATATATATATATATATATATATATACTTTATAAATTAGAATTAGAATTTATGTTATTTAATCTCCCGAATTCTTTACATATGAGTGTTGGTTCCATATAGAAGTAAAACATTGAAGGTTGAAGACAGAATGTGCTTGTTATGTATCGCAAAATCATTTCATGCCTTTGATCCAAATAATGGATAGTGATTTGTGCCCATAAAAGTGCTTTCAAAGCATAAACCTAGTAATCTAACAAACCTCTGTAGTATTTTGATTTCTGTTATGGTTGGATTTTCTTGTAAGTGTGTTTTATAGAGAATTATAGAGTTATTTTCATAGCATAGGAATCAATGTACTAGTCCTACACGTATTGTGTTTTCATATCACAAGCTTACATCTTAGATTGATAATTAAAATGTAACAAAATTTATACAGATAAATTTACTGACAACCATATTCTCCAAGGTAAGAATATATATATGGAGAATATAACATGAAATATCCCCTATACAAGATCAAATAAAAAGTACAAATGCACAATATGACATGCAAAGATTTGTAAAATAGTTTAACATTACACTATCTACCACATCCATGATCAATCTCTCCATAGATGCACACGTTGCCTAACAATACTCTCCCCAAGGGATAACATTGGAAGCTTCATCCATATTCAACAACCATTGAAGCTTGGTAAGGTCATTATTCCTATTAACCCTTGAGTTGGAACTCAACCAAACCATATCAACCAATAATTAAAAATCTATCACATAATGAATAATCCCATCCTAGGGTTTGGAAAATAAATAAACAATTAAGTTGTTAGGGTCTTACCCTAGCCCCCTTACTTAGATACATTATTAATGTATATGGCCCATTAAATATTTGGTTAATAGTTACTCATAGTAAAATAGGGTCATGTTTATTAATAAAACCAAAATTCGTTAGTAGGATCCCATTATAAGTGAGCCCATAGGTAGTTAATATTCTCTATGGATAGATATATATTAATTAGAAGGTTATGTAATGTTTTGTGAAGAATTGTGATTGTATTTAGAGCATTGTTCTTTGAGATTGCCCCCCTTGAAGAGGCAAGTGAACATAACTCTTTATTTTATATTATCAAAGAGATATTTCCTGGGGTCCATCTCTCATTTTTTCTTATGTTATCAAATTTTGCACTATATTTCATGTGAATTACACTACAAGTGGTAGCAAAGCTCTTTTTGGGGAATGAAGTGGGAAAATTTCATGGTACAAAGTGGAAGATTTTTATTTTTATTTTTTTCCTTTATGTTGATTATTGATGGAAAAAAGGAGGATGGAAATATTTAGGTTGATATTTATGATTGTTTTCCATTTTTCGACTCAAGCCCTACCTTACACAAGTTATTTTATGGTGATTTTAAGAGCTTTTTCTAGCGTTATCAAGCTCATTTTTTTAAGAGATAGTTCAACCTCCTTAGTTGGTGCCTTGGGATATCGAACCAAGTACAATTTTTGGAATCCACATGTATTTGAAAGAGCTATAATACTTAACACTCCCTTGTCATTAGGATCCAATAAATTTTTCCAGGGATCTCTCATATGAAGGATAATGCTTATAAGCATCGTCATACTTCACTAAAAAACATGAATACCTACCCTACTACAAATAAGTTGGAATTGGGAGGTTAGCTTAAGAAATGTCAAGAAAACATAAATATGTTGGAAGATAAGTTCAATAAGAAGCTAGATGAGAGGTTTGAAACTTTGAGACAAAATTGACTCAGTAGTTTTCAAATATGTTACCTCACATCATACTAGGATAAAACCACCTGACTACCCAACAAATTGAGCTACACCAAGAAGAAACGTCTAACTCAGATCAATTTAGCCACCCACAATACTCATTAGGTCTACACAACAATATATCAATGGATAGTAACATATGACATCATCCTACTATGGTGGACTTGAACAAGTTTGATGGTTATGGCCTCTTAGGATGGCACTTAGATGGAACATTACTCCACTGTCCAAGATATTAATGATCACTTGATGAAACTTAGGGTGGGGGTCCTATATTTATATAAAGAATGATGGAAATGGTGGGAATGACATAAAACAACCTACTGAGGCTACATTATCTGGAGTTAATTTGTTAAATTTTCTATGCACATTTTGATAGGGATACTAATTATTTGGGGAGAATTACCAAGTTACACCAAATTGGCTTAGTCATTGACTTTAGAACATATTTTGAACAACTATCCATCCATATAGAGAACTTAACATATTCCTTCTATAAAGAATGTTCACTAATGGTCTCAAGTAGGAGATTCAAGCACAAGTTAGAATACAACATCCTGCTACATAGCTAGAAGTAGCTGAGAGGGATTAAGAAGATGAAATGATTATTAATTCATAAATAAAAGGATTAGCATTATTTCCTCACACTCATCCTCTCTAATATTATTCTCCAAGCACAATTCCTACTCATCCTTTAAAGGTACAAAGTTTGTCTCCAACAAAAATGTAAGATCACCAAAGACATGGACTCTACTATAATTGTGATGAAAACTATGCTCTAGGTCATAGGTGTAAAGAACACAAATTGTTCCAAATTGATATGACTACTCAAGCCTTGAAAAAGGAAATAACAAATGAAGAGATTTCAACATGACAAGTTGAAGACAATAACACCCAAAATTAAGCATATAATGAATTATCATTTCCTCTTAAAGAACCATTAATCTCTCTGTATGCATTATTAGGCATATCAACTCTACAAACATTGAAACTCACGAGCTACATCAAGAACCATAAAGTTATAGTCCTAACTGATAGTGGAAGTACCCATTATTTCATTCAAAAGATAGTTATAGAAGAAACCCATTGCTTTGTACATCCATAGAAAAATTTCAAATAGTGATCACTAATGGATGTGTGATGAAATGTGGGGGCAGAAGTGAACATTTAAAACTCTAGATGGGAGATTATCAACTCGAAACCCATATATTTTCCATCACATAGGTGGTTGTCATATGGTATTGGAGAAAAATGGCTACGCACATTGGGACTACTCATAATGGATTTCAAAGAAATCCATATGTGTTTCTTTAGAAAGGGATACATACACACACTTCAAGGGCTTCAAGAAAGTTCCCTTGAAATAACTAATTCTCATCGTATGGATAATTTATTAAAGAAAGGTCACTCTAGCATTATTTCCCAATTTAATGCCATAGATGTTTGGATATTATGACACAAAATATCCACATAAATTTGCAGCTCGTACTTGAAAAACATATTTAGGTCATTGAGACACCAAAAGGTTTACCTTCTTCTTGAGGAGAGCATGGCCACATAATTTCCCTATTTCCAGGAATTCAACCACCAAATGTATGTCCTTATTGACACCCTTTTGCACAAAATAATGAAATAGAAAATATCATTTCGAAACTATTGGAGCTAGGGGTCATATGTCCTAGTACAAGCCATTACTCATCAACAATATCCATGTTAAACAAGGAAGGCACTTGGCACACGTGTCTTGATTTTAGGGCTCTCAATAAGTAGATGATCAAGGATAAATTTCCTATCCAATTATTGACAATCTCCTAGATGAACTTCATGGAGAAAAGTTTTTCACTAAGATCAATCTATAGTCATGATACCACCAAATGATGATGAAAGAATTAAGAGTCCCAAAGATAGATTTTAGAACACATGAAGGTCATTAAAAGTTTATAGTGATTCCTTTTGGTCTTTGTAATGCTCCATCCACTTTCCATTGCCTCATGAATGAGATTTTCAAATATTCCTACACAAATTTGTGTTGGTATTCTTTGATGATATCTTGATAAATAATAAAGCATGGGAATCACACATAAAGCACGTTGATAAGTTCTTACATTTCTTGAGAGACAAAAGATTATTTGTGAAGTGCTCCAAATGTGCTTTGGGCCTCCTGAAGTTGAATATTTGGGTCACACTGTAAGTAAAGAAGGAGTATGGGTTGATCCCCAGAAAGTGGAGGGTATGCAAGATTGGTCATGTCCAAAAACACTAAAGAGTTTAAGGGATTGTTAGGACTTATAGGTTACTATATGAAATTTGTGAAATTTTATTGCAAAATTACAGCTCCCCTAACTTCAGTAAAAAAGAATGCCTTTGTTTGGAGTGAGGAAGCCACACTAATATTCATTCCTTTAAAGAAATTCATATGCATTGGTCTAGTATTAGCAATGCTTGAAACTAATAAGGCTTTATCTTGGAATGTGAGGCCTCAGGAAGGGGTGTTAGAGTAGTATTGATACAAGAAGGATGGCCATTGACATTCACCAGTAAACAATTGTGTGACAACAATTTGGGAAAATCCACAAATGAGAAGGAAATGATGGCTATCATTCATGTGGTGGAGACTTGGTGTCCATATCGCATAGGGAGTAATTTAAAATTAATATTGACCATAAGAGTGTAAAGTACTTCCTCAAACAAGGATTTTATTCACTAGAGAAACATAAACAGGTCACCAAGATGTTGGGATATGATTATGAGATCATATACAAGAAAGATAAAGAGAATGTTGTGGTTGATGCCTTATCCAAAAAAAATGAAGAGGATGTGTCACTCCTCTCCTTATCATTACCAAGTCTAAGATGGCTTGAGGAAGCTTGCATGGAATGAAAGGAAAGTAGTACTTTAACAAAAATCATCCAAAAACTTTAGAAGATCCCAAACCTTGTAAAAAATATACATATAAACACGATACATTATGGTATAAAAGGCTCATTAACTTGGTAAAATATTTAACCCTCAAACAACAAGTTTTAGAGAAGTTACACTCATCACCAATAACAGGTCACTCTGGCTTTCAAAAGAGCTAAGCATTCATTCTTCTAGGAAGGCATGAAAATAGATACCTAGGATTTTGCATAATCTTGTGATGCTTTCAAAGGAAATAAGGGATGGATAGTAAATATGTCAAGGAAATTAAAACCTCTACCAATCCAAACACAAATTTGGAAAGAAATTCCAATGGATATTATTGTAGGACTTCCAAAAGCAGGGAACAAAACAATGATTATGGTGGTGGTATATTTCCTTTCTATAGCTACTCATTTCTATGTCCTATCTCACCCTATCAGTCCTTCCTTGATTGCGTAGGCCTTCATGGATTATATCTTCAAGCTACATGGTATACCCACTTCCATTACTTCATATCAAGAGCCCACATTCACGAAAAATTTTTGGCAGGAGTTATTTAAACTTCAAGGTACACAACTAAATGTAAGCATTGCATATCATCCTCAAAGGATGGTCAAATGGAAGTGGTCAAGAGGTTCTTAGAAATCTTTGAGATGATTTTCTTCTAAAAATCCACACTAGTGGGCACAATTGCTTCCCCTTGTTGAATGGTGGTACAATACCACTTATATGGAGCTACGAAAATGACACCATATGAAGCGGTTTATGGCCAAAAATCCACTTTGTGGAAACCTATGTACCAAACACATCCAAGGTTCATGCAGTAGATAGAACACTTCACACTAGCGACACTGTTATTTGCATTCTCAAGGAAAACTTTGATTTGGCACAAAATCGAATGAAATAACAGTATGATCAACATATATTTGAATGTTCTTTTGCTAGAGAGGACCAAGTGTTCCTTCGATTATAACCTTATTAAAAAACATTACCCAAAGATAAAGTTCACTATAATCTAGCTTCTAAGTTATATGGCCCATATTAGATCATATAATGTGTTGGTCAATTTGCCTACAAACTGGATCTTCCAACCCACTTGAAGATTCATCTAGTCTTTCATATGTCTTGTTTGAAGAATGTTGTGGGATAAAATTGAAAATTGCAAACGAACCCACTCAAACTTGATGAAGAAGGTTTCATTTGGATCAAACTAGAAGCAATATTGGATACTAGAGAGCACTAATTGCACCAACACATTATTAAGGAAGTATTAATGTAGTGGAAATATATGCAACTAGAAGATACTACATGGGGACCAATAGTGATTCTCCAACAATTTCATCATCTTTAGCCTTTAGGAAAATACTACTTTCAAAGGGGGAGGGCATGTTAGGGTCCTACCCTAACCCCTTTACTTTGATACATTATTAATGTATGTGTGTAATTTAATTAGTTAGTTAATAGTCATTCATTATAAAAAGGGTCATGTTTTTTAATAAAACCCAAATTAGTTAGTAGGCTCTCATTATAAGTAGGCCCATAGGTAGTTAATACTCTATGTATAGATATATATTGAGTAGAGGGTTACATAATTCTGTCAATAATTGTGTTTTTATTTAGAGAATTTATCTTAGAGGTTGGCCCCTTGAAGAGGAAAGTGAGCATAACTCTCTATTTTCTATTATTAAATGGATATTTCTAGGGGTTTGTCTCTCTTTTTTCTTATGTTCTCAGGTTTTTAACTATATTTCACGTGAATTACACTACATAAATGGTTAAACTTGCCTACTTATTTGTGACAATCTTAACCCGGGTTTCCTCACAAAAATGAAATATAAATATTTTGCAAAATATGTTAAAATGGGCTAAGTTAAAAGGGGCACAGATTCTAGAGCTAAGGAGGTTGCATGCTTGGGATATGTAATGTTTCCTTATAAATGAAATCTAGAATGTTTTGGACAACCATTAAAGGTTTGTTGGTGCACCTTAAATCAACTGGTTCCTAAATTAAAATGGGTTGGAAAGGGAAGTACACAGGCCATGTGCTTGAAACCATAACAAGGTAGAGAGGACAAGAAAAATTATGAATATTAGACATGGCAAGGTAGAAAGGACAGGGGGGTCAATCTATGCACAACAAGGTAAACAATAAGGGAAAAAGGAGGGGTTCGACCTTAGGGGACAAGGATCATTTCTGATTCACTCATCTAAGTAGATTCACCCATTCAAGCAACATTCAACAGGGAACAACACAGAAGAGAAGAGAAAGGATTGCTGAAGAGAAGAGAAGACAATGAGAACATTTCGATTTGCATGACTGGAATGAAGATGGTCTCTCCTTGGTGAGGAACAATGCTTCTCGAGTCCTTGTAAAGCCAGAGGGTGGAGATGGTTTTCTATAGATTCCCTTGATGGTGTGGGTGTAGGATTGTATCCTTGGATTCCTAGAGGGAGGATCTCTTAAGCCATTCTTCATGTTTTTTTAATAGTGGGTTATAGATTCCCTAGAGTGGATGGAACCACTGTTTTTAGTGTAGAGACTTGCTTCTTTGGACTCCCTTAACACTCTTGGGGTGGAGGCAGTTGGCCTCTGGATTCCCTGTGTGTGTTTGGGTGGAGAAGAAGCCTATGTATTCGTTGTGTGTTTGGGTGGAGAAGAAGCCTATGGATTCGTTGTGTGTGTTTGGGTGGAGAAGAAGCCTATGGATTCCCTACATGTGTTGATTAATTTCCATTGGGTAGTTGGAGGGTGGAGGCAGTGGCCTCTGGATTCCCTATATATTATTTGATCGCTAACTAGATGGTGGGTAGAGGAAGGAGGTTCTATGGATTCCTTGTTTCAATTGGAAGTTGGCGTTTCAATCCTTTGAGCAAGCCCCTTAGCCTCTGGAATATGAGTCGGGGGTGAAAACTGCAAGTAAGGTTGGCTGTAGTTATCTATGGTTGGGTGGAGAGACCTTGTGCCAAACTCAGTTGCCCTAAAAATTACATGATAAGTGCTCTCTTTATATTTTCCTAATTGATAATGCACGTATGTGTTTGTATTACTGGATCAAAATGGTGGCTATATCTGTAATGAGCATGTGTTTTCATTTTGGACTAAAATGGTGTTCATGGATGTGATGAACATGGTATAATGTATCTTTGATTTGAAATGTTATGTCTTACGAAAGATATAACTGTGCCATTGATATAACATGAATGATTAATATGCCAGGAAATGTTAAAAGCATTGAAATGGTCCCTATGGGTCTGAAACAGACTATGATAAAATAAATAATAAAATGCATGTGGGTTAAAGGCATCAACATGGTTCATGAGAACTAGATTCAACCATTACAATATTTAGTATGTGAACCCTTTTATTACAAAATAAAAGTTACAGTGAAGACAACCTATTTAATACATATATAGATGTATAAATATATATTATTTTCTAGCCTGTGAATCAATCTATGAGGCATGTGTCGATGCTGAGGTTGACTTCCTCTTTTAACTGTAATGGACTGTTACTTTATACTAGAGGTTTCTTATCCATGCATTTTCAGTAGTCTTGGAGGTCTTTGAAAAGCGCCATAGTGCTGCTAGTCAAGGCATTGCAAGCCTTAGGGTGCCCCTTAGCTTGCGTATGATCAGGGAGTTATGATCTCTTTAGGGTCCTTCTGGTATTTTATAACTCCCGCAGACCCAAGAGGAACAATTCTGTCCTAAGATCAGGAGGGGTAGCGTCGACAGGTGCTTTAGTAAGTCACCATAACCATTATTGAATGTTGGTGCAGATCTTGATGTTTGCAGAACACTTGTGGCCTAACCATGGTTGAATAGACCAGTGGAAGGCTATAGGCATAGGGATGAGATGAGCTCTGTTGATCACCATTGAGACTAGAATTACATGGGTCACTCAAGTTAAGGGTGATTTCTTTCTGGTCAGGCCATGGTAGAGATCAAATGCAAGCAGTGTTGTGGCATAGGAGGGTGAAGACTTAAACTTGTCATGTGGCCAACTAACCTTATCCTTCACCTGGAAGAACCCTAACTGTGGAAGCTTGGTTTTGGCGTGTTCATATTTATATTATTGCGATTAGATGAAGGAAGATGGCATGGCCTAAAGATTTTATCTTGGAAGATTATTTTTGTATCACAAAGAGGTCAAAAGGGATGACTGGGCACCAGGCTATCTGGGCTTATAGCTTGGAGGTGGAGCACATTCCTATTTGCCAGGATGGAGCCCATATGATAGCTTATCCCTGGGGTGAAATCCTGGAAGTAAAAAAATGGATTACTTATAGCAGAGCATAAGATGACGTAAGTGTCGACCATGATGGCAAACACATGGATTGACAACTATGTTATTGGTTCGGGATGAACCCACTTAACAAGTCATCCCGTCGGTTTAATCTTGGAGCATTTCCAAGGGCGGGGTTAGTAGTGTAGGATTATGTGGTGGTCCTGCAACCACATGGGCCAATTATAAGAGACAACATGCAAAAGGGGATGACCCATAGTTTATACGTGTCTTGGAGGATGGTTCCCTGAAGCCAAAGAAACACACGAAGGAAAAGTGTCGGGGTGTTTGGGTCAGGATGACATGTCCCGATGGTCCCCAACCCAGAGGTTTAAGATGTATGATGACATAAATCATCGGGAGGCTAGTTCCAGGGTGACGTGTCTCGGAGGGACCCACCTTGACTGTTTAATAAAAGTGAGTGTAAAAATAGGTGGTGGGGCATAGGAGTTGGGATGACATTGTGTCGTAGACACTTGGGTCATTCAGAAGGGATGATTTGCAAAGGTGAGACCCACCAACCCATGCAGACCTGGAGGTCTTACCCCAGAGGTATAAAGGGCGACAAACATATATGCACTGGGAGGAAGTATGTGAGATGACATAACACAAGCCGCGCTGGCAGAGCGTGCACCTTGATTGGAGAAGAGGTGGTCCCATCGGACATATCAACCTAATGCTATGACCCCGTAAGAGTAAAGAGGTGCAAAAAAAGGAGTTCACTAGACAAAACAATCAGGGTGACATGGTACAAGCTGTGGTGGTAGTAAAAGTTGGAGCAATGGACCAATGGGAAGAGGAGGCTATGCAACCCCACCATACATGTAAGCTTGATAATGAGGCCTGATAGATAACAAGAGAGCATGCCAAGGAATTTTTAGGAGGGGAAAAACGAGATGATGTGTCCTGGAAGGTCATCTCAGAGGCATAAGGAGAGCTAGAGTGAAAGCGTCGAGATGATGTGGTTAGTTCATGGCCAATGGATTCAGTCGGGCACAACAAGACCCATCAGGTGTGGGCGCATGACATAAATAAATGTATTTAAATGTTAAATGGGGGTTCAAACCAAGCATCGTGATATGTGTCTTAACATATATGGGTGGAGGATTGTGTCCTTGGATTCCTAGAGGGAGGACCTCTGAAGCCATTCTTGTTGTGATTTTATAGTGGGTTTTGGATTCCACAGAGTGGTTGGAACCACTATTTTTAGGGCAGAGTCTTGCTTCTCTAGAATCCCTTGAAACCCTTGGGGTGGAGGCAGTTGTGTAGAAATTCTGTATGCAAATTCAGTTCTATAGATCTGCTGCAGGTTAACCCGATAATGCAATATAAACAAAGCAAAATACAATAACCTACTTCTACTATCAACTTGCGGAAGCTTAAATGTTTGAGTAAGAATGAGCTGAACACATATAACTAGAAGAAGAATCAATGCACATGAAACACAGAATATACTCAGGGGAAAGCCTTAGCTAAAAACCCCACTATCTGTATTATCATACAAGGTGGAAATATCTCAGAATTACACAAAGCCTTAGCTCTCACAGCTAGCCAGCTCTCAGTACAATCCTCCTGGATGCTCACAGGCAAACAAGGCTTCTCACAAACCTTCTCCTCTGCCCTCCAAGCCTCCTATTTCCTTAGGAAGTTTTTCTTGGGTGATCCTCCTGTTACCAAGTGTAACACTGATCACTCACACTGATCTCACACCCTGTAAAACTACACAATCCTCAAGAAACCTTGCCTTGACTACATGAATGAGTTTCCTTTATATGCAAACACATTCAACTGATAGTACATTGTCCTTGACATTTAACGCAACTAGACATGTATGAGTTTCTGATGAGAGAATCTTCAGTTAACTGAGTAGCACTAGTTGCATGCATGCATGCATCAACTGACTGATAACTCTCTATTAATTCCACAAATAGTTTGGAACTAATTTAGTTGGACTTAACTCAGTAAACTGAGTTAACTAATTACAACTCAAATATAACTCAATCTTATCTCCTTAATTAAGGGATAACTTCCTTAATTTAAGGGATAACTGTTGCATGACTTAAAAAAGACTTCTAACTTGAATTTCTTTAACTAATTAACTCAAGATGAACTAATTAATTATTTTTCAAGCAGTTGGTGAGACTAAATTCAAATTTTAATTCAAGGACAAATTAAAATTGGAATATTCTGGATTCTATTTTTATCATTTCTTGTTGCTATTTTCAACACTCCCTCTCAACAAGAAATGAATTCAACTTGATCCCAATCCTGAACCTTTGGAATGTCATGCATGCAATACTTCTCTCTAGTGTTGTTGCTCCAACAACTCCAAAAACAAAAAAACATCCAACCTGAATTAGTATGATGCATCTATCATCAAAGTCTCTGACTGCTATTGCCTCTGTCAACTGAAAACGTTGCACCTTTGTGCTCTTCAGTATCTTATTGCTCTAGCCATTATCATTTTGATCTATGACTGCATCAATCCCACTGATTCCTCCCGCTACTATGAGCTTTGGGCTCCCATATCAAGGTATGATCAATGAGATAAAACCTCTTAATGGACCCTACCCAATTTCAGCCTTCTTGGGACTATCACTCCATATCGCCCCACCTCACACTTGGAGGTATGGCTGCATGTGATCCCTCTGCCCACTGGCTCGAAATTCCCCCTACTAGAGGTCTCTAGATGAATGGATGCCTCCACTCGGTCTCCTCTTAGCTTCTCTAGTTGTGGCTGCTCCACAACTTCCTGAAGCTGCTTCACCAATTGTGGTTCCTCCACAATTGTCTGAGACTTCTTCTGGGACTGCATGTTGAGAGGTAATCTACTCTCCCTCTCAACCACCAAGTCTCTAACATTTGCCTTGCTCCTCAAGGCTTTGCATGCATCTTGAACCTTAAGAGCATACAGGTTCTTAACTCGTGAACCGATCTGTTTCACCTGTCTTGTGGTGATGTGTCTAAGGAAAACCTTTCCCTTAATAAAAAACACATCATAGCCACGGTCTTCCAATACCACAACTGATACCAAGTTCTTCTTCAGTCCAGGCACATACTTCACATCTATCAAGGTGATAGGAGCTCCATGCTCCCTCTGAAAAGCAACCGTGCCCACTCCTGAAACACTATACCTTTCGTCATCACCCATCTCTATGCGAATCTTGAGGTCTTTCTTCTCCAAGGCACTGAATAAACTTTTATCATCGGTCATGTGGAATGAGGCTCCACTGTCAAGAAACCAACCACAACCCATCATCGATGACACCATGCATGCGATGAGGGTAAAGTCCATTTCGAACTGAGAGGCTAATGCCTCACCTTCCGATCCTTCTGAGGATCCCTTCTTGGAATTCTTAGATGGGAAATTAGTCCCATAATGTCCCATCTCATGACAGTTAAAGCATCTCACGTTAGACTTGTCACCCTTCTTCCCTCCATGAGAAGGATTTGATTTGGAATGGGACGCCTTCCCCTTCCCTTTTCTTGCCTTACCTGCTAAGGCCAGATTTTCTTCATCATCATTCTTGGATGAAGAACCATCTCGTGTGCTCCTCCTGATCTCCTCCTGCATGAGATCCGACCACAGTCGTTCCCTATCCGACTGTTTCTCCCTTCCATTCACAGAGTCTTAGTAGCTATTCCAGTTCTTTTGAAGGCCAGGGAGAGCAAGGCTCACCATATCATCATCGACAATAGTTATTCCCACACTACCAAGCTCATCTCTGTAGGTGGTGAGCTTGTTCAGATATGTGGAAATAGTATCGCCCGTCTCCATCTTGATTCTTCGAAGCTTATCCTTGAGCGCCATTTTTCCTCTGGTCGGTACTGTTCTCATAGAGGTCCTTTAATGTCTTCCACATTGAATATGGAGTATCCTTCCCATGGAGACTCAAGACAATATGGTCTCGAACTCCCTCAAGGATGATCTGTCTTGCCCTCGCCACACACTTCTTCCACTCAGCCAACTCTTGTGCATTAGTTGAAGCTGGCTTTTGGATTTCTTGATCAATGAAATCCTTCAAACCATTATCTTCTAATACAGCCTCCATGCGATATTTCCATGCTATGTAATTCGAGCTACCATCCAAGGCATACTCGATTCTCAAGCCATAAAATGCCATTGACCAACCTTGAAGTATGAGAAGAATTGGATTTTCACCTGCAACCCTAAACTTCAAACTTCGAATTCTCTTCTCAGTATACTGTTCATAGCTCCGATAAACTCAACTCCAATACCATGTAGAAATTCTGTCTACAAATTTAGTTATGTAGATCTGTTGCAGGTTAACTTGATAATGCAATATAACCAAAGCAAAATACAATAACCTACTTCTACTATCAACTTGTGGAAGCTTAAATGTTTGAGCAAGAAGAAGCTAAACACATATAACCAGAAGAAGAATCAATGCACATGAAACACAAAAAATTCTCAGGGGAAAGCCTCAGCTAAAAACCCTACTATCTGTATTATCATAGAGGGTGGAAATATCTCAGAATTACTCAAATCCTTAGTACAATCCTCTTGGATGCTCATAGGCAAACAAGGCTTCTCAAAAACCTTCTCCTCTGCCCTCCAAGCCTCCTATTTCCTTGCGCAGTTTCTCCTGGGTGATCCTCCTGTTACCAAGTGTAACACTGATCACTCACATTGATCTCACACCTTGTAAACTGCACAATCCTCAAGGAACCTTGCCTTGACTGCATGAATGAGTTTCCTTTATAGGAAAAAACATCCAACTGATAGTACACTGTCCTTGACATTTAACTAAATTGGGTATTTCTCAGAATAGACATGCATGAATTTTTTATGAGAGAACCTTCAGTTAACTGAGTAGCACTAGTTGCATGCATGCATGCATCAACTAACTGATAACTATCTATTAATTCCATAAATAGTTTGGAACTAATTTAAATGGACTTAACTCAGTAAATTGAGTTAACTAATTACAACTCAAATATAACTCAATCTTATCTCCTTAATTAAGGGATAACTTCCTTAATTTAAGGGATAACTATTGCATGACTTCGGAAAGAATTCTAACTTGAATTTCTTCAAATTAACTCAAGATGAATTAATTAATTATTTCTCAAGCAGCTGGTGAGACTAAATTCGAATTTAATTCACAATTTTAATTCAAGGACAAATTAAAATTGGAATATTCTGGATTCTATTTTTATCATTTCTTGTTGCTATTTTCAACAAGTTGGCCTTTGGATTCCATGTGTGTTGTTTGGGTGGAGAAGAAGCATTTGGATTCCCTATATGTGTTAATTAGCTTCCATTGGGTAGCTGGAGGGTGGAGGAAGTTGGCCTATGGATTCCCTATAGGTGTTGATGAGCATCCATTGGATAGGTTGATGGTGGAGGAAGTTGGCCTCTAGATTCCCTCTATATTATTTGACTACTGAGTGGCTAGTGGGTGGAAGAAGGAGGTCCTCTAGATTCCATTTTTTAGCTGGTAGTTGGCGTTTCAATCCTTTGAGCAAGCCCCCCAGTCTCTGGAATCTAGTTTGAAGGTTCCAGTTGTAAGTGAGCTTGGCCGCAGTTGTCTATGCTTGGGTGGAGTGTCCTTGTCCCAGACTTAGTTGCCGTGAAAATTACAAGATAAGTCCTCTCTCTGTATTTTTCTAACTGATAATTCAAGCATGTGTTTACATTGCTAAATTGAAATGGTGCCTATATATGTAATGAACATGTGTTTGTATTATGGACTAAAATGGTGCTCATGGATGCAATGAATAGGGTATAACACATCTCTGATTTGAACTGTCATGTCCTATGAAATATATGACCATGCCATTAATATAACATGAATTATTAATATGCTAGGAAATGTTAAAAGCATTGAATTGGTTCCTATGGGTTTGAAATAGACTGCAACAAAATAAAAAATAAAATGCGCACAGGTTAAAGGCATCAACATGGTTCATGAAAACTAGATTCAACCATTACAATATTTAGTATGTGAACTCTTTTATTACAAAATAAAATTTATAGTGAATACAACCTGTTTAATGGAGCCTGCACATACATATATAGATGTATAGATAGATATCTTTCAATAACCTATGAATCAATCTATGAGGCATGTGTTGATGTTGAGGATGAATTCCTCTTTTAACTGTAATGACTTGTGATTTTATACTAGAGGCTTATTATCCATGCATTTTCAAAAGTCTTGGGGGTCTTTGACAAGTGCCATTCTGTTGCTAGTTAAGGCATTGCAAGCCTTATGGTACCCGTTAGCTTGCGTATTATTGGGGAGTGTTGATCTTTTTAGGGTCCTTTTGGTATTTTATAACTCCTGCGAACCTAGGAGGAGCAGTTTTGTCCTAAGCTCATGTGGGGTAGCATTGCTAGGCTGTTTATTAAGTCACCATAACCATTATTGAACATTGGTGCATATCTTGATGTCTGCAGAACCCTTGTGTCCTAACCATGGTCGAATAAACCAGTGGAAGGCTATAGGCACAAAAAGGAGACGAGCTCTGTTGATCACCACTGAGACCAAGATTACACAGGTTGCTCAAGTTCTGGTGAGTTCCTTCTGGTCGATCCATGGTAGAGATCAAATGCAAGCAGTGTTGTGGCATAGTAGGGCATAGACTTAAACTTATCATGTGGCCAACTAACCTTATCCTTCACCTAGTATAACCCTAGTTGTGGAAGCCTAGTATTGGTGTTCCTAGATTTCCACTGTCGCGATTTGATGGAGTCTGACATGGCCCAAATATTTTATCTTAGAAGATTATTTTTGTATCACAAAGTGGTTGGCAGGGATGATTGGGCATCGGGCCTACTGAGCTTACAACTCGAAGGCATATCACATTCCCATTGTTCAGGATGGATCCCATGTGACAAACCATCGTCAGGGTCAAATTATGGAAGTAGAAAAAGGGATTACTTGTAGCAAAGAACAAGATGATGTAAGTTCGAGCAATGATGGAAAAAAAGTGGCCGAAAAACTATGCTATTGGTTGGGGATGGACCCAATCAACAAACCATCCCATAGTGTTAACACTAAAGTGTTCCCAAGGGAACGCAAGGAATGAAGGCGAGGTTAGCAACATGATATTACGTGGTGGTGCCGCAACCACATGGGCCAATCAGAAGAGACAACATCCAGAATGGGATGGTTCACAGTTTCTATGTGTCCTGGAGGATGGTTCCCTGAAGTTAAAGAAATGCAAAAAGGAAAAACATCGAGGTGCTAGGATTGGGATGACATGTCTCGGTGGTCCCCACCCCTAAGGTGTAAGATGTATGATGACATAAATCACCAGGAGGCGAATGCTAGGGTGACGTGTCTAAGAGGGACCAACCCTAGATCTTTAATAAAAGTGAGCATGCAAATAGTTGCCAGGGCATAGGCATCGGGATGACATGGTGTTGTAGCCAATTGGGCCAATCAGAAGGAATGATGTGTGGAGGTGAGACCCACTGGCCCATGCAAAATCGGTGGTCTCACCCCTGAGAAATAAAGGGTGGCAGGAATGTATGCGCCGGGAGGAAGTATGTGGGATGAATTAAGTCAAGTTGCGCTTGCAGAGCATGCACTCCAATTGGTAGAGAGGTGGTCCCACTGAACATGTCAACCTGACGCTATGACCCTATAAGAGTAAAGAGGTGCAACAAAAGGAGGGTGCCATGACAAAATAATCGGGGTGACGTGGTACGAGCTGTGGTAGAGGTCAAAGTTGGAGCAATGGACCAATGGGAAGAGGAGGCCATGCAACCCCACCATAAATGCAAGCTTGATAATGAGGCCCTGGAAGATAATAAGGGAGCACACCAAGGAATTGTCAACAAGGGAAAAATGGGATGATGTGTCCTGGAGGGTCATCCCGGAGGCATAAGGAGAGCTACAGTAAAAGGTTCAGGATGGCGTGGTTAGTTCATGGCCATTGGATTCAGTCGAGCACAACAGGACCCGTCATGCATGTGAGAAGGGTATAAATATATGTATTTAAATGTTAAATGGGGATGAATTGAGAAGCTTAGTTTATGCATCCCAACCCAATAATGAGAATTGATAATTAAAATGAATAAGGAACAAATATTTTTTTTTACTATCCCATTCCTCTAACACTACTTGAGGAGTTGCGTAAGTGGGTAACCACCTCATTGGCAAGCAAGTGGGTTGGAATTGTTACAGGTGGTATCAGAGCATCTAGGTTCAACACTTGGACTGAATGGACTATATCATGAGAAAGTAATGATTTTTAGAAAATTAACTAAATAACCATTTAGGTGTTAAAAGTCGGCCCAATTAATTAACTGCAGGCCTAATTGGCATAACTACTATGTGATCTAATTAAAAAAAATAGTAAACTAAATAGTTGATATGGTTGAGCAAATTAACAGTTGTAATAAAATGTGAATTTTGTAAGTCAATGTATTACAATTAGTGATTTGTTGTTTTAATAATAACCATGTACTAATTTGTACCATTTGTCATCGATAACCCATTATAGAAGCTCTGTAAAGAGCAAGATCATGGGCATAATTTTTCTATTTGTTTATTAATTATGCACTAACAGTGGGATTGCATGTTGTATGATTGATGCATATGATTTATTAAATATGATTGGCATGCTAACATGGTTGTTTTGTCACAACATAGATAGTCATGGCAGCTCCATGAATGCAAGTTCATGGTCATAATTGTGTTTGTTTAATTATCACATGAAATATCTAACAATGTGTGTGATTGACAACACATCACAAGCATCCTAAAACATAGATAACTAAGAAATGAGGACTGGAATGGTGTAGCAAGTTTTGAACAATCACAACATGGAAGTGATGAGGTTAAGGCCAATGAGGAAGAAAGATCAGTTGATCAGGGGGGAGGGAATCACTCTCTAGATTGGTTGGATACTCTGAGAAGCCTAAGGGTTGAAGTTAGAAGATTCAAAGCAGACAATGAAAGGATGGTAAGAGCTCAAGAGAAACAAGCTGAGATAAATGCAATCATTTTGCAAAGTCTCTCAGATTTATAGAGACAAAAGAAATATGAGATGAGGGCTAGTCATAGGGACAGGGGAAACCCTTGTGAGTTAGAGGAGGAAACAAAATGAGGCAGATGATATTAGGTCTAGGAAGAGGCATAGGCATGGAAGTGAGGATAATGTGAAGGGATGTGCACCATTGAGCACTCCAAGAGGAGGAACCAACACACATGTGCATCATTATAGTAAACCATCTTGTTTTTGTACCAAGAGGAACCACCATCACCATCATTTAGGAAGAAAGGAAAATAGTTACATAACTAAGCAATTTAAGAATACCAAGCCAACCAAAATTGATGGGGAAATAAAGAAATAAGAGGACGCAGAAACATGGTTATTGGGAATAAATAAGTTTCTTTAGAATCAATGACTATTCTGAAAATATGAAAGCAAGAATTTCCACCTATAGCTTGAAGGGAAAAGCAAACATATGGTGAGAAGATTTGAAGAATGTAAGAGGAATCGTTGAGAAGGAATTGACTTGGGTAGAATTTGAAAATCTCTTTAGCAAGAAATATTTGTCTGAGCATTATTATGATGGCAAGCCAAAAGAGTTCTATGAACTCAAGATTGGGCAATTATCAGATGATGAGTATGCCACCAAATTCATAGAACTATTGAGGTACTTTCCATATCTCAAGGATGAGAATGGTAAGATCCAAAAATTTATTAGTGGACTTCCTATCGCATTCATACACAAAATTGAGTTGCTAGAACCACAAACTATGAAAGATGTTATTAAGAAGATGAGGCACTACTATGAGCAAAAAAATGTAGGCTAGAAGTTAAAATTAACTAGTAGGCAAAGAACGATGCTGGAAATAAGAAGAGTTGGCCTAAGAAGAAGTCAAAAAAGGGGAAGGTATGCACCCAGCCCCTGTAAATCCATTGCACCAAAAGGTTGATATTACTGTTAAATGAAATGTGCAACAACCAACATAAGGTTAGTTTAATCTTGAAGGTCAAGAGCCACCAAGGTGTTGGAGTGGTGAAATTCCCATGAAAAGAGATTGTCCACATTAGAAAAACGCTGGACCAAAGGTTTACAATGCCCAAGAAGATTGTATAGTGGGTGAAGTAGCTCAAAGTTTTCCCATAATTTATGCAACTATATATGACATCCAAGCATACCACTAGGCATCCATCATTGATATTGAAGGTAAGATGCATGACCAATTTGTTTCTATTCTAATTGATTCAGGTTCTAATTACAACTATATTAGCCCAGAGCTTGTTGGAAAAAGCAATTTGGTCAAGGAGTTGCATGAAGAACCATGGATGATTCAATTGGCAACTTGAACCAAAAGAAAAATGAACCACTGGGTGAGATCGCATACATTTGAGCTCAGTGAGATGCCTATAAAATCCCATCTTAATGTATTTCCATTGGGTGCATACAATACATTATTGGGCATATATTGGTTGTACTTGCACATAAATAAATTGGACTGTTATGAAAAAGATATTGAATGCTTAGACGATCAAGGAAAAAGTAGAGTTTTACAGGGAAGGAAAAATCATACTTAAATAAGGCTAATCATGACCATTCAAGCCAAGCGCAACAACAAAAGGGGATACATGTTATTTTTAGTGCAAATATCAAGTGATGAGAAAACTGGAAATGATACATATAATGAGGAAAAGGAATTGTTGAAAAGGTACCAGTTCTGCAACAATATGTAGATGTCTTTCTAGAGGAGGTTCCTAGACTACCTCCTCACAGAGGTATATTTCTATATCAAGTTGGTACCTGGAGCAACACCAACATCTAAGGCACCATACATGATGAGTAACCCTGAGTTGGTTGAGCTAAAATTGCAGCTAAAGGAGGTGATGGAAAAGGGTTACATAAGGCTGAGTGTATCTCATGGGGAGCACCTATATTGTTTGTAAAGAAGAAGGATGGAACCCTTAGATTATGCATTGATTACCAAAAATTAAATAAGATGACAATAAAGAATAGGTACCCATTACCAAGAATTGATGATCTCTTTGATTAGTTGAGAGAAGTAGCAATGTTCTCCAAGATAGACTTGAGGTCAGGATATCATCAAGTAAGGATTAAGGAGGAGGACATTCATAATATTGCTTTTAGGACAAGATACATGCACAATGACTTTGTAGTGGTGCCTTTTGGGCTTACTAATTCCCCTGTCATATTCATGAGCTTAATGAATAGTGTGATGCAAATTTATTTGGACAAGTTTTTCATTGTGTTCGTTGATGATATATTAGTGTATTAAAGGATTGAAGAAGATCATGAAATTTTTTTGGCTACAGTGATATAATTGGTGATGGAGCACAAGATCTATGCAAAGATCAACAAATGTGACTTTTTCTAGTCACAAATACAATATTTGGGGCATATTTTTTCCAGAAAATGGATATCTGTCGATCTTGAAAAAATCAAAGCGATAATGGAATGGAAAATGCCAAAGAATGTGAATGAGGTTAGATCATACATGGGATTGGCAGGTTATTATAGGAGATTTATCAAAAAATTCTCCAAGATAAGCCATCCTATAAAATCCTTGCATATAAAAGGAAATAAATTTGAGTGGAAAAATCAGTGTGCAACAATATTTGAGCAATTGAAACAATTGCTCACAAATGCACCAACGCTGAGGATTGCAGATCCTGGCAAGGCTTTTGTAGTGTGTATAGATGCCTGCAAAAAAGGACCCAGTGGAGTCTTGATGCAGGAAGGGTAGGTAGTGTTCTACGAGTCAAGGAAATTAAATGAGCACGAGGTAAATTATGTGACTAATTATCTAGAGTTGGATGTCATCATTCATGCTTTAAAAATGTGGAGGCATTACCTCCTTAGCAGGAAATTTACACTTATGATAGACCATAGTGGGTTCAAGTATTTGTTTGAGCAACCTAAGATGAACGTAAGACAAGTGAGATGACTAGCCATACTAAGTGATTTTGACTTTGAGATCACGTAATTCAAAGGCAAGGAAAACATAGTTTCTGATGTTCCTAGTAGGAGGATTCAATTGAATCACCTGACAACTTTAAGCTCTTATAAAATGGACCTGGCAGAAAGGGTCAAGAATGTAGGATAACATGATGAAAAATGAAAGAAAATTTGTCACAAGGTAGCAAGGATGAAGAATATCACCTCACTGATGATGGACTAATAAGACTCAAAAACAAAATTTATATGCCGAATAATGAAGAATTGAAGAGACTCATAATGAAAGAGTTTCATGTCAAGCCTTATTTAGGCCATACAAGATACCAAAAGACCATCATGACCATTCATTTTTTTATTATTGACCAAGTTTGAAGAAATAGATGGCTGATGTCATGGCTAAATGCATAGAATGCCAGCAAGTGAAGGCCGAATACAAGCATCCAACAGGGATATTGCAGTCCATTCCCATTCCAGAATGGAAGTGGGAGGTAATTTCTATGGATTTCATTACAGGTTTGCCTAGAACATCTAGGAAGCATGATGCAATCATGGTGGTAATTAACAAGTTGAGCAAAGTGGCTCATTTTGTGGCACTTAAATCCACCAATTTTGCTAGTGAGGTGGCATAAATCTTCATAAAGGAGATTGTGATATTGCATGGTATCCCTAAGAAGATTATTTTAGACCGAGATGCTAAGTTCACCTCAAGGTTTTGGAAGGAACTGTTTGTAGGTTTGGGGACCGAGTTGGCATTTAGTACAACATATCATCCACAAACATATGGGCAAACAGAGAGGAAAAATAGGATCCTTAAGGACATGTTGAGGATGTATGTCATGCATTAGCCCAAGAAGTGGGAGGAGTACCTGCAACTTGTAGAGTTTACATACAAAAATGGATACCAAAAATCCATAAAAATGTGCCCATTTGAGGTGCTGTATGGGAGGCACTGCAATACTACTATCAGTTGGAATGATCTAGTGAATAGGGTCCTTGTTGGGCCTGATATGATAAAGGAAATAGAGAAAAAAATTCAGATATTCAAATAGAATTTGAAAGTAGCGCAGGATAAGCAGAAAAGCTATGCAGACCAACATAAGGTGCATAAAGAGTTCCAAGTTGAGGAACATGTTTATTTGAAAATAAAACCCAAGAATATTTCCTTAAAAATTGGGTCATGTGCCAAGTTGGCACCACAATATTGTGGGCCTTTTGAGATCCTTGAGAGGATTGGACCAGTGGCCTATAGGATGGCTTTACCTCCAACAGTTAAAGTTCATGATGTTTTCCATGTTTTCTTGCTTAAAATATATGTGCATTATTCTAATTAGGTGATTGATTGGCCTATGCTACAAGTGTAACCAAAGGGAAGTTTCAACCAAAGCCATTGTGTTGGGTGTGTGTTATATTCTTTCCACGACTAGCCCCATGCGTGAAGTAGGGGGTCGGTAGCCCCCCTACACGAGGTCTGGGACAATGCCTCGATTTTTTTTTTTGAACCCTATATTAGGTGGGCAGACCTACCTCTGGTTTTGTGCATGGGTTTTGCACATGGTTTTGGGCATGATGGTTTTTTGCCTATGGTATCTTGTAGATCGGTTAAGGGAACTACGATTATGTTCTAATCCAGGGTTAATGTATTTGGGTTTATGAATTCTTTGGCATGTAACATTGAAAGGAATATAATGAAAAATCAATCTGGTAGTCTTGGTTTTGGGATCTAGGGGAAAATCTCTGTGTATTTGTTTTGTGTTTCTCGCAATTGTATATTTTATATTTTTAAAAATTCGTTTGCAGGTAATTTCTGTACAAGGTTAAAACCTACACATTGTGTATTCTAGACTGGAGGAGTCTCATGCTCCAGAATCGAGCCTTAGAGAAAGTCAAAGTGCAGTGGAGTCACATTGGGCAAGAGGAAGCCACTTGGGAAATGGATGACTCCATGACAAAAACATATCCATTTTTTTTTGCTGGATGAGACAAATGTGTGTATATTTGTAAATATTGTATAGAGATGTACATATAAATCTCCATAAAGAATTATGTGTTTTTATTTTTTTCCCCGTGTTGCATATGAGTAGAATAACACCGAGGGCAGTGTTCCCTCAAGGGGGAGGGTTCTGTGACAACCCCAACTCGAGTTTCCTCACAAAATTGAAATGTAAATATTTTTAAAAATATATTAAAATTGGCTGAGTCAAAAGGGATATGAATTCCAGAAATGAGGAGGTTGCTTACTTGGGATATGCAAGGTTTCCTTATGTAGGAAATATGGACTATTTTAGACAGCCTTGTGTGCCTTAAATAAACTGGTTCTAGAATTAAAATGGGCAAAAAAGGGAAGTACATAGGCCATGTGTTTAATAACCACAACAAGGAAGAGAGGACAAGAAAATTTATTAAGACTAGAAATGGCAAGGCAGAAAGGACGAGGTGGTCAATCCCTGCACAACAAGGTAAATGTAACACCCTCCTCCCACATTTACCCAAGCTAATTGATCCACCGTGGTAAACATGCGATGAAGAGTTACTATTATATGATTCAACTCCGCATGTATAGTTAAGGGAATGGAACTGACAAGACAAGACAAATTTGACCTTCCTCAGAAGCTACATAACTTTCAGGAGCCAACCAACCCTTCCAGGTGTCCAAACTCTGAGACAACTTGATGTTATGCTGAACTAGACCTCGAGTCACTCCCATGATAAGCCTTCCCTGTGACTGAGACCCTCCAATCACTCCCACAACAAGGAATCCATGTGACTGCAACCTTTTTCAGGTAGTTCTGTGCTAGTGACCCCAAATTTTGAGCCATTTCTTTAGGGCTAGGACTGAGGCCTCTGCCCAAAACTTCATGAAACTTCCATACATGGTAAATAACAATGGAATAAGGTTACTAATACAAACACTTGAATAAGGACTTGACCTTCCATGATAGGCATTCCATCAAACATATCATAAACATGTAATGTATAAGTCATAAATACACATATGAACATAGGGGTCTCATACTTATATGAGAATCATCAAGAAGGACTGATTCCTCCTCATAATAGTTGCAAGATCATATATTAGGTCATGCACTCATTAAAATTTCATCTACTAATTAAAACATGATGAGATCCATGCCTCAAGTATGTCATAAAACATGCTTATAACCAATAAACAACCAAAGAAATATCAATGATGGAACCACCATTGAAGCCACATAATGAAAAGCACATTTACTCATGAAATACCAAACGAAAAGGAGATCTTATCAACATATGAAAATCTAACCGAGTCAGGGACTTCCACGTACCACCGACCATAGATTGGGCTGAACCAAATCTCTCTCTCAACCAATCGCCCTTGTGCCATATTCCAAGCATGAATGTGGTATCTCATGGAATAAACCAAGAACACCAAACCATGGCTTCCATAGGCAAAACCACCTCAACCCTCAACTAGTGATTACACCTCACAGTCAGACATCACTAACCATCACCAGTTCAGTCTCTACCTAGGCTGTCTAGGGCTCCAAAGCGTTTTTTCCATCTAAGAATTCCAGGATTAGTAACTCAACCCACAACTGCGGCTGAGCTCCAGAGCGTTTATCCAACCAGGGATTTTAGGACTAGTAACTCAACCCACCAAGGGCTCTAGAGCATTTATCTAACCAAGGCTTCCAGGACTATTAACTCAACCTAGGCTGTGATAGGGCTTCCAAAGCATTTTTCCAACCAAGGCTCTAGGAACTAATAACTCAACCCACAACCATAAGGAATATGAGAACCCACCAAAAATAAAAGGACAAAACCCACAACACCATGGATATCCAGGAAATGGAAAGGCTACGCAAAACCATTGTCAATCTAGGCAATCCTCCATGCCAATGAAAAATCATAACCAAACAACCACATGCATGTGCTATGCATGCCAAAACTAGCAAGGAAATAATACATGCAACTCGTACCTACAAATAAAACCCACTGTAGTTGCTGATCCCACTGTCACCTTGCACGTTCCTGATTTTCCTTTGCCTTCTTACTCAAAATCCCAAGTATGCCACAATGCTCCAAGAGTGCTCCAAGAAAACTCTAAGTGTACAGGAGTATGAGAGAGAGAATAGTCAAGAGAGACCCAAGCTAAACCTAACAAAAGCTGTGAACTGATCCTCAAAAGTTTTTTTTTTTTTTAAATATTATCATTGAGCACTCTATTTTATTCATTTTCCTTCTTCCTCCTCACATGCAACTTGTGACCTTTCACCTTCCTTTTCTCCTATTTTCCATTATTTTCATAAATAAATGCCAATTAATGCCATTTTACCTTTGCCATTTCCTTTGCTAATTTCCACAGCCATTAATTAATCCCAAGTGATGCCCATCACTATGTTTTTCTCAAGATTCAACTTGGAATACATGTCCCATGACCTTGGTTATTATTTTGCCTTTATTCACCTTATTACATCAAATTTTGACCAGGGCTGTTATAGTTTGGGTGTGGCTTCCATATCTATTGCTATAATTGGTTGAAGGGAAAGTACCCCTAGGGTCCTTTGGGCTAAGACTCTACCAGACTGAAAATTGCTTATTCAAAGAAACACACACACACAACCATCATTTTTACTTTTAAGCAAATGCTAACGTTAAGGGTACGTACCTAAGGTCCTACGTTCGAGAAGACCTTTAGGGTCCAAACCCTTCTTGGAGTTCCCTTCTTCTTTCTTTGACCTGCAAGACAAACAAATCAAAGAACACAACAGTACATGTACAGATACTTATGTATAAATCATCTTTATGCTATAAAGTTAGTTATAAAAAATCTTTAAGTAACCACTTTCATAAGAATTCAACACAAGAATCTCATAAGCATAAAGAAAGATTATTCGGGAACAAAGACGTGTTTCTTTATATATAAAGGCAAATAAAGTACATATATCGGAAAGATATCACCTGAACACCTTCAGCAGGCTCCAAGCAAGCCTCCTCCCGGATTCGTTCCAGCCTCAAGCCTCCAACAAGAGCTCCTTCCAAGTCTTACTCAATGATGATATCAAGGATGAATGATCACCAATACACATGGAAACAAGGGTTTCCTATGCAAAAGGGGGAAAGTGCAGAATGCACCAAGGACTTCAGACCTGGTCTAAGGGAAAAATCTCAGCATAATAATCTTGCTCTCCTTTCTCTCTCCCCCCTTGGCCTTCCCTTTGATGTCTTTTTATACCCTCTCCAAAGTAGTTTTTTAGTTAGGAGTTAGTTGGGAACAGTTGGGCCACGGGCACTAACAGGTGATCCAGCCGGTAAACCCGCGATCCCCGCCCGAAAAAGAGGAATTTATTATTTTTTTAAGTGTTTTAATAGATACACGCAGGTTGGGTATGACAGACCCGCGTGTACACGCGTTTAACACAGGGCAATGTCGCGTATAGCATGGAAAATTTTAGGGGCTAATGTTCGCCCAATGGGCTAATTTTCCATGATTTTTCCACAAAAAATATTCGCTAATTTCCAATTTTATAAAAGACGATTCGCCCAAATTTTAGAATATAAAATTATATTACCTTAAAAATCGCCAACATTATATAGAGGTTATATATAAAATCATTATAAATTTGAATAATTTTACATTTATATCAATAAACATTTTATAGTTTGCATATTAGGGATTAGTGAGATTCGCCAATGTTTCTAAACTTCAAGAAATTTTTCTATCCTTAAAATTTTCCTTGGCGTATAGGGAATAAAACACTGTTTTTTAAATTTTTGGACCAGGTCTGGAAGGAGGGGTTGCCCTAGGCCATAAGTGCAGCATCACAAACCATAAGAGTGAGATTTGGAGCTATAACAATAATTATGGGGTATTCCTTCTCTTTAGGCCATTGTATTTGCTTTAATATATTTTCATTTTGTCTCACATGAAACTCAATAGAGAAAAAATGTTACTTACACCACAATATGTGTGGAACTAGACTCAGTACTAGGTTCCCAACAAAAAATAAATTGATTGGAAATTTTTTTTCCTAGACTAAAAAATAGATTATGAGCATGTTTCTTTGCATTGTAGGGCCTTTTCTAAAACCCAAATTGTTGTTCAATGTCTATATGGGTTAAAGAACCATAAAAATAAGAAATCAAAATCAAATATGTGGGTAGCCTTTACTAAGGATCATTAGTTAGTTCTATTGAGAAATCATTTTTACTGTAAATTAGTGTAGATTTCTCTTCTTTGATAATTTCTTATTAATGTTGTTCGATTCTTATTAATGTTTATTGTGTCTTATTCATCAAACAATTACCAAATGTACAAAACATGAAGATCACAAGAATACAAAGAATACAAGATATAGGCTCCAAGCTAGGGAAAACCCCTCCCGGGGGAAAACCCATAAAATTTCTGCTACCAAATCCATCAATAGTAAGAGACTAGTAACATATACAACATCTGAAACAAAACTTCAACAAGATATGTGTCAAGGCAAAACTTCCACAAATTCAAGCTCAAGAAGAAACCCCTTTTTTAGAGTTTGGCCCTCCATTCCTCACTATCCATTTCTATGAAATTTTAGAGCAAATCATGTGAATTTTGTGTCCAAACGAGATCAATTCATCCTCTATTTACATTGTCTAGAGGGGTTCAAATACACATGTCTTTTGGGGGCAGGGCCAACTTGATAGGCATGGATGACTTGGCATATAGAGATAATTTTGACCCAAATTACACATTTGAAAAATATTTTTCCACGATATTAATAAGTCTTTGACTTTGACCAATACAAATAATAATGAACATGAAGTACATGCTTCAATAAATAATAATTTGACTTGAGAATGAAGCCCATGATTTGAATTTTTTTTTCTTCTCTTTGATTTTACATAAACTAAACAATGACATAAATACAATAATAATTATGAAGACCAAACCTAGTTAAATTTTCCAATGCTCCCTCTTAACTAGGGAGGTATTCATAATAATATAACTGGTACAAAAATACTCTCAAATTGAAATATTCTCATAAGAAGAGCTAGATTAATAAGCCATTTTTAAGCATCAAAATCATAAGCAACATATTCAAATAACAACATAGCAAGGCCTTGATTAACAATCAGGGAGATAGTCCTTACTCGTTTCCCAAACAAGGAGGTAATCCCGCAACATATGTAATTACCATAGGCCATTATCACACTGTTATGTGGATCACCGTTTCTTCTTCAATTTAAATCGTCGTCATATAAAACTTTGTCTCATCATTAAATATATGTCAAGGTTATTGTTAGGCCACAAGGCCATTGTCAAGTCTCCAAGTCACTATAACCGTGGAACATAGATATACAATCCTTATACCATGTGATCCATAGTAATAATTATGAGCCACTGAAAAATCCCATGTGTTCAATAAAGAAAAATGTGATCTTACACACAGATTTGTGATGCCACATAGATTGATACCACACAATGTCACTATGTGGATATACCAATCGAAGATGATAAACTATGTCGCTATATAGGTCTATGCCAAGCAATGAATAATTGCGATGCTTTTGATCTAATGATGTCATGCCACTGAGTAGCAAGTCACTATGTAATGGATCACTATGTAACGATGATGTTACTATGTAGCAAGTGCGATCCATACCACAGTCAAAACATGCCAATGTGAGCCAAACCATAGTAATAATGCGATGCCAAACCATTGTAATGTATGCATGCTTTCTGAGCCACTGAGTAATGTGATTACTGTAATGTGTGTAAATAACAAGCTACTAAAACAACGATCTACTTAAGTATAGATCGACCCACACAATCATCATGTCAATGTGTTTAGTGGATCAACATAGAAACATGATGCCACATAGCTACATAATTGAACCAATGTAAATCATTGCGATGCCATAAAGTTGTACAATCAAGCCATGAATATTAAGCTACGATAGTATGTAAGCCAAAGAATAAGAATAATGATGTATAATAGAAATATTACGAACCATTGCAATGCCTCCAAAATTTGAGTCCTATAAATACTTCACATACCTTAGTGAGTTCATATATGATATGTTTTTGAGATTCGATTGCTAGTCTTCTTGCATACCTTCTAACCGTACATACTTGTTTTTTAATATGCTAGAATCATTTTCATGTTTTAGTTCAACCATACGTATATTAAATACGTAGATAAGATGCCACTGTTAATATGAGCATAGGGAACCAATGTAACATGTGACCACTAAGAATCACTGTAAAATACGACCACGGAGATGTAATTATTGGATAATGAGTTCTACTCAGAGGTACGGTGTGCGAGTTACTATAGTGTGAATTTATTGTGTGTAGAGTGAGCCTAGAAATTATATATCAAGCCATAAGAGCCACAAGAGCCACAAAAGCCACAAAAAATTGACCATTTAAACAAATGTGATCCTAGAAAATTTGAATGTGAGCTTCCACAGAGAACACGAATGCCATATGAATCTTCCAAAGAGAATGTCATTCAGATCATAGAAAATATTACCATACAAACCATAAATGATGTTGTCTAGAATGATGATCTTAGGATTCTAACAAGAGTGATCTTCAACTAGACTTTTCATCACCTTAGTTCTAATTCCGTGTTGATAAATTAGTTTGACTGTAAATTAATGTAAATTTCTCTTCTTTAATAATTGTTTGTGAATTTTGTTGCTTATTATTAGTGTTTTTATGTTTTCTTCATCAAACAATTACCAAATGTACAAAACATGAATATCACAAGAATAGAAAGAACACGAGATATTGGCTCCAAGCCAGGGAAAAACCCCTCTAAGGGGAAAATTAGAAAATTTCTCTTCTTATAGAATCAGATCAAAGTGAGATATCCAAGACCCATGACCATAAAAAGACACCAATCCTCAAGATGCCAAGTCAAGCGCTCCTTCCACATAGTAAATCCATTAACAACAAGTACAACATCATAAACAAACCTTCAATAAGAGATGTGTCAAGGTAGAACTTCCACAAAGTCAAGCTAAAAAAGAAACCCTTCTTTCAGATTTTGGCCCTCCCTTCTTCGCAATCCTTCTTTGCGATATTTCAAAATAAATCATGTGAATTGTGTGTGATCAAATGATCTCAATTCATCCTCTATTTTCCATAGGGGTTCGAATAGACATGTATTCTAGGGCAGGGCCGACTTGGCATCTAGAGACAATTTTGACCCAAATTACATATTTGAAAAATAAATTTCCAGACTATAAATAATCCTTTGACTTTTACCAACACAAATAATAATGAGCATGAAGAACATGCTTCAATAAAATAATAGTTTGACTTCAGCATGAGACCCATGCTTTGAAAATAAATTTTCTTTTTATTCTTTTTGATTTTCCATAAAATATACAATGACATAAATACAATAATAATTATGAAAACTGAACCTAGTTACATTTTCCAACAAGTTCTTTGAAATAAATACCCTCTAGCGCCTCCTCCATCTCCACCTCTCAAATTCCATCGAAAGAATATTTGGCCCCACATAACTTAGACCATAAATCCAATGGTAAATGAGGCCCTTGGACTATAGAAAGTTGGGAATATCGTGGGAAGATCAAGCTAATGAAGCTGAATCTTGAGTAGAAGAAGAATCCTCGGCACAAGATACTCTAGGTTTGAACTAACCAGGGAGCACTTCACCTATTTTAATAGAAGTTTGAACAAAAGTAGGGAAGAAGAAGAAGAAGGATTTGGAAGAAACCCATCTAATTATCAAAAGAAGTCACACCTAAAAACAAGATGAATAATGTATTGCTTTTGCCTATTTTTATGTAATCACTTTGTTAGAATATTTTCATGTTAGATATGTTGGAATGCAAGACTTTTACGTATTTGTCAAACTAAGTCAACTACGTTCTTCTTCGATGTGTGGACAATATCTCAATTAGAGTAACCCCACTAAGATTTCACATGTTAACTTACCAGACTTGAAATGGGTGGGAAGGATCTCTCGCTCTCTCTCTCTATATATATAATTATTTAAATTAATATAAAAGGATTTTATTAGAAATTTTATTACATTTTTTTATTTAATATATATTTTTAACCTTGTATTAATTTTATAAAATTGAATTATGCATTTTCTTTATATTAAATTAAAACAAATACCCCTTGATATTTAGAAAGATACTTTATTCTAAAAAATCTAAAATTTTATGGTGCTTAGAGGTACTCTATAGCCCAGTATGAGGGAGATGTCACACAAAACCACATTTAAAAATAATAAAATAATACTTACATTAACATAACGAAAAAAAATGCAATAAATAAAATAATCCAATTTCCACCTTAATTTTATATCAACTTTATATAAAGAATTTAATTGAATTAGAAAAAATTTAATTTACTTTTTAGCACTAGGGAGATATGTAATGACTTCATTACTTATTATGAAGTTGACAAATGCAAAAATTATATTATTGATATTACATGATGTGTAATTCATTATGAGTTTAGTTGACATGTAATATTTAAAACAAAAATATATTTTAATATTACCTATAAATAAAATATTTCAATTGTTCATATTAAATAACTTGATTTTACATTAACTTTAGAGAGAGAAATAATCTTATTCCATTTATAGCATTTTCCAATTCAAAGTACGAGGGAGATTTGTAATTTCTTCACATGTAACATTTTAAAAGTTCAATAAGAAAATTAAATAAATAAAATTCCATTTTGTCTAATAAATCCGTATTATTTAAAAAAATATTTATAGATATATGATTTGTACTTTTGAATATGAAGGGGCATGTATTAACATTTTAATGTATAAAATGTGAATAATAAACAAAATATTTCAATGTCAACTATTTATATATTATATAAAATAAGTGAAAAAAATTATGGTTAAAACATTTTATTAGTGTGTTACAGGTTCCGCTACTTCTCCCGTTATCAGAATCGCTTTCATGGGAAATTTTTTTTTATTCATTACAAGCTTGTTAAGATGATGACTTGACCTCGAGATTGGTGCCAGGGATGTTCATGTTATAATAAGAGTCCCTAGACTTGATAAACTGAACGACATATATTATGGGTTTGGACTAACTACATGCGACAAATATTAAGAGATGCTTTTGTTGTAATGTTATCATTTCAACCGCCGGTATCATCGATGAAGCAATTTATGAAGTATATTTGCAATGCCTATAAGGTGCACTCTATTTTATGCAAGAGGATACATCAACCAGATCAATGACTCCAGTAAAAATCATGAAAACATGACATGCAATGAGATACATGGCTTCATGATAATACATGGCTGTAACAATGATGCCCAACAACCCATACATGAGCTAAAAATACTCTCATATCTCCCTCTCAAAGGATGCTTGACTTATGATTACATAACCAACATGACCCAATGATAAAAACAAGTTATATGCCTTTATCTCACACTCTAAGGTGCATATATGGATGAAACAAAATGATCCACTACAATGCATGCCAAACATCATGGCTCACCTCTATGCACAAGACTGAGACAATCTCATCCAAAAGCACATGCATAGTTGTCACAAGTGCTACTCAGGTGCACACAAGAGTGCTCTCTTCAATGCATGTCTAATACATTGATATAATGCAAGCACATGACATACATTAGAAGTAATATGTGATCTACATAGCAACAATATAATCATAGTACATAGCACATGATAACACACATTAGACTCTCAAATACTCCACCATAGTCCAAGATTCTAGTAGCAACAATTTACAAAATTTCATCAACAAATACATGGAAATGCTCGGTGGCCCAGAAATAACATATAAATGTGATATAATGAAGGCTCTTTGAAACATAAAAACGCTCATAGAAACAACAATACTAATCAACAACATAACACACCAATCAACATTAGATATCATTCCTTTGTAGAAAAAACACGATAATAAAAAACCCAGCATACTGACCATAAACCTCTACAAGATAATTTGAACTAGTAGAAACATTACATATCACTTTAGTAGTCATCCTCATCAATATAACCATTATACATCAATTGAGCTCAACAACATAGATCTAAACTCCTTCAGTGCAAGCTCTTAACTCCGAACAACAAATCAGGATGCAACAAGAACATCTCTAGCAATAGATAAGTCAATCCATCAACATATTTTTGATGCAAAATCTCCAACAACAACATCACCACAAAAACCCTAAGTAGATATCAATAATCAAAATTATTGATGAGTGGCCAAAAATGCAGTAAGAAACATAAATAACCATGATATGTAAAATGGAAACAACAACATAAGATCTTGCAATATAGCATCGCTAAAAGATCATAAACTCATCATAATCTTTGGCCTCATGCTATCAAGCCTCCAACGCACTCCCTGTTTGCACAATGACATGAAAACCATAGAAACAATATCATCTATCAATCAATCTGACCCGTAATCTCATACATTTAGGTGTTTACACGGATTGAGCAATAATAGAGGTTTGTGCCATGCAAACCCTAGATATGCCAACTCCAATGCACACACTAGGCACACCTACTCCTATGCATCCTCATTTCTTTGTTCTCCAAAACAACCACAATACATGGCATGGATGTAATCTCTTAAACTTAGTCAAACAAATCATCAAGATGCAAAATAATTCTTCATTCGAGGCAATACAAGGCAACTCATGCAAGACTATATGATAGCACATAAGCCATGCAAACCTTGGCTATATAAAACCAAAAGCACAAGCTTCTCAAAACTATGATAACTCTTATAGTAAACCAATTTTAGAGATAGTATGAGGAACATAATGAGATCCTCCAAGAAAATCATAATGTCGACATTATTTTGGTCAATCAGAAGCAAAAATTCTCCTCGTGAATGTGTGATCCTCCTTCACTCCTTGACAATTCTCTTTATGAAGAGTTCATGATTTGAATCATGATCACACAACTCTGAGCAAATTCACCATTAGTAGCATTAATCATTGTAGCATGTAGTAAAAAATAAAAGGAATGATCTTCACAGAACCAAACTGCTATAAACCATGACATGGAAACATTCT
Organism: Pinus tabuliformis; assembly: GCA_031772625.1. Taxonomy (NCBI): domain Eukaryota; kingdom Viridiplantae; phylum Streptophyta; class Pinopsida; order Pinales; family Pinaceae; genus Pinus; species Pinus tabuliformis. Next base: position 816,870,673 of record CM062810.1, on the reverse strand, counting down.
CCCACAATTTCTTCACAAGATCTCACTGCATATATCAATCATTAAAAATATATAATATAAATTATCTTGAAACAAAAATGTGGAAACACATCAAACTTGTACTAAATCAGCTCCTTGACCATATACATAAGGTCAAATACAAATGATAAGGCTCAAATTTCCTCTTCTTCAAATATGTCTTGTCGTTAATAGTGTTATCACCAAAATAATTGCATGAGAAATAATAGCCATAAAAGGAAATATTATACCAAAACTATAGATAATCTTTGTGATGAGGACAATCTTCCTTGGATTCTTGCTTGTGGGTTCTTCTCGATATGCTAGATCTTTTGTTGAATGGGCATGATCTCTTTACTTCTGTAATTTGTTGCTATATGCCCAAGTTTTTGAGAGTTGAAACACTTGATATTTATCATTATGGGAACAATAGATTTTCTTGGTGAATGTACCTTTCTTAACTCATTATTTTGCTCATTTCTTAGCTATTAGTCTTGCATATGACTCTCCTTTTTCACACTACTACTAGCTGCTCCAATATTTTATGATTTTCTTGTAGTTGCTTGAGCGCTAGATCTGGTCATTTCTAATTATTTTCTTGCAGATTCTGCCTTAGCTTCCAAAATTTCATAGCAACTAATTCTTTCTTTAAGCTACTTGATCAATACATCCTTGATTTTGCATACTCCTTCCAATTGAGTTTTTAAATTGATGATTTCTTTGTTGTAGGAATGCTCTTTTTCATAAAAAAATTGAAATAACTTTCACTAATTTTTATTCTCAATTGTGAGACTTTTAATCTTGGCTTCAAGGGCCATTATTCTACTTTTCCCTTCATCTTCAGAATTTTTTGAACCTAATTTCTCCATAAAGGAACTACCTCCATTTGGACTTGAAAGATTGATTTCAACCGCCTGATTATCATCCTTTATTCCATCAATATGAAGAGAATCATCATCATTGCATGTACTAGGAAATGAGAAAATTGAATTAAAATGACCATTAAGTCCACAATTAAAAAAAATGCAACTTCTAATCCATTTTCATGATTTCTATCTTCATCCTTGACCAACAAAAACAAGGGTTCTTCTGGATCTGAATTTTTTGTTGTCCTATTGCTGCCCTTCCTTTTCTAATACTACTTATTCTTTTTCTTGGCCATATGTCCACAACCTACTCTTGAGCGGTTGAGCTTCACAAGAGAGAATTGACTTCGATACCACTTGTTGGGAATGTAGACCACTAATAAGAGGGGATGTGAATTAGTAGTGATGGCTCTTTTACAAATTTTTGTTAAATAATTATTTAATTAAACATTTATCATTTGTAGGACATGAGGAGAGGTCAATGCATAAAAACACAACACAAAACCATAAAAAAATCAACACGTGAGACACCAATGGTTTTTGGTGGAAACCTCAAAGGGACAAAAATAACCTACTATTGTTGTGTTTCTTCTTGTTCTCTTATCATTAGTAAGTCAAATCATTACATTTTCAGTTAGCCTCATTAGCTAGGAGCCACTACCCCTTTGAACAATATTACTAGTCACCACTAGTTAGGAAGTCTCTGCTCACACAACTTTGTTGGCCACCACCTACTAGAAGCCACCACTCACAACAATTCTTACCCAACCACCACTAAATGGAGCTACCACTCCCTAAATACCATTTTTCTTGCCACTACTAGTAAGGAGAAACTACCCCTTTCTTGTTCATCCACTATTGAATGGAGGCCCCAACCTCCTCAAACTCTTGGAGCCATGCTTTCATTCATTTTCAGATTGAGCTCCAAGGAGAACTTCACATCTCAACAACAACATGTTAGTCCTCTCTGCAATATAAATATATCCAATAAAAAACTTTGCATACAAAACAATATTTTAATGAATGCACTAGCAACAAAAATACACTAAATGATCTTCAATCATTCCTTACTCCATCTCCTCACTCATCGCATAAGATGATTGTTGAAACACGATTTTTCTACCTTCTACAACTTCTGAAAACTACTTCATATTTTCTCCATAATGTTCCTCATAACTTGCACACTCTTCTCTTCTCACACACTTGGTCAACCTCACAATACATCCAACCAACCTCTCCTATAGAGAATTTCCTCACATAAATAATTTTTCAAAGTGATTAAAACAATAATTACAAAAGAGTACAAAGCTCAACAACTCTATTCATAAACTCTTGAACTAGTTTGGTATTTTAAATATTTCTGCCCCCTTGATATTTATTTAATGAGGGATATTCTCAACTTTAACCAATTTTTAGATGAATCGTAATGTTCCACGACCTTATTGAGAAAATACCAAGAGAAAATATAATAGAAAATGTCAATGTAATTATTTGAGTGCACGCACAATTCAAAAATTCCAACTACAACTATCTTTTCTAAGGCATATTTGGCTCCAAAAGAAGGTATTCACCTAGATAGTATGGGCATCCCAACAACGATACTATTATCTTCACTCTATGCATAACTACCTCCTAGAGAAGATGCCTTAGCACATGGAGTTTTCATCCTTCTTTCACCAAATTTGTAGCTCAACTTTAGGACATTAACATGTAGACTTAGACACTATTATAACAATAGAAGATCATACATGAAACCCATTACAAAGCATAGAAGACATCATTACAAGGAAGACATTGCTAAGTGCTTGTTCACTTCAATTCCAACACTACAATGCCAACAATTCTTTCTTTATTACATTTAGCTACCCTTTCTTTCATACCTTGAGCTTCATCCGAGTCTTATACCTCATATTGGGTTCTCTTTTGCTCTTTCCCAGAGCTCCGTTTATTTACCTTCCACACCCAACAAATTCCAAGACTTCAAAGAATATAAAAAGTCAAGAATAAAAAGAAATTAGAAACAACAAAATCCATGATAGCAACACAAAAATTACAAGAAAATAGCATGGACCTATGCTCAAGTCAACAATTAGAGCAATAAAAATAAAACATGAGGCCAAAAATTAAAAGTAAAACGTGTAAAGAGTTTAAAATTCACAAAAAATTCAACTCCATGAGTTTTCCATCATCGTATTTATACTAGTTCGAGACATTTCCCAAAGTTTTATGAAAACCTCAAAGTCTCAACATCCCTCAAAAAAGTTCACAGAGGGAGGGATCCATATATATATATATATATATGAAAGATATTGAGGGGATGCCCCCCTCCTACTTCCCAGTATTATACACTACTGATTCATATCCCTATGGCTCATAGGAACTATTTTATTTATTTTCTTGCCTATGAGGACAATTCCTTTTTTATGTGCTTCCCTCCATAATGCCAACAAGAAAGTTCTTTGCTTTCCCTTTCAGCCTTACAAGGCCTCTTTGTGGCCCTGTCAGCAGGACAAATTTCCACATCTCGGAGGGTGGAAGTGTAATGTAACAATCCTTATAGGTATGACATATTTTGCATAAACATGGTGCTTAGCCTATCCTATTCTCTTTTCTCCCTAATGATCCTTTTGTTCTCTTCCTTGGAGCTCCTGAGCTCATCCATCAAGCTCGAAAAGGCTTCTTGTCTTTCAAAGGATCCCCCCCTTTCTTGTTCTTGATGGACTTGGTCCATATCATGTTGTACCATACCATTGTCTATGCTTTTGTTTTGCTTCCATTGAGTCTTCCTATGTTCCGCCATGCACATTCAATTGTTAGTGAATTAATGAAAATAAAACATATATAAATATACTAGCTGTCCCCTTGCCATACTAAGATGATCACATTACCTTGAATATGTATATATATCAAAAGGTTTACCATCATGCCATCACAAGTTGTAAATTTAGTCCTTTAGCAAGATCATAAACATTAATTAAAATCAAACTCTTTACCAAGACCATCATTACATTTTTTTTTAAATCAACCTTTAAAAATTTAAAAACAAACCTTCTTCATCCACCAATATTATCAAATTTTAAAGATTAGCCTTCTTTCTAAGGCCAACAATAGCCATTAAGTTCAACCTCTTTACCAAGTCCAACTACAATCACTAAATTTAACCTATTTTCCAAGGCCAATAATCATGGCATTTGCAATCTCAAAAAGGTCAGTAAAAATCCATCTACCACATAAGCATCTGCCATCTTGATAATTTATAGTTATAATATCATCATGGATATATATGGAATACACAGTTTGTGATCAACACATAGCCATCAATCATAGTGCTACAATTAACACCCACTTGCACAAGCAAGCAATCATCAGAAACACATCACTTTATGATAGTCACAAAATCTCATGCTCCAAAGGTCCAATACATAAACTTTGTCCTTGAGCCCATCCAGTTCAAGTAATGTACTTGGATGTTCTAGCCTCACATTGAAATAAAAACCACTACAACCTTAACTAGCCTTCCTATATACTACACACCATTTCTCAAACAAGGAAGGTTGATGAAAATCAACCATAAGGAAGATCATGATAACAAAAATCATCATATAGAAATAGTCAATCTCCAATCCATTGAGGATTTTGGACTCATACAACATACGACTCATGGGACTCCCACATCCCAATCAACACACAACCACATTCACATTAAGCTACTATACTTAGAGCTACAACTCCACTTCATCTCCAAAGGTCTAAGGATTGAACCTTTACTGTGAAATTTGTTTGCAATATGGCTCCAATGTTTATTCCCAAGGGCCTAGAGTTGAAACCTTTATTATGCTACCACTATGTAGCATACCCCCATCTAATCCCATATCCCATACTAAGGGTAGAAGAGGGTGTTAATATCAATGACCTAACCTCAATTGTCTTGTTATGGAAATGGGGTCATAAGATTTCTCATTTTTTCAATTTCCTTAAAACTAAAAAACCAATGGCACCATTGTGCCTATCTCATCGATACATTTCCAGTTATATAAAATTTACTTCAATTTGACTTACAGATCAAAACTTATTTCCATTTTAAGTTTAGCCCATTATACTCTGCCATCTCATTATGGTCTACCGCATGGCACCCACGTATCCAATGTGGTCACTCCACCACTCCTGGATAAGTCCACGCGGAAGGGCCAAAACACACACACGCTTTAACATAGTTGGGGTTGGTCCCCATCGCCACAATTGGTAAATCACCTTATCGGGTCTTATCCAATGACCCCAGACCTAGTTGACTCTCAACCCACTTGGGTCCTAACTAGCTCGGACCTGAACTTTGAATGAACACTGCTACCAGGATGACTAGCCTGACTTTCAACCCCCGACCATATCAACTCAGTAAGGTGCAACTAGGTCCCGACTAGCTTGGAACTAAACTTTTTTCTATTTCCACCTTTGGGATGACTTTCCCGACTTAGGCTTTATTACAATTTTTTCACACTTAGAACTTTTCAACCCTTTCTAACTTAGTTTTTTCTTAGGTTTCACAAAACATAATTCCTTCATGTTCTATCTGCATTCTTAGGAGCAATTTTTCTTCCTTTGAAATTAAAGATCGATGTATGGGATCTTTTATATTCCTCCAAGAAAACATTAGTCATGAAGGCCATTAATTGGTACACCAATATTATTAGCTAAATGTACTAAATCCCCTAAAAGTCAATTTCCATATTTCCCTGGCCAACGATAAGACTCAGGCCAACAAAATACACAAATATCCCACATAATTCACATAAACAACATAAAAACAAGCAAGCTTAGCCTGCTCCCAAACACATAGTCCGATATAGATTTCATTGTTATGAAACCAGCTCAAGAAAAAGATAGAAAAGATAGATCAACGCCTTAGAATTCAGCCTCTTTGAGGGGGAAACCTCCTTTACATTACATAAATGAACAATTCTTCGATGATTCAAATGACAAAACCTACTTTCTATATATAGGAGTATAAGGAGTCACAATATAACCCCGCTGACCTAACAATAATAATATAAAGCCACAAAAATAACAATAGAGGGATTCTATGGGGCACAGTAATAACAATATGGGGATAATAGGGGCATAACAATATTAATAAGGGGTACAACTACAATAGTAATGGGGTAATCACTAGTATTATAGGGACCCAACATGCCCCTCTCCTTCAAAAAAGTGTTGTCATCAACGCTTGAGAAGTTCTGGATGCTTCTGTATAAAATTCTCATCCTCCCATGTGGAATCTTCAGCGGATAAGTTCTTCCACTTGATAAGATACTCCGAAATTGATTGATTTCGTAGCTGTCGAGTTCTTGTTTCTGTGACTGCTTCCGGTTCCAATATAATTTTTCCTTCCTCGTCAAGTTCTGGTAATATTGTCGCCTATAACCTTCTTTAAACATGAAACATGGAAAACTGGGTGCAATCGAGAAGCTGCAGGAAGCTCCAATTTGTATGCCATAGTACCAATCTTTTGCAACACCTTGTATGGACCATAATACTTTGGTGATAATTTATTATCCTTCTTAGCTTGCTTGAGGGACATTTGCTTATATGGTTGTAGCCGTAGGAATACCCAATCACCTACATCAAAACTTCTTTTGCTACGATGTTGATCTGCCTGTTGTTTCATTCTATTCTGTGCCAACATGAGGTTATCCTTTAAGAGTTGGAGGACTTGTTGTTGATGTTCGATGTGATGTTCCACTGCTTGAACCTTAGAATTTTCTCTTAAATATGATGTGATGGATGGTGGCTAATACCCATAAAGTGCCATAAATGGGGTCATTTTTGTTGTTGTATGGAAGGAAGTGTTATACCACCATTCAGCCAGAGGCAACCATTTGACCCATTGTGTTTGTTTATCAGATACAAAGCAACGAAGATATCCTTCCAAACATTTGTTTACTATCTCAGTTTTCCCATCAGATTGAGGATGATAAGATGAGCTATGAGCTAACTGAGTACCAAGACAAGAAAATAATTCTGTCCAAAAATTTCCAGTGAAAATGGGATCTCTGTCACTTACAATAATCTTTGGGTTTCCATGTAGCTTTTGAATTGTTTCCATAAATGCAGTAGAAACTGTACTGGCTTTAAATGGATGTGATAATGCACAAAAGTGTGCATACTTGGTAAGTCTGTCAACTACCACCATGATGACACTCTTTCCCTCAGACTTGGGTAAACCTGTGATAAAATCCATTGAAACCTCCTCCCAACATTGGCTTGGAATGGATAAAGGTTGTAATAGACTCGGTGTCTTAATTGTTTCAACTTTATTTTGTTGGAAAACCAAACATTCCACCAAAAACTTTTGAATATCTGATTTAAGGCCATCCCAAAAAAATTCCTTCTTAACCCTGTGGTAAGTTTTTAAAAATTCTGAGTGCCCTCCTAAGGGAGAAGTGTGCAATTCCATAAGAATCTTTTGTTTTAGCTGGGAATTCTTACAGAGGTATAAGCGATCTTTGTACCATAACGAATCATTTTGCCAGCTAAATGTATCAGACATACTGGAATCTTGTTGTAACTTTCGAATAAGTGCCCACACTTCTTCATCATTCTTCCATTCCTCCCTTGCTTCGTTTATCCAATCTGGTTGGATAATAGAAATGGCGCACAACAATGCTTCCACATCCTCATCCTTTCTTGAGAGTGCATCTGCCACCACATTTTGCTTCCCTTTTTTGTAGATGATTTCAAAGTCATAACCAACATCTTTGTGACCCACTTTTGTTGCTCTTCAGAGGATAATCTTTTTTCTAAAAAGTATTTAAGGCTATCATGATCCGTTTTTACCTTGAAGTGTCTTCCCATTAGGTAGGGTCGCCATTTCTTAAGTGCATGGAGTATTGCCAACATTTCCTTCTCATAAATAGCTTTGTGTAAAAAATTTCCCTTGATTGGACGACTTTCAAAAGCAATGGGTCTTTCATCTTGCATTAAAACAGCACCAATTCCATTTCCTGAAGCATCACATTCCACAATAAAGGTTTTTGTGAAGTCCGGTGTAGCTAAGACGGGTGCTTGGCACATTGCCTCTTTAAGATGTTCGAAGGCCTTTGTTGCTTCTGGAGTCCATGAAAATGCATCTTTCTTCAATAATGTTGTTAGAGGTGCTGCTATTCTCCCATAATTCTTAAAAAACTTGCGATAATACCCTGTCAACCCGAGAAATCCTCGCAGATGCTTTATGGATGTGGGAATTTTCCATTCCTTAATGGCTTTAATTTTGCTAGGGTCTACCTTAACTCCTTCATGAGATACAATATGACCCAGATATTCCACCTCTTGTACTCCAAAGAAACATTTGGATCTTTTTGCATATAATTGTTTCTCCTCCAATAGTTGTAGCACCCTGTCAACATGTTCAACATGATCTTTCCAAGACTTGCTGTAGATTAGTATATCATCAAAAAATACTAACACAAATTTTCTAAGGAATGGTTTGAAAATTGAATTCATCAAACCTTGAAATGTTGAAGGTGCATTGGTAAGGCCAAAAGGCATGACCAAAAATTCATAATGACCCTCATGAGTTCTAAATGTTGTTTTCGGAATGTCTTCAGTCTTCATTTTGATTTGATGATATCCTGAACGAAGATCCAACTTGGTGAAGTAAATTGATCCATGCAATTCATCCTGTAATTCATCAATGACAGGAATGGGAAACTTATCTTTAATAGTGAGCTTGTTGAGCTCCCTATAATTCGAACACATGTGCCATGATCCATCCTTCTTGTGCACCAATACTACTGGAGCAGAGAAAGAACTTTGACTCGGTTGAATTATACCAGCCTCTAGCATTTCTGCAACCATACATTCAATTTCACTCTTTTGGGCATAGGGATATCTGTACGGCCTGATGTTTGGAGGAACACTTCCTGGAATCAGATGAATAGCATGATCATGATCATGAATAGGTGGGAGACCTTTGGGAGTCTCAAATACCTTGGAATGATTGTCCAAGACTTTTTGGAGATCTGGAGAAATAGATGATTCCAATGTGGAAACATCTAGCGAACATAATTGTGCAATTACACCTCTTTGTTCCCTTTTTAGAAGCTTTGTCATACCGTTAGAGCTGATTATCTTTCTTGGTTTCCCTGCAATACCCCTTAATTCAACTTCCTTTCCTTCCACAAAAAATTTCATGAAAAGTTCTTGAAAATTAAAAGCTATTGTACCCAAGGATTGTAGCCATTGGACTCCTAGTACAACATCAACACCTCCCATTGGAATGGAAAGCATTGGGCTAGTCAATACATATTCTCCCATGGATAGCTTGATATTATGGCACTTTCCTGAGCAATTTATTGTTCCTCCATTTGCAACCATCACTTGACACACTGGTGTTGGATATAAGAAGCAATTCAATTCTTTTGCTACCTTACAATGAATAAAATTGTGGGTACTTCCTGAATCAATCAACACTATTACCTTTTTCTTCTTGATTTGTCCTTCTATCTTGATGGTTTGAGGAGTGGTAATTCTCGCCAATGCATTACAAGATATGGTCGGATTCATTTCTTCTTTATCTAGGCTTTGTTCTTGGAGTATATCCTCTTCTTTTGACCTTTCTTGCTCCTTTTCTTCTTCCTCTTCACAATCTATGTAGAATAATTTCTTCTCAGCACACTTATGACCTTTAGTGTATTTGCTATCACAACTGTAACAAAGCCCTTTTCTCTTTTTTCTTCCAATTGTTGTGGTGTCAACCTTATAGGTTGTGGAAGACTAGGGCAACAACACTTCCATCTTTATAGTTGTGAGTGGTATGCTTCCTGGTTGCCATAATTTTTCTTTCCATTTTTCTTGCTAACCTGAATGCCTTCTTTAATGAATTAGGTTCCCAAAGGCGAACATCATGTTGGATATTATCCTTTAAAGTCCCTATGAACACATCAATCCTATGCTCCTCTGGAATATCTTTTACCCTTATGTTCAATTTTTGGAACTCCTCAATGTGCTCCATTACTGAACCCTTTTGTTTGAGACTTATCAATTGGCTAAAAAAAGTGTTGCTTTTGTATCCTCATAATGTGCTGTCAATTCTTTCGTAAAAATTTCCCAAGTGATAATTTGTTTATGAGAGAAAAGCCATTGATACCATACAAACTGATTTGGTTCCAAATATAAAGTTGCAATACGTACCTTTTGTGTGTTTTGCACATTATTGAGATCAAAAAATTTCTCCATCTGTAATATCCATGTTGCGGGATCCTTGCCATCAAACTTCCTCATATCGATTTTTGGAATATGGTGGGTCTTCGATCCAACATTAGGGTCTATGGAATCATGATTAACATTTCTTTTGTTCTCATCATGAGTTTCCTTTACTACCCTTTCACCATTAGTGACCATTTCTTGTAGCAACTTATTCATATTTATCTTCAATTCTTCCATGTCTGTCTTCAAATCTGTCTTCCAATCATCCATCTTAGCTTCCATGCCATTCATCTTAGCTTCCACACCCTTTATCTTAGATTCCATGCCATTTATCTTAGCTTCTGTTAGCTTTTGTGAGACTAACATTTGTTGCACTTGGTCTTGTAATTTTGATATATCATGTAGCATTTCTTCCTCTTCTTCATGAGTCATGCTACTACTTTCAGGTTGCTTACTAGGTGTTTGCATTTTCTTTCCTTTGGGCATCAGTTACTGATAACAATGCGCTACTATGCCCTTTAAATTCCTTCAAAATAATTTTTCACACCAAGCTTAAGCAAAAATTAAAAAAAATCTACACACCTTTTTTCAATTTGTAGGAGCTCGATATTTTTTTTTGTAGTTGAGACTAACCTAAGTACCCACGGGGGATTTGAACCGGTGACCTATCGCAAGGAGTGCCTTAACAGCGCACCCATTCACCGTCAATCCAAAGCCCCGTGGGCTATAGGAGCTCGATATTGCCTCTGATGTATCTTTGTAATTTTTGATCATCCAGTTCTAAAATTGTGACCTGTAGTAGCCCTCTGTGTCCTCTTTCCAATACCACCAGTCTGATCCCAATTGGATTCTCCAAGGAAGAGTTATGTCAAATCTCCCACAGTGACCTGATTATAGACTAGTTCAGTAGAGCGAACTTGTACAACGTGCCACATGTCCTTGTTTCGACCTTTGGCTCTAAAAAATATATACAAGAAACTACAGTCCGTCCTATTTCTGTAGCTTCTTATGAAATTTCAATCTGATGCTCAGAGAAAAAGTTATGACGATTTTCCCCAGGTCCCCTGTTTTGAATGTAATTCAAGAGTCTGCAAAAAGACCAACTTCCTCAAATCATATCTCCGCAAATATGGCGCGAAAAGCTCTAAAATTCGGACCTAATATTCAGTGCGATGTCTTCTCAAATGAGGTTTTTTTTTAGCTTCTGAAACGTTGTAGAAAAAAAGTTCTAGCGAAAATGCCACGATGACCTGTTTGGAGCAGCGAAACCCTAGAATCCAAAGCTCTGATACCAAATGTTATGAAACCAGGTCAAGAAAAAGATAGAAAAGATAGATCAATGCCTTAGAATTCAGCCTCTTAGAGGGGGCAAACTCCTTTACATTACATAAATGAAAAATTCTTCGATGATTCAAATGACAAAACCTCCTTTCTATATATAGGAGTATAAGGAGTCACAATATAACCCAGCTGACCTAACAATAATAATATAAAGCCACAAAAATAACAATAGAGGGATTCTATGGGGCACATTAATAACAATATGGGGATAATAGGGGAAAAACAATATTAATAAGGGGTACAACTACAATAGTAATGGGGTAATCACTAGTATTATAGGGACCCAACATTCACTCACTAAGAACACCTCAATAGCACAAAGAACATAAATAATATTGAACAACCATACATGAAAAATACCATCTCCATCCAATTCAATGAAAAAATATAGACTGATTTTAGGCTCATATCAACACAAAGATTCACATATCTCTCAGTACTAGAAATAATGAGATTCAAGCTCATGAAGAAAATACAGGAATTGACCATTTCTCAGAAGCATTACACAAAGAATCAACATTCCACATTCCCATAAGAAATCACATTCCTCAACATTAGATTAAACATTTAAACAATACAATGAACATGTACATAAAGTTCAAATTTATAAGAGCGTAAGTAAACACTTATCTTGTATTGAATAAAGAACTAACAACTGACTGGCCTACACTGCAATATTTCTTGCAACCAATCACCCTCGAGCCATATTTCAGAGCTCAAGGAAGAGTGCTCAAAGGAATAAACCAATGATACTAGATAGAATGAACATGTCCCATTTATCTCAGGTGTCCTCAACAGTTCTCCACTATCATATCACATGTCCTTTAACTCAATTAATATTCACACAAGGGTTCTTTCCAACACAAAGAATCTTAGCTCAATTCTAGGTGAGGAGTTTCATTCTAGCATGGGGAGGTTCATCAGTTGGATAAGCCACTATAGGAGCATAGAAACCACTTCTTGAGGTAGTTGATTAGTGAAATAAAAACTAGGTTTGTCATCCCCAAGACTACACTAGGTGGCTCATCATCCTCCCAAGTTCTAGGTGTTTCTCTCATGGCCAATAGTTTCATTAATCCATAAGTTTCCTAGTGGGTTCATCAATCCTAAGGCAAGCCACTTCTAGTAGGTTCATTAGTCCTTAAGCAAGGACTACTCTGTGATTCTTAACCAACAAGCCCTCTTGGGTTTCTTTAGCTAGGCTAAAATCAATGATATCTCCTCCTTTTGAACTATCTCTCTATGTCTTATTTTCTTGTTCCTCATTTCACGAGGAATTTTCATGCCCTTGATTACTAACTCCAATTCCCTTCATGAATACATGAATTCCGCTCTTCCATCCATGAAAAAAATGAATCCATCAATGAACCCCACTTCCTCTAGAATCTTCCTTCCTCTTCCTTCCATGATTGTTGTTGCAATAATATATCAGTTGTGTGGACGTGCACCTGAACAATGCAACCACCCTGCCAATGCAATGCACTGTGTAGTTTAATTTTTTATCCTATTTTCTTGTATATTTTTCTAAGATAAGTATGGATATTGTCATTCCCTTTCCACCTGAAGTCAATGTACAATGATCCCATTTAAGATACACCAGTCAACTTACCAAACTAGTATTAATAACCAAATTCCTCCAACTTCCTAAGAAGCCTCCTCCCCAAGCTTTGAAATCCACGTCCCATATGTCAACCATTTATATTTTACATACGAAAATTGTTACAATATTAGCAAGTGGGGATTAGCCCAAAGTGGCTGTCACAATTGAAATATGCACCATGCAATTAAATAAGGATGACATACCACCCACCAAATGGAAGCCTGCATGCAACATGGTATGATTGTGCCTAAAAGGGAAGTTGGCTAGTTCATGAGATGTTATCAAAGTGATAGTCTCTATCGTGTGGGAGTCCGGTGAAGGGCGATTTGTCTCTAAATAAGCTTGTAGAAGCATCTCAATGAAAATAATGGGAATTGGTGGGCGATCAACTAAGTATCATGATATAGGGTGGTGGGAGAAGGTTATAAATAAATTGATTGATACACTCCCTACTACCTATAGTATTAGGAACGATCACTCCTTGTGGGATATCAAGAATATTTTAGAGTTACTATTGTAAGAGTACATTGGTTAAAGGGGGGGACATCCTAATGTCAATTTCTAAATGGATCCCCTAATGCATGTAGGGTTGGCAGTGGTTATTAGATGGAAATTAACTAACTGTTGTGTTACCTCTATTTCATTGCATACTTGGATATGGAACTTTTGGTTCGGCATAATCATTCTCTATTTTGAAAGGTGTTTTGCTTCTGAATTTCTTGTTTTCAGTGTTAGGTACAAGACTTGGGTTTGTAATTTTATGGTTCTTCCTCCCCTCTCTTGTGTTAATAATTCTAAGTGGTTAGTTTTTACTATCCCCCCTTTGAGTGTTTTTCATGTAAGTATTTCCATTTTTCTCATTGATCTCTCTCCACTTGGTTTGCATAATACTAAGTTTTCTTTGACTCTCTTTTGTTTATTGGCCTTTTATCTCTGTTGTTCATGCTTTGGGTGCACCATTGGTGTCTCCCATATCTTTATTCTTAGCCTTTTCATTGATATCAAACACTTCCTCCCTGTCTCTGTATTCCACTTCAAATTTTTCCCTCTATGTGCCTCTCTTGTAATGTCTAGATGTTAATTCCCCATTTCTTAGCGGAGATGTAGGAGAGGCCATCCTAGCCCCAATATTGCCATCGATGTATCCTTCTCTTTCGTTAGTCAGACCTATGATCAAGATACCATGTCCAAATATGGGGATATCATCGCTGAAGTGGTCCAAAGGGTGATTTATGATGGGGTGAATGCATGAAGATGGGTTACACTTTTGGGTCAAATGTGGTGATGGAATTTCAAAATTTTACTCTTTTATCGAATTAAAGCCCTCAAAATTCATATAAGCATTGTGAATTTTGATTCAGAGTAAAAAAACAATTTGTGGAGAATTATGTTGTTGTCCTAATGATATTTTTTGAAAAAAAATTAGTGTCATATATTCTATCACTTTTCCATTAAATGAAATGATTCTTCTTGCAAATTTTCACACATCTTAAGAGGTATGCATGTGTTCGTGATGTGTTCACGTAGCATAACTTAGTATAAAATGTGTAATTTCACACACACACACACAAGCATGATCTACACAAAGATAACTAAGTTATGCATATTAATTTTTTTATGCAAAATTTTATTTGTTTATTATTTTTTGAAGTTGGCAAAGTAATATTTCAATTGCATTTTGCAGACACATGTGTTCACATAATGTTTTTTCCAACTATTTAAATAAATTGAAAAACTAAGAGTACCCTTTTGAAGAGGACCCATAAACAAAAATAGTGGTATTTTTTGAATTTTTTTCGTTGTGTATATTTTATGTTATTGATTTTTTATTCAACCCCTTCGAAACTATCCAAAAAAAATTCAAGCATTATGTTTACAAGAATTTAGATAAAAAAACATCATATGAATTGGAAAATTTCAAACTCATATGCCATTGGATAGAGTATTCCTTCATGATCAACTCCACCACTTAAGGACAACATTTTCCCTAAGTTTGCTAGGGTACAAAATGGTGTTGTAGAGAAATTTGCAGAAGGGGTGCTAAAACTATGATTTTTAGGACCTCAGTAGCTCGATCGAGTGCTTGAGTTATAAATTCAAATAGCTCGTTTAGGGTGTCCATTTACACGATTATCCAACGATCGATTGAGCCTTTACAAAAGTAAATTTTTCCAAATATCAAGGAGGTTTTATTTTTAAGGAATGGATCCTTATGTGAACCCCATAGATTTAGAATCAAGAAAGATATGAAATTTAATCCATTAATAATTTAACCAAGTTGATATAATATTATTTTATTTAAAATGGAAATTCAACTAGATCTAGGTTATGAACAACATTGAAATATTTTTATGTTATTAATAAATGCCATGTGTTAGTTTGATATAAAACATGGAAAGAGTTACACACATGCTTCATATTGGATTGTAAAAAGTGCAACAAATAGAACACACACACACACATCATGTTATGACTAAGCTCTTGTAGATAACCTCAAAAGAAATAAAATCGAATAAAACTTATTTGTAGTTTACATCTTGACATCTTTTAAAATTGAATAAAACTTATTTCAATCATATTTGAGTTTTTTAATTGAACCTTAAGATAAGGAATTGATTGAAATACTTGGATAGCTAAGTAAATTTAGGAAAGTTCATAACATTATATAAAATTATAGAAATGTTATCATATATTGTTTTTTGACATATATTAAATTCCAATACGATTGACTTATATCATGTTATGACTAAGCTCTTGTAGATAATCTCAAAAGAAATAATATTGAATAAAACTTATTTCAATCTTTTTATTTTTTAATTGAACCTTGAGATAAGGAATTGATTAAAATACTTAAAAGAGTTGACCATGCAATGGTATATGGGTGGGTCAATTTTTTTTCCATATATAGATTTTTTATTATAATAAGGATGACTTTAGAATTCAATAATTTATTTTTAAAATTATTGTAAAAACATACATGTTGATTGCACTAAAACGCACTTTCTACAAGCGAATATTTGTAATTCTTTCCATGATCAATATTGAATTGATACATGACATATTTTAGTTCATTTTAAGTAACAAAGTTACTTACATCATAATAATATTGTACTTATATCATGTTATGACTAAGGTCTTGTAGATGACCTCAAAATAAATAAAATTGAATACCACTTATTTGTTATTTACAAGGCATTTTTTAAAGTTGAATAACACTTATTCCAATCCTATTTTTGTTTTTTAATTGAATCTTTAGATAAGGAATTGATTGAAATACTTAAAAGAATTGGTCATGTAGTGATATATGGGTGGGTCGTAAAATTTTCCATATATATATTTTTAAAATTATAATATGGATGACTTTAAACTTCAAATAATTTATGTTTAAAATCATTGTAATAACTTACATGTTGATTGCACTAAAATGCACTTTCTACAAGCCAATATGAAATACATTTGTAATTCTTTCCATGCTCAATATTAAATTGATACATGATGTATTTTAGTTCTTTATAAGTATCAAAATGAATTGCATTGTAGAAAGATTGTACTTATATCATGTTAGGATTAAGCTCTTGTAGATGACCTTAAAAGAAATAAAATTGAATAAAACTTATTTGTTGTTTACCAAACATCTTTTAAAATTGAATTTAAAACTTATTTCAATCCTATAATTTGTGTTTTTTAATTCAACCATGATATATTTTAGTTCATTTTAAGTATCAAAGTGACTTGCATCATAGTAAGATTGTACTTATTTTCTTAGTCTATGAAACTAGAAATCAAAATTGTTATATTTTTTAATAAAAGTTATACTATATAGATTTTTTTTTTTAAATAGCAAAATAATTAACAAATCCATAAACTGAAATTTAATGAACATCCATAAACAAGATTAATAAACATCCATAAACTAAAATAATGAATGTATCAATAAATTGTCCATATGAAAATATATACAAATTACATTACATGAACATCCATAAACTGAAATAATAAGCATCCATAAATTGAAATAATGTTCTTGTACATCCATGAACTGTCCATGTATGAAAATAGACGAAGTCTATATCACATGTGAAAGCGCCCTATGAAATGGGCCTTGTTAGGCCCCAGAATTGTCATGTTTAATTCACATTCTCACATTATGCTTACTCATGGTTTTCATTGTTATTACTATCATTTTGCACAATTGTTGGGCTAGTAGCTTAAACTTGGAGCATGATCACATAAGTGTTCATTATTTAACCTATTTCCTTTATTTCAATAAGATTTGCATCAAAATGATTATTGATGATGGTGCTTGTGTTGTTTTAGGAATGCGTATGAAATAATGATCAAAGATACACATGCATCAACAATTAATTGCACTTAGTTCTATTCTTGCACCAACACTCAACTACCATCCCTGCACTAGAGAGCAACCAATTTGGGGCTTCAACATTTCAGCACGCTTCTGGGGAAAACCGAGGAAGTTTATTGTCCAAAATGATGTTCTAACACCTTCCCATGAGTTGGATTGCACCTAGGTCACACATGTGGGTCTCTAGAAGAAAATCAACAAATTTGCTCAAAATCCGCATAGTTTTCAAACTGCCAAGTTTGACCTCGATTTGCATGCAACTAGAGGTGAATCTGGAAAATCTGAGAAAATGAGTTTTTTACCAATATAACAAATTATCTATAACTGAAACCGTTTCTCAATATTATATATATATATATATATATATATATATATTTTTAAATTTACACACGGGTCTTTAAGCCAGTTTCATAAAAAAAACACCGTTTTTCCAGAATTCTAGAATCTTGTAAAAAGAGCCAAACATCCAACTTTGGACACGCTTTACGAGGATATGGAGTTGAATGAGACAAATATAAGAGAGGTTTTTGTTGAAAATATGACAAATTAGGTTTTCTTCGATTTTTTTTTCAAAATTCGCCATGGTTAGGAAGATATGAAAATATCTTTGAGGCCAATTTGTTAAAAATATGCAATTTTCCAAAATTAAGGAAAATGACTGTTAGAGTCAAAATTCGCCTTGTAAATTTTATAAATGGATTAGCCATGGTCTATGTGAAGGGAGGATATGTTAGTATAGCTTCATATTTCTGGTTTGGAGTTGGAGCATATGGCTTGGGATGTAAAGAACTGATTCAATTTTAATAAAAGACTTCTAATGCCAGGTTTCTTTCTCCAAATCTATTGTTTTTAATGATCATTTTCGTTTTGTAATTTGATTTAATTTTAAGAGAGTGAGAGCTGGATGGTTTGGGCCCAACCAACCAAGCTCAACATCCCTCACTTTAGATTAGTTTTCAATCATTAGAAATTAGCAAAAGTTGTGTTGAATGATGATTTTCCGTGTATGAATAGTTTCTTTGATATACTTGCATGACTCAGAACATTCAAAGATTGTTTCCTTTTAGATTTGAGTAATGATCTCATCATGAATCGTTAAGGACTATGTTAATGAAGCATGAAGGATGTTTGAATGCAAATTCTGAAACCAATTCTATTTAAATTGTATAATCTTGCATTCCGTACTTATACAAAGTTATTTTGTACTTAGACAGGTTTTGTAATATCATGTTTTATATGAATGTCCAACGATAATATGACGAGATGTTAATGGTTGTAGCTTAGTTAGAGTTGAAGTATGGTTGGATTGAGAGTTGTAGGTTAATGTTTTTCATGGAATAGGCTTTCTAAGTTTATTTGCTGTATTTTTAAATTTGAATAAACTTTGATTTTTAAGTGTGTGAGAATGTTAATTTGAAGTTTTTAGTTTCCTTTGAGTGTTTGAGATTTGAATGTTAGGAAAGATAAAATACTAGTTTGAATTGTTGTTGGCTTGCATCCCGAGACTTAGACTGAGTGATTAGATTTGGTTTTGTTGGATTGTCTATTTTCCTTAGTTTAGAATTGCTTGGATTAGAATTTGGTAATTAGTCTTGTTTCATTTCATATTTCTAAATTTTATTGTTTGGATTGCAGTTAAGTTTTACTTGCATTGAAATTAAGTTTTGATTGATTTACTTTACTTAGATTGAGATTAAAATTATTTAGTGATTTGTATTTTGTACTCAATTCAGGACTATGAATAGGAATCAATTTTAGAATTCATGATGTTAGTTTAGGGTAGATTCTCTAATCCTACATTACCTACGCTTGTGCCTCTAAGTATTATGACCCCAGATTGATAATTTAATGTTGGAATTATAACACATATAACTTCCCCAACATTTTTGGCGTCGTTGCGGGGAGGTGCAAAAGGGATTAGAGCATAGTTTCTTTCACAATTTTTTTGTGTGATCTTAGTTACAGGGAAACTAGAGGGCGAAGATGATGGTAAGATGTGAGTGAATACCATGCATCCGCTTTGGTTTGGGGTCACTCCAAAGTTTGGTTGTCCAAGTAAGTGAGGATTTCAAGTTTGGTGAGTTTTATTGCAATTAGTAGTTTTAATTCATTTAGATTAAAATTTCAAGCTCTTTAAAGATAAAACATTTTGGGTGCTGTAAGAACCCCCTATATATACTAATCCATGTGATGACAAAATATACCAGTTGGCTTGTTGAGAACAGGAAAATGGTATTTTGAGGAATCATTCAATGAGGAGTTTTGATGCTGCTACAGAGACATATAAATCATCCAATGAAGAACTCACAAGTGCAGAATTTAATATTTTTCTTGAACATAAATTTAATATTATTAAATCTTTGATTGCAACATTGGATGATTTACAGGAAGAACATAAAAAGGATGAAGAACCACTGTTGATTTATTGTGCCAACTGTAGAAAGAAGCACTTCCTTGGAAAGTGCCCACTTAGCGGTCTGAAAGTTTGCAAAATTTGTGAGGATGGTCATGCAACTGAACATTGCCCATCACTGCCACGATTACTAAAGGTACTCAGGAAATCAAGTAAGGAATCGAATCAACCACCAGGTATAACTCAAAACCCATCACCATTTAATACTTGGACTAATGATTATTATCTTGAGTAGGTTCCTCAACAGATTTATAATCTTGTTGTTCCATGGAAAAATTGTAATCCTCCTCCAATTGAATATCCTACTTCATGGCCACAGTGGCCCTCTCCCTGGACTTCTTCTTCGAGTCAGATATCCCCATGGCCTCAAGAATGGTTTAGAGCCTTTTCCCTAGGGCAGTCTTTCATGCAAAATCAACAACAAAAACCATAATTTCCACTCAATGCACTACCAAGTCATCCTCCTCCATGGTCTCATCTACCTGTGCAACCTCACCCTGATCCATACCCTAGCCCTAACCCATATCCTATCCCTTATCTTAACCCATACCCTAGTCCTAATCCACACCCTAGCCCTTATCCTAACCCTAGACCTATACCTAATCCAAACCCTAGACCTAACCCTAGTCCAAAGCCTAACCCAAATCCTAATCCAAATCCAAATCCTAGTCCAAGCCTTAACCCAAACCCTAGCCTAAACCATAGCCCAAACCCTAATCTAAACAAGGAGGTTGCACAACAATCTAAAACACCCATTCTTCCCATTGATTCCCCTACTGAACAAAATGATATATCTTTGAGGTTGGGCGAAGGGGTGAGTTTGGAAAAACTTCCTATCACTATAGAACATTCACCCTGAGAAGATATAATTCAAAGACCATTAGAGGAGAAATATTTGATTGAAACCTATTATGAAATTGTTGTTGAAGCTAAAAACCCTAAAATTTCCCTTAACCATTCTTGTCAATTTGAAAAGCAGATATTTGAGCCCGAACTTGAGGGATTTTTCTTTTGGCTTTCACCAGATCCCTTATGCCTCTTAGAGAGTGATTATCAAGTTGTGGAAGGCTTGCATCAGTTGGAGAATCATGAATATGTGGATCCCATTGAATCCTGGTTTCAAGCAGTCATCAACACACCTTATTTCCTCATCATTCGACAACTCTTGGTACCATATCAATCAAAGCAATTGGTTTCTCATACTCTAGTATGTGTTGAAGCTTATTCTTTAAAACTGAGTGTGAGTATATTTAACATTTTGTTACGCACATGGATACATTGGAAGTACTCCTACACTTGAAGGAGACCTTCCTTTCTTTAAATTAGGGTAGGGTAGTATTAGAACAATAAATAAAAATTCCATTTGAAATAGAAGCACTCTTGAAACTGCAATTCTTAAGGCACAACTTTTGGAATTTCTATCATTAAGCACTCTTGTGGTAAGACTTGTCAGAAGCAATTCACTCTTAATGCCTCATATTCTATAAAGTGACTTTGATTGTTGGTTGAGATTAATCATTAGGTCAGTTAGGGGATTGTTATTGTTATATTTAATACTTTCCATTCATAAGCTTAAAAACTTACTTTTGACCTATTCATTATAACAAACTATCATCCAAGAAATCATTTCAAGTTTCTCTTTGAAGGTATTGATGAAAAGCCTCCTATGGTGGACCACTCCTATAAAACCCTAATGAGCTCTCATGAGAACCCTAGCATGATCAAGTTAAGGAATATTTCAGTCATTATCCGAGATGTTTTCTTTAAAATGAGTCTTTAGGGTAGAAGGACCAATCAGTAAAGATTAGTAATTAAAAACTTTTCACACCATCTCGTGCTCTTAAGGAGCAGATTTTCCTCCCCACCTATTAAGTAACCTACTTAAGGTTAATTATAATCAAAGTTTATTTTTAAATGATTAATTAAGGGATGGGAGGTCTCATTACGAGCTGATCTACCATGATCATGGGTCCTAATGAGAATGACATTACCGCTACTGGTCACCAAGCCAGGGTAATGGCTTTCAGTTGAAAATATGGAAGACAAGAGGTCTCATCACGAGCCGACTTGTTCATTCTTGTTAGTTCTTGTGAATGGAACTGTTGTTAGCTGATTACCAAGTCAGTAAAGTGGCCTTCAATTAACTTCTAAAAAATGTAAATGCTTTCAATTGACTTTGAATTTATATCTAATATATGGGACACAAGCATTTTGTGGGGTTAAAAGGAATCCCTGTCGAGGATATAGACACCTGCTGGTAGCAGGGCCATGCCTATGGTATTAAAGTTAATTTTACACTATGATTTACTTGGTTGTTTTTGTCTTTCCCTAAACTCATTATCATATCTCTCCAAGAATGGTTTTAAGATCCTTTCAATAATGTGCTTTGGAGTTCTATATTTAAGAAATAATTTGGTTTTTATGGATGTGGGACCCTTAGTGTAGGTGATTCACTTTGCTTGAATAAGAGGAGCTTCAACTATATGCTTGGGTAATGGTAAGATGGTCATCTTGGGAAGGTATCATTTTGTCATACTTATTTTTCCTTATTTCCATCCATTTTAATTCCTTGGCTTTCAAATAATGTCACTTCTATTTATAATAATGAGGTTATTGAAAGTGAAGACTTGCTGATTTGGATTACTCTTGAGATGCTTTATGGAAATTTTTATGGTTGGCTATTTCATTATGATATTATCCTTGCAGTTTAGCATTTTTTTAGCAGCCCTGGTATCAGACTTTCTTTGGATTAGTCTTAATGAATAAATAATCCAAGAAAAAAATATAGTAGCATGCATTATCTTTTAGAACAATCAAATCTAGCGTGGAACATTTGTTTACACATGGTTGCAGGAAAATTTATGGTTCAACTTTGGTTTTTTTGGCAAGGGAACATCAGTAGCAGTTGATTTGCTTGCATGAGGACATGCAAGATGATCGACATGGGGGGATGTTAGGCCCTGGAATTGTCATGTTTAATTCACATTCTCACCCTATGCTTACTCATGGTTTTCATTGTTATTACTATCATTTTGCACAATTGTTGGGCTAGTAGCTTAAACTTGGAGCATGATCACACAAGTGTTCATTATTTAACCTATTTCCTTTATTTCAATAAGATTTGCATCAAAATGATTATTGATGATGGTGCTTGTGTTGTTTCAGGAATGTGTATGAAATGATGATCAAAGATACACATGCATCAACAATTAATTGCACTTAGTTCTATTCCTGCACCAACACTCATACACTAGCATTCTTGCACTAGAGAGAAACCAATTTGGGGCTTCGACATTTTGACACGCTTATGGGGAAAACTAGGAAGGTTATTGTCCAAAGTGATGTTATAACGCCTTCCCATGAGTTTTATTTTACCCAGGTCACACATGTGGGTCTTTAGAAGAAAATCAACAAATTTGCTCAAAATTTGCACAGTTTTCAAACTGCCAAGTTTGACCTCAATTTGTGTGCAACTGGAGGTGAATCTGGAAAATTTGAGAAAATGGGTTTTTTTGCCAATAATTTTTTTTTATCTATAACTGAAATAGTTTCTCAAGATTCTCTTTTTCCAAAGTTACACATGGGTCTTTAAGGCAGTTTCATAAAAAACATTGTTTTTCCAGAATTCTAGAATCTTG
Source organism: Pinus tabuliformis (assembly GCA_031772625.1). Classification (NCBI taxonomy): domain Eukaryota; kingdom Viridiplantae; phylum Streptophyta; class Pinopsida; order Pinales; family Pinaceae; genus Pinus; species Pinus tabuliformis. The sequence goes on along the minus strand of CM062810.1, from coordinate 816,847,254 downwards.
TAAAAAGAGCCAAACATCCAACTTCGGGCATGCTTTCTGAGGATATGGAGTTGAATGAGACAAATATAAGAGAGTTTTTTGTTGAAAATATTACAATTAGGTTCCCTCCATTTTTTTTTTTACAAAATTCGCCATGGTTAGGAAGATATGCAAATATCTTTGAGGCCAATTTGTTAAAAATATGCAATTTTCCAGAATTAAGGAAAATGATTGTTAGAGTCAAAATTCGCCTTGTAAATTTTATAAATAGCTTAGCCATGGTCTGTGTGAAGGGAGGATATGTTAGTATAGCTTCATATTACTGGTTTGGAGTTGGAGCATATGGCTTGGGATGTAAAGTACTAATTCAATTTTAATAAAAGACTTCTAATGCCAGGTTTCTTTCTCCAAATCTGTTGTTTTTAATGATCATTTTTGTTCTGTAATTTGATTTAATTTTAAGAGAGTGAGAGTTGGATGGTTTGGGCCAACCAACCAAGCTCAACATCCTTCACTTTAGATTAGTTTTCAATCGTTAGAAATTAGCAAAAGTTGTGTTGAATGATGATTTTCTGTGTATGAATAGTTTCTTTGATATACTTGCATGACTCAGAACATTCAAAGATTGTTTCCTTTTAGATTTTAGTAATGATCTCATCATGAATAGTTAAGGACTGTGTTAATGAAGCATGAAGGATGTTTGAATGCGAATTCTGAAACCAATTCTATTTAAATCGTCTAATCTCGCTTTCCATACTTATACAGAGTTATTCTATACCCAGACAGGTTTTGTAATATCATGTTTTATATGAATGTCTAGCGATAATATGATGAGATGTTAATGGTTGTAGCTTAGTTAGAGTTGAAGTATGGTTGGATTGAGAGTTGTAGGTTAATGTTTTTCATGGAATAGGCTTTCTAAGTTTATTTGTTGTAGTTTTAAATTAGAATAAACTTTGATTTTTAAGTGTGTGAGAACATTAATTTGAAGTTTTTAGTTTCCTTTGAGTGTTTGAGAGTTGAATGTTAGGAAAGATAAAAGACTAGTTTGAATTCTTGTTGGCTTGCATCCTAGGACTTAGACTTAGTGATTAGATTTGGTTTTGTTGGATTGTCTATTTTCCTTAGTTTAGAATTGCTTGGATTAGAATTAGTTTTGTTTAAGATTGAAATTATCATAAGCTTGATACTTAATGGTAATTAGTCTTGTTTGATTTCAGATTTCTAAATTTTATTGTTTGGATTGCAGTTAAGTTTTACTTGCATTGAAATTAAGTTTTGATTGATTTACTTTACTTAGATTGAGATTAAAATTGTTTAGTGATTTGTATTTTGTACTTAATTCAGGACTATGAATAGGAATCGATTTTAGACTTCACGATGTTAGTTTAGGTTAGATGCTCTAATCCTGCGTTACCTACGCTTGTGCCTCTAAGTCTTACGAATCTGGATTGATAATTTAATGTTGGAATTATAACACATATAACTTCCCCAACAAGCCTGAAAATATACAAAATATCCACTCTAAGTACCACTAGAACTCCTATGTGAGTTCTACAATGCAAATTAATATTCCATAATCTAGTACTACAATATAGCCCATTCAAATTCAAATTAATTAAATCATTTTTTGTACAAAATAAACAATTTAGAAATAAATGATTTCGAACCAAATTTAATTACATATATGAATCTATTAACCACACTTGAGCCCAAATGCAAGTAAGGTAAGATGTGGGTCTGATCAATCTGGCTATAGTTCTCCCTTATGTAGGTTTTAACCCCATACAGAAATTACCTGCATACGAATTATAAAACACAGAAAATAAACAATGTGAGAGCATAACACATAAAACACATATACACAGAGATTTTCCCCTGGATCCCAAAACCGGGACTACCAGCTTGATTTCTCATTATGTTCCTTTCAATGTTATAGTACATATCTATACATGTCGAAGCATCCAATACCATGGACCGAAAACCATCATGTCCAAAACCATGGACCGAAAACCATCACATCCAAAACCATGGACCGAAAACCATCGCGTCCAAAACCATGGACCGAAAACCATCGCGTCCAAAACCATGTGCGAAAATCATGCACAAAACCATAGGTAGGTCTACCCAACCTAATATAGGGACCAAAAAAAAAAAATTATGGGGTGCTGTCCCGGACCCCATAGAGGGGGGGCTACCTACACCCCTCAAACCCCTTGTGACCCCCTGCTACGCAATCAACACAACAAAGGGGGGGGGGGGGGGGGCTCCACCCCTCCAATCCCATGGTTAACTACGTGGGCTAGTCGTGGAAAGAATATAACACAACCCAACGTTATCCCACTTGTTGTTTTCTTTCCACAGGGGGCCACAAGAGAGCTTAGTCATTTATCTAGCCCTGCAACGCCCATTGTTTCTCTACACCAAGAGAACTTCTCAGAGCTCACAAATTTTGTCAATGCATATGCAGTATTCTTCAAAGTGTCCACCTTTACCAACAACACCTTTTTGCCTTCTATCATATCCCTCACAAAGTGATAATGAACACCAATGTGCTTTGTCTTTGAATGATATGCAAGGTTCTTTGCCAAGAAAATTGCACTTTGGCTGTCACAGTCTATCCTTATAGCTCCCTGTACTAACCCCATACTTGAACACAAGCTCTGAAACCAAACTGCTTCCTTGCTTGCATGAGTGGCTGCCATGTATTCTGATTTTGTAATTGATAGTGCCACTACAGATTGTTTCTTACTCATCCAACTGACTGCACCTCCAAATAGGTTAAACACATACCCACTTGTAGATCTTCTATGATCCAAATCTCCAGCCCAGTCTGCATCAACAAAGCCATGAATATCCAACACTCTATCGAATCCTGGTCTTCCTTGGTAGCACAAGCCATAATCAATAGTGCCACACAAATACCTGAAAACCCACTTCACTGCTATCCAGTGCTCCTTCCCTGGTTTTGACATAAACCTGCTCAATGCTCCCACTGCATGTGCAATGTCTGGTCTAGTATAGACCATTGCATACATTAGGCTACCGACTGCACTTGCATATGGAACACGGGACATGTCCTCTTCCTCTTCTTGTGTCTTGGGACACTGTTCAGTAGATAACCTCACACCTACAAGAATAGGAACCTTTAGCGGTTTACTATCCTGCATATTAAACCTCTGTAGTATTGTCTCGACATACTTCCTCTGGTTTAACCAAAGCTTCCTCTTTTCCCAACCTCTTTTAATTTCCATGCCCAAAATACAGTTTGCAGCATCAAGATCTTTCATGTTGAATTTGGAGGACAATTGGGTCTTCAAATCCTGGATAATTTCTTTGTCATTTCCAACCAGCAACATATCATCCACATATAAGACTAGATAAATAACATGGTCACCAATTAATTTAAAATACACACACTGATCTGCTTTGCTTCTGGTAAAGCCAAGTCCCCGTATAAATGTATCAAATTTCTGATACCACATCCTTGGTGACTGTTTTAACCCATACAAAGACTTCTATAACTTGCATACCATTTATTTCTTACCCTTCATCGCAAAACCTTCAAGTTGCTTCATGTAGATCTCCTCTTCGAGATCCCCATGAAGAAATGTTGTCTTCACATCCATCTGTTCTACCTCAAAATCAAAAGCAGCAACAACAGATAAAAGTAATCTAATAGAAGCTACCTTAGCAACAGGAGAAAAATATCACCAAAATCAATTCCCAGCACCTGGGAATAACCTTTTTCTACCAATCGAGCTTTGTATTTCTCCACCTTTCCTTCTGAATTTGTCTTCTTTTTGAACACCCATTTGCTGCCATTGGGTTTCCTTCTAGCCGACAACTCCACCAGATCCCAAGCCTCATTTTTGTGCAAAGATGTCATTTCATCAACCATGGCCTCTTTCTGGAGTTTTCCATCCTCTGAATCTACTGCTTCCTTCACAGTTCTGGGATCAGCATCAGTAATAGATAAAGCAAAATTTGAACAAAAAGCAGATGGACTATACCTTTCCAGCTGCCTTCTTTCTCGAACTGATCTTCTCACACCCGGATTTTGTGGCTCTTCATCTTCTGATTCCTCCTTTGTTATAGAGTCTGATTCTTCCTTCTTAAGCACACACTCTATCTTCTCAAGTTCCTTTGGTTGGAATTCATGTTTAATAACATCTTTCACCTCTCTGATCATCACATCTCGGCTGTACACAACCTTCCTTGTTACTGGGTTCCAAAGCTTATAACTCTTCAAACCATCCTTATACCCAATAAAGATGCACTTTTCAGATTTACTATCCAACATGGTTCTTTTCTCCTTTGGAACATGTACATATGCATCACATCCAAATACCCTCAGATGAGAAAGAGAGGGTTTCTTACCAGTCCATACCTCTTATGGAGTCTTATCCTCCAACGCTGATGAAGGTGATCTATTGACCAGGTAACATGCTGTCTCCACCGCCTTTGCCCATAATTCCTGTCCTAACTCAGCACCACTGAGCATGCTTCTTTCCATTTCCATCAACATCTTGCTCATTCTTTCCGAAACTCCATTTTTCTTAGGTGTGTATGGAGTAATATTCTGTCGTGCTATACCACACTTCTTACAAAATTCTTCAAATTCCTTACTGTAAAACTTCCACTGTTATTTGTCCTCAACACCTTTATCTTCTTCTCTGTCTGGTTTTCCACCAGAGCCTTAAATTCTTTAATCCCGTCAAAGACTTTAGATTTCTTCTTAAGGAAATATATCCATGTATTCCTTGAGAAGTCATCTATAAATGATACATAGTACACAGACTTACCCCATGATGGAACCTTCAAAGGTCCAAACACATCACTGTGTACATGTTCTAATATATGTTTCGCCCTCTTACCACTAGAGGGAAAACTCACCTGATTTTGCTTCCCATATACAAAATTTTCACAGAAATCAAAATCTAGAGAGCTATTACTCATACTTTTTACCATACGTTTACCATGAAGTATTGAAAGGCCATTCTCTCCAATATGTCCAAGCCTTTGATGCCAAAACATGGTCTTCTCTCCAGAGACCACTAGATTTTCTGCTCCACTTTTAGGAACCACAGAACTGTTGCACCCATTAATAACAGTGCTACCTTGCAGCTTGTACAGAGTTCCAATCTGAACTCCCCACATCAATACCAGTGCTCCCTGAACCATTTTGCAGATATCCTTCTCGAACACTGTTTTTACACCTGCATCATCCAAATTGCTTATGGAAATTAGATTTTTTGCCAATGAAGGAATATGCAGAACACCCAGAAGCGTTCTAACCCTTCCATCTTGCAACTTCAACTTTACCTTTTCACGATCAACGATTCTGTCATCCCCCAAGAAGACATCACCACCATCATATTTCTCATACTCACAGAACCACTCTCTATGGGGAGTGAAGTGAAAGGATGCACCTGAGTCAATCAACCATGCCTCATGATCTACATGTGTACTTGAAGAAGCCAAGTACACATCCCCACCTTCATCTGAGGTGGTTTTCACCTCTGTAGAAGGAGCATCATCAAATCCCTTTCCTTTGTCAGGAGCTTTAGATTTACAATCCCTTTTTTAGTGCCCTTCCTTTCTATATTTCTAGCACACCACCTTTACAGGTTTTCCTGGAGATTTAGATCTCCCACTCGATGACTTATTTTTGTTTCTATTTGGGGACCGTCCTCGTACAGACAAGGAATCACCATTCTGGCTCTCCCTATTTTTCCGTCTCATCTCCTCCGTTAACAAGGATGAGACTATTTCATCAAACTGCAAGGCAGTTGCATTGCTACCTATTGCAATAACTGGACTATCCCATGAATCTGGTAGAGAACACAACAAATTGATGCACTTATCTTGATCTGAAATTTTAATATCAACAGACAATAACTGACTTACCACAGTATAAATGCATTCAGATGTTCTGTCACCGAGTCTCCATCTTTCACCCTCAGGTTATACAACTTTTTCTGTAGGAACAGTTTATTCACCAGAGACTTAGATTGGTACAAAGTCCCTAACTTGTCCCACAAGGCCTTCACCGTAGCTTCCTCTGATACATTCAAAAATACTGAATCTGAGACACACAATCGTATTGTGCTCTTAGCCTTCCGATCCAACGTCTTCCAATCTTCATCGGACACTCTTGTTGGTTTAGTACTTGGATCTACTGCGACCCACTAATCTTTATCCACCAACAGATGCTCCATCTTGAGTTTCCATAACTCAAAACTCTGACCATTAAATTTCTCGATCTCTATCTTTCCACTGCTAACCATCTTCTTTCACCACCATAATTGATCCTGTAGATATCCCACTGAATAGGGTCTACCACAGGCCTGAGCGAAACCCCTCAACAACAAAGGCGTCCCCTTGAAGCCAAAAAAACTCTGAAACCAAATGTAGGTTTTAACCCCGTACATAAATTACCTGGATACAAATTCTAAAACACAGAAAATAAACAATGCGAGAGCATAACACATAAAACACATATACACATAGATTTTTCCCTAGATCCCAAAACCGGGACTACCAATTTGATTTTTTATTATGTTCCTTTCAATGTTACAATACATATTTATACATGCCGAAGCATCCAATACCATGGACTGAAAACCATTGCGTCCAAAATCATGTGCGAAAATCATGAAAAAAACCATAGATAGGTCCACTCAGCCTAATATAGGGTCCAAAAACAAAATTTTCGGGGCGCTGCCCGGAACCCCATAGGGGGGGGCCACTTGCACCCCTCAAACCCCTTGTGACCCCCCGCTACGCAATTGGTGCAATGAAGGGGGGGGCTTTGCCTCCCCCTCTAACCCTCGGGTTAACTATGTGGGCTAGTCGTAGAAAGAATATAACACAACCCAACACCTTGCCCATGGATCAAAGATAAGGGCTTGCATTGATGGACCTGCATCATCAATGCCTCTATATCCATATCCCACTCATGCGTCCACATAACTGCGACATCGACAACACTCTACATATGGGCCTATGTTCACAATGACAATGACAAATTATAATTAGTCTATGAATTAATTAACATGCATGTAACTTAAAAAAAGAAAATGTTGAAATCTTAGAAATAAAAAATTTCACCTTAATTGCTAGTCCATGTGGTAGTACATAGTGAATCTCCTCAACATGAGTGTTATGAGGTGGAGGTGGAGGTGAATGTGGAGGAGAATCCATGGAAACATGCACTAGTGGAGGCTACTCTGACTAATCAACTGCCTCTTCGGATAACCATAGAATCTCATCCATGTAGCTGGGTTGTGTTTACTTGTTATCATGAACTTATTAATATAAATGAAATCTAATATGAACTAAATTAATCTAAATAATGTATAATTTGACGATAAGAGCCAAAAGTTTCGTATATATGTACATGTTCTATGTCACATGGGTTGTGAACCCTACAAGTGTCACAGATGACAACACAACACATACATGCATATGACAAAATATCATCAACAGGTAGAATCGTGAGATATGAATCATCATATAATGGAACTGGAAGGTCACAAGGCAACGATGGTGGTCTGCTCATCTCTCCATGCAATGTGACATGTGCACTGGCCAATGTCATCTGCATGCTATCTGCAATGGTATTCTTGGTCTCAACACCAACTTGTGATGACTCCTCTAGCTCCTTTAGCAATACCACAGTTCGAGATGGTAGTGGAAACAATCTCAAAGGTGGTGGTACATGCCCAGGGTCCCTATGAGCCCCTGCATGATCATAGCTATGTCCCAAGCTAGGTCCATATAGCTCAAATCTGGTGCTGATGTAATTCGGCCTCATATGTAGCATGAACTTTGCATATGTATGCTTTACAAAGTAGATGGGGACCATGGTGGGAGGACTGGCCCCAAGCTCCAATGAATTGATCATAAACAAAAGGGTGTTGGAATCATGATTTTCATTACACCAAAACCCACATGTGTTAATAAATAGATGCATCGCCAGAGTTAATGGATCCTCGAGAGGCGGTTAGTCACATGTCATGAAACACACAGGGAGCACTGGATTATAACTGCCCAAAACATCTCCTTGCATGAATTTTGACATCAATGGAAACATACTTGCAACCACTGGTCATCCAGACAATGCCAACTGCCCAACAATATCATCTTTGGCATTGATGCCAACACCTGTTGCCTCATCACTTCTTCACTTTGATGGCCAATCCTCATACCGCTTCCACACTTCTATTGTATGAGACACCAATGGGTTTCTATCCTCTGCATGGGCCATCACAAGTCCTCCAATTATTCTCTTCCCCTTTGACATCAATGGTAGAGGTCTACAAGTTACCTCTCATATCCTACATGTGCTTCCTTGATTTTGCATGGGGACTGATCATGTGGGCTTAAGTTGATTGTGGACCTTTTGTCATTCCACACTTTTGTTGTAACTCATCCTCTTCTTCCCACAACATAGGATGTTGTTGTGTACTCCCCTTAAATCCAAACTGGCTACACTCTTCCTCTCTCTCTTAATGCTGATACATTTGATATAAACACATACATTACTGTAAATAGCATGGGGACTCAACCATACCTTAAACAGTCAGATGCAGCTCTTTGTATTTACCTTTTAGCTTCCTTCATCTAACTTATTCGGCCTCCCTTAAGGCCATTATATCCTTTCAATGAAGAGAAACAAATAATCTACTCCCCTTGAGCATATCATCCTCCTTCTTCTTCCAAACTTTCAATGGTTGAGACCCGACAAAAGAATTACCATATAGCTTCTTATTTTCCCATGTTTGGGCTTTCCCTTGGCTGTGCATGGATGGAGGGCACTTCTCCTTCAACTCTTGTTTCTTCACCCAAATCCTATTGCTTCCTTTTTTCTTTGTTTGCAAGGATAGATTTATTGGGTTTCCACTTCCATTCTTCACTTGAGGCTTTCACTAATTGTTGTTGGAGACTACAGAGAACTATCTCCTTCCCTTTTTCAACAAGTCCTTTTGACATATAGCATTGCAAACAAATTGGCTTCCTTTTTCCTTTTTCTTATTTTTATCTTCAAAGCCCAAGCTACAATATTTGCATGCATATGCTGATAAGAATGCTTTTTCTCCTCATATTTTAAGCTTTCTCTCTTGTGCCCAAGATTTCCACAATTGTAGCATTGGACATGGCTTAGTGGGTAGATGAATTACTATATATGCCAATATTCTTGTCACTACCTCTACTACTGCAAACACACCTTTTCCAAGCCTCTTTGCACATTCTTGGGTTGCTTCTACCCAATACAAATTGTTTCCTTGCATGCCATCTACAGTCCATGGCTTTATGTCCAAAATTATTGCAAGAAAAACAATATCTAGAAAAGGGCTTTTGAGGACTAAAGATACCTTTTCTTTGAGGGATTTTTCCTTGAGGAGGAAAGGACCTCTACTAGTTCTTCATATGCCTTCCATGGCAATTTGCATAGCTTCCTTGCACTCTTTCTTTCAACTGCTTAGCTCTCTTCAGTTGCTCTTCTTTTTTCTACTGAAGTTTAACAACTTATTTTCTTCTATTGTTGTTAGAACCTCAAACTGCCTTTACTTGGGAAGTAGACCCTTCATTCTTTCCCTACTTGAAGCTTGGATCTTCTTTAAAACAAAAACCAACCTTGATGAGTGGGGATATTTGCTTAACAAGCATCTCATCCAAGGCCTTTCTACTCTCCTCAAGCTTTTGATATTAATACAACTCTTTATTTGACTTTTCTAACTCATGCCTCAATGAAACTATTTCAACTTGTAGTCTCTCATAGTGAGCTTCTCTTTCATTTAGTTGATTGGTCAACATCCCATTCAATCTGCTAGCCTCTTCTTATTGAGCATTTAGATCAACTATTGTTTTGCTCAAATTTTCATTCTCAAGCTCATAAATTTCTAATTTTTCCTCTTGCTTGAGATTTACTTATGATAGCTCCTTGATCTCTTCTAGAGCAGAGATCAACTTCTTCCTAAAATAGATCCTTTCATCTATATCCTTTTATTTGCTATCAGAGGTGCTAGCTAAGCCACCAAAAATATATAATTCTATCTCTATGTCCATGGAATCTTCCACAATTCTGAGGGATATCCCTTACTCATCACTACAAGGGGTACTCTTGTTTTCTCCTGCGGATGAGTACACTTAGGATCTATCTTCTTCCTCTGAGATATCCTCATTAGATATTGTTGCAAGTATAGGCCTCTCTTCAAAATAACTATATGTATGACTATCTTTATCTTCAAAAGAAGAATATATACATATAGTGACTAAATGACCTATCTCTTTACAATTAATACAAAGAGATAACTTACCTTCTGAGTCACATGGCCTCCCTTCCGAGACTTCTTTATTATCAACATGAGTGTGATGAGTAACAAATTTCTTAGTGGGAGAAGTATCTTCCTTCTCTTGAGCTTCCTTCTTCTCCCTTTTCTTTTTATCACCACCAATAACTTCTGCATGTTCTGATTCACTACTAGAGCAACAAGGTTCCTCAACCTCTTCTTGAGTCACATGGCTATCTCCTCCATACAAACATTACAATCTATCCAACATTTCCCTTGTTGTCTCACAATGCCTCACTTTATCAACATCTATCTTAGACAACCCTTTCATGACATTCTCCTTGGCTTCTTGATTGAACTCATTCCTCTCTTCATATATCATGGGCAACCAAATGTTTCATTGATTACCATCAAATAGGCTTCCATTCTAAACTTCCAGATCTCATAGTATGATCCATTTAAAAATGGATCTCCTTTTACTGTTAGCCAAACATGATTAGTCATTGTTTCCCTTGGATCTTCCTTCTAGAAATCAAGCTATTCCTGAAGGAACTTGGCTCTGATACCAATTGTTGGAAACGATGTCAATACTGAGAGGGGGTGTGAATAAGTATTCATACTAATTTTAATCTTGTATGCCAATTTATTTTTCTTATTCAAACTTGGAAACCATCCATATAACCAACAACAACAGATCATGTGGCAGCAATATGAAATCAACATACAAGCACATACCATGAGAAACATACGTTTTACATGGAAACCCTTTCAAGAAAAAACCACCAAATCTTGTTGTTGTTATTGATGTAAAATAAGAGAACCTACTCTATTACATCAATCTTGTTTGTGAGCCATCACTCACAGGAAGCACCAAATCCCTTTTATTGTTTGCTAGCACCCACTAGCAGGAATCATCAACTCTCTCCTTTTGTAGACACCTAATCAGCCTACCAGAAGCACCATCTGAAGCACCAACTTCATGGATTTGTTGCAAGCACCAAATTGAAAATCCTTGGATTTATGAAAGCACCAACTTGTATAAGGCACCAACCCCCAAGCCTTCCCAAGCACCCACTATATATGGAAGCATCAACTTCCAGTATGCAAGCTTCAATCCACACTCAATAAGGAACTCAATATTTACTGTAATTGGCAGCCACTTTTCCTGATATTAGCTTTGTTCTCTGTCCTCTGCTCACTCTACTCACTCTACAACAGGCTACTGTTATTCTAATAAAAAATCACTCAGCTCTCTCAACACTTTGTCCACACCACAACATCACACTGCTCTTGGCTCTCTGCTCTCAACAAAATTCATTCAACACTTGACATTCTTTCTCTGCACTGGCACTTTCAACCTCTTCTCACACAACAACACAACTTCTCTCGGAGTCTCTTACCTTTGCTTAGGCACTCTCAACCTTTTCTCAATAGAACATGCTTACTTGGCCTCACATACAACAACACATACTCACTCTCAAAACTCTCTACAGAACTCTCTCAAACAATGCTGCATTCCCCCACTTTTCTCATATGAGCGCCTGGGTTTTGTTCCTCTAATGCACTCTGCTCAATGTTGCCTCTGCTGCCTATTTCCACACTGCCAAGTGTACCTCTGCATGGATTCTCCATCCTGCTATTGCACCAATTTTCCTGGTCAATACCACTGCATTAAACATGAGGATGGGCACCTGATCATTCTCCATACTGAGAATTAAATCTCAGTCAACCTGCACACCCAAGGAGACCAATCATGAATTATGTTTGCACACATAACATGGCTTTCCATCCTTCTTAATTTCTCATAGAGATCAAGGTGTACTTCCAACATGGCTCTCCTATAATATGATCAACACTTTTGCACTTAGCCATCTTTTACATTTAATTATTCAACAACATGTAAGAAAGCTCAAACATGACCATTCTGGAGTCAACTGCTACCTCTGCAAATCATGGTCCTCTCTATCTTGACTCAATGATTTATGCAGTCGACATTATTCATGTGACACCAACCTTCTGCACGCATTTACTTAGTTTCCGACCCATTCATCCTCATATGCCTTCATATACCTCTATACAACAATATAAAAGCTATAACACATCATAACTTATATAAAAAGAACATTATGAAATCACACCATTCTGATTCCTTTAGGCCCCTTATCTTTTTCTTTCTCATATGCATGCTACTTGAGACCACTGGCTTAATGCTTAGGTGCTAGGACTTGTATACTCCTGTCAGGGGACTATCTTCTTGTGTATAATTATTTCCCTTGGTTCTTTTGGGTTTCCTTGACCAAGCGCCAACACATCAGAGCTCTTGCATATCAGAGCTTTCTCATAATTCAATTAGAGGGGTCCCCGAAATTCCAGCCTCCGAAATACTCTCCATGTGGCATCACACAACACTTAGGTTCTTAGGTCTTCTCTATGCCCTTGGTCCTTTGTATTTCCCATGACCATGTTCCAGTCCACTTCGAAGCTCCTTTATTGGATCATAACTTTTCTATAAGGCAATTAGTCAAGAGTTACGAAAACTCCAACCTCCGATATGCCGACCTCCAAGATGAAGTCATGTTTTCATCATTACTCCATGTGGCACCTCCTTAGTGACAGCTCATGTCACTCGTATCTTCCCCATTAGGCCACCGAAAATGCCAAATCTAACTACCATGTTTCCACCGTACAGTTACAACATGTTAATGTTGTATGCCTTGTCAACTCCTGAGGGGCCAATCAGCTACTGCCATGTGTCTATTAGAGGAGAGAGAAAGGGTCTTGTTGATCCTTGGTTTTTCATTGAATTCTTTTGTAATTCATCTCCTTCATGAACCTTGGCACTTCCAAAGAAATGTAATTTTTAAGGACTTACGATATTCCGAGGTCTCGATGGCCCTATGCTCCAAGGTTCCAATATGCCTTTCTGTGCCATATTCTCTGACCTCAGATATTATGACTTGCTTCGATATCTTGGGTTCTGAAATATCTATGCTCTGAGGTTCCAAACCTCCGAAAATTGGCCCCGATATTCAACTGCTCCTTTATATCTTGTTTTAAATATACTACCGAGGCCCTGATGGCTCCCTGCTTTCGATATTTGGCCTTCCAAAATTCAGCTCCCAATATTTAAATTGCTTCAAAGTACTCCAAGCTCCTGTAATTATCAATACATTTTGATCCACGTGGCCATCTGCAATCTTCCACATATCATTGGAAAGCTTATTCAAATCACTTTCCAATGGAGAAGGTCTAATGTAGGCTTTGAGCCTTTCTTCTACCTAAAAATGGCTGCAAACACTTTGTTGTTCTTTACACCTTAACCCTTCTTCTTGTGCCTAGAACCTACTCTTCCAACCACCATAGTCATCTTTTTATGGCTTCTTCCAATAAGCCTGCTATTATGATTATTCTCTACATATACTACAGAAACCATAGGACTCCCCCTCATCTTGACACATCAAACATATCAATGCTAGCCCAATTATCATCATAGCTAGGCTAGGGAACATCAAATTTGTCTTGCTTAACATCATGCTAGCACATTTATCCATGTTGATCTGGTTGACATCAATGCCAATACTCTTGCCAACAATTATACAATTCCAACTACACAACACATCTCCTAGGATGATTGTTGACATGAATTGAAACACACTTGCAACCAATAGTCATCGAGACAATGCCAACTGTCCAAAAAAGGGGTGGCTTCAACATTCTTAAAATATCTAAGTGGAATCAGACCTCGATGTCTAGCACAATGCTCTGGAGGGATGTCAAACAACTCCCCACAAACATCAATGTCCTTGTTGGCATCTTTCAATGCCTCCCAAGTATGTGGGCTTGTAACCTCCAACCTCATAATCCTATATATGGAATGTAAGAGGTGGCTTTGTGGGCCTACCCAATAGTATGTCTCGATTAACCTATTGGTGCTCTCCAACATCAAAGACAAACTATGCCTAGTAGGTGAACTAGTAGAGATTTTAATCAACTCTCATGTGATCCATGTATGTTGGGCCCTAACATCTTCTAAGTGATACTAGCTATAGCATCATCCCATAGAGGGATTGACATTGCACTATGATCCTCAACTTTGCCCTGTTGAGGGTCTGTAAATCATAAAAATAATTTAGAACACACACACACACACATATATAATGGTAACTAAACATAATAACATATACATTAAATTTAAACACATCAATTGAAGATGATTTAAAAATGAAAGACAATTTCAAGACATAAACATGCATAAAATTTAAAGAGGATTTAAAAATGCACATGTAGTAGGTGAAAATGGTCCACTATATGTAATATGATCATTAACAAAGACATAAAAATTTCCTTTGGAAATCCCACTAGTGTTAGAGCCAAAATCTAGGAGAGGAACACATCCTCTAGAGTGATACTGGTTGTAGCATCATCCCATGGAGGTATCGACATTGCACTATGATCCTCAACTTTGCCTTGTTGAGGGTCTATAAATCATAAACATATATCTATATATATATATATATATATATATATATATATATATATATATATATATATATATTTTTTTTTTTTAATTTTTTAATTTTTTTTTCAATGTGGTTCATGGAAACCAAGTGGTTGCTACATCCACGGGAAAATCTAGATAGATCAACCTGAAGGGATCTACTTGCCGACCAAACTAGCAAGGCCTAACCCCAAGGGCATTGAGGAGATTTGACCCCATGACCTCTCGATAGGCAAGGTACTTAGAAATAGGAACTCGACCAATTGAGCTATCTCTTGGGGCCATATATATAATTCCAACCAAACATAATAACATCTACTTTAAATTCAAACATATCAATTGAAGATGATTTAAAAGTGAAAGATAATTTCAAGACATAAACATGCATAAAGTTTAAATAGGATTTAAAAATGCACTTGTAGTATGTGAAAATGGTCCACTATCTATAATATGATTATTAACAGAGACAAAAACATTGCCTTTGGAAATCCCCTAGTGCCGAAGCCATAATCTAGGAGTGGAACAAATACTCTGGTTGGCTACGCACTCTATCACGAGCCCAACCATGTATAAAAGACCCCCCCACACTCTGATGGCCTGTGGTTGGGGGGAGTATAGGAGATGGCTTTGCATATTACATATAATACATATAAAGTATTGAGTTCCATGTAAACACAATCAAAATAAGTGATCAAATACAACTTCACACTTTTCCCATTTCTAAATAATGCAATTGATTCATAGAGCATAAATATGTAAATATATGTAAAATATTGAAATAAACCTATTTGCAAAACTAATAAAATTTCATGCCAACCAAATACTCCATAAGATTATAAGTTCTTATAATGTTTGACTTTGACACATGGCATGTACTAGGTGCAAGCACATAAAGATAATGTTTCCGGTACAACATGTACTGCATAATGAAACAAGATGGTACAAATTAGAAAAGAGCCAAAATGTTTTTATTCACTTTAAATGCACTTTTGATCATGGATTTAATTTATGTATCAATGATGCATTGTTGAAACTTGAACTTATATATATAGTTATATAATTATATAGATAATTTTTTTTTTTTTTCAACTGTGGTTCACGGTCATTGAGTAGCCGCTACATCCATGGGTAATAATCTGGGTAGACCCACCCGAAGGGATCTACCTGTCAGCTTATCTGGTTGGATCTAACCCCAAGGGTGTCAATGAGATTTGACCCCATGACCTCCCAATTGGAAAGGTACTTAGCAACGAGAACTCGACCAATTGAGCTATCCCTTGGGCCTCATATATATATATCTATATATATATATATATATATATATATATATATATATATATATATATATATAGTTATGCTATGTTTAATGTTATATAGAACTATAGTTATGTTATAGTTATTCTACATGTTATGTTATGTTACATAGTTACATAGAATTATATATTTAACTTTATGTGTTATATATATATATATATATATATATATATATATAACCGAAGGTGTATATATTTCAACTTTGGGTGGACAGGGACTTGCGAAATTTCATTTTTGTTAACAAGGTCTAGGATCGACTATTCTCCAAATATTCTTCATCTAATAACTTAATCAACGACTATGATGAGAGGAAGTGAAAGAGGCGTGGAAACATGGTGGTGGAGGCTGGTCGATGCTTCTCAGTAATTGTAATGCAACAGTTGAGGTAATGGAAAGGCAATGGAAATGATTAAGGGTGAACGATCATTCTTGCTGTCTGAAATATGGTTGTAGTGGGGTATTGAATTGGTCTAAGCATGATGGTATTCAAAATAGGACATCTATGCTTTTCTTGGGCTCAATCCAAGTATATTTTGCTGCAATTTTTCTCAATTGTCAGGGTATGTTGGTCGCATTGAATCGAGGAGGTGTCTATTGCTCTTGATTTCATTTTAGTGCATTGGCTCAGGGCAGTCTGTGTCATATTAAGCAAGAGAACACAAACATATATTTTTTGATATGTTTTGATATTGAATTTGTTGTAAATTCTTTTGTAACAATATGCATTGAACAATGAATTATTTGTTTCCTTCTTGATCAAAATAATCTTCTGGTTGTGAATTTTGTAATCTCTTTAAGAGTTCCTTAATCTATCAAACATGATTCTTTCATGCGGTCAATTTAGCTTTGTTTCCCATCTTATGTCCCGAAAAAACAACTAAAAACAAAAAATCTTATTAAACGAGAAAGGAATTCAGTAAAAGAATTATTTAGTAGATTGCATGTTTACCTTGTATTACAAACATCATAGTGAAATTTAAGTTCTTTCTTTGTAATCACAAAGAAGTTTCAGAGAAGCAATGTAAAGAGGGCGCGAAGAAGATCCCCAAGACCAACAATAATATATTTGCATGATACATATTATTTTTTCATAAAAGTGAGCAAATGTTTCAACTATTTTTATTCGAAAATGGAGGTGAGGTCAGATGATCGAAGGTTGGGGTACATTTAATTGAAATATAAGCCATCTAAATTTGTGACTTATTTAAAAAGACAACAAAAGAAGGGTAAAAGAAAATTATGCTTGGCACTAAAATTGATAGAAATAATATTTTATTTGTAATCATAGTTGACTATAGTTAGGTAGTTAGAAGTTAGGATGATATTACATAGAAATTTGTTGCAGAGGTAGCCTCAACTCCAACCTACAACATAGTCGGGAGTCAGAAGGTCAGGTGTAAAAAAAAGGAATTTTTTTGGAGGAGAGGGAAAGAACGAAACAATTGTAAAGGTTGGGAATGGAGCTCCGCTAAGAGCTTATCACCTTAACTAATGTGAAAAAAAAGAGATAGGATTGTGACATAATGAAAACCCTTTCAAATAATTTACAAGAAATTTTAACTTTGCAGTGCAATGGGAACCACTATAAATCAACAAAAATGATTTACTCTTGAAGAAGCGTCTAAAGTTTTTACTTGTAACGTTTTCAGAAGACATTATTGGGGCCTTGAGGTTGGGAAAAAAGCTCCAGTGAAACCCTAATAGCTCCAACGAATGCGTAAAAAAAAACCTTGCAGCATAATGAAAACCCCTTTTAATGAATAATGGTGTAGATATTTCAATGGTCTTCAAGTGTTATACTTCACCCGGTGAAGGATTTCCCTGGAAAATGGTCATAATGTCGGAAAAAATACTACAAGACAACTGTAATTTAATGTCAAGCGTAGTGAATCTGAAAGAAATGTAAGACAAAAAAGAAAGTTAGAGTTGGGAAGAGGGTTTCCTTGCCTTTTCTATTGTCAAACAGAGACCAGAGCCATGAACAAGGTTCTAGCAACATTGTTTTTAACCTGGTTATGGAGCAGAGGGGAAGAACCAAACCCTATGGTAGGTCTTAAACCCAGCTTGGCTCCACCAGTAAAAGAGTTGACAATCAATGAGTCAACAATCCTACAAGACAACTGTAATTTAGTGCTGAGCGAAGTGAATATGAAATAAATGTAAGACTTAGAGTTAGCCAGAGTGTTGCCTTGCCTCTGCTATTGCCAAACACAGACCAGAGACATGAACATGATTCTAGTGACATCATTGTTAATCTAGTTGTGGATTAGAGGGGAAGAAAGAAACTTTGCTGCAGGTCGCAAACCCAACTTTGTCCCAGGAGAAAAAGAGTTGAAAATGATATAGTATGAGCCAGTTACCCTAGCGGTAAGAAGGAGGAAATCGGGGCGAGGATTTAAGAGATCGCCAAATGTAAGGCCACAATGAACTGAATAAAATAAAAAAAATTATGTGAATTCGAGAATTGCGAGAAGTAAAAAAAATTAATAGCAATTCGATTTAACTTGCAATTTAACATCTAACGTTTGTCATTTAACATTTGACATTGGTCATAATAATGCTATTTTTGAAATATATATATATATATATATAGATATATATATATATATATATATATATATATATATATATATATATATATATATATATATATATCTATATATATATATATATTCCAATAATCCTATTTTGCAAGCAATGTTAGCTGAAATAATGTTATTTATTATTATTATTATTTTTTTTTCAACAATGCAATATTTTTGTAATTGATATTAATTTTGCAATGTTAATTTTTTTAAATAATGTTTTTTTTTAGGTGTTCATGAAGCATATTTTTACATGTTTAATATCATAATTTGCATGTTTAATAAGATAAGTATTTTTAAAGATTTTATCCTTTGCAATGTAATATACAATATTTACTTTGCTTTCAGGGAAGTTGTTGATTTTGTCACATGTGGATCCAAGTGTTTAGAAGTTTTTGCCATTTGAAATTATAGAGGTTATATTTCATTGGCTTCCTTTATCGGTGCTGATAAAACTTTGGTTGGTTTGTAAATAATGGATTGTTCTATTAGAAAGCCCAATTTTTCTTGCTACTTGCAATCGATGTGCCAACAAAGAATTTGGATTTATTTATTTTCTAGTTGATATTGAGCATAACTTCTTTTTTGGATCTTACCTTAATGATAAAGGACACATATCTCCATTGGTTTTTCCTTTTCTTCATTCTGGTTAAAGAATTCAATGTATAGTTGGATCGATGGTTGTGTTTAGTGTGCTTGGAAGTTCTTTGCATTCTAAGAATCATTTCATACCAAACCCTTAGAAATCTTAGAGGTCTTAGCGTTGGAGAGTGGGGATTCTTCCCTTTGTTGGAGAAATTTAGTCCACAGAAATATGATTGGGTTATGATGAAACATGTGTGAAAAAATATGGAATCACATTTTTTTATTTGCACCAGTGTAGACATGGTTTGGATAAGGACAAACCTCCTTTTGGTGGTGTAATGCCCCCAAAGGAGGCTATTTTTCATAAAGGAATTTATTTTCTGGCTTTGTTTAGACAAATATTATGATGATTACCCTTCCTATGGTTACATTATCTATTGGTTGGATCTTATAAGAAACAAGTGGGGTTTTTCATTTGTTCCTATCACTAACATACAATGTATGTCATTAGGATTGTATGGGAACCAACTGCTTTGTTTTGTAAACAATGGTTCTACATTTGTTTGGTCACTTGAAGAGATAAACAATTTTGAATTTGGACAAGCTTCAAATGGACATAGATTAGAATATTTTAAAGATGACTAGGGGTTCAGATCGAGATTGCTTGATAGTATCTCAATGGATATAAATAATAAATTCCCAAGCTATTTACCTTTTTGTGTGGTTGAAGGGAAAGTACTTATGTTGGGTTGCATGGAAGTGCAATTAAAGCTATATGATTTACATATTGGATTATGCACGACAATAATTTTTGATGTTGTCTCTCTCTTAGAAAGACTCAGGTTCCATTACAACCTATTGAAAGTTTTAGTGATGTTATTGAAAATGGAAATATTTTAAATATAGGTTCTATTGTTGATATACCACTATTTTTGAAAGATATCATAATTTATCCTTTGAGGCTTCAAGGTGGTTTTTTTGCTAGACATTGTTGCAGATGTCATGTTTGTTTAATCTTTCCAGACATATTTTGAAGATTACTATAATGAGAACTTGAACCGTTTCCTAAGATTACTTGTGTTGATCAATGATTGTGGAGATCAAATGATGCACTTCTTTGTCATCTTTTGTTATCTATCTGTGGATTGTATAGAGTCTTTTATTATTGCTTATATGAAATCACATAATTGATGGTTCTTTATGTATTGCAATATTTGAAATATTGTTTATTTATGTATATCTTTGTGATTTGAAAGGTTGATTGTTAGTATTTAAACTTATTTAGTATTGAAATTTAGTTGATGTATAAAGTTAGTGAACATTAAGATTTGAACTTGTTCAAGATGTAAGATGAGATGTAGGATTGAAAATCAAAATTACAAAAGAATACAATTTTTTTGTAGAAATGTTAAGTGAAGGAACAAGCAAGCATACTTTGAAAAGACCTCAGTCTCCTAGTTCACGTGAAAGAGCGAATGAATATCACCGACAATGGTATCAACATAATAAGGATGTGATAAATGCGCGTAGAAGAGTTGTGTATCAACAAAAGAAAAGAACTTCAATAAATCATCAACATGATGAAGTCGTTAATCGTAAGTATGGGAACATGAGTAGTATCATGGGAAGAACATTTTCTTCAAATGTTCGTTTTCATGGATGTTGAAGATGTTCAAATTTTTCCACTGTACCAAATTTTTCTAACAATAGTCTTCTTTGGGAACATTGTGTTTACAAAGAGAGTGTTCATACAAGCGAGAACCAAGGGTCCTCTGCAAACAACATAAGAAATGGAATATTGGAAGATGGGCACAATGATGCCAATGAACAATTTGCAGCATCTGGTTTATTTGGTGATAGTAATATGCTTGCTGACATGGTTGAGAATTTGGAATATTTTGCTGGCAATGTGGGGTGGGGCATTCCTTGTAGCAACTATATAGTGAATATCATCAGCCCTCTGGGATCTGTGTGCACTCAGTCTCTTGGAACAAAACAAGTGCTTCAAGTATTTTTTCTTTTCATAGGATTTACACATCTCAATGGAATATATTAATTGTTGTATGTTTTTTGTGTAGAACAATGTTCCAATGAATATTGGTCCAAAAATAGAGTCATAATGAATACATTATTTATTTGTTGCTCAAGTTGAACCTTGACCATTTAACTGCCAAACTTCAATAAATCATGAGAATGATGAACTCTTTAACTGCAACTATGAAAAGTTGGGTGTTTTGTGGAAATAACATTTCGTTGAAATGTTTGTTTCCCTCGATGTTGTGCATCTCCTAATTTTTCATGTTTTGCAAATATTGTTGATATTAATCTTCTTTCAGAACATTGTGTTTACATAGAGAGCCTTCATAGAAGTGGAAACCATCAGTGCTGTAGAAATGATGGAAGAGATGTAATAATGCAAAATAGGCACAATGATGGCATCCAATAATTAGCAACATCAGATGTTTTTGCTGATAGTAGTATGCTTGATGGGATGGTTGATAATTTGCGACATTCTATTGTGAATGTGGGAACAAGTGTTTCTCGACGCAACTCTGTAGACAATATTGTTATTGCTACAAAATCTATGCATACTCCAACTCTTTGGAGAAGACAAGTGCTTCAAGTGGATTTATTTTCGTAGGATTTGTACATTTCAATATATATTTTGTAATTAGTTAATGCATTTTTTTTCCAGAATAATATTCGAGTGAGTAATGGTGGAGAAATAAATTCACAACCAAGGAAACCTTTGTTGGTTCGACAAGTTCAGCTCAAAGGGTGCAATTGGCAAGAAAATGTATATGTTTTCTATGTTCAACTTACTGTTCACTTCAAAAATTTAACTTGACTTTTTTAATATGTGTCATTTTAGCATTATGATTTATAATTTATGTAAGCAGAATGAGCCCAACTACAACCAATATAGAAGAATGGATTCCCATCATTTTATGGAAAGAAATGTTCAAGTCAATGCTGCAATTGGGCAAGTTGTTTCACATCATCCTCAAGTTGTTTCACATCATCCTCAATCTAGATTACTGTTTGGCAAAGAAAATGGAAGTGCTCACCATCATTTTACCAAAGAGATGATTGAGGTACATAAAAAAATTTGGTGCAGGATTGATCAATTATCTGTTGTGCAAATGTGCCAAGTGTGTAATGAATGTTATCTTGGTATACAAGTTATGAGATGGCATGAAGGGTCCATTTGTAAAAGATGTAAGAGTGAGAAAGGTTCTCATCATTTCTCTCGCTTTAACAACATGGATCCTGGTGAACAACCTGAGGTTCTAAGAGTTTTAACGCAAGTTAGAAATGTTAATAGCACGAGTAAACCCAATATTGCAAGTGACACATGCTCATGGTGGGAGTATAAATATAGTGGCCATACAATTAGTTTTCCATAAGACATATATTTGATTGCAAAGAAGCTTCCATGATGAGTAGAACAACTTGATTTTCTGATTGTTAGAAGATGTGGTGTTGACTCCAAATATTATGAATGTTATGTGAAGAGACAACATGTGATGGATGCATTGATTTACAAAATTTAGATGGATAAATATTACAAGGATGTTGAAATTGATATGGATTTTGTTTCTGCTCTCCCAGAAATACATACTGATGTGTCTAGCAGGCTACAATATGTAGATAGTGATCTGGATAAAATAGGGAGAGTCAATGAGGACATTGAAACATTGGGGGCTAATTGTTTTCACTCTCATCCATCATCCTTTCTTTCTCGCATGCCTAATGAATGTAGGGAAGTGGATCGAATAAGAATATTAATCGAAAAGACAGATTCTAGAGCTGATACGATAGTGGATTGGACAGATATTGGTACATCTCCCATCAATGAATATAATACTAAAGGGTTGCTAGACATGGCATTCCCTACTTTATTCCCTAGTGGTGATGCTGATTGGTTGCATCCACGTATTTGTAATGTTGAAATGCATGAATATGCTTTACATCTACTTAGGTATTATGATCAAAGATTTGGAAGCCATCCTCAGTTTCAATATTTCCCGTTGAATATGATTATGCGATAGTGTAGCCAGGGAACAATTCTTTCTTTTTGAAGAAGAATATCCATGAGAATGAACCTGCAACTATTTAAGAGTTGCGTCAACAACTTGGGGATTTGCTTGACAATAAATTGGCCAAGAAATTAATGCATTTTGGTTGTTGTCTTAGGGGTACAAGGGCATATTAGACAAAGTGTCATTCTGAACTCACTGACATGATCACACAATTGGGTTTCCAAAATTTTTTTTTTTACGTTAAGTGCAACTGACACAAAGTGGCTTGACTTGCATTGTCTTATGCCTTCAAACACACATTGTCATCCACAAAATGAGCATACAAAAAAAAATTGAAAATGTTATTCAGTACCTGCATATAGTTGCTATGTATATGCATCAAAGATTTAATATATTTCGTGAGTTGGTTCTTCAAAAATATCTTGGAGCTAAAGACTTTTGGTATAGGTTCATCCTCATTCCTTTTTGTTGTATTGTTTATCGGTTTTGAATGATGGTTTTGTTATTTTGGTTGGTTTATATATATCAAGTGATTTTTTTTTCCTGGTATGAGTAGCAGCGTAGAGGTTTAGTGCACATCCACAGTTTCCTATGGTTGTCAGGAGCTTTTAATATGAAAACACTGGACTAGTCCAACCCTTTGAATGTTCATGCAACAAAGTGTTACTTTGACAAATATGTAACAACTTGGAATCCCCATGACATCCACTGTTTCAATTTCATGGTTCCTCAAAGTCTTAATGATGACCCATGCCTTTTGAAGACCTCACAAATTTTTTCATGCAATCCTTATGAAGATTATGAGCATTTGGTGAATAGAGTCCAAAGACACACAAAATACAGTGTTGATTCCTGGTTACAGAGAAAGGGGTATATCCTTTCATATTGTTAAGATGCTCCATGGCAGCTCCCTAATGAGTCTATAATGCTCATAGATGAAAAAGGGAAAAATAAATATGAAGCAACACATAATGATGACTGTTTAAATGTTCACAATGTTGATCTTCTGACAATGTGGTGAGAAAATGTTGATTGTAAACCAGTTGTTTCTTGACATGCAATTTTGAAATATATTGCGAAATATTATTTGAAGGCAGAAAGAAGATCTGAAAGACATGATGAAATGTTGACAAGGGTTGTGAGTGAAAATGGATTTGACACTCTCACATTATCTGCATATAGAAGGTTTCTTGCAGAAACGCTTATTGAGCATGACATTGGAGTGCAAGAAACCTGCCAGCCATATGTTACTAAAGCTAGATCTTATTATGTGTAATAACAAATTTTTTCCCTTTAATGTTGGAAAGAAAGTATTTCGAAAACTATTGGTGCATTTTGATGAAATTTCAAGTGAAAACAATTTTGTTCATGTTTATCAAAACTGCCCCAATTTTATGCAACATTTGTATTTTATAGAAACAACAAGATCATGGAGTTTTGATGCGAATTGTAGCCAGGAGCCATGGGGACCATGAGATGTGCATGCTATTATTCACGTGTGGCCTCAGTTTTATGCTATTTGAAATGAGGAGTTCGAATATTTTGAAACATTTTGTTAGACTGAGTTGGTTTTGTTTGAGCCATTTTGTGACATTGCTTTAGATATAGGACTTTCAAGTGAAACTATCATTGAGAATTGGAGGAATTTAAGATATCGTGTGTGGCATGTTGATTGAGCTCCTTTTCCAAATGAGATTAATGAAGAAGATGTTGAGTCCCTTGTTCATGAAGAAAATGTTGATAGAGATTCTGAAGAGTGGCAGGTTCTTTTGTGGATTATTCCTCCAAACAATGTTGACATTTCTGACCTTGAAAATATTGGTAGAAGGGACTATGATATTCATTGGTAGGAAACAATTGTGTCGAACAAAATTTTAGACCAAGATATTCATTTAATAAAATATTCCCAATTTGTGGGTCTTGTCAATGGAAACTCAATTGGGGAGATAATAGTATCACCTTTGTCTTTATCGAAGAAACAACGAGATTCTTTTGAAATCATTATACGACACTTTGTTGATGATGGAAATAATGATGCTTTGAAAATGATTATTCAAGGAACAAATGGAATTGATAAGTCTTCTCTTATTCACTATATTTCTCATGCTCTTTCTTCTTCTACAATAGATGGTAGAAGTCCACTCTTATTGCTCACTCCAACTGGTATAACTGCTTTTAATATACATGGAAAAACAATACACTCAACTTTAAAAATTCTTGTAAAAGATATGAAACCGTTGAATGGCCAAGCTCTAGCAATGTTTCAAGAAGAAATGAGGCACATTCGATATGTTTTGATTGATGAAATGAGATTTATAGGTCCAAGGTTGTTTATACAGATAGATTCACATTTGTGAGAAGCCTTTCCTAATAATAAGGCTTCTCCTATTGGTGGCAAGTTGATGATTCTTGTGGGTGACCATGGATAGCTGTCTCCTTTAAATCATAAACCATTATATGTAGGTAAAACAACAAGGAAAGTGTTGTGGAAAAGCTTCAATACTGTTGTGACTTTGGATAAAATTTTTAGGCAACAAGGAGATGATCCTAGACAAGCCTCTTTTCACAATATTTTAACTAATATCAGGAATGAAAAACCTTTTCTGCATGATTGGGATCTTCTCATGTCCCATATTAACACTTTATTACATCTGGATGAAAATATTTTATTTTATTCTTCGATTCACTTGTTTGCAACAAATAATTTGGTCAACCTGCATAATCAAAAGATGTTAAAATCATTAAATTGTCCAATTGTGAGGTGTGTTGTAGAGCACACTAGAAGAAAATAAATAGTTGACAATGATGATGATGTGTTGGACCATGAGGTGTTTTTATGTCATGGAGAGCGTGTCATGTTGACACGTAATTTGTTGGTTGATGTTGGGTTGCTTAATGGTGCACTTGGATATAATGAAGATATCTTCTATATGCTTAGTTCAAAGCTGCCTGAGCTTCTAATGTTCACTACAATTATTTTTAAAAGTACATGGTGCACCATTTGATATAAATTGTCCAAGCATTGTGCCCATAACACCTATTGTTAGGGGGAACAAATGCCTTTAAAAATTGTGTGGGCCTTCACTATACACAAATCACAGGGGATGACATTGCGACAGGCTACTGTAGATATTGGAGATAGAGAGAGACGATGTTTGACATTCACAACTATATCAAGAGTGAAATTGTTAGATGGTTTACAAATTTCACCACCTTTTTCTTTTCAATGTTTTGCTAAAATGAAAAACAATGCATATGTCACACTTAGGAAGAAAGAGGAGGAACGATTAAAGTCCATATCATTGTAACATATTTATTTTCTTTATTTATAATATTTTTTCAAAAATATATTTGCATGCAATGCTAGAAATAAATTACTTGAAAAATAAATTTTGTTGAAAACGAGAAGAATTAACTGCATTATAGTTTGAATATCAGGCTTCACTATCAAATAGATATGCAATTACATAACATATAACAATTTTCTTTGACAAAGAAAATAGACTGTAATATATCCTAAGAAGTGTTTAACAAAATATCTCAATAATCAGCCATAGATAAACATGAATAAAGTTAATAATTGAGCACTAGATACATCCATTGAGAAATTAAAGTGATGACAGGAAATCAATGTCATAGCTCAATACAAATTCAACTCCAAATTTTGGTCTTCAAAAAGATTTCACTTCAAAAATTGATTGAAAAATACAAGTCTTTTTTCAAAAATATATTTTCATGTAATGCCACATTTAAATAACTTGAAAATAAACTATCTCAAAAACAAGAGAAATTTAGTGCACTATAGTTTGAATATCAAGCTTCACTATCAAATAGATATGAAATCACATAATAGATAACAATTTGCTTTGACAGAAAAAATAAACTATAATATATCCTAAGAAGCGTTTAACAAAATATCCCAGTAATCAAACACATATAAACATGAATAAATTTAAGAATTGAGCACCAGATACATCCATTGAGAAATTAAAGTGATGATAAGAAATCAATGTCATAGCGCAATACACATTCAACTCTGAATTTTGGTCTTCAAAAAGATTTCACTTCAAAAATTGATTGAAAAATACAAGTATTTTTTCAAAAATATATTTGCATGTAATGCCACATTTAAATAACTTGAAAATAACCTATCTCGAAAATGAGAGAAATTTAGTGCACTATAGTTTGAATATTAGGCTTCACTATCAAATATATATGCAATGAGAGCAGAGATAGCAAATTTCTTTGAGAAAGAAAATAAGGTGCAACATTTCCTAAGAAGTCTTTAACATAATATCCTAATATTCAGCCAAAGATAAACATGAATAAAGTTAAGAATTGAGTAACAGATACATCCATTAAGAAATTAAAGTGATGATAGGAATTAAATCTCATAGCTCAACACACATTCAACTCTAAGTTTTTGTCTTGAGAAAGCTTTGACTTCAAAAATACATTGGAAAATACAAGTCTTGAGCTTCATCCAGTTATGGACCCTTACTAGAATGTAAGAGGTCATATAAATACTTATGAAAATAAGAAAAGTTTGTTTAATTGTCTTAAATCACAAAATATACAAGATTTTCTCTGATAAAAAAAAAGTTCTGCTCTAAAAATGTAATCCTTGTTTAAAGTATTTTCTTCGGAAAAAGTTGTTAGGCCATTCAAACTTCGTCCTCCTTGTTAGAGTCTTTTTTCTCCATGTTGAGCAAATGCAGTGCATTTGTCTCGATATACTTATCCCAATTTGATAACAATTGAGAAATTGTTGAGAAGTGGATAGGATGAAAATAATTGATATTGAATTGGCATATTGATATTAGATTTTAAACGATTTTATTTATTTTTATTTAATTCTAAATTTACAAATGAACTTGATTTGCTCAAAGTAAAACTGCAGATATTGCTGAAAATTTTCTTTAGTCCAGGTTTTAAGGCCATCTATGAATTTTTAGTCATCTGTAGTGTTTTATTTCAGATGATGTTTCATTGACCCAGATATTTCTTCTTTCAATGGTTTGGATCTTGATAAATTGAATTCTTCTATAAAATCTATTCCCATCTTCCATACTAATAGACAACGTTTAGTGGTCCTTTTGATGCATTCTTTGATTTTTTTGGCCTCAAACTATTGTTGGTTCAAAGAAGCATACATTAGTATTTTATCCATTTTAGATACTTTGGAAATGTTCTCAAGCTAAAGTTGTGTTTCCCATTCAAGAATTGATGTAAATTTTTCTTTAATGTACTTATCTTCTTCGACTAAATATTCAATTCTCTCTTCAAGATCCAAAGTATCTTGATAAAATCTACAAATTTTATCCATTTATTTATAAAAAAATTCCTGGTATTTCCTCAATATTTGACTAACTTGTATAGCTTGCGCCTTAAAAACCTTCAAACTATCTTTTGCTTCATGAATTTGACTTGTTTGAGACTTAAGAGTTTCAATTTCCTCCTTCATTGTTGTGGTCATGGTTTTGACGTTATTGTTAGCTTCTTCCTTCAATATTCTATTATGGTCTTCATGTGCCTTTTTGATTGCCTCGATCTTTGCAGAATGCTTGAGTTTCAATTCATTTTGAAATTGATTCTGTAAGTTTTCTCTTTCAATGACGAACCCTCCTATAAGCATTGCAAAACGATTTTGCCAACTTTCTTCACTGAATTCTTTACTCTTTTGTATTTCTATTTCCAAAAATTTTATCGTTTGTAAACTGTTCTTATAGGTCATGGCAATTTCACCAACATGGTGTTTATTATAATTGACAAAGGCTCCTAGAGCATGTGAGGATTCTTTACCTTTTTCATCTACATTTCTTGTTGCTTGCCAGATGAATTTTGAAATGGTTTCAAAAATTTATTTTCTTATTTCTTCTCACAATTGACTTAGTTTGAGCATTAAAGTAATACTCAGTCAAGGATGGAACAGTTTCAGGAACAATTTCAACCTCACTCACATGTTTAAATAAAAAATAATCAAGAGGAATTTTGGTTGAAATAGGAGTCA
Source organism: Pinus tabuliformis (assembly GCA_031772625.1). Classification (NCBI taxonomy): domain Eukaryota; kingdom Viridiplantae; phylum Streptophyta; class Pinopsida; order Pinales; family Pinaceae; genus Pinus; species Pinus tabuliformis. The sequence goes on along the minus strand of CM062810.1, from coordinate 816,817,942 downwards.
TGGAAGTGTCATGAGAATTTTTTGGAATATAAATTTTAGTAGTTTTCTCTTGCTACTCAACAAACTCTTTTTCTCTGGTAGAGAAATCGGTCAATGTTGACTGAGGGGTGCTAGTAATTTTCTCATCTTTATTTGTATCAATCAACATATTTTTGACTTTCTCATCAATTTTCTTGGACTTTGTATCTTCCTAAGTGGTGTCATCTGGACCATGAATAATAATGATACTCTTGGTAGAGGAACTTTGTTTTTCTGTTACCTATTCTTTCTCTGGTTTCTGTTGTTTCTGATCTTTGACTTCTGTGATCCTTTGACCCTGTTGGTCTATTTGTCTATCTGGATATTTTTATTTAATAGTGTTTTCTTTGGTTGTGCTTGTCTCTGGAGTTGTAAAAGAAACATTAGGAACATTTTCAACTTGAGATTCTACTATTTTTTCAGAAGAGGAAAGAGGGTCTGAAATAATGTGATTGAAATTGTATTTCAGAATCTCAAGAGATTTCATCTCTTCAATTTGAATGTTAGTATGAAGAATCTTCTATTTAAGGAAGTACTCATAAATATTTTCTCTAAAGTCTTGTAGTTTACTTCTATCCTCCCTACTCAACATGTGTCCTCTTTCACAAGCTTGTTGAAAATTATCAATAACAATGAAAATTTCATCAAAAAGAGGCTTATGGTGTGTGTAGATTTTGATGAAGTTGACATAATTATAATGTTCATTAACGAATCTTCTAGGATAATAATCATAAAGGGGCAATGAATAAAACCAAACATGTTGGAGTTCTTCAGCCTCCTTAAATGCATGTCCTCGATCCTTGAGGCAAGTTTTTCCAAAGATGATTGGGAAGTTTGACCATATTTTCTTCTGAAGTTTGCTCATTTTTTGAGCTTGACTATTTAGGGTGGTTTGATTGGCTACCTATCTTAAAGAAATCCTCTTTTGAGTATATATAGGAAGAAGATGAGGGCCAACTTCACTTCCATAGACTCTGATATATGTGAATAATTCTTCCACAAATCAATCTCCTATTTCTTCTAACGCCTCCTTAAGGGCTTGACTAACCGTAGGATGTTTTTTTCCAAATAAAATATCATGGAAAGACATCATCACAAAATCACAAATGTCATAAAATGGAATTTGAAGTTACTTTCCCACAAAATAGGGGAATAATTTTGAATAGGAAATTGATGATATAGGGGGTAATTCCATTTCATCAAAGGAAATGGAACATAAGAAATTATAATATCCATAATATAGGATGACATGAAAAACATTTGTTCATATCCTGGAGGAGATAAAATGGATAACTTTAGGGCATCTGTTAAATTATGAGAAAGAATATAAACCCAATTGAAACATTTTGAATCATTGAGTAGACTGTGTATTAAAGCCATCCATTGCAACTTGCAATGGTTAGGGTGTTTCTCTCCATATATTCACGACAACATTTTTCTGAGGAACCTAATGGGTCTTTTGAAAATGGAAACATGATATTCTTTTGATGACTTAATTTTTAACCCTTTTCTATCTTCTCATAACCAATGTTTAACAACTTTATCATAATTCCTTTCATAGCTCTTGAATACTATTTTGTTGAAATTATCCAGAAATTGAGCGGTTAAGGAAACTTCGGAAGGACTAAGCTTATAAATTGTTGAAAGTATTCATGTAGTTCCGTACCTCTAATTTTTTCAAACTAAGTGTTTTTCTCCGTGGTTGAAGTTTCTAAATTTAACCATCTTCTATTCTCAAAGAAATTATAAATTTCTACCCACTTCATCATACCTGCCATCTGAGTTTTAAAGATGGTGTTGGAAATCAAAGCTCTGTTGAGATTGTAATCTTCTAGTTCCAGATTTTCTGCTCCCTTTAGTCGTTCCTTAATCTGTTGGATAGCTTGCTTTGATGTGGTAGATTTACCTTTCTTACCCATCTTATGTCTTGAAAAAAAATTAAAAATAATTGACATTTATATAAGGAATATCGAATTTACTAATGGAATTCTCTATTAGAGTGCATGTTTACCAAAAATTAGAAGCCTTAGAGTGAATTTGAACTTGTTTCTTTGTAATGATAGAGAAGTTTCAGACAAGCAGTGTAAGTAGGGTGTGAAGAACACATTGGAAAATAGAAAGCAGAAAGGAGGAAACTTGCTAAATTTTGTTTAAACCCTTAGGATGAGTAACAATAAATTCCCATGAAAGGTGTTAATTTTTCATTAAAGTGATGAGACGTTTCAACTTATTTCATGTGAAAATCGAGGTGAGGTTGGATGTTCAGAGGTCAGGGAAGGTTTTATTCAAACATAAGTGATTGCAATTTGTGACTTGATTAAAAAAAAAAGAAAACTAAAAGAAAATGATGGTTGGCATGCAAACCAATAAATATAATATTTTATTCATTATTGTGGCAGAAGCCAGTCGAGTTGTCAGAATTCAACATGATATTACATATAGATTTGTGGTAGGGGTAACCCTGACCCCGACGTGCAACGTAGTTGGGGTAAGATGGATGTTGAGAGTTAGGAGTTGGGGGTTATGAGTCGGGGTAAGACTACCATTGGGAGTCAGGAGTTGAGGGTTGGGAGCTAGGAGTGGGGTGCCAAGAATTTTGTTTTAATATGTTAGAGTATGAAGTCCGACCCTGCTATATTAGGAAGTATGAAGCTTTGTTTCCCATATTATGTCTCGAAAAACAATTAAAAACTAAAAAACTTTGTTAAACGAGAAAGGAATTTAGTAACCGAATTCTTTAGTAGATTGCATGTTTACCTTGTATTACAAGAATTAGAGTGAAATTGAAGTTCTTTCTTTGTAATCACAAAGAATTTTCCAAGAAGCAATGTAAAGAGCTTGCGAAGAAGATCCTAGAGACGAACAATAATATATCTACATGATACATATTAATTTTTCATAAAAGTGAGAAGAAATTTGAACTGTTTTTGTTCAAAAATGGAGGTGACATTGGATGATCAAAGGCCAAGGTATGTTTAATTGAATTATAAGCCATCGCAATTTGCAACTTATTAAAAAAAACAAAATAAGGGTAAAAGAAAATGATGCTTGGCATGAAAATTGATAGAAATAATATTTTATTCGTATTCAGATTTGAAGGCTGTCGGGTAGTTAGAAGCCGGGATGATGTTACATAGATTTTTTTGCAGATGTAGCCCTAACTCTGACCTACAACATAGTTGGGGTAAGACGATTGCCGGGAGTTAGAAGGTTGGGTGTCGGAGTCGAAAGGTCGAGTGTAAAAAAATGAATTTTTTTGGAGGAGATGGAAAGAATGAAATAAATGTGAAGGTCAGGAACGGAGCTCCATTGAGAGCCTGTCACCCTAACAAATGCATAAAAATAAAAATAAAACCTATAAGATCGCGGCATAATGAAAACCCTTTCAAATAATGTAAAATAAATTTTAACCTTGCAATGCAATGGGAACCACTAGAAATCAACAAAAATGGTTTAGGCTTGAAGAAGCATTCAAAGTTTTTACCTGTAACATTTCCAATCGTCATTACTAGGGCCTTAAGGTCAGGAATTGAGCTCCGGTGAAACCCTAACAAATCCAATGAATGTGTAAAATAAAAACAAATGAAAACCTCACAACATAATGCAAACCCCTTTTAATGAATAATGACACAGAGATTTTAGTGGTCTTCAAGTGTTATACTTCACCTGGTGGAGGATTTCCCTAGAAAACGGTTACGGTGGCGAAAACAATGCTGCAAAACAACTGTAATCTAGTGTTGAGCATAGTGAATATGAAATAAATATAAGACATGAATGAAAGTTAGCGTTGGGTAGAGGGTTGCCTTGCCTTTGCTATTGACATGGCATAGACTAGAGCCATGAACATGGTTCTAGCAACATTGTTGCTAATTTGGTTGTGGAGAAGAGGGGAAGAACCAAACCCTATGACAGGCCAGAAACCTAACTCGGCTCCACGAGCAAAAGAGTTGACAATGAATGAATCAACAATCCTGCAAGAAAACCATAATTTAGTGTCGAGCGTAGTGAATTTGAAAGAAATGTAAGACATGAATGAAAATTATATTTAACCAAAGAGTTTCCTTTCCTTTTCTATTATTAGAAATAGACTAGAGACATGAACACAATTCTAGTGGTGTCATTATTAATCTGGTTGTGGAGCAGAGGGGAAGAATGAAACCCTTCCGTAGGTTGCAAACCCAGATCGGCTCCAGGAGAAAAAGAGTTGACAATGAATTAGTCTGAGCCGGTTACCCTAGTGGCAAGAAGGATGAAACTAGGGATATTATTTGATGTAAGGCCACGATGAACTGAACAAAATAATAAATTTATGCAAATTTGAGAATCGCGAGAAGTAAAAAAAAAATTAATGGCAATTCAATTGAACTTGCAATTTAACATCTTACAATTTGACATTTGTCATAATAATGTTATTTTTGCCAGTAATCTTGTTTTACAAGCAATGTTAGTTGAAATAATGTTATTTATTAAAAAATGTTTTTTTTTTTGTATTTTGTATTTTTTATCTCAACAATGCAAATTTTTTTTAAAATAATGTTAATTTTTTTTTTAATAATGCTATTTTTTTTAAATAAAGTTTTTTTTAAGTGTTCACGAAACATATTTTTAGCATGTTTATTATCACAATTTGCATGTTTAATAAGATAAGTATTTTCAATTTTTTTATCCTTTGCAATGTAACATACAATATTTACTTTGCTTTTAGGAAAGTTGTTTATTTTTTCATGGATCCATGTATTTGGAAGTTTCTGCCATTTGAGATTGTAGAGCTTATATTTCATTGGCTTCCTTTATTGGTGCTGATAAAATTTTGGTTGGCTTGTAAAGAATGGAGTGTTCTATTGGAAAACTTGATTTTTCTTGCTACTTCTAATCGATGCGACAACAAAGAATTCAGATTTATTTCTTTCACTAGTAAAAAATGAGAGATTAGTGACTATGCGACTAAAAAAGTTAGTCACCACAATTATTTCAAGTGAATTACTACTAAATTTGAGCAATTTTAAGTGACCCAACTAAAAACGACTAACTTAAACAACTAATTTAGTGTAGGGATAAAATATACGACTAGATAATAAGTGACCCAACTAAAAGTGACTAACTTAAATGACTAATTTAGTTTAGGACTAAAATATATGACCAGATAATAAATAAAAATTTAAAAATGATTAACCTAAATAACTACTATAGTCCAAGAATAAAAATATGACCAACTAACAAGTACAACAAGTATATGAATTAGTCATTTATGCTAGTCATTTTTAATTGTGTCACTACAGAAATGAAAATTTCAATTTTTGATATTGAAGTGTCACATTTCACTAAATTTTAACACTACAAATAGATTCAAACCCCTTTAAGGGTTCTCTGAATCAATATGCAATATTAAAATTTAGAGACAAATGGGTCTCTAAATCCATCTACAATGTTAAAATTTATACAACTTAAGTTTGGAGAATTATTTTAATCCTCACAATACAGAGATTGATTTAATAACTTGGGAAAATGTTGGGTTTGGGACAGGGGAAACCTTAACTCATATACATTAGGCAATGAGAGTAATTTCACATGTTCCAACCCATTTTGGTTTTTATTTGTTCTTTCCCACAATAGTATAAGAGAAAGGATGTCAATGTGATGCATCTTTCCTCCTGGAAGGATTTGCATTTACTGTGTTTTGTCTAGATCTTTTTCTCATTTTTTGCGAAACCCAAATTCTCAAAAACCCAAATTATCATTATGTACTAGAGAACAATACAATGTCTGAATCACGATTTTCTGTCATGGGTATAGAAGGAGGAAGATGTTACAGCCCAAATTATCGTATTGAGAAGGATTACAACATTTTCAATGTATAGGTGACATGTTTATGCTATTTTTTAAGTTCCTTTTGAGTTGAATGTTTATTTTATTTGCTTATTCTAGGAATTAGGTTTTGGGTAATTGGATATATGTTTTATTACTATTAGAGTAGTCATGTACGAGAACCAACTGCTGAAACTTGCTTAGAGGATTTGTTTCAATCTACCTTCATATTTTTTCATACAGGAGGGGCTCGATCATGCCCCTCATTTCAAGGCAGTAGTCACATTCAATGGAAAAACTTTCAAAAGCCCCAAATTTTATACTACTTTGTGCCAGGCCAACTAAATGACTAAGGAAGTTGATCTCAGTACTCTCTCGAGAAGAGGCCCCTCACAATCTCCTGTTGCAAGAATCCTAGTAAGTATACCATTGCTTGTTTCTTTTTCCTTGTTGATTTCTATATTATATTGAAAGCAATACACAAATAGAAGTCTTGTCCCTTAAATGCCCTAGGCACTACCACATTACAATTATCCCTTGTTGTACTTTTGAGTCCCATTGACCTATGCACAATAATGAAATTTATTTATGTTATCATTCCTTTCCCTCACCCATCCTGAACTGGTTTTACACCTATTCAAACCTTTAAACCCCCTGGCGTGGTACCTGAAGGCTCATATTAATGAAATTTGTATTTGTAGATCAGGTAGGGTTGCCGAACATAACCGACCCAAAATGGCCAACACCACACCAAAAATAATACATAGATTTAGCTTTGTTTGAAGAGCTACTGATGCCTCTACACCATATTACAAGTTTCACTAGATAGGTTGGGGGCTATAAGATGTAACCCTTTTCGCACCAAGAAAGAATCCATGTTTTGATCCTTGTAAAAAAATCACAAACTAGAAAAACTATACAAGGAGAGGGGAAGATAGATGGGTTTCTAATACTCTATTACAATATCAATCCACCATCCAAACTAGCTTAGCTGCTACAATTCAGGCAGGCATAATCAATGGCAAGGCAGCCAACCATCCAGAGGAAAGTCCTTGGTTTGATTCATAGCTTGTCCAAGTTTTAACACCTTTAACCATTTTTTGTAGTTTTAAATTCAGATCAAATAAATTTCAGGGGAACCTTATCTACTTACCTAGAAGTAGTATGATTATTTATAACATCCATAAAATTTTAGAAACAAGGTGGTCAACTTTGTTCTCTAAGCTGATGGAGCTATATGATGTCTATTGTTGTCTATATCTACATTTAGAGTTGAATTTAAGTGATTCCATGGCACTTGAAGAATGCGTGAGAGACTAGAGTCAATATTTGGCCATCTTGTGTGTCCCAGTTAGTTAACTTAAGGGGATTTTAAATTTGGCCTATGACACATGCAACTAAACCAAGCCGAAGAATTTGGAATTGTGATAAATAGTTAATTATTGCCACTGGTAGCGGCAATCGTGGGTGAACCTCATTTTTTCCTTAAAAGTATACATGCTTTCTTTGGAGAAGGGATAAAATTAACAATTATCTAGCCTGCATTGCATGGACATCCTATGGAGGGAACTCTCTTAAGGAAGGTGGGACTTTGATTACTATTGGATTTACACTCAATGCAGGCTGGGAAATCTGCTCCATAAAAGAGAATGCCAACATAAAAGTTCATTATTGTTTGTTCTAAAGAGTGAAGGCCAACAGAGTTGAAGATGACATTATTCCATGAAACTTTGTGAATTTTTTTCTAGAAAAAGTTGTGGAAATTTATATTTAAAATGTCAAAAGATGCTAAATGTAATGCACTTATAAATGCCAGTCTAAATAAGTAATTTCTAAGATGTGTTTTAACTTACAAGACGAAACTAGAGTGTACAAAAATATATTACAAGAGATGGCCCAAAGGGTAGGGTGTCGTTACCAATATATACAACAATGAGGTCAGGACTGGGACATATGCCAGTGTTTACGTGTTCTGTGGAAGTTGTGGGAATGACCTTTCAAGGTGAAGATGAAAAGTCAAAGAAGTAGGTTGAAAAGAATGCTACAATGGTTGCATGGTCATCCTTAAAGAAACGTATGTTTATGCACATTGTGCATGTGATTTTCATTGCAATGTATCAAATTCTTGGGTTGGTAATGTTATGCCCATTTTTTATTGTTTGTGTAGATACTAGATATTTATATTATTCCCACAATTGCAATGAATCTTAAGCAAACATTAATACCCCTAGCTTTCAACATGAAAGTGAGAACATATGTGAATCCCCTAGCCCACTTATAGTTTCAGAAACATATCAGTGGGTGAGGTTACTCTAATTTGTGTGTCTAATGGCCTTAGAAAAATATGAGGGGACCTCACTAATGGAGGTTGTTAATATTATTTTCTAGTGAGGTGAACATAAGAGTTGTCTACAAAGTAAATTAAAAAGTGAGTGCTAATTGTTAAATTAACTTTTGTGACATGGCCTTTGTACTTGTCATTTAGGTTGGGGCAAGGGAGTTTGGGAGCTAAAATTTCTTCAATGTTAAGGATTGTTGAAGAAGAATTTTTATAAGATAGACTAGAAAGCATTCAAAAGTTATTTTATCAACCAAACCTTCTAGGTAATGTTTCTATAAGCATTAGAGTCTAGACATCATGGGACATGACATTGTGTATAAGGCACAAATGTAAAGAACACAGAAGCTAGTTGTAGAAATGTTTGTGAAGGAGAAAGATTATCACATTAATAGAATCTAATTATCACCTTTTTAACAAAAATAATGTAGTGATCTAGGTACGTTTTTTGTACTAGGGTTTATGGGGATTAGGGTTCGAGTTTGAGACGTCCTTCTGTCAACTGAAAACTAAGTCAGATTCAAGCAATATATTTTTTTATGAACAATTCAATAAGTACAACACAATATTGAATAGAATGAAATTCCCTGAATAAATTGCTCCAGCCAATAGAATCAATGTGATTTCAATTAAATCATACCATAGGAGTTCATATATTTTTGCGTTCAGATAAAGAACCAAGTTCTACACATGAAGGTTGCATATCCTAATCAATGTTCAAATAGAACCCTATGTATGGGATGATCTTAGAAAATTCAAAAAATAAATCCTTCCTTTGTTATAGATCTCACTAACTTTGGATCCACATCCCCGTTTTTCCTTCACTGTCTCTACTAACGCAGGATATTGGTTTTGATTTAGCTCAGGTTGGCTGTATTTGTTTCATCTAGAATTCGAAGTAATGAGTTTCCCTTCGATCATAGTTCAAAACCCTTATTCTTCCTTAGAATGTGATCTCTACATGTGAAAAAATTCTTGATGACCCTCCAAACTTGTTCAGTGATCCCTGCTCTAAATTGGCCTCAGGAGGATTATGTGCTCTGAGAATTGGGCTATACTGCAAGAGGACACCAGGTGTTTTTCACATAAATTTGTCTCCTCTATAGAGAGGCATCCATCTTGGCCAAGAAGTTGATCTGCGGTGTGTAAAGGGACCTCCTGGCCTTAGATTTTTGTTACAAGTCCTACTGAAACTTTGGTCCTCAAACTTCCACAATTCTTGGTTGCTCAAAAGGTCTACAAGATTGGATAATACTCCTAGAATAGACCTCAATGCCTCAAGAGTCAACTCATATATATAGTTCCGATAGATGTTTTCCCTTGTGGTGCAGAGGAAACTTCCAAAGGCCTTGTTTACTGAATGAGAGGGTTACTATAACCAAACAAAACAAACAATGAACTTTGTTTCCCTCCTATTATGCTTAGAGACAAGAGCTAATGAAGAATTCTTGCTTCCTTTATAAATAATTTTCTTGTTCGTCAACCAAGACCAATACCTCTAGAATTTCACTACCTAACCAGAAAAAACTTTTGTGCCAAAACAGGGAGAAAAGAAGAGGAATGTCAACTAGGGTTGAATATTTCACCATCAAAACTAACAAGAGAGAAGGGTCTTAAAATCCTTAGAGCCTCCATCTTGAAAGAAAAGAGATAAATTGATTTACAATGATGCTCCAAAATGAATTCATCCATCTCATATTTATAGATTTCCTAGAGGGGTCTCTTTTTCTAAAATGATTGATTAAACTTTATTCCAAGCCCCAATTTTGGGTTTCTTCACCCAGCTACCACAAAACTTGTCCAATAGTGGGAATTTTGGGGGGTTTCCCCTTTAAGTAGGACTATAGGTTATCTCGTCCTTTGGACAACTAATTTCTTTGGAACATTATAAATAAATTCCTACAAGAGTACAAAATTATACAATGGTGCCCCAACTATATCTATAGGTGTCAGCTTGCTACCAAGAGACATACATTTGAGAAAGTTTTTTATACTTAAAATTCTTACCTTTCCATTTGACATTACCATTAACAACCGTTTTACTCTTTTCCTTTATATAGTTCAAATTCAAGAAAAAAATAGGAAACAAGGATAAAAAAAACATTCAACACTTATTTTTGATAATCACTGATCTTGAGTAAGTGAACACAGGACTTTAGATTTATTCATATGTGCATTTGTGTTCTGTTGTAGTTGGATTTTAACTGGGATTTTTAGTACTGGTTTTCAAAATATTCACAACTTAGATGCTATCAAAGTTTGAGATCTATTCCCCATCGTAGATGCACTCAATACTCTCCCATAGTTTTTTTTATATTTTTTTGATGTTGCCTGTTGATTCTTTCATGATGATTGGTTATTTGTACATGGTCCATAATTTGGTTTTTTGCACCTTTTTAAGTTTCTTTTTAATTTCCATGATTGCTATTTCGCTGACATGTGTTTCCTCTTTTGGGATGCTATCTGATTCTTCTTGCCATTGATCTTCTACAAAGCCCTCCTACTGGATCAAAATGCTTTATAAAAAATGAGGAGAGATGTGGAGACAAGGGAAGGAACATGGAAGACTAGCATGCTGCATTAATTAAAAGAGACGGTGTTCAGGGTGTTCGATTAGCAAGCCATTTTTAGAAGGTCGACAATTGCATCTCTTTTAGCGATATAAGTATCATGATCTTTGGGGAAAAAGGATAAATTAATGAAATTGATGATGAATATGATACAGATTGCCATTATGTGAAGTGTGGAATCCCTTCCATAAGAGATGATTGAATGATCAATATATAACTATAGTAAAATTAAAACTCATATAAATTATGGTGTGAACATTATACTATCATTAAGACAAGTTTCCAAACTAGATGTAACGTTTCAATTCCAATGAAACTGATAATCCATGAAAGGCTACCTTTTATGTTTGTTTATATGTGAGGATCTCTTTTTACAATACAATTGAAATATTGGATCTTAAATTTGTGGAAATATGTGAAGCCTTGACTATACCCTTGGCTCTTTCATTTATTTGGACTCTATAGGAGTTATAGCATAGTCTGTCCCCATTCACTCTAGTTAGTATAGGAGAAGATATCCTTACCAAATAGAGATTTGCGGTTTCCATATGTTTAGGAGAAGATTAAACTAATTGATCTATCAGTGGGAAATGTCATGGAGGCATATTGTAGGTGAGTGTAATTTTTTTTGGTCAATGAATAGATTTCCATTCAAACACATCTCTTTAAAATTTGTAGCTTGATGAACCAACATTGCTTTTCATTATCCAAACTTATTGCTTTTTATACTTAAATAGTTGTATCCATAATTATTTTGGAAAATGATTACATTGCAGGCTAGTGTAAGCAATCACATGAATGCTAATATCTCATGGAATTATTTAATTTATATAAACATGTAACTCATCCAAAAAGTAAACTCAACCATAAACTAGACTATGAACAAAAGAATATAACAAACATTGGAACAATTGAGAAGTCCCTTGTGATTAATGAAACCCTCCAGAATTTCCTTCTATACTGGTCAAAGAGGATTGATTGTCTCCCTTGGTTTCCTCCACTTGGAGAATTCATCTTATTATTTTATATTTCCTCCACTTGGAGAATTCATCTTATTATTTTATATTTCCTCCACTTGGAGAATGCATCAATGAATACATTTCCATTCAAACACAACACTTTAAAATTTGTAGCTTGATGAACCAAGATTTCTTTTCATTATCCAAACTTATTGCTTTTATACTTAAGTAGTTGTATCCATAATTAATTTGGAAAATTATTACATTACAGACTAGTGCAAGAAATTAGATGAATGCTGATATCTCATGGCATTCTTTAAGTTATATAAAAAGGTAACTCATCCATAAACTAAACTCAACCATAAACTAGACTATGAGCATAAGAATATAACCAACATTGGAACAATTGAGAAGTCCCTCGTGATTAAGGAAACCCTCTAGAATTTCATTCTATATTGGTCAAAGCGGTTTGATTGTCTCCCTTGGTTTCCTCCACTTGTTGAATGCATCAATGAATAGATTTCCATTCAAACACATCTCTTTAAAATTTGTAGCTTGATGAGCCAAAATTTCTTTTCATTATCCAAACTTATTGCTTTTTATACTTAAATAGTTGTATCCATAATTATTTTGGAAAATTATTACATTGCAGGCTAGTGTAAGCAATCATATGAATGCTAATATCTTGTGGCGTTCTTTAAGTTATATAAACATGTAACTCAACCATAAACTAGATTATGAACAAAAGAATATAACCAACATTGGAACAATTGAGGAGTCCCTTGTGATTAAGGAAACCCTCTAGAATTTCCTTCTATATTGGTCAAAGTAGATTGATTGTCTCCCTTGGTTTCCTCCACTTGGAGAATGCATCTTATATTTTATTACTAAATAAAAGAGAATAAAACAAGATACATACATGAATGAGCCAAATATATATACCCCTCACTTGACATAGGTAAGGAGAGGCAACAAATCTGTCTTGGCTCCAACCTAAAGAAGGTTTACATCTTTCCTTCAAATGCCAATCCTTTTTGAGGTCAAGATTGCTAATTCTAATCTAAAAGCTATCACTTTCCCCAAAAGAAGTTGTGTAGCTTCCCAATTAGAAGTTTCAGGATGACCTCATTTTCTATGAGAAGAATATGCCTGTCAATTATATGGTTTCCCAAATTGTCCCCAAAGTTGACCACTTTAACATGTAGGGGTGACAAATAATGGTCTTCTTAGCAACAACCCATTACCAAAAGGATACTTTTTTGGTGGGTATGTGGAGATAGTGATAGAAATTAATTAACGAAGCAATGAAACACGTATAATATTGCAGAAACACAAACCAAAAAAGAAGAAAATAAGACAGACATAGATATACATGGTTCACCCAATTTGGGCTATGTCCACAGATAAACATCCAGTCCTTCCTTTTATACTATCCAACAAAATGAAGAGATACAACCTACAATAGATCCACTGTAATTTCCTCTTCGCTCTCACAAAACCTCCTCCTCCTCTCTCTCTCTCTCTCTCTCTCTCTCTCTCTCTCTTTCTTGCTCAAAATAATAATACACAACTGAAATACAATTCCCTCATATAAACGAAGGGGTTGCCTTCTAGGGAAAAAAAACCATAAATTAACATAAATTCTACGATCAGATCATCCGCCTACTAAATGACCTAGATTGAATACAAAATTACAATATTTTACAAGTTATTTTTTCATCTATTTTTAGCTTCAGGGACATTGCCTCTAAACCCATGCCAAAGGGAAGCTCATAAAAGTCACCGTCACCCCCCCTAGACCCCCTTGACAAATATTAAACAAGTGGTATTGCCGCCTTGTTAGGTACATGGATCCAACATGGTTGAAACAAAAAAACTATGAACAATAAAGAAGATAATCAGGCTCCATGCCCAACAGATAGCATGCGATAAGGATACTATGAGTACAATCAGTTAAGGATGGACTTATTTTTACTTTTTGGACTCGCAAAGGAGAGGAAAGACTATGATTTGTGGAATCGATGCAAGGCCCTAAAAAATAAACATTGGAAACATCGATGCTTGTTGGATTGAAATAACTAGACTACCTTAAATATTCTTGATTGTATATGTATCCAGCGAGGAGACCATAAATGAGGAAAACTCCCAGTGGATTCCCCATTGTTAGAAAATTATAAATCTTGCCAAATTTCTTCAATCTGAAGAGCTCAAGATCCTTAGGAACCATTACAGAGAACTGTACTCCATAAAAAATTCCTACTATGGAAGAAGAGATATAAACAGATCTGGGAAGATCTGAGGCAAAGAATAGAAAATTCCCTATCATAAGAGCTTATGAAGTTTTCATCCAAATTGTTAGGGGAATGGCCTTTTTCCTGCATGTTTAGCATCCATTGTTTTAATAGAAGTAAAACTGATCACATGAAATAACTTGTTTTTACTTATGAGAAAAATAGTATATCCATCACACTGATTAACGTAAGTTCATAAACAAAACAAGATAAGAATCCCAAAATAACAAAAATGACATAATAGTCTGAGACAACCCCATGCCAAGACGCCCAATGAAGTTTCAAACACCAATCATCACTAATAGGATCATGGTATTTTGATAGGCCTTTAGCCAGTCCTATTTGTGAAAAATTATTGAGAGTTGTAACCCTAGAACCAACCCCATAGAAGAAGACTACCAAAAGAAGCCAAAAGTCAACGTTTGCCATAGCTTGTTGAAAATTGAAATCTTCTCCTTGTATTGGTCTTTTCTTTTTCTAGACAACTCCTTCTCCTTTAGCTAATAGATATGTAGGTTCATGTCCTCAAAGTCATGATACTGGGGTGAGCCCTCTAATTGTATCTACACTTAATTGATGTTGTCCTTTGACATGCTTGACATAGGCTTATTAAAATATAGAGATTCATTAGTGTTCTTATCTGAACTAGACTTCATGTATGGTATTTTTCTTCCATACCAAGAAGTGGTTCTCTACAAGGGTCCATCTGCAAATGAAGAGAGTTCGAAACATCTACATGATCTTCCTTGATTACACGTAATGTCAATTCCAGAGGAATCAAAATTGGTGAGAAGAGAAATAGAAGCATTACCGCTACTAATATATTGGAGATAGGATGGTTTCCTAAAGAAGAAACACCATTTTCTATAGAAATTGGCAGAATATATAGAGCTAAAATAATGCTAATCGCATGGATGAAAACAAAGTACCATTTATCTTCTTTATCTTCCCTAGAAATTGGTGTGAAAGGCCTGATAAAATACACGATAAGCAAGCAAAACACAAGAGGATCCACTGCCAGGGAAAACAACAAATTTACAAATCTCTAGCTAAGGAACCTAGTGAGAAATACAATGTATACTGCAACACTAAGTCCAATGAAGCCCTTGAGGATACCTACAACTGTGCCTATGGGAAATTTCACATATTGGTATTTGCACCATGTTGTACTATTTGCACCAACGCATAGTGCGAGCCACATCTGTAAGGAAAACAAACAAAGGGCTAATGTTAACAAATGTTGACAAGAAGTAGCATTCCATTTCTACTTTTCTCTTCAACTATGGTGCATTTGATTTCTCTTTGCAAGTTAATGGTAGGGACTAGACAATCTCAACAACTTCTTAAAATTACATAATTCAGAGTCCTGGAAAAAAACTTGCTTGGTTAAAATAGAGAAGATTGTGGTAAGGTGGTGAGATAGGATGGATGGAACTAGAAAAAAGGATATTAGAGAAACAAGTTACATTTCAGGTTCTTATCTAGTATAAAAGTGGAGAGAGTTGTTAACTATTATCCACATTTATACAAATGTCTATATAATGAAATTCCTTATATATGGAGAATGTTATCTTCAATGGTCTGGAATCTCCTTTGGATAGTATAAGAGAAGTAAATAACCACCTAGATAACTATTCCATATACTTGTCAAGCTTCTAGAACTAAAATTGTTGATATACTTGGCTTCAGAAAAAATGATCCAAAAATTGAAATTTTTTGGTGATTCCCTTGTTGTCATGAATTGGATGTGTGGAAAATATAGGATCGAAAATTTGTTCTCAATTTCCAAAGATGGATTCCCTATTGTTAGGAAATTTTAAATATTTCTAAAGTGCTTCAATCTAAAGAGCTTAGGAGTCATAGGCACCATTACAGAGAATTGTATTCCATAACAAATTCCTAGTACAGAAGAGAGATATAAACATATCCTAGAAGATCTGGGGAAAAGAATAGAAAATCCCCTATCATAAGAGCGTATGAAGCTGTCATCCAAACTGTCTAGGGAATGGCCATTTTCTTGCATGTTTAGCATCCACAATTTTAATAAGAAATAAAACTGATCACATGAAATAATTCTTTTTTACTTATCATAAAAGCAGTATACCCCTCACACTGATTAACAAATTTTCATAAACAAAACAAAATAAGAATTCCAAAATAGAAAACTTGACATAATATTCCGTGACAACCCCATCGCCAAGATTCCCAATGAAGTTGCAAACACCAATCATTGCTAATAGGATCATGATATCTTGATAGGTCTTCAACTAGTCCTATTTGTGCCAAATTATTGAGAATTGTAACCCCAGAACCAACCCCACAGAAGAAGACCACAAAAGGTGCCAAACATAAGCTTTCATGACAACTTGGTGAAGATTGAAATCTTCTTCTCGTACCGGTCTTATCTATTTGCAGATATCTCCTTCTCCTTCAGCTAATAGAATATCTAGGTTCATGTTCTCAAAGTCATGAAATAGGGGTGAACCCTCTAATTTTCTCTACAATTCATTGATATTGTCCTTTGACATGCTTGACACAGGGTTATTAAAATATAGAGATTCAACAGTGTTCTTATCTACACTAGGCTTCATGTCTAGGCCTTTTTCTTCCATACCAAGAAGTGGTTCTCTACAAGGGTCCATCTGCAAGTCAAAAGAATTCTACACATCTATACGGTCTTCCTTGATTACATGTAGTGTCAATTCTAGAGGAATCAAAGTCGGTGACAAGAGAAGAAAAAGCATTACCTCTAAAAATAGCTTGGAGATATGATGGTTTTCTAAAGAATAAAGATCATTATCTATAGAAATTGACAAAAGATAAAAAGATAAAATATTTCTAATCGCTTGGATGAAAATAAAGTACCATTACTCTTCTCTATCTTCCCTATAAACTGGTGTGCAAGCCTTGATAAAATACATGAAAAGAAAGAAGACTACAAGAGGACCCTGTGATGCAGGAAAGTGTTCCCTCTGCGGACAGAGGCAACCCCTCTAGCCCTAGAGTGGGTCTAGTCACAAACAAGGACAAATAAATAACAATTCTCCTTAAATAGTTCAAGTTGGAGGCCTACCTCAACCGGTGGTCGATGGAGTTCCGTTGCGCTGCTCCAGCTTCCGCTTCCTTCTCCTAATGAGTAATCAACCTGAAACAAAGCAAAGGAAATACAACAAAGCACGTAACTGGATACAACAAAGAACTATTTACTCATAAAGTCAAGAAATCATGAGCTATCTAGTACATTGCATACAAGACATAGGAAAACATCATTGATTGCATTAAATATGAAATAGAGTAAGCTTACAACCCAGGTCTTGACATCACAAGCCTTCTCAGGAGGGTCTAGCCAGCATGTTCCTCAAGCAATCACTCTAGAAGATGGATCTCCCAATACAAGTCTCTCTCACTCACAAGTTTTACACAAGATAAAAGCACTTCACAACCTTCCTCAAGCTCTTAAACAATCCCACACTTGTCACACCAGCTATCTAACAAGCTCAAAATACCATCAGCAACACTCCAAAGACTAAGAATTCCAAACTAGTAGCTCATAGCAATGGTGAGAGCTTAAATAGGAGAAGGAGTCTCCATGAATGGTGGGAGGATGAGCTTATCTCCAAGGAGGGTGGCACAAATGACGGAACAACCACGCTAGAGAAAGGATGGTGACATAAACAAGGCCAACAACCAGGTCTGGAGTCATCTGGAAGGCTGACTATTGGAACAAACTTGCCCAAACTGGGTCATCGCGGGCACATAACTGGTCTGCTGCGCTGACATCGCTATTGCATAACGAAGCTAGTCATGTCATCGTGGGAAAATACAAGAAACAGTTGCGCTGTCACTTGAAATTTGACCATCACGGGAATCACGTGTACTTCCGCGATGGCAGCGCTTCTGGACTATTTTGGAGCACCCTTCAGCACGTTTATTTGGCTAATCGACGCGATGAGGTAGAAACCTTTGGAAAAGTGGGTCATTTGGCAACATCAGAGAGCATGAACATGAATGATTTGGACACATGACATAGTAGGAAGACTGGGGTGAAGACAGTGACAAATTACTGCGTAACAGACCCACTACTAGGAAAAAAAATAGATTTACGGAGCTCTGACTAAGGAAACTAGTGAAAAATTCCATGTATACTGCAACACCAAGTCTAATGAAGCCCTTGAGGATACCTACAACTGTGCTTGTTGGAAATTTCCCGCATTGGTATTTGCACCATGTTGTACTATTTTAACTAATGCATAGTGCGAGCCACATCTGTAAGGACAAAAAATAAAGGGACAATGTTAACAAATGTTGAAAAGAAGTAGCATTCCATTTCTACTTTTCTTTTCAACTATGGTGCATTTGATTTATTTTTGCAAGTTAATAGTAGGGACTAGAGTTGATTGTGGTAAGGTGGCGAGATTAAAAGAAAATGGTAGTATAGAGCCAAGTAAAAATGGTGTTAATAATCAATTTCATTCTTTGAATCTCCTTGAATAGAGAAATTGAGAAAATGGTAGTAGAGAAATAAGTTACAATTCACGTTCTTTTCTCTAGTATAAAAGTAGAGACAAGTATTCCATATACTTGTCGAGCTTCTAGAACTAAAATTGTTGATATCCTTGGCTTCAGAAAAAAATGATTCAAAAGTTGAAATTTTTTGGTGATTCTCTTGTTGTCATGAATTGGATGTGTGGAAAATATAGGATGGAAAATTTGTTCTCAATTTCACTATTCAAGGAGATTCAAAGAATGAAATTAATTCTTAACACCATTTTGTTTATCCATGTATTCAGAGAACTGAACATGGAGATTGACTTCTTATCCAAAGGACTCCAAAGGGAAATTGGGCAATGGATATTGTTGCAATCTAGAGATGGCTCTGTTAAGGAATCCTTCAAATCAATTTTTTAATGTCAACCTTCATTGTTGGGATTACAACTATAGTACAATTGTCAGTTACACTTATGATATTTTAAAACTGTAAAAGTAGATTACTGAGCCCTAAATAAGCAACATACTTGATTGGTTTTTTGAGTTTTTTTTGACAAGCATAGGAGATTTGAAGAAGGGGCAGTAGCCTCACTATGTATAAATGTATTTTGATTCCACTCTAGGAGGAATTCTGAAGCTTGGAGGCATAGGATCAATTTTTGTCTTTCTAGGTGGCTGGAGTAGAGATCATTTATGGTCTTTGAGAGTCGAGACAATTACAAATCTTGAGGATATATCCATTGGATAGTACAAAATGCACATGTACATAAAAATAATGTATATATCTCTTGTTTTATAGTTAGAATTTACACCTCTTTTTCTGAGCAAAAGTTATTCTATTGACAATCTAGTAAAAGAATGTAGATCTCTCTTGTTTTATAGTTAGAATTTACACCTATTTTTTTTGAGCAAAATCTATTCTATCGATAGTCTAGTTTGTGTCAACGGTATGGTTTATATTGGAAGGTCTGGAGTGGCTAGTGGGGAAATCTATTCCAAAAATCATGTAGAAAACTTCCCCTCAGATTATCGGTGTGTATTTTTACCCAATCTGGGCTTAGTTAATATAAAAACTACCTTTTCTTACCAAGAAAATAACATCCATCCTATATACCATGCTTTTGAAAAATGTGGGTGATTGTTACATGTTTGTGTTTAAGTTCTGAAAAACAAGAAAATGTAATTCTGCTTAGACTTCACAAAATGTCCCCATATTTCATTCTTAGGCTCAACAACATTTTTTTAACATGTTAGGCTCATCCCCGCATACTAATGAATCCATATTTTAAAAATTGTATCCCCTTACCAAAGCCCACACTAACACCCTTGAACATTAGCGACCTTGGGAAAATAATACTTTGTCATCTTAAAAATGTACCTTTAAGTTTCACCAAGAGAAGGGAGGTGCTTTTATAGCCCATGATATATATATAGGAAAGGTACTTAGAAACAGGGACTCGCCCAACTGAGCTATCCCTTGGGGCTAAGTGCCTTGCCTATATATATATATATATATATATATATATATATATATATATATATATATATATATATATATATATATATATATATATATATATATATATATATATATATATATATATATATATATATATATATATATATGCTTTATACTAATAAATAACATGGAAAAAATTTGACATCCAATGCCTAATGGCAAAAGAAATCTCACAACAAAATAAAAAAATAAGTAGCATAGATCCATCTTAATCCTGGGATTTTCAAAGCACCAAGAAGTCTGCAGCTAGGTTTTTTAATCCCTCTCATTGCTTAATAGTTCCAGGGTTAAGACAAATCTATGTTGATTTAGTATAAATACCAAGAAGGGCATTTTATAAAATCTTTGCTAAAATGTGGGAGGTTTTATGGTGTGAGACTTTCTCATTTATTTATGGATAGCTTATCATAGTTAAAGCTTGAAAAAGATCCAATCTTATAAAAGGATAGACAGTTAGCACCACCAATCATGGCTTTTTTTTGTTAGCAAAGCATTGGTGCACTTAAGCACTTTCTCTTGATCTAAAATAAAATGTATTAAACAAGAAAAAAAACCTCAAAGTAGTTCCCAATTTAGTAATGTGGATGGAAATCCATCTCTTAGATCAATTACATTTATTTAGAATATAGCTATAGAAAAGCAATGAGCCCCTGCAATGTAGATTAACTAACCACTAGACCTGTATCTTCCCTTATCCTAATACTAGAGATTGTGTTGGCATGTGTTGGCATTTTTTTAACCTATTCTTGGCACATGTGGGGCGTATTACTTGAGGATTTACATAGAGGAGTATGCTTGGCATGTGTCAACCTATTCTTGGCACATGTGGTGTGCATCACTTGAGGAGTTATGTGGAGGATTGTGCTTGGCATTTAGCCCTACTTGGAGTAGTGTGCTTGAAATTTGTTGGCATGTGTCTACCTATTCTTGGTACATGTTGGGCACATTACTTGGATAGTATTCTTGGACATTTTGGCATTCATGGACCCCTCTCTTGCTATGAAAAAAATAGATGAAGGGCACATTAGCAAACAAATAGTCATTGTAATTATTTTTTTAATGTTAATGAGCAGTTACATGATTGCTACTGCAGATTTCTAGCTTGTTGATTTTGATTTGTAGATTTTGTATTTCTCAGATCCACACACTGCCATTTGCTGGATTGATTTGAAATTCTGATATGCAGAGTCTACACTCATGATCTATATGCCTATGTATTTAGTTTTTGAAAATTTGAAGGTTTGGTTTGTGTTTCTAGTTTTTAGTTTCAGCTATAGGGTAATCTTTGAGTGCAGATATGCTATTATGAATAGGAGAATTTAACATTTCCAAGTGAAGAAAATAATGTATTTTGGAGCCATGCTGAACAATCCCATGATCTAATTTATTCAAGTTGTAGCTTGACATTTTAGTCTCTGCTTGGAGATTAATGTTGGAATTATGACAGACCCTTCTCATCCTATGATACTAAGAAGTTGTACAAGGCCTAGACCAAAACTCCAAATAGTAGGTAGGATCAATAGAAGGTGGGCATCACAAGACACTAAGGATAGATGTGTTCAATGATATCATACCATCTGGATGAATATATTTGACTAAAATCCAAGTGTTGGCATGGATAACTCTCAACCATATCCTGGAAGCAAAGTCACATAAAAAGTGGAAACAATTTCAGTTTCTGACCATTCCGGAAATGACAATTTCAATATTTTAGGAAATGGGGCAATGACATATTAAATTATTTTAAGAGATATTCTTAAAAATAAAAACATTCAAAAAAAATAATTCATAATTATGGGTTGCATATTACTAAAGCCTAATACAAATTTTCTATTTTTTTCTTAGTGAAAGTTCTTTTAGAAACATGCCCCAAGGGGCTGGACTACATGATGCATACTTTCTTTGAATTTTAGATCTTAGGACAAATGGACATCTCTATTATGCAAAATTTTCCTATGAATCATACTGTTGGGCTAATTTATTAATACAAATTAACACAAGTATTTAATTATCAATCCAGGTTTGTAAAACTTGGAGGCAAGTCCACAGTATATGGATATCAGATGTAGCCAAGCTTAGAAGATAAAAGGTCAAAAGGAAGAAACAAGCATGAGGACATGGTTGAAGATTAGCAAGGGGGAGATGTTGGCCCTCAGTTTTGGTCTATTTTTGCTTTATGGAAAAATACTTAGGGTTATGGAATGTTAACGTTATGGAATGAATATGGAATATAGAAATTTAATATAGGATGTACATAGGATTCGGTATATGATAAATGTAGAATGTAAATGTAGGATGTACATATGATAATGGGTATGTAATGAATATGCATTTAGGTATTAACTTAATTTTAACAAGCTCTAAAAATTTCTAAAAATTCGAATTTACAAGAGAAAAATTTTGTACTCACAATACTTGTACTTCCCTAACAATATTGGATGATGTCTTTTGCTCCTTGACAATATTGGATGATGTCTTCTGATCAAATGTCTTAGATAGATTAAAACATAGAATTTATTTCGACCTTCTGTTCTAGCATCCTTTATTGATTTTGGTCCATTGATTGTCGATGTCGTTCAGGTCCCTTCGCAATTGATTCATAATAACTTAGGTCCCTTCTGTCATGTACATTTTTATGCAATATATACATGTTTTTGCTAACATTTCAGGTCCCAACTGCTATTGATTTCAAAAATATTTCAGGTCCCAACTGCCAACAATACAAGTTCCGTTATCAATTTAGCTGCACAACTAAGTTTCTTTTTTTGCGACCTTCCCCCTTGCTGATGGGAAGACCTGCCCCCAAGTCTTGTTTATTCTAGAGGATGATTCCTGTAAACTCAAACTTAAGAAATGGTAAAACAAAATAGAGAATTCATATTGGCCAAACAAGTTGGTTTTCCTATATGAATTCGAGTTTGTATTGTGCCACTTTCGTGGATTTTCACAACCAAACTCTATTATTTTTTATCTTTTTCTATTTTTTCTTTTCTTTTTTGGATGGAGGTGGGGTGTAATGGAGTAGGGAAGTATGAAAAGCTTATGAAAATAGGTTATATTGAAGTCATGATTTAGTAGTAAATGGATAGATAATAAGTCTGGACTTCAACGTGCATGATCGCGGAGCTTAACATACGATATGGATGATGGATGAAATCATGAACAATATGGTTTATGAAAGACTTCTTTGGCAATGGATGTGACTTTTCATGGTTAAAAAAAAAAAAAAAAAACTTGACTTCTTCTTCTGATGATTAGCTTCATGTCTTTTTGCCTTGATCTCGATCATGTTGTAGGGTTTGTTTGTGTTGTTGGTCAATAACTAAAGACAAGCTTCAAGAGTTTGAGTTTCATTGGATGAACTCAACATCAGGTGAATTTTCACTTTGCTTTGACTTGAACATTTGTATTCATATTCTTAAATATGAATTTAAGATTGACTTTGAAAAATACTTCATCCATGGAGTTCACTCCTTCATTCTTCCTATGACTTGCAAAAACATAGCACTTGCCTGCAATACAATATTAGATGATGGAGGAAGAGAGGTGTACAGTCTCTCTTATTCCAATAAATATGTAAATCATTACAAGCATTGCTTAGAAAACAAGTCCAAAGATGATATACAAATAAATTTCATTTATTTACCCCTTGAGGAATGGTGGCCAACCTAGACCTCCTAGCGGTATTTTGTTTACAAAATATTCGTTTTATATCCAATTAGAGTGATTCCAAAGCCAAGTTGAAGTGAATTCATATGGCTACCTCCAGTATAAACAGGTTTTCAAAATGGTTTAAAATTATATGGTAAAAATTATAAGGAGTGCCATGTTTGATAGTGCTGCTTGTTAATTTTTTAACTAGACCAACAGTCACTATTTGAAGTGTAACTTCTTCGATAAAGATCGGATCAATGTGATTCCACTTGGAAATTAAAGTAGATTCATTTTATCTTTCCAGTAGAAACAGGTTTTAAAAATTCTTAGGCTTGATATCACAAAATTGGTGATGAACAGACCTAGGAGGTAGAGTTTTACTATGCTGCTTTGAAGACATGTAGTCACTGAATGTGGCATAACTTTTTCATTTCACCTCCAAATGGGATGGTTCAAATTGTGTCTTAAACTAGACTTGAATATATATCTCCCATATAAACAGGTTTTGAAAAGAAGATGATTTGGTATGTTAAATATGCAAATGAACAGTCAAGACCTGGAATTGTGACCATGCAGATTTTTCGAGAAGCAGTTAGTATTTTAACAATAACGTTTTCATATGATTCCTGATTGAAGTGATTCAAATTTATTTGGAACGAGATTCCAAGGGCTATCTTCCCTATGAATTTTAGGTAAAAATGTTTCCATTAGACACCTCAAATCAAGACTGTACTAACTCTGTCCTCAACATTTCACTTGAGACCTAGTTTTGATTTTGATCACATTTTTATTTGTGATGTAAATTGAAAATTTCAAAATGGATTAAAAAACTAGATTTCAAGAGATATGTAAAAAAGCAATGATTTCAAAATGATCCAATATGGTTACCCAAAATAGGATTGTTCTTACTTCATTTTGCCATGTAGTCCTTTCAAATGAATATTGAACAATGATTTGAAGAAATATTCATGACAGTTTGAAACAAATTTATTATGGAAGTCTTATTGTGAATTCATTCAACTTGTTTATTTATTCTATTCTATCCTATTCTATTTTAGAAAAATAATTCATTCTCTCAAGTATAAGAGAATTTCCAATGCATCCATTTTCGTAACAAGATCATGAGTAAACTCACATCCAAATTTGAAAAATATACTTTAATGAATTTTTGGACATGAAAATTTATTTGATCATAAAGATTTGATGAGAAAGAATGTTGAAGAATGGAGTAGTGTTGTAACCTATTCTTTAACATCATTTTTTAGATCTTGTCTTGCAAATGGATTTTGTAGTTTTTTTTTTTTTTTTTATTTTTTTTTTTTTTTTTTTGTTGGGGGGTTTTGTTTTGGGAATCTACTTTTAGGATCTCTATTTCTAGGCATAAAGAAACATAACTAAGAGAAATGTATACTAACTAAATTTTTAGTGTTTTTGTTTATCTTCTATTTGACTATGCTGATAATTGCCTCCCCGACAACAACGCCAAAATGTTGGGCTAATTTATTAACACAAATTAACACAAGTATTTAATTATCAATCTGGGTTTGTAAAACTTGGAGGAAAGTCCACAGTATATGGATATCAGATGTAGCCAAGCTTAGAAGATAAAATTTGAAGAGTTAAGGAAGTACATATTACAAATATAAACCTATTTTAACAATTTCTAATTCACTTATGTAATATGTGAGGGATGAGGCTCCTAACTTAGGAGAACCAGGTTGTCCTTCCCTGCAATACTACTTTCATGAAGAGAAATCTAAAAGAACTAATTAACAATGGTTTATGATGCAGAAGATGTAAAAGAAGAGGCTCCTAACTAAGGAGAACCAGATTGTCCTTCTTCACAATTCTACTCTATCATAACCATCATTGCTTCAAACCAGAAATATATAAATAACTTCAAATAAGAAAAGGAGAATGAAATTCAGTTTTAGTTCAAGATCAAATAGAAGGGGAATTTAAATTAAATTCCTATGTGTCCCTTCATATGTAGATTATAATTAAACCAATATCCATTCAACAATCATCACACATTAATTCAAATAAGCAAATCTGAAGCAAAACAAGTAAACAAATCTAAAGCAACTAGTTCATGAAAATTAAGCTAGTTTAATAATGAAGTGTACTTAGCTTGGAGTGGGGGCCCTCCACCCTTGCCTTGCACACTTGAAGCTGCTATCAAATGTTGAAACTTCAAGCACTCATCCACACTAATGAACAACAAAATGAAAGTAGAACAAGTTCTTCTATTTAATCTCCAATACCCAAATATCTCAACATAAAATTATATAAAAATTACATATCATAAGCCTTCAAAGTCTTGGCGTAAATAGAACTTTATGAAACAAAATGATCTAAAGTATCTCTTGTTGGGAATAATATTGGGGGGGGTGAATCAATATTATCAGGTCAATTACTTTTCATTTCACAATCAGATTTGTATATGCTACTTTAGTTAGTAAATATCGCGTATGTATGCAACTTCAATTAAGGAAACAAGCGTATATAAGCAGACTTGTAATTTAAATTATTCTTCAGATGTTGATCATTAATCTATGCATCAAACCATATGAACAGTAACCAGGAACAGTAAAACAGAACAGGAAATCACACATAAGAACACAAGATATAAGGTGGAAACCCAATGTGGGTGAAAATGACTTGCTGCAATTCGTCTCTATCTTCTTTCAATTAGAAACTTCTTTTTACAATGTTTCTGTACTGGTGCAGTCTTATACCAGTACGCAGGCTGCTACCTGCAGAAGGCTACAACCTTCTCTCGTTCTCCAGCTTCTCCTGGAAGGGAGCTACAACCCCCTTAGCTCTTGTAATAGCTAAGGTACTAGTACATAGGTGCTGACCTACAGAAAGCTACAACCTTCTCTTTTCTTCCAGGGACCACGTTTCATAAATTTTCAGACTGGATCCATGAATATCAATCAAACATCAAGTATATCTACATTAACCAACCTCCTTTGTACAAACAAATACTTAATCAACCAATAACTTCTCAGAATGTTATAACCAGAAAACAGTACCAGTAACCAAACACCAATTCTGAACCCAGAACACTACAACAATAAACAGAAGCAGCTAAAACATATTTCATGAGATATACGCTACTTCAATATGTGGAACCTACGTGCATACACTTCTGTATCAAGGGCATCCTGCATATACGCTGTTTTAAGTTAGTGAACCAGCGTGTATACGCACCTCTGTTGCGCTGAACCTGCGTACAGATCTATAAAAGATAATTTATCCGTTTTACTTATTCAGACATTAGTTATACCCAGATTATCATATTTATAGATCATGTCATGCGCCAAATATAACAGATCAAAAATTACACAAAGATACTTCTCTTCAAAACGCCTTAAGATCTTGACCCATCAATAGAACTTATCCTTCTCCTTGCGCTCAGGTTCCTCCTTGATTCAGATCTAGTTATGCACCATAACCCAATGACAGTATTCTAGATCTTTCTCTTCATAAGATATTCAATGCTACTGTTGATCCTTGCCAAATGATCTCCTTCCCTTTTTATAGACTTAGGCCTTACTCAAACCATTTTCCAAAACCATAGAGATCCAATACTAGGGACTCAATACCTGGGATCAACACTTTGGATGCAATACCAAGGACCAAAACCATAGGTTCAAATATGTTGGACTAAATACCATGGACCAACCATAAGTTTTCCCACATGTACGCGCTTTTCTTTGCATGAAAGTGCATGCATACGTATACGTGCCTTTTGATCGGTACACTCGCGTGTATATGCGATTTTGTTAAGAGGAACCTGCATATACCTCATTTCCTTTCATTCTGAGAGCCTGAACTGTGATCTGCCCTTTGAGTGAGTTGCCATCAAGGACAAAACCTGTGCCATAGTGCCAAACCTGTGTCATAATGCCAACAGTCTCCCCCTTTGGACTTGATGGCAACCCCAAGTCACTCAAAAATGTTCTCCCCCTTTGACATCAAGGGCAAAGGGTTATGCTCCCCCTGAATACATGCTAAAATCTCTGCTCTGCTGTGCTGCCCAAGCTCCCCCTGACTGTAGACAAGGTCTGCAAGAAGATGTTCTACAAAAGAAACATGACTTTATATATTATAAATGACCTTCCTATCACCAAAGACTCATACATACATCCATCTTCAAACCAAGTGGGGATACACCAAGAATTTACACATGATAAAAACAAGAACATTACTTCATCCATCCCAGGCATAGTGGGGAAACCAAGATAGGCTGTTACATGGCCTTGATAAGAAAAGAAATACATGACATAGAGACGAAATATCTACAGCAAGACTAGCATCTGTCAATCAATCATCATAACCCTGAATCATCATTTAGACCAGCAACCATGCTGTTCCTCATGCACCTGTTCCACCTGAAAGTAAACCAAGATCTTCTAAGATAATGCCAACAATGCATTATTAGAAGAGTATATGCTCCCCCTGAACTTGTGCCAGATGGTCTCTGCCAGACCTATATCAGACTCTTTTCATCCTGAAGCTGGCCCACCAACATATACACAACTGTATCTTCATAAACCGGTGTATGTACACGGATACTCCTCATGAAACTCGTGTACAACCACTTTTCTCTGAAACAGACAAGTTTACTTTGGATTTGCCTGAAACCTTCCAACTATTCCCACTGCATGCATAATGTCTGGTCGGGTACCTGTTAGATAGACCAGACTACCAATCATGGATCTATAGGTTGGTTGATGTACTGCTACTGATTCATCATTTGCACTGAGGCTGCATCCTGTTACCATAGGGGTACACACTATTTTCAAATCCTCCATCCCATATTTCTTCAAGATCTGCTTGAGATACTTGGTTTGTGATAGAAAAAATCCGTCTTTGTTTTGTTGGACTTGTAAACTAAGAAAATATGTGAGCTCACCAAGCATGGACATTTCAAACTCTTTCTGCATCACCAAGCAAAATTTTGACTCATGTCTTCTTCATTGCTACCAAAGATGATATCATCAACATACACAACAAGTATTAGCAACTTATCGTTGTCAATTTTTATATATAGATTGCTATCTGTTGATCCTTTTATAAAACCTTGTTGATGGAGGTACTTATCCAACCGATAATACCAAGCCCTTGGGGCTTGTTTAAGGCCATAGAGAGCCTTTTTGAGTCTGCATACAAGTTTTGGATCATTTCCAAGAATAAACCCATCTGGTTGTTCAATATATACTTCTTCATCCAAGTCTCCATTTAGGAAGGCAGACTTCACGTCCATTTGAAATACTTTGAACTTCTGAAAGCTAGAAAGAGCAAGGAACATTCTTATGGCCTACAGTCTAGCAACTGGTGCAAAAGTTTCTTCAAAGTCTATACCTTCTTGTTGAGCATGCCCTTTACAAACAAGTCTGGCCTTGTTTCTAATCACATCTCCATTTTCATTCAGCTTATTTTTGAATATCCATTTTGTTCCTATGACATTCTTATCTTTTAGTCTAGGAACCAACTCCCAAGTGTTATTCTTTTCAATCTGCTCAAGTTCTTCCTCCATGGACTTTACCCAGCATTCATCCTTGCATGCCTCTCTTACATTTTTCGGTTCAGTGGAGGAGAGTAATGCTAGATAACTTGAAGCTTCTGAAATGGTTCTTCTTGTTTGTACACCTGCCTCCTTTTGCCCCAAAATTTGGATTTCTGGATGATTCTTCTGAACGTACCTTGATGGAGTCTTTTCTTCTATTCTTATCTGTTCTTCTGCTGCCTCATGGGTTTCTTCTTCATCATGAATTTGATTTGATGTTGAAGGATAGTCTTCATCATCTTCAAAATCTTCAGATTTTACTTGCCTAGGATTGTTCCCTTCTTCATCAACCACTACATCAATACTTTCGACAATTTTTCAAGTCTTTTATTGTAACACTTATATGCTTCGCTGTGAGGAGAGTAACCAAGGAGAATGCCTTCATCTGCTCTAGATTCAAACTTGCCAAGGTTTTCATCAGTCTTTTTTATGTAGCATTTGCTTCCAAAAATTTTGAAGTATTTAACTGTGGGAGTCTTACCATACCAAAGTTCACGAGGAGTCTGAGTGCTGTTTACCCGGACGTTTGTCTTATTGAGAATAGTAACTGCAGCAAATGCGGCTTCACCCTAGAAGGTTGTGGGAGTTCCAGACTCATCAAGCATAGCACGAGCCAATTTTTGAACCGTTCTATTCATCCTTTCCACTACTCCATTTTGCTGAGGGGTCCTTGCAGTAGAGAATTCCCTTCTTATTCCATGTTCTTCACGAAAATTGAAGAATTCATCTGAGGTAAATTCCCCTCCTCGATCAGACCTGAGGCATTTGATTCTGCGATCTAATTTGTTTTCAACCAAGGCTTTGAATGCTTTGAAATTTTCAAAGGCTTCATATTTATGCTTCATAAGTCCTAACCAACACATCTTGGAAAAGTCGTCAATGAACAATATAAAGTATTCTTCTCCTCTAGAAGACCTTTTCCTAGATGGAGCACATACATTAGTATGGACAAGTTCAAGTGGTCTGCTAGCTGATCCTTCCTTCTCAGGGAAATTAGTTCTGGTTTTCTTACCAAACTGACATGATTTGCATATTGTATTGTCTGGAATTCTAATGTTAGGGAGATCACGAACCACCTGATATTTGCATGCTTTCCTTATCTGAGAGAATCTTAGATGCCCCAATCTTCTATGCCATAGCCAGTTTTCATCATTCTTGCTTAGATAGCATTGTTGTTGTCCTCCCTTGAGTATGTATAAATTATTTGGAGTTCTTATGCCTTTGATCATTGTTTCTCTTGTATCAATCTCACGAACAATGCATCCATTTGATCGGAATATTATTTCATTTCCTTGATCACACATTTGACTAACACTCAATAGATTATGCTTTAAGCCATCAACATACATAACATTTCCAACCTTGACCTTTTCTTTCAAAAACATAGAACCTTTACCTTTTCTGAGTGCAGGGGTGTCATTTCCAAATGAGACCTTCATTTCCTTTTCTAAGGCACTATATGACTGAAGTTTTTCTTTATCACCTGTCATATGTTTCGAGCATCAACTATCGATGTACCACTGATTTTCCTGTCCTTCCGCATATAAGGCTATCCCACATCTTTCTGGTTGCGATTCTTTATTTCTCCATGTTTTAGAATTCAACGAAACTTGCTCCTTCTGAGTTGTTTGCCGAAACCTACTCCTGCATTCAGAATCTTCATGACCGAAGTTGTTACAAATAGAACATTCTACTTCATTCTCAAGAGCAAAAAAATTATTGTAGGTCCTTTTCATGATCCCAGTCATACTCCTTTGTTTTTGAGCTTCTCTAGTCATGATGGTCTTGTAGGAAACACATTGAGCAGCTTTGTGACCAAAGTTATGACAAGAGAAACATTGGCCATTGAAGAAATTTCTGCGATTATCAAACCTACCAACCAAATGATTGTAGTTTCTATTGACATCCATTCTTGAGGAAAATTGAGAATGATTTACCTGTGGTTGGTTGAAGTTTCTGTTCATCCTTGAAGTAGATTTCCCCCGATTTACTTGGTAATCTTTGTTCATTCTTGAAGAAAATCATCCCTGATTTACTTGGGGATCTGCATTATGCTTTTGCTGTCGATTGTCAATCTGTTCACTTTTTCTTGCTGCATCAAGATAACTTTTGGAGGTGGATGGCTTCTGTGCTTGAGACGCTTCTTCAGTATATCCAAGACCTATCTTGATTAGAGGAGAACGCTGCACTTTGATAATCTCATATAAAGTTTCAGATCCCATAGCAAATCTAAGATTAAGAGCTTTTGATTTCTCAATATCTTTTCTAAGTCCCACAATTTCACATTCTAACTTTTCATTGTGTTTTTCTCTTTCAGCAAGTTGGAATGTTAGAGTATCTATAATCATATTCTTTTCCTCTAAACAAATTTTGAGTATATAAATTTCTTCATAGAGACCTTCTTCATCTATAGCATCCAAGAAATCATCATCTTCAAAAGCCATCAAACGTCTATAATCATTATGTTGTTCATCTTCATCACTATTTGAATATCCATCACTGTCTTCATGTGTATAATAGCTCTTCTTACTTACATTCTATTTTCTATTCCATCTAACTGGTTCCTTACCTTTGTCAAGTTTATCTTTATGAGGAAACTTGGCAGCATAATGACCAACTCTTCCACAAGCAAAGCATTTGAAAGGCAACTTACCTCTGAATATTCCAGTTCCCCGTTGAAAGTTCTTGACAGAATTTGATTCTTCCTCTTCTTCTGACATATGTCCTGACTCATTGTAATCTCCTTTTCCTGAGGCTTTGAATGCAGCTTCTCTCCTGTCTAATGGTCCCCATTTTCTCATTTCGTAAGCTGTTAGAATTCCGTGTAGCTGTGACATGGTAATGCTCTATAGATTTTGTTTTTCTTCTATGGCAGAAACTTTTGAATCAAACTTAGGAGACAAAGATCTTAGAACCTTTTCAACCAAAACAACTTCTTTTATTTCTTCACCCAAGTTTTTCATACAATTAACAATCTCATCTATACGTAGGAAGTAGTTAGCCACGCATTCATCATTGTGCATTATGAGATTTTCATATTGAATTCTGAGAGTTTGTAGTTTTTCTCGTTTTACCCATTCATCTCCTTCATAGCTCAGAATGATCTTGTCCCATATTTCTTTTGCGGTTTTGCGCTGCATAACCTTGACGAATTCTAATTGAGATAGGCTCCCTAATAGAGTATTGACAGCCTTTGCATTTGTTTCATACTGCTTCTTACCAGTTGTATCTGTAGGAGTTGTTGATGGAAAAGTGTATCCTGTTTCCACAATATCCCAAACTTCTGTACCAAGAGATTGAAGATATGCAGTGATTCTTACCTTCCAATAGACGAAGTTGCTCCCATCAAAAATTGCTGGCCTGATTGATGCTTCTTTTTCGTAATTGCTCATGATGATAGATCTTCCTTCAAGCGATCAAGCTTCTTCTGAAGGACCCGCTCTGATACCAATTGTTGGGAATAATACTGAGAGGGGGGGTGAATCAGTATTATCAGGTCAATTATTTTTCATTTCACAATCAGATTTGTATACACTACTTCAGCTAGTAAATATCGCATATGTACGCAACTTTAGTTAAGGAAACAAGAGTATATAAGCGGACTTGTAATTTAAATTATTCTTCAGATGTCGTTCATTAATCTGTGCATCAAACCATATGAACAGTAACCAGGAACAATAAAACAGAACATGCAATCACACATAAGAACACAAGATATAAGGTGGAAACCCAATGTGGGTGAAAACCACCTGTTGCAATTCGTCTCTATCTTCTTTCAATTAGAAACTTCTTTTTACAATGTTTCTGTACTGGTGCAGTCTTATACCAGTACGCGGGCTGCTACCTGCAGAAGACTACAACCTTCTCTCGTTCTCCAAATTCTCCTGGAAGGGAGCTACAACCTCCTTAGCTCTTGTACTGGCTGAGGTACTAGTACGTATGTGCTAACCTACAGAAGGTTACAACCTTCTCTTTTCTTCCAGGGACCACGTTTCATAAATTTTCAGACTGGATCCATGAATAACAATTAAACATCAAGTATATCTGCATTAACCAACCTCCTTTGTACAAACAAATGCTGAATCAACCAATAACTTCTCAGAATGTTGTAACCAGAAAACAGTACCAGTAACCAAACACCAATTCTGAATCTAGAACACTGCAGCAATAAACAGAAGCAGCTAAAACATATTTCATGAGATATACGCTACTTCAATATGTGGAACCTACATGCATACACTTCTGTATCAAGGGCATCCTACGTATACGCTGTTTTAAGTTAGTGAACCAATGTGTATATGCACCTCTGTTGCGCTGAACCTGCGTACAAATCTATAAAAGATAATTTATCTGTTTTACTTATCTAGACATTAGTTATACCCAGATTATCATATTTATAGATCACGTCATGCGCCAAATATAATAGATCAAAAATTACACAAAGATACTTCTCTTAAAAACGCCTTAAGATCTTGACCCATCAATAGAACTTATCCTTCTCCCTACACTCAGGTTCCTCCTTGATTCAGATCTAGTTATGCACCATAACCCAATGACAGTATTCTAGATCTTGCTCTTCATAAGATATTCAATGCCACTATTGATCCTTGTCAAATGATCTCCTTTCCTTTTTATAGACTTAGGCCTTACTCAAACCATGATCCAAAACCATAGATATCCAATACTAGGGACTCATTACCTGGGATCAACACTTTGGATGAAATACCGAGGACCAAAACCATAGCTTCAAATATGTCGGACTAAATACCATGGACCAACCATAAGTTTTCCCACATGTATGCGCTTTTATTTGCATGAAAGTGTGTGCATACGTATAAGCGACTTTTGATCGGTACACCCACGTGTATACGCGGTTTTGTTAAGAGGAACATGCGTATACCTCATTTCCTTTCATTCTAAGAGCCTGAACTGTGATATGCCCTTTGAGTGAGTTGCCATCAAGGACAACACCTGTGCCATAGTGCCAAACCTGTGTCATAATTCCAACATCTCTAACAATCATATCTATTCATATCCATCTATCTAAGTCGAATTCATTCAATCCATCCCAAGAAATATGGACAATCCCATGAAATCACAAAACTACCCTATTTCCTAGGGATTTTCTGGGTGACTAGTCATGTTTGACCAGCCTTGACCGGGCCTAATAAATTTTGTTTTGACCGAACCAAGTGGAATTAGTTCAGTCCTAGTTCCCAAGCTTTCCATTCATGCATCCAGCTCGAGCCCAAGTGTCCTGCAAATATGTCATCCACATAGCTATTACGGGAATTTCTGATTCTATCCAAAATTGCACTTGAAACTCAATTTTCATAAAAACTTCTAGAAATTGCAAAATTAAAATTAAATACCTGAATATGCATAAAATACATCAAAATGAGATGGATGTGATGGAAAATGGATGGAAAATATAAGGATTAAGTAAGTTTCCTTAAGCAAAAATAGACCAAAACTGAGGGCCAACACATACCTAGGTTCATCCTTTTTATTGTAATGTGACATTCAGGTGGGTAGATAATAGTGAATATTGAACACTGTTGGGTGGCCTAACACTTGATAACCTTAGTTGTGGACCATGGTGTTGTTGGAAATTTTTCTATTTTTGAATTTTTTGGGTTTCTTCTGTTGTTGTTTTGTGTTTTATTTATCCACAAGCTAATCAAGATCCCACTTCCTTCATGGGTCCTACATTTATTTATTTATTTTCCCTTGGGAAACATGTTGTTTCAGGCATTTTTGGATAGGAAATGTGTCATGGATGTCTGGTCCTTGTTTCTTGTGTGGAAACATTTCCCGGACAGGAAACAAGGGAGCAAGAGTTCCCTGTGGCTTAATTTATATGCATATTACAATGTTCTAACTACAAGATGCATGATGAATTAAAGAAAGAGTAGGGGAGATACTACAAGTAACGAATGGTTAAATAGTTTGACTAGTTATAGATACTAGCATTTTCTGAGGAATATGCATAAAAGAATTAGTTGTAAACTGGTTATAGAAAAGACAATAAACTACATAATATTTATAAAGTTTGTTACAAGTTATGTGGTTATACCTTAGTTTAAGTCATATAACATGTTAAATTAAACTACTTTGTTGCAATGTTTTATACTCATTTCTGATTTTTTCTTTTCTTTTAAAAAAAGAATGCAATGGCCTTAATAGGTAGGTTAGGTGCTAATATTTCCTGTGTTTTCAGCTGAAAGCATTATCTTGCATTAAGAGTAAGACAATTGAAGCTCTAATGAACTAAATGAAGAGTGGCCCAAAGATTCCCCTAACATAAATTTAAACTGCTTGCTTTCTTTATAACAACTATTGCATGTGTCATTTGGTGGCATTCAAATTCAAGGTTGTTCTGTTACCAAGCATAGCCTTGTAGTGAACTCAATTTCTGCAAATCTACAATTTCCAAGGTCGTTTCAGGGTATTAGTCGAATTTGGGTCTGAATGCTTGCACACATAAATACCCTTCACATTTTATTACTTTTTGTGCCTTATTCCTTTTTGTTGTTGTACATGACAAAGAGTTTCCTTTTCTCATGAGAATAATTATATCTTAAACTCCTTTACTTTTGTTTCCTAAGGTTGTTTTAGATCCCCTAATAATATTCATGTTTGATGAACAAAATCACGCCCAAAAGAAAGTGATTTTCTATAGAAATTATGCCTTCCATAGGAAGACTACTATTTTATGAGGTTGGATGTAAATTCATTTTTGTTGAATTTGCACTGGTACAACCTTCATCACTGACTATAACATTTACACCTAGTCATGAAAAAATCCTAAAATGTATTTCATATGATTCTTTATTGAGGGATGGAAAGATATGTAAAATCATCGGGGTACGTATCCATGTTTCATTTTCTTAGTATTTAGTCAATGGAGCATTAGTCCTGTTTCCAGGGGGCATTCTCTTTTGTGTATGTGTCTATTCAGGAAAGTTGTAGTTAGCAGAGAATGGATTTGCATCTGTTTGTTTGTTTTGAAAATTGATGACAACTTTTGAGATAACATTTTGGTCTTCCAAAAATTCACCATGTACCTCAGTTCTAGAGCGTAGTAGTAGAAATATTGATGTCTGGTACCTGTGAAGGAGGCCTTAAGCAATGTATTTTTATTGTTTTACAGAAAGAATGTGCTTTTCCCCTCGACCTATCAAAGCAACAACTTCATAAGATCCTTCCAGTTCTGTCTCAAAGGATTTTGATGAAGCCCTTGGTGACTTGAAAGAGAAGGTATGGATGGTTTGGTTTCATATTGTTCATTTTCTTTTCATAGTTTGTGGAAAATGTCCTAATTGCAAGTCTTGGCATATATTATTTTAATGTCCAATAGCATAGCATTTTTTGTAAAAAGGGGATTTTTATTCTCAAGATATCAATATTATTACATATAAATGACAATTTTGTCAATTGGGTCCTCTTAAGTCTCCACCCAGGTTCTGTTCTTATAAGTGAAATGACAGGACTTTGAGCTTCTACAAAATCCCGTTTATTTTGGGGAATATTCTTGAAATGAGGGGAAGTGCCTAGTGGCTTTCCTTGGGAAATGCATCACATGGAAAAAATAAAAACATATAAAGGCTAAACAAGGTGACAAGATGAAAAGTTGTACTGAGCATTGCACTGACCCAATATATAATATGAATTGATTAAAAATTCACAGGGCTATTTCGATTTTCATCTTTCTATTTCACTTATTTAGAGAAAACTCTATATTCAAATACAAAGTCAACTCAAATCAAAATAAAATAGAGAAGCCTAATTATGAAGATGTTTCTCTCTCCACTACCCTGCAATTCTATTTTTTTGAATATATTTGAATTTCACTGATAATAATGTGGCTTTATATATTGCTTCTAGAACCAAATTGACATCACCATCAACATATGAATATCCCATTAAGTATGACCTAAATATGATTCAAAGATTCTCACCTTTAGTTTAAGCAAGTGACAGAGTAATTTCTGAGGTGTGAAGTTTTATGTGACTTTCAATTTATCATTTGTAGCATGTTGAGAAATGGGAAAGAGTAATGTGTGACATTTATCTTGTAGAAATTGATACTAAATGAAAGGATAGAGAGTTTAATCAATCTCTAGTCCTGTTTGGTAAAGGCAAAGGAACATCTTAAAAATCTGCCTAAGAATACACCATATACAGAGTTTGAACACAAGTAATATATGGCTTTTTCTTTTGCAGATATGTTCTTTTTTCTACCCAAGATATCATAGCAAGAAAAATATTGATATTATAGGAATTGTTTGAGGACCTCATTGAGGTCTATTTTTCTGATGTCTTACTTGATTGATACCTTTTCATGATAAGAAGGCTTTAAATATGAATTAATATGTTCTTGAAACAAATCAAATTCAAAGTTTATAGATATAAAAGATAAAAACAAATGTCAATGCCTTCATTTGATTTTTACTTGACTCTAGTGTGGGCAGGTTACAGGAAATGGGATTGGAAAAATGACGAGGAAACAATGCAAAGAAGGTCTTGGATATGATTCATTTGTAGTTGGAGATCCTTCAGGCACCTGATCCATCGACTTTGGAAATGTTTCTAGTAGGGATTCTTTCACCTAATGGCTATTTTTGGAAAGATTTTTTTAGGAATGCCAAACAATGGTGGTCAGGTAAACATATTTTTTATAATTGTAGTTTCCACTCCATGATATCCCCTCTTTATTGTTCGATTGTATTTTAAACATTTCCTCTGATTTTGTTTTGTCTTTTAACTATCAAATTGAAAATACTTGGTATCATGTCCATTTAAACAACATCCAAAGCTGAAGATGAATTAGTATTACACGATATTGATTGAAATCCTTTTCGTTATTTTGTGTTAAAATATTTTCATCACTGTTAGAAAAGTTTACTTTCATGTTGTTATTTGAGCACATGTTGTCTATATACTATACCAAGTTCACGCGTTAGAGAATGAAATGTTGTTGAGAATAAAATGACAAGGATTAGACATCACACCTTAGATTATTTGTTTTCACAAGCTATTTATAGCCTAATTTTTTTATCATGTAACTTAGTTGGCTTAATTATGCCTAATATTTCCCTGAAGGTTGAATACTAAGTTACTAAGGTGTTATTTTCTATGGTGACATTTTATTTTCTTTATTTATACAAGTCATGTGTCCACATAGTGGCCACTATCGCCTAATTGAAGAAAACTGGTTCAAGTTTCTTACTTTTGTTATGAAATCAGCTCACAAAAAGATAGGAAAGATAGATCAATGCCCTAGAATTCAGCCTCTTCGAGGGGGCAACCTCCTTTACATTACACAAATGAATGATTCTTTGATGATTCAAATGACAAAACCTCCTTTCTATATATAGGAGCCTAAGGAGTCACAATATAACCCAGCCGACCTAACAATGATATTATAAAGGCACAAAAATAACAATAAATGGATTCTATGGAGCACAGTAATAACAATATGGGGACAATAGGGGCACAACAATATTAATAAGGGATACAAATACAATAGTAATGGGGTAATCACTAGTATTATAGGGACTTAACATGCCCCTCTCCTTCAAAAAAGGGTTGTTCTCAATGCTTGAGTAGTTCTGGATGCTTCTGTATAAAATTCTCATCCTCCCATGTGGAATATTTAGCGGATAAGTTCTTCCACTTGATGAGATACCCCGAAATTGATCGATTTTGTAGATGTCAAGTTCTTGTTTCTGTGACTGCATCTGGTTCCAATATAGTTTTTCCTTCCTCGTCAAGTTTTGGCAATATTGTTTGAACTGGGAGCTTGTCACCTATAACCTTCTTTAAACATGAAACATGGAAAACTGGGTGCACTCGAGAAGCTGCAAGAAGCTCCAATTTGTATTCCATAGTACCAATTTTTTGCAACACCTTGTACGGACCATAATACTTTGGTGGTAATTTATTATCCTTCTTAGCTTTCTTGAGGGACATTTGTTTATATGGTTGTAGCCGTAGGAATACCCAATCACCTACATCAAAACTTCTTTTGCTGCAATGTTGATTTGCCTGTTGTTTCATTCTATTCTACGCCAACATGAGGTTATCCTTTAAGAGTTGGAGGACTTGTTGATGCTCGATGTGATGTTCCACTGCTTGAACCTTAGAATTTTCTCTTAAATATGATGTGATGGATGGTGGCTGATATCCATAAAGTGCCATAAATGGGGTCATTTTTGTTGCTGTATGGAAGGAAGTGTTATACCACCATTCAGCCAGAGGCAACCATTTGACCCATAGTGTCTATTTATCAGATACAAAGCAATGGAGATATCCTTACAAACATTTGTTTACTATCTCAGTTTGGCCATCAGATTGATGATGATAAGATGAGCTATGAGCTAAATGAGTACCAAGACAAGAAAATAATTCTGTCCAAAAATTTCTAGTGAAAATGGGATCTCTGTCACTTACAATAATCTTTGGGTTTCCATGTAGCTTTTGAATTGTTTCCATAAATGCAGTAGAAATTGTACTAACTTTAAATGGATGTGATAATGCACAAAAGTGTGCATACTTGGTAAGTCTGTCAACTACCACCATGATGACACTCTTTCCCTCAGTCTTGGGTAAACTTGTGATAAAATCCATTGAAAACTCCTCCCAACGTTGGCTTGGAATGTATAAAGGTTGTAATAGACCCGGGGTCTTAATTGTTTCAACTTTATTTTGTTGGCAAACCAAACATTCCGCCACAAAATTTTGAATATCCGATTTAAGGCCATCCCAAAAAAATTCCTTCTTAACACTGTGGTAAGTTTTTAAAAATCCTGAGTGCCCTCCTAAGGGAGAAGTGTGCAATTCCATAAGAATCTTTTGTTTGTTGGGAATTCTTACAGAGGTAGAAGCAATCTTTGTACCATAATGAATCATTTTGCCAGCTAAATGTATCAGATGTAATGGAATCTTGTTGTAACTTTCGAATAAGTTCCCACACTTCTTCATCATTCTTACATTCCTCCCTTGCTTCATTTATCCAATCTGGTTGGATAATAGAAATGGCACACAACAATGCTTCCACATTCTAATCCTTTCTTGAGAGTGCATCTGCCGCCACATTTTGCTTCCCTTTTTTGTAGATGATTTCAAAGTCATAACCCAACATCTTTGTGACCCACTTTTGTTGCTCTTCAGAGGATAATCTTTGTTCTAAAAAGTATTTAAGACTATCATGATCCGTTTTTACCTTGAAGTGTCTTCCCATTAGGTAGGGTCACCATTTCTTAAGTGCATATAGTATGACCAACATTTCCTTCTCATAAATAGCTTTGTGTAAAAACTTTCCCTTGATTGGACGACTTTCAAAAGCAATGGGCCTTTCATCTTGCATTAAAACAACACCATTTCCATTTCCTGAAGCATCACATTCCACAATAAAGGTTTTTGTGAAGTCCGGTGTAGCTAAGAATGGTGCTTGGCACATTGCCTCTTTAAGATGTTCGAAGGCCTTTGTTGCTTCTGGAGTCCATGAAAATGCATCTTTATTCAATAATGTTGTTAGAGGTGTTGTTATTCTCCCATAATTCTTAACAAACTTGCGATAATACCCTGTCAACTTGAGAAATCCTCGCAGATGGCTTTAATTTTTCTAGGGTCTACCTTAACTCCTTCATGAGATACAATATGACCCAGATATTTCACCTCTTGTACTCCAAGGAAACATTTGGATCTTTTTGCATATAATTTTTTCTCCTCCAATAGTTGTAGCACCCTGTTAACATGTTCAACATGATCCTTCTAAGACTTGTTGTATATTAGTATATCATCAAAAAATACTAACACAAATTTTCTAAGGAAGGGTTTGAAAACGGAATTCATCAAACCTTGAAATGTAGAAGGTGCATTGGTAAGGCCAAAATGCATGACCAAAAATTCATAATGACCCTCATGAGTTCTAAATGCTGTTTTCGAATGTCTTCAGTCTTCATTTTGTTTTGATGATATCTTAAACGAAGATCCAACTTGGTGAAGTAAATTGATCCATGCAATTCATCCAGTAATTCATCAATGATAGGAATGGGAAACTTATCTTTAATAGTGAGCTTGTTGAACTCCCTATAATCCGGACACATGCGCCATGATCCATCCTTCTTGTGCATCAATACCACTGGAGCAGAGAAAGAAATTTGACTAGGTTGAATTATACCAACCTCTAGCATTTTTGCAACCATACATTCAATTTCACTCTTTTGGGCATAGGGATATCTGTACGGCCTGATGTTTGGAGGAACACTTCTTGGAATCAGATGAATAGCATGATCATGATCATGAATAGGTGGGAGACCTTTGGGAGTCTCAAATACCTTGGAATGATTGTCCAAGACTTTTTGGAGATTTGGAGAAATAGATGATTTTGATGTGGAAACATCTAGTGAACATAATTGTGCAATTACACCTCTTTGTTCCTTTTTTAGAAGCTTTGTCATACTGTTAGAGCTGATTATCTTTCCCGATTTCCCTGCAATACCCCTTAATTCAACTTCCTTTCCTTCCGTAGAAAATTTCATGAAAAGTTCTTGAAAATTAAAAGCTATTGTACCCAAGGATTGTAGCCATTGGACTCCTAGTACAACATCAACACCTCCCATTGGAATGGAAAGCATTGGGCTAGTCAATACATATTCTCCCATGGATAGCTTCATATTATGGCACTTTCTAGAGCAATTTATCATTCCTCCATTTGCAACCATCACTTGACACTTTGGTGCTAGATATAGGAAGCAATTCAATTCTTTTGCTATCTTACAATGAATAAAATTGTGGGTACTTCCTGAATCAATCAACACTATTACCTTTTTCTTCTTGATTTGTCCTTTTATATTGATGGTTTGAGGAGTGGTAATTCCAGCCAATGCATTACAAGATATGGTCAGATTCATTTCTTCTTTATCTAGGCTTTGTTCCTGGAGTATATCCTCTTCTTTTGACCTTTCTTGCTCCTTTTCTTCTTGCTCTTCAAAATCTATGTAGAATAATTTCTTCTCAGCACACTTATGACCTTTAGTGTATTTCCTATCACAACTGTAACAAATCCCTTTTGCTATTTTTTCTTCCAATTATTGTGGTGTCAAACTTATAGGTTGTGGAAGACTAGGGGCAACAACACTTCCATATTTATAGTTGTGAGTGGTATGCTTCCTGGTTGCCATAATTTTGCTTTCCATTTTTCTTGCTAACCTCAATGCCTTCTCTAATGAATCAGGTTCTCAAAGGCGAACATCATGTTGGATATTATCCTTTAAATTCCCTATGAACACATCAATCCTATGCTCCTCTGGAATATATTTTACCCTTATGTTCAATTTTTGGAACTCCTCAATGTGCTCCATTATTGAACCCTTGTGTTTGAGACTTATCAATTGGCTAAAAAAAGTGTTGCTTTTTGTATCCTCATAATGTGCTGTCAATTCTTCCATAAAAATTGCCCAAGTGATAATTTGTTTACGAGAGCAAAGCCATTGATACCATACAAACTGATTTGTTTCCAAATATAAAGTTGCAATACGTACCTTTTGTGTGTTTTGCACATTATTGAGATTGAAAAATTGCTCCATCTGTAATATCCATGCTGCGGGATCCTTGCCATCAAACTTCCTCATATCAATTTTTGGAATATGGTGGGTCTTCGATCCAACATTAGAGTCTATGAAATCATGAGTAACATTTCTTTTGTTCTCATCATGAGTTTCCTTTAATACCCTTTCACCATTAGTAAGTATTTCTTATAGAAAATTTGTCAAATCTGTCTTCAAATCCGCCATGCCTGTTTTCAAATCTGTCTTCAAATCTAACTTCAAATTATCCATTTTAGCTTCCACGTCATTCATCTTAGCTTCTACATCTTTCTTTAAACCATCCATTTTAGATTTTGTTACTTTTTGTGCGAGTGACATTTGTTGCACTTGGTCTCGTAATTTTGATATATCATGTTGCATTTCTTCCTCTTCTTCATAAGTCATGCTAGAGCTTTCAGGTTGCTTACTAGGTGTTTGCATTTTCTTTCCTCGGGGCATCAGTTACCGATAATAATGCTCTATTATGCCCTTAGAATTCCTTCAAAATAATTTTTCAAACCAAGCTTAAACAAAAATCTAAAAAAATCTACA
This sequence comes from Pinus tabuliformis, assembly GCA_031772625.1. Classification (NCBI taxonomy): domain Eukaryota; kingdom Viridiplantae; phylum Streptophyta; class Pinopsida; order Pinales; family Pinaceae; genus Pinus; species Pinus tabuliformis. Next base: position 816,774,575 of record CM062810.1, on the reverse strand, counting down.
CACCTTTTTTCACTTTGTAGGAGCTCGATATTGCCTATGATGTATCTCCGTAATTTTGGATCATCCAGTTCTAAAATTCCGATCTGTAGTAGCTCTCTATGTCCTCTTTCCAATGCCACCAGTTTCATCGAATTTAGATTCTCCTAGGCATATTTATGCACAATCTCCCAAGATGACCTGATTATAGACCTTTTCAGAAGAGAGAACTTGTAGGAAGTGCCATGTGTCACTGTTTCGACCTTAGGATCTGAAAAATATACACAGGAAACTACAGTCTGTCCTCTTTCTGTAACTTCTTATGAAATTTCAATATGATGCTCAAAACAAAAGTTATGACTATTTTCCCCAGGTCACCTGTTTGGAATGTAATTCGGGAGTCTACAAAAATGCCAACTTCCTCAGATCATATCTCTGCAAATATAGTGTGAAAAACTCTGAAATTCGGACCTACGGTTCAGAATGATTTCGGCCCAAATGGGTTTTTTTTTTAGCATCTGAAACGTCGCAAAAAAAAAAGTTATAGCACAAATGCCGCGATGACCTGTTTAGAGTAGCGAAACCCTAGAATTCAAAGCTCTGATACCAAATGTTATGAAACCAGCTCACAAAAATATAGAAAAGATAGATCAATGCCTTATAATTTAGCCTCTTCGAGGGGGCAACCTCCTTTACATTACACAAATGAATGATTCTTTGATGATTCAAATGAAAAAACCTCCTTTCTATATATAGGAGTCTAAGGAGTCACAATATAACCCAGCCAACCTAACAATAATAATATAAATGCACAAAAATAACAATAGAGGGATTCTATGGGGCACAGTAATAACAATATGGCGACAACAGGGGCACAAAATTATTAATAAGGGATACACCTACAATAGTAATGGGGTAATCACTAGTATTATAGGGACCTAACAACTTTTTTGGGGAAAAATGGCATTGACATTGCTGATGTTGAGGTATATGTCATATAAATCCTTTAAATTCCACTTTAATTTATATTCGAGTGTTCATCGTCTTTAATGTCTTATACTCTACATTGTATCTTCTTTCGTTTTCAAAAGAGGGACTCAATAGGATGGTAAAAAGCAAGAGTTGAAGAAAGAGGAGAACAATAACACTTGAGTGACGACAAATGTAAAAACAGAGAGAGAAGAGAACTGGTCTAGTGATACCCTTAAATCTAATATCCCACATGAGACAAACACATAGAGACTAATGATAAAGTCTTCAAAGTTGGTGAATTCACCCCAATGCCTTGGCAACACAAGGATAATGTTTTGAAGCGATGAAACAATATTTCATGTGTAAATTGTTGTCCAACCAATATTAAGTTGGAAACTCATATTGTAATACTTGACATTTCATATAATATAATTTATGTAGTTGAAATTATTTATAGTTGTACTTGATATTACTGAGTAATGTAATTAACATATGTAACTTTTTATTTTTATATTAGATGGACATGCACAATGTATGTCATTATTATTATTATTATTATTATTAATTTAGTCGCAAAATCATACTAATTAATTTATGTTGATTAATAATGTACACATAAAATCAATTTAAAACTACAAAAATTAATTATTTATATTGATTAATGATGAACACAAATAAAATGAATATGTGACTAAATTAGTCGTTTATAATGATTATTAATGAAATTGAATGAAATGAATATAAACTACTAAATTATGAGTTTATATAATGAATATGAAACTACCCAAAAAAATATAAATAACTAATGTAAATGAGAAATTTGTGATTACAAATAACGACTAAATTTTGCAAATATATGAGTATTAGTAGCTAATTTACAGTATCTTATAATATAACTAAAATTTAGTCATATTTCTTTAGTCATTAATTGGTTTCAAATGATGACTAAAACTTGCATATATATGACTATTAATAGATAATTTACAATATCTTATAATGTGACCAACATTTTGGTCATATTTCTTTGGTCATTAATTGGTTTTCTTGGGTGATCATATAGTAGTATATTTTGTTGTGTATTTGGTCATTAGTAGTGGCAATTAATAACTAAATTAATGACCAAATTTATAACTAAATATATTACTAGACGATAAGATTGAGACAACCAATTAATGACTTAGCTAAAATCGACTAAAATTTGCTCACGTTAAAAGATACTGTAAATTAGTTACTATTGGTCACCAACTAAAAAATGGTTGCTTATATTTCAATTTTACTCGTTTTTTTAGTAACTAATTAACCATCTTGTACTAGCATTTTTCTAGTTGATATCATGCATAACTTCTTTTTTGGATCTTACCTTAAGGATAAAGGACACATATCTCTGTTGTTTTTTTCTTTTCTTCATTATGGATACAAAATTCAATGTACAGTTGGATCGATGATTGTGTTCAGTGGAAGTTCTTTGCATTCTAAAAATTATTTCATAGTAAACCCTTTTACAAAGACCTTTAGAAATATTGGAGGTCTTAGTGTTGGAGAGTGGGGATTCTTCTCTTTATTGGAGAAATTTAGTCCACAAAAATATTATTGGGTTATGCTAAAACATGTGTGAAAAAAATATGGAATCACATTTTTTTATTTGCACTAGTGTAGACATGGTTTGGAGAAGGAAAAAACCTCCTTTTGGTGGTGTAATGCCCCCAAAGGAGGCTATCTTTCATAAAGGAAATTTTTATGGCTTTATTTAGACAAATATTATGATGATTACCCTTCCTATGATTACACTATCTATTAGTTTGATCTTATAAGAAACAAGTGGGGTTTTTTCATTAGTTCCTATCACTGACATACGATGTATGTCATTAGGATTATATGGGAACCAACTACTTTGTTTTATAAACAATGGTTCTACTTTTGTTTTGTCGCTTGAAGAGATAGATAATTTTGAATTTGGCTAAGCTTCAATTAGACGTAGCTTAGAATATTTGGAAGATGACTAGGGGTTTAGTTGGAGATTGCTTGATACTATCTCAATGGATATAAATAGTAAATTTATGTAGTTGAAGGGAAAGTGCCTATGGTGGGTTTCATGGAAGTGTTATTAAAGCTATATGATTTACATATTGGATTATGCACAACAACAATTGTCGATGGTGTCTCCCTCTTAGAAAGATTTGGGTTCCATGTGCAATCGGTTGAAGGTTTCAATGATGTTATTGAAAATGGAAATGTTTTCTCACTTTTTCCAAATACAGATTCTATTGTTGATATACCACTACTGCTTGTGGATATCATAATTTAGCCTTTGAGGCTTCAAGATGTTTTTTGCTAGACATTGTTGCAGTTCTCATATTTAATTCGAATATTAGTATGAAGACTCTTCTGTTTAAGGAAGTCCTCACAAATATTTTATCTAAACTCTCGCACTTAACTTCTATCCTCCCTACTCAACAAGGACCCTCTTTCACAAGCTTGTTGAAAATTATTAATAGCAATGAAAATCTCATCAAAAAGAGGCTTCTAGTGTGTGTAGGTTTTAATGAAGTTGACAAACTTATAATGTTCATTAATGATTCCTCTAGGATCATAATCATAAAGGGGAAATGAATACAACCAAACATGTTGGAGTTTTTTAGACTCCTTAAATTCATGTCATCGATCCTTGAGGCAATTTTTTCCAAAGATGACTGGGAAGTTCAGACAAATTTTCTTCTAAAGTTTGCTCATTTTATGAGCTTGACCATTCAGGGTAGTTTTATTGGCTACCTCTCTTAAATAATTCCTCTCTGGAGTTTATCTAGGAAGAAGATGAGGGTCAAATTCACTCGCATAAACTCTGATATATGCGAATAATTATTCCACAAACTAGTCTCCTATTTCTTCTAACGCCTCCTTAAGGGCTTGACTAACAATAGGAGGGTTTTTCCAAACATGATATCATGGAAAGGAATAATCACATAATTAAAAATGTCATACAAATGGAATTTGAAGTTACTTTCCCACAAAATAGGGGCATAATTCTGAATAGGTAGTTGCTAATCAAGTCGGTAATTTCCAATTCATCAAAGGAAACAAAAAATAAGAAATTATAATATCAATAATATAGGTTGACATGAAAAACGTCTGTTCATATCTTGGAGGAGATAAAATGGATAAATTTAGGGCATCTGTTAAATTATGAGAAATAATATCAACCCAATTGAAACATTTTGAATCATTGAGTAGACTGTGTATTAAAGCCATCCATTACAACTTGCAATGCTCAAGGTCTTTCTCTCCATATAATCGGGACAACATTTTGATGAGGAACCTAATGGGTCTTTTGAAAATGTCAACATGATATTATTTTGATGACTTAAGTTTGAACCCTTCTCTATCTTCTCGTAACCAAGTTTAACAACTTTATCATAATTCCTTTCACTACTCTTGGATAATGTGTTGTTGACATTATCAAGAAACTGATTGGTTAAGAAAAATTCGGGAGGACTAAGCTTATAAATTGCTAAAAGTATTTCCAGTTTCCAAGAGGCTATAAATTTTTTATTGCAGTCTATTATAGTGCGGGTAGATATATACACATGTCTCATAACCCATGCAATCATGTCATAGTAATGAATTCTTTTGGCTCTAACAGCGACTCTGTGTAGTTCTGTACCTCTAATTTTTTCAAACTCAGTGTTTTTCTTCGTGGTTGAAGTTTCTGAATTTAATAAACTTCTACTCTCAAAGAAATTATAATCTTCTATCAACTTCATCATACTTTCCATCTGAGTTTTGAAGGTGGTGTTGGAAATCAGAGTTGTGCTGAGATTGGAATATTCTAGTTCCAGATTTTCTACTCCCTTTAGTCGTTCCTTAATTTGTTGGATAACTTGCTTTGATGTGGTAGATTTACCTTTCTTACCCATCTTATGTCTTGAAAAACAATTAAAACCAATTGAGCTTTCTGTTAGCAATATCAAATTTACTAATAGAGTTCTCTGTCAGAGTGCACATTTATTAGAAATTAGAAGCCTCAGAATGAATTTGAACTTGTTTCTTTGTAATGACAGAGAAATTTCAAACAAGCAGTGTAAGTAGGGTGTGAAGAACACATTATAAAATTGAAAGTGGAAAGGGGGGAACTTGCTAATATTTTTTTAAACCCTTGCACGAGCAACAATAAATTCCCATGAAAGATGTTAATTTTTCATTGAAGTGACAGGACGTCTCAATTGATTTCATGAAAAAATCGAGCTTAAGTTGGATGTTTGGATGTTGGGGAAGGTTTTATTCAAACATATGTGATTGCAATTTGCGACTTTATTTAAAAAAAAAAAAATGATGGTTGGCACACAAATCAATAAATAAAACATTTTATTCGTAGTTGCAGTGGAATCCAATTGGGTAGTTGGAAGTCAACATGATATTACATATATCTGTGTGGCCGGGGTGACCCCGACCTTGACATGCAGCGTAGTTGGGGTAAGACAAACATTAGGACTCAAGAGTTGGGGGTTGGGGTAAGACGAATGTCGGGAATTGGGATTCGAGGTTCAGGAGTCTGGTTTCAGGTGCCAAGAAAGTTGTTTTAATATGTTAGAATTATATGAAGCCCAACCCCACTATAGTCAGAAGTCGGAAGCTTTTTTTCCCTTCTTATGTTGTGAAAAACCTTAAAAACAAAAAAACTTTGTTAAACGAAAAAGGAATCCAGTAACCGAATTATTTAGCAGATTGCATGTTTACCTCGTATTACAAGCATTAGAGTGAAATTAACATTTTTTCTTTGTAATCACAAAGAATTTGTAGAGAAGCAGTGTAAAGAGGGTGCGAAGAAGACCCCCAAGACCAACAATAATATGTCTGCATGAAACATATCAATTTTTCATAAAAGTGAGGAAACGTTTGAACTTTTTTTGTTCAAAAATGGAGGTGAGGTTAGATTTTTGGAGGCTAGGGTATGTTTAATTCAAATATAATCCATTTCAATTTGTGACTTATTTAAAAAAACTAAAAGAGTAAAAGAAAATGATTCTTGGCATGGAAATTAATAGAAATAATATTTTATTCATAGTCGAAGTTGAAAACAATATAATATTCCGAATTTAGGATGATATTACATAAAAATTTGTTGCAAATGTGGCCCTGAATGCAACCTACAACGTAGTTGGGGTAACATGACTGTCAGGAGTTAGAAGGTTGGGTGTCAACAAAGTCAGGAGTTAGAAGGTCCAGTGTAAAAAAAAAGATGTTTTTTAGAGGATAGGGAAAGAATGAAATGGTTTCGAAGGTTGGGAAGGGAGCTTCGTTGAGAGCCTGTAACCCTACCAAATGTGTAAAAGAAAAAAATAGGATCGTGGCATAATGAAAGCCCATTCAAACAATGTACATAAATTTTAACTTTTCAACGCAATGGGAACCCCTAGAAATCAACAAAAAAGATTTAGGATTGAAGAAGCGTCTAGAGTTTTTACCTGTAAAGTTTCCAGAATACACTATTGGGGCCTTAAGGTCAAGAATGGAGCTCCAGTGAAATTGTAACCACTCTAACAAATGCGTAAAATAAAATCAAATGGAAACCTCATAGCATAATGCAAACCCATATTAATGAATAATGATGCAAATATTTCGATGGTCTTTAGGCATTATACTTCATGTGGTGGAGGATTTCCTTGGAAAACGGTCACGGTGGCAGAAATAGTGCTACAAGAAAACCATATTTTAGTGTAAATCACAGTGAATATGAAATAAATGTAATACAAGAATGAAAATTAGAGTTGGGCAGAGGGTTGCCTTGCATTAGATATTGTCAAATAGAGACCATAGCCATGAAAAAGATTCTAGGAGTGTCATTGTTAATCTGGTTGTGGAGTAGAGGGGAAGAACCAAACCCTGCGGTAGGTCAGAAACCTAGCTTGACTCCATGGGAAAAAGAGTTGACAATTAATGAGTCAAAAATCCTGCAAGATAACCGTAATTTAATGTCGAGCGTAGTGAATTTGAAAGAAATGTAAGACAAGAATAAAAGTTAGAGTTATACAAAGGGCTTCCTTTCCTTTTCTATTCTCAGACATAGACCAGAGACATGAACATGATTCTAGTGGCATTGTTGTTAATCTTGTTGTGGAGCAAAGGGGAAGAATGAAACCCTGTTGTAGGTCGCAAACCAAGCTCTCCAGGAGCAAAAGAGTTGACAATGAATTAGTCTGATTTGGTTACCCTAGCAGTAAGAAGGTAAAAATCGAGGTGAGGATTTAGGAGATCACCATATGTAAGGCCACGATGAACTGAACTGAATAAAAAATTTATGCGAATTCGAGAATCATGAGAAGTAAAAAAAACATTAACGACAATTCGATTGAACTTGCAATTTAACATCTGACATTTGTCATTTAACATTTGACATTTGTCATAATGATGTTATTTTTGAAAAAAAATGTTTTTTTTCGTAGTAATCTTATTTTCTAAAAACATGTTTAGTTGAAATATTTTTATTTATAAAAACACGTTTTTTTTCAACAATGCAATATTTTTTTAAATGATATTAATTTTGCAATGTTAATTTTTTTTAATAATGTTAAATTTTTTAAATAATGCTATTCTTTTTAATAATGTTAAGTGTTTATGAAGCATATTTTAACATGTTTAATATCATAATTTTCATGTTTAATAAGATAAGTATTTTTAAAGATTTTATCCTTTGCAATGTAACATACAATATTTACTTTGCTTTCAGGAAAGTTGTTGATTTTGTCATGGATCCAAGTGTTTGGAAGTTTCTTCCATTTGAGATTGTAGAGCTTATATTTCGTTGGATTCCTTTATCAATGCTGATAAAATTTTGGTTGGTTTGTAAAGAATGAAGTGTTCTATTGGAAAACCTGTTTTCCCTGTTTCTTGCAATCGATGTGCCAATAAAGAATTTTGATTTATTTCTTTGCTAGTTGATATCGAAAATAGCTTCTTTGTTGGATCTTACCTTAATGATAAAGGACACATATCTCCATTGATTTTTCCTTTTCTTCATTCTGGATACAAAATTCAATGTACAATTGGATCGATGATTGTGTTCAGTGCACCTGGAAGTTCTTTGCATTCTAAGAATTATTTCATAGTAAACCCTTTTACAAAGACCTTTAGAAATCTTGGAGGTCTTAGTGTTGGAGAGTGGGGATTATTCTCTTTGTTGGAGAAATTTAGTCCATGGAAATATGATTGGGTTATGCTGAAACATGTGTGCAAAAATATGGAATCACATTTTTTTATCTGCACCAGTGTAGACATGGTTTGGAGAAGGATGAAACCTCCTTTTGGTGGTGTAACGCCCCCAAAGGAGGTTATCTTTCATAAAGGAAAAAAATTATGGCTTTATTTAGACAAATATTATGATGATTACCCTTCGTATGGTTATGTTATCTATTGGTTGAATATTAAAAGAAACAAGTGGAGTTTTTTATTTGTTCATATCGCTAACATACGAGGTATGTCATTAGGATTGTATGGGAACCAACTGTAGTGTTTTGTAAATAATGGTTCTACGATTATTTTGTTGCTTGAAGAGATAAACAATTTTGAAATTGGCCAAATTTTGAATGGACGTAGCTTAGAATATTTTGAAGATGACTAGGGGTTCATATGGATATTGCTTGATACTATCTCAATGATATAAATAGTAAATGCCCAGGCTACATATGTTTTCGTGTAGTTGAAGGGAAATTTCTTATGTTGGATTGCATGGAAGTGCAATTAAATATTTATGATTTACACACTCGATTATGCACACCAACAATTTCCGATGGTGTCTCTATAGATTTGTACTATAGATTCAACAACTTATGTGATATGCTAAAAAACAAGACAAGAATATACTCTACTCTTCAGTGAAAACCAAAATTGATCAATGAAAACAATAAGCATAAAAGGAATAATTTCAATCTCACATAACCAAATATTTTTCTAGGGAAATAAAATGCTCAAAACCCCAACTATCTATATTACATTAACCAGAATACCTGAGGAGAAAATACAATGCTTGTTCAACCCGAACAATTCCCGAACAAGTAAAATCTATCTCTCTGCTTCCTAGGCTGACTGTGACCAACAATTAGCCAATTTAGTAGCCTTCCAAACCCCTAATTCATTGCACAATCCCTAGAGGAATTAACCTCTATTTAATGTGGAAATTCCCTCTCAATAATTGTGGAATCCAAACATAGATCCTCAACTGATTGCATGCACCATATGTACAACTTAGGAAAGTTATACAATTGATAATACATTGTCCCTAAACTCTAATCTCAACTGGTTCTTCATTTGAACTGATATGCATGAATTATTTAAGAGTGAATATTTAGTTAACTGGTGTAGTACTAGTGATGCATTGGTGCACTACTCTACTACTAGACCTCTACTAGTTCCTCCAACAGTTAAAACTAGTTAAACTGACTATAACTCAGTTAGATTGATTTATCTAATTACAACTCAAAAGAACTCAATTTGGGCCCCTAAAATTTATGGATCACTCTATATGACTCTAGATAGACTTCCAACTCGAATTTACTAAGTCAATTTAACTTAATTAACTATTACAAGTTGCTATGAGAATATAATTTTTTATTTAATTCCTAATTTAATTCAAGGGAAAATTAAATTAGAATTTCTAGATGTTATTTTAACATTTTTGTCTCTATTTTCAACACTCCCTCTCAGTAAGAAAGGAATTCAACTCAATCTCGATCCGATACCTTTGGAAGGTTTTGCATGCAACACTTCTCTCTAGTATTGTTGCTACTGCAACTTTTGAAATTGAAAAAGCATCCAAACTGAATCAGTATGATGCATTTTTCATGAGAGTATCTCGCTACTACTGGCTCCCGCATTGTCTACTAAAAACTCTATGCTTCTACTGAATCTGCACTGTGCTCCCTAGTATCTGACTGCTGCTAGTCTCTGCCTCTGTCACTTTGACATCTGATTGCATCAACTGCCACTGATCCATCTTGCTACTATGTACTGTGGGCTCCCATAGCAAGGTAATGATCCATGAGAAAAAACATCTCAATGGACCCTGCCCAAATTTCTGCACTCTTGGGACTATTACTTCACATCACCCCACCTCTCACCTGGAGGTATGGTTGCATGTGCTCCCTCTGCCCACTTGGCTCGAAATTCCCCCCTACTGGAGGTCTCTGCTTGAGTGGATGCCTCCACTCGGTCTCCTCTCTGCTTCTCTAATTGTGGCTTCTCCACAACTTTTTGAGGTTGCTTCTTCTCTGCTTGAGTGGATCTCTCCACTCGATCTCCTCTCTGCTTCTCTAATTGTGGTTGCTCCACAACTTTCTAAGACTGCTTCTGAGGCTTCTTCTAGGGCTGCATGTTGAGAGGTAATTCATGCTCACTCTCAACCACCAAGTATCTAACCTTTGCCTTGCTCCTCAAGGCTTTGGATGCATCTTGTATCTCAAGTTCATACAGGTTCTTGACTTGCACACCAATCTATTTCATATGTCCCATTGTCACAAAATTTTTTGAAAAAGAGTTGATTTTAAATCAAAGATATCTCCCTCATCCAAACTACGATTCAACCAATTTTTTTTTGAAATTGGGTATTTTTTCACAAGGAACCCAGATATGCTATTTTTTTTGAAATTTTTTCATAAAAAAATCATATCTTCTCTGCAAACTTGCTGCCCAAAAAATTCCTCCTCTAATACCATGTAGATTTTTACTCTAGATTCAACAAATTATGTGATATGCTAAAACACCAGACAGAAATCTACTCTACTCTTCAGTAGAAACTAAAATTGATCGATGAAAACAATAAGCAGAAAAGGAAGAATTTCAATCTCACATAACATAATATTTTTCCATGGAAAGAAACTGGTCAAAACCCCGACTATCTATATTGCATTAACCAAAAGATATGAGAAGAAAATACAATGCTTGTTCAACCTGAACAATTCCTGCACAGGTATAATCTATCTCTTTGCTTCCTAGGCTGACTCTAGCCAACACTTAGCCAATTTAATGGCCTTCCAAGCCCCTACTTCCTTGTGTAATCCCTAGAGGAATCAACCTCTATTTAATGTGGAAATTCCCTCTCCATAATTGTACAATCCAAACATAGGTCCTCAACTTATTGCATGCACCATCTGTACAACTCAGAAAATTATACAACTTATAGTACACTGTCCTTGAACTCTAATCTCAACTAGGTCTTCATCTAAAATGACATGCATGAATTATTTATGAGTGAATCTTCAGTTAACTGGTGTGGTACTGGTGATACACTGGTGCACTACTCCACTACTAGACCTCTATTAGTCCCTCCAACAATTAGAACTAGTTTAAATGACTATAAATCAATTAGACTGAGTTATCTAATTACAACTCAAAATAACTCAACCTAGGCCCCTAAAATTTAGGGATCACTCTACATGACTCTAGATAGACTTCCATCTCAAATTTCCTAATTCAATCAAGTCAATTTAATTTAATTAACTATTACAAGTTGTTATGAGAATATAATTTCAATTTAATTCCTAATTTTATTCAAGGACAAATTAAATTAGAATTTATAGATGCTATTTTTAACATTTCTTGTTGCTATTTTCAACACCCTCTTAGAAAGATATGGGTTCCATGTGTAATTGGTTGAAGGTTTCACTGATGTTATTAAAAATGGAAATGTTCTCTCACTTTTTCCAAATGCATATTCTATTGTTGATATACCTCTTCTGCCCGTGGATATCATAATTTAGCCTTTGAGGCATCAAGATGTTTTTTTGCTAGACATTGTTGCAGATGTCATGTTTAATTCGAATGTTAGTATGAAGACTCTTTTGTTTAAGGAATTCCTCATAAATATTTTCTCTAAACTCTTGCAATTTACTTCTATCCTCCCTACTCAATATGTGTCCTCTTTCACAAGCTTGTTGAAAATTATCAATAGAAATGAAAATCTCATCAAAAAGAGGCTTATGGTGTGTGTAGGTTTTGATGAAGCTGACAACCTTATAATGTTCATTAATTATTCCTCTAGGATCATAATCATAAAGGGGTAATGAATAAAAAAACATGTTGGAGTTATTCAACCTCCTTAAATACATGTCTTAGATCCTTTAGGCAAGTTTTTCCAAAGCTGATTGGGAAGTTCGGCTAGATTTTCTTTTGAAGTTTGCTCATTTTCTAAGCTTGACCATTCAGGGCAATTTGATTGGCTACCTCTCTTAAATCAATCCTCTTTGGAATATATCTAGGAAGAAGATGAAGGCCAACTTCACTTCCATAGAATCTGATATATGTGAATAATTCTTCCACAAACCAGTCTCCTATTTCTTTTAACGCCTCCTTAAGGGCTTGACTAACCCTAGGAGGGTTTTTTCCAAATAGAATCTCATGGAAATGGATCATCACATAATTACAAATGTCATAAAAATGGAATTTGAAGTTACTTTCCCACAAAATAGTGGCATAATTTTGAATAGGTAGTTGCTGATCATGTAGATAATTGCATTTCATCAAAGGCAACTGAACATAAGTAATTATAATATCCATAATATTGTCTGACATGCAAAACATCTGTTCATATCTTGGAGGAGATAAAATGGATAACTTTAGGGCATCTAGAGAACAATCTTTTAGATTAATCACATTGTAAGGATTACATTTGTTAGATTTTGAGAAAGAATATCAGCCTAATTGAAACATTTTGAATCATTGAGTAGACCATGTATTAAAGCCATCCATTGCAACTTGCAAAGTTCAGGGTCTTTCTTTCCATATGATTAGGACAACATTTTGATGAGGAACCTAATGGGTCTTTTGAAAATGGAAACATGATATTATTTTGATGACTTAAGTTTGAACCCTTCTCTATCTTCTCGTAACCAATGTTTAACAACTTTATCATAATTCCTTTCATAGCTCTTGAATACTGTGTTGTTGAAATTATCCAAAAACTGAGTGGTTAAGAAAACTTCGAGAGGACTAAGCTTATAAATTATTGAAAGTATTTCTGGTTTCCAAGAGTATATAACTTTTTTATTGCAGTCTACTATAGTGCAAGTAGAAATATGCACATGTCCCATAACCCATGCAATCATGTCATAGTAAGGAAATTTTTGGCTCTAGCAGCGACTCTGTGTAGTTTCATACCTCTAATTTTTTCAAACTGAGTGTTTTTCTCCATGGTTGAAGTTTTTGAATTTAACCAACTTCTATTCTCAAAGAAATTATAAATTTCTTCCCACTTCATCATACCTGCCATCTGAGTTTTGAAGGTGGTGTCAGAAATTAGAGTTGTGTTGAGATTGCAATATTCTAGTTCCAGATTTTCTACTCCCTTTAGTTGTTCCTTAATTTGATGGATGACCTTCTTTGACGTGGTAGATTGTCTTTTCTTACCCATCTTATGTCCTAAAAAATAATTAAATACAATAGAGCTTTTTTTAAGGAATATCAAATTTACTAATGGAATTCTCTATCAGAGTGCATGTTTACCAGAAATTAGAAGCCTTAGAGTGAATTTGAACTTGTTTCTTTGTAATGACAAAGAAGTTTTAGACAAGCAGTGTAAGAAGGGTGTGAAGAACACATTGGAAAATAGAAATCAGAAAGGAGGAAACTTGCTAAATTTTGTTTAAACCCTCAGGATGAGCAACAATAAATTCCCATGAAAGGTGTTAATTTTTCATTAAAGTGATGAGACATTTCAACTTCTTTCATGCAAAAATCGAGGTGAGGTTGGATGTTCGGAGGTTGGGGAAGGTTTTGTTCAAACATAAGCAATTGAATTTGTGACTTGGTTTAAAAATAAATAAAAGAAAACTAAAATAAAATGATGGTTGGAACACAAACCAATAAATAAAATATTTTTGTCGTAGTCACGGCGGAATCCATTTGGGTAGTAGGAATTCGACATGATATTAGATATAGCTTTGTGGAATGGGTGACCTTGAACTCAACATGCATTGTAGTTGGGGTAACACAAACATTGTAAGTCAGGAGTCATGGGTCAGGAGTCCCGGTAAGACGAAAATCAGGAGTAAGATGAACATCGAGAGTTAGGAGCCAAGAAAATTATTTTAATATGTTCAAGTATGAAGCCTGACTCCGCTATAGTTGGAAGTTGGAAGGTTGGGAACAAGAGTTTTTGTTTTTACCAAATACATAGGCCCGACTTCCAACTTTTGTATTATATATATATATATATATATATATATATATATATATATATATATATATATATATATATATATATATATATTTCTTTTTAGATTTTTTGAAAAAAATAACTATTTACAAAAATAAGGGGTTCTTTTTAAATAATTTTTGTCGTTGTTGTTGTTGTTGTTGTTGTAGGGTCCTTTATATTTTCTTTCTTTTATACAAATAATAATGAAAAGGAGGTTGTTGTAGTTGTAACAACACCATTATACAATGTCACATTGTGAGAAATATTTTCTCAATATGAGAATCAACCATGCTTGAATGTCACATTGTGAGAAAGATTGTCTTGATATGGAAATCCATCATGCTCAACCATGGTTAGGCATGGTTGAACGTCACATTGTGACAAAGATTTTCTCAATATGGAAATGAACCATGGTCAACGATGGTGAACCATGTTTATTTAAGGGTTTATAATGTTTATCTCAGGGTTTATATACCTTGGGTTTATAAAATAAATTGCTTGGGTTTAATATTGTTCCCTTGGGTTTTCAATATTGATCCTTTGGGTTTATTATTCCCTTGGGTTTAAAATATCAATCCCTTGGGGTTTATTAATCTAAGGGTTCATATTCGTAGGGTATATAAATTCTAGGGTATAATATAAATCCCTTGAGTTTATAATCATGGTCAACAAAGGTTAACGATAGTCCAATGCCACATTGCGACAAAGATTGTCTCAATATGAAAATTAACTAAGGTCAACCATGGCCCAACATCACATTGTGACAAAGATTGTGCCAATATGAAAATCAACCATGATAAACCATGGTAAACTATGTTTATTTTAGGGTTTATAATATTTATCTTAGGTTTTATGTACCTTGGGTATATAATATTTATCCCTTGGGTTCTAATATTAATCCTTTGGGTTTATTTTCCTTGGGTTTATAATATGAATCCCTTGGGTTTATAATCATGGTCAACCATGGTTCAATGTCACATTCTAAGAAATATTTTCTCAATATGAAAATCAACCATGGTCCAATATGACATTGCGACTTGACTCCATATGAAAATAAATCATGGTTGCATGTCGCATTGTGACAAAGATTGTCTTGATATAAGAATGAACCATAGTTCATCATGGCCAACCATGATTATTTTAGGGTTTATAATATTTATCTTAGACTTTATATATGTTGGGTTTGTAATATTAATACCTTCGATTTATAATATTAATCCCTTGGGTTTATTAATGTAAGGGTTCATATTCCTAGGGTATAATATTATTCATGGGGTTTATAATATTGATCCTTGGGTTTGATGTAATTTTTTTTGTTAAACTAATTAGCAAAAGATAACATAAATTATAAAACAATAATATTTAAATTATTGAATAAATAACTAGGGTATAATATTATTCATAGGGTTTATAATATTAATCCTTAAGTTAAATATAAAACCTTTTTGGTTAAATTAATTAGCAAAAAATAATATAAATTATAAAAAAATAATATTTAAATTATTGAATAAATGAAAATAATAATAAATTAACAATAAAAATATATTAATTATTTTTTATTAATCAATAATGGTATTAAATTTAACGAAGAAAATATTTAAATAATAATAATAATAATTAATATATATTTATGAATATTAATATTGTCATTAATACTACATCTATAGCATTATTACTTATCGACATTTTTCAAACATAATTACTAATGTAGTTGTGCATGTGATTGATATACACATCTGAGTGTATATTAACCACATTTATTAATTAAATGTGGTTGTGCTAGTTTAGTTATATAATTTCATATATGTTATGTAGTTATGTTATTATAGTTATATCTATTTAACATAACATAGCATGTGTGTGTGTGTGTGTTATGCTATGATATATTATATAATATATAGTTATGTGATATATATATATATATATATATATATATATATATAATTAAAATTTTAAAACTAATTGTACTATATTTATTATTTAAAATGTAAATTAATTTAAATTCAAAAAAAAAAGGAAATAAAATTTCTTATTTAATAAATAAAGGTTCACCATGAGCAATCATATTCATTATGTCAATATTAAGCTCCTAATTTGTTTATTTATTGGTTATAGTTTGGTTGTTTTATGTTTTAGAGTTTGGGCATATTTTTGTCAAATTTATTGGAAATTTAAAATACATTTAAAATAACAAAAAACCATTTTTTTTTTAAATTTATTTCACTAAATTCCTAAGAAAAAACTTCAAAACATAAAATAATTAGAAAATAAAGTTTTTACCATTCAAAATAAGAAAACAATTATAATAAACATGCTACCATTGCAATTATTGAAAATTTATATAATGAAATGAAAAAAAATTATTGAAAACCTAAATTATAAGATTTATTTATTTATTTAATTATTTTTTTTTTGTGGTTTTCAAGGGTTTTATTGGTGGTTTTTGTGGTTTTCTAGGTTGTTCTTTTGGTTTTCAAGGGTTTTCTTGATGGTTTTTTAATGGTTTTCTAGGTTGTTTTTTGGTTTTCAAGGGTTTTCTTAGTGGTTTTTATGGTTATTTTTTTGGCTTTCGTGGTTTTTTTATGGTGGGTTTTCATTTAAAATTAAATTAATTTTTTTGCAAGAAAAAATAATTCAAATAGAGAAAAAATGACATGAAACCTACCTTGACCTTTATACAATGGTTAGTTTGATCTTTGGGGATGTTAATGGGATTGTTGTGTAGCTATATTGAGCTCCTCCATCTCCCAAATCCTCAGCTGAGCTCTTCTCTGCCTTGCGGCTTGCACAAAATGGCTCGCACAGACCACAGGCGTAGCTTTTAATGACAAATAGAGGCTCGATCAAGCCCTAGAGCTCGATCAAGCCTATAAATCGATCGAGCCCTTGTGTTAACTTAGGTTACACATGAGCTTGATAGAGGGTTTGTTTAAATGCTCGATTGAGCTATCTCTAAGCCCTCAAGAAGCTCAATCAAATGCTTAAAATGACTCGATTAAGCTCCCATTTTTCACCAAAACCCACCATTGCTTTACCAAAAAGTGTAACCCAAATCCATGCAATGACTCGATTATGAATATCAAGTTGGACAACCTTGAAGATTCATTCCTAATAGGAAAGTTGATTGAGATACTAGGGACTAGATTCTTCATGTGGGTAACTCTTCCACATTTCAAATTTCCTCATACATGAAAACTATCAATCTGTATTGGCATATCAAAACTCTTAAGGGCCAGGTGATTATAGATAGAGTAAGCATTTAGTAGGAAATGATAATATGCATGAATGAACTAATGGATAAAATGGAAAGGCTTGACAAGAAATTCTCAATTCTAGCTAAGAAATTGACAGACGTTGGCTTTTCTTCTTTGGACAATAATAGTGAGCAGTAACCACAAATCCTAGTAGACTCTCCAACTAAATGACAATCAAACATGACAAATTTTTCATGCAAATTTTCTATAATGGCATTGCTATTGTCATGTTTATTATCTTGTAGTTTAATTTACTTCCTAGTTCCTTTTTCAATTTGAAATACAATAAGGTAGCATATGAGATTAACAATCATAAAATCGTACCAGCATCTGTCGGTAAAAATCACATAAGAAAAATTCTCGTCGACGCGTTTCGAACCAACTAGTGTGGTTCATCTTCAGGACAAGATGAGGAACCAGATCTAGGCATTGTAATAAATAGATGTAGAGAGCTCCTAACTAGCCGTTAGGGTTAACAACTAGTTTGACTAAGGGCAGAAATTAGAAAAGGTTTTGACCAAAAAAGGTAAGGGAATCTAATTTAAGAAATTAAAAATTATTTTTGATATTATAAACTAATAAGTTATAATAAGTTGATTAATAAAAACTTATTAAAGCCCTTTATAACCCCATTAATGAATTATATAAAATATTAATATTAATGGTTTGGTCCTATTCAAGTCCCTAAATATTAATTAGATTAAATTAAATAATTAAAAATCATTTAAATATTATAAACTAAGAAGTTATAATAATTTGATTAATAAAGGGAAATGGAGTGCGGCGGTTTCGGTTAGTCACAAGGGTTCCTGTTTTTCTCTGCGGTTCACATCGAATATCCTCCCGGTCACTCTCACCGATCCCCCGGTCGTCGTTCCCTCTCTAGGCCGCTCACGGGTTCGACCTCTCCCCTGCTCTCCTATTCAACCTCCGCCTCCTCCGCACCTGCTACCGGAACGCCATAACCGTCTTCGGTCACACTGCCCTAACCCTAAGTTCTCTGCGGTTAACTGTGCCGAGGTGTCCACTGTTCCGAGGTTTGTCGCTGTCAAGATGGAGGATCAGGACGCTGTCGACTACTCTGAGGACCCGCTGGAGGGCGTCTCCATCTGGCGTACACCCTACTCTACATCTCAAGGTATGTTCCATACAGATCTCCCGGAAAATTTGGTTTCTTATTCCGATGGGTTGCCGACGAGTCACTATCCAGTGATTCTCCCGGACTCCCCCCCCACCTGGCCGGCTTTGTCTACTCCTCCTCACTCTCCGGCCACCCTGGGTTTTGTGGCGGGCTGTATAAACCCTAACCCTAGTTCCGCCCCTATTCATACCTCGGAACCCCGGTCAACTAATGTCATTCCGCCTTCCGCTCCCCCCTTAACCGCCTCCTCATCAGCCGGACCTCTATCGGGTAGCTTCACCGGGATCCCGCCTCTCTCTGGACCTCATTTCACCACCGGTACCAGCCCCCTGCACCCCGCTCCCAGCGTTCCTCCCCCCCAGGGTTTCGGCCCCGACTTGGTATCAAACCCTCCGTCGAGATCTGGTCACAAACAGAAGTACCGTTGTTTTAAATCCAGGGCGGAGGATACTTTTCTCAGGCTTGAAGAAGATATACAGTGGGGCGAAATTATGGATTTCGCAGACAGGGTCCTCGTGGGACGCATCAGAGGCAGACATTACTCGGCAGCTCAACTCAAGACCTGGGCTACGGAAGTATGGGGTCATCATCTGGTTGACATCCCCTTTGTGCAAACCTTTGTGAGAGGATGGTTTGCATTCAGATTCGCTCGTGCCGACCACACAAATTGGGTCCTATCCTCGTTTTGGCACTTCGAACACGCTCCGGTACTTCTTAAACGATGGACCCCTTTATTCAACCCGGCAACGGAGCAGATTGGGATAGGTCCGGTATGGATCAGGCTTCCCGGTCTCCCCCTGCAGTACTGGTCAGAAGACATATTCAGGAGAATTGGAAATGCCATCGGCGGCTTCATGGACTACGACAAATCGTATCTTCACACGGGTATGATGGCTTACGCACGCCTCCTCATCAACCTGGACACTAGGGGCGGTCTTCTGGAATATATCACGATACAATGGAGGGACACATCCTGGAGGCAGATCATAGATTACGAAGGAATCCCATACAGATGCCGCAGATGCCACAAAGTTGGGCATCTCTATCGGGATTGCCCTCTACTTCGTAAAGGAATGGTACAAAACCATGAAGATACACAGGCTCGTCCCCCCCCATCACCTGCTCATCCACTTACAGGAGAACCCGGGGACACTCAGGGGCAGGTTGATGGATCTCCTCCAGATCCTCTGAGTTCCTCGACTGGGGTCCGGACCCGCGCATCATCCGCCACAGCTCCCGCAGACTCTGCACCGATGAGGACCGATATGCCGGGTATGTCTATCCCATCTTCAACTTACATTCTATCGCCCCTGATTGAACATCATGGTTCTGCATCTGCACATTTGCATCAATTGCACAATGCACATACATCTTCAATTTCATCCATCGCTTCTCTCCCTCCCTCTCTCATCTGCCCTATCCCCTCCCCCCCTCTGATCTCCTCCTCATGCTCGCCTACTCTCCCCCCCACTTCTGAAGAGCTCCCGGCCCCATCTTCCCCTGTTCCCCCCAGATACTCCCTCCGCCCCAGATCTAAAGACAGAGGCCCGGATGTTATTGGACTTGCCCTGGATTCTGCGCCTGCCTCTCTCAAGCACACTAGGGGCAGGCCATCTCGCATATCGAAAGCTAGACACACTGCAGATGCTGAAGTCGCCATTGGACGATAGCAGACCATCTTTAGGGCCCTTAGAGCACAGACTGGCCCTGCCTCCCTACCGTCATGAAGATTCTATCCTATAACTACAGAGGGTTTGCTAGTAATCCCAAAAAACTAGCCCTCAGGAGACTGCTCTCCCTTGCACAACTGGATATTATCTTTCTACAAGAGACTCTTTGCCCTGCTAATACTCTTATTCCCATATTCAAGACCTGGTTACCCAATTGGACCTTCTTCACACTAGATGCTGCTGGGACATCTGGTGGATTGGCTATTGGCATTAATAATAAAGCCCTGAGGCTTAAGAATTCTTGGGGTGGACGAGGGTATATTGGAATTGATGCATATGCTCGCTCCATGGAACTTGACCTTCGCCTCATCAATGTATATGGCCCATGCTCTGATAGGGCGACCTTCTGGAACTCCCTTCTGGGATCAGCCCTATTACATGAAGATAACATCATTATGGGAGGAGACCTTAACTTCACCATGGGCTTCTGTGAATCCTGGGGACATGCAGCCATGGTGGAACCTTTCTCAGAAACTATATCTACTCTGTTGGATGATCACCACTGGATAGATACTCCTATGGAAAAACTTCAACCCACCTGGTCTAACAATCGATGCGGTGACCAGAGCTTAGCCAGGAGGCTTGACAGATTCCTGATTAAAGAACCCCTACATAACAGCATTGCTCACATCAGACAGTGGATTGGATCAGGGGGCATCTCGGATCATCGGCCAATCTACCTGGAGACCTCTGACTCCCACAACAGAATTAAGAGCCCTTACAAGTTTAACTCTTCATGGTTACAGGACCCATCCTACACTCAGATGATCACTGAGTATTGGCAGAATAACCCCATCAGAGACGGTGAAAACCTTATTGAAGGCTTCACCAGGAAGTTATCCGAGCTCAAAAGAATTTCTAAGCTCTGGGCCCATCAGAAGCGTCTCCGTGATGACCACACATTGAGCGAGGCTGAAAGGATCATTGCTACTCATGAGGAAGATGAGGGAGGCACCTTCCCTACCCAGGAAAGCAAGGAGCTATACACTTCTCTCATTACCAAACGGACACAGATCCTGAAAGAAAGAGAAGAAAGTTGGAGGCTGAGAAGCAGAGCCATATGGCTCACAGCTGGGGATGACAACACCAGATTCTACCACAACTTTGCCAATGGCAGGAAGGCCATTAACACAATCTGGGAATTAAAAGATGATCAGAACCATACAGTCACATCTCAGAGGCACCTGGCAAAGCTAGCAACTGATCATTTCAAAAGCATATATAAGGCACCCAGGGAGGCCAACATACTCGAAATCATGAGGGTGGCCGAGAAATTCCCCAGATTTGTCACTCAAGAGGAACAAGACGACCTCACTCAGGAAGTGACCATGGAGGAACTTGAAGCGACCATCAAATGGTTTAAGAAAGATAAGAGCCCTGGCCCGGATGGATGGTCCATTGAGTTCTATATCGCCTTCTTTGACATCCTGGCAAATGATCTCCTGAAAGTCATCGAGCTTTGCAGGTAGGAAGGTAGAGTTTCTTCGGCCCTAAAATCTACCTTCATCGCCCTCATCCCTAAAGCCGACCACCCTACATCTTTCAACGACTTCCGACCCATATCTCTCTGCAACTGTCTATACAAAATTGTAGCCAAAATCATTGCCAACCGTCTGAAGCCTATCTTATCTCGCCATATTTCATCAGAACAATTCGCTTTCTTAAACCACCGACAGATCCATGAAGCCATAGCTACTGCTCAGGAACTCCTTCATACCCTCCACACTAAAAAACAGAAAGGCATGATATTGAAGGTGGACCTATCCAAAGCTTTTGATAGAGTCAATTGGCTCTACATCAGATTGCTACTGACTCACCTCGGCTTTCCATACCACTTCACTAAATGGGTCATGAGCTGCATCACTGATGTGCCATATAGTGTCCTCCTCAACGGGGAAGCCACACCATTTTTCACATCGGAAAGAGGGCTTAGACAGGGTTGCCCTCTCTCCCCTCTCCTCTTCCTACTTGTCATGGAGGGGCTCAGTAGGCTTATCATTGCAACCAGGGATAGGCACCAGATTACTGGCATCAATATATCGGAAAATTTTTTCCTCACGCACCTACTGTTTGTGGATGATATCCTCATATTCCTCAATGGAGGCATTGGAGATGTCACAACCCTCCACAATAACTTTCTCCTATTTCAGCAAGCTACGGGGATGATGGTAAACGATAGTAAATCCACTATCACATCGGTTGGTTGCTCTAGACATGAGGTAGCATACGCCACTCATCGCTTCCCCTTCACCTCAACTACCCTTGCTGACGGTATCAAGTATTTGGGGTATAGACTAAAACCCCTTGGCTACAAAATTGCCAACTGGACTTGGCTGATAGCCAAGGTGGAAAAAAGACTTCAGACATGGTATCACAAATACCTCTCTCGAGTGGGTCGGCTGATTCTCATTAAAGAGGTAATAGAAGCTACGCCAGTCTACTGGATGACCCTTGCTTGGATACCACGTGGAGTACTCCACAGAATCCAAAGTATATGCTCTAGATTTCTATGGAAAGGACAGCAATCTAGGAAGATCTTTGCATGGGTGAAATGGGACACTATAGCCAGGCCAAAGCACTGGGGTGGCTGGGGAATCAAAAGGCTTGATCTCTTTGCAAATGCTCTAGCTGCTAAACTCGGATGGCAGCTACTGACCTCTGATAGCCTTTGGTCCCGTGTCGCCCAAGCAAAATACATCAGACCTACTCATCTTATGGACTGGTTCCGACAGCATCAAGAGCCTGGGCATAACATATCCAACATTTGGAAGGCAGTGTTACGCTCCCTTCCTCTTTTAAGGGAGGGCATTACCTGGCGCATCAAGAGTGGGCAGAGCGTTAGAATTGGGAAGGACCCATGGGTCGGATGTGGTAATACACACAAACTCTCGAAAGGCCTCATCATACACCTACACAGCAGAGGCATCTCACATATCAATCAAGTTGGCGACGATGATAACTCAAGTTTCCTACAACAGGCTTGGCTTTCATCCGAGACACTGGGTATTCCTGAGCAATGGCAGGCTGAATGGGGTAATTTCACCGACGCTCTCACCCAGGCACACATTAGATTGACTGAGGGACCGGACGAGCTCATTTGGGCCTTTTCAAAACATGGAATGTACACCCCCAAAATGGGGTACCTGAAACTAATGGAGCCACATATGCCCCCGAATATCCTCCCTCACTGGAAAAATTTATGGAAGCTACAAGCTGCCCCCCGCTGCCGTCTATTAATGTGGAACATCATATTCGACAAGATCCCCACAGGGAAAAATCTCATGAAAAGATCTTACCACGGGCCTTACAGATGTCACCTCTGCTGTAGCGACGAGGAGAGCACGGATCACCTATTCCTCCACTGTACAGTCACTAGAGAGTTCTGGCATAGAATATCATCACATTATACCTTCCTCACAGCGTGGCATGGCGCAAACATACAGGAGGCTTGGAGCTCTTGGATTCGAGCACACTCAGGAAAGATCATTAACATGCCTCATCGTGTGTAGAGCTATTTGGATAGCTCGGAACCATATCATATTCAACAACAAAGCTCCCCACTGGCCTACAATCCTAAATCATACCATTGCAGACTACAATCTAATACCAGATGCTGTATCCAACCCCCCACCCCGCACTATTAATCCCATTGCTATTGATAAGACAAAGCCCTGGGCCTTCTTCGATGGTTCCGCACAGGATGCGGGCTGTGGTGGTGGTGCTGTATTATACATCAATGAATCACACTGCTTCAAAATACAGATCAAACTTGGAAATGGCACAAATAATTTCGCCGAATTATGCACCGCAAAGCACATCATTCATTTTGCTCACCAAAAGCACTACAGACACCTGCAACTGTTTGGAGATTCACAGATTGTTTGCAATTGGCTAAATTCTGCATCTCATTGTCATGCATATTCTTTGAGAAACATACTGGATGAAGCCAAAAGACTGACATCATCTTTTGAATCCTTTGTCTGTCGTCATATATACAGGGAACAGAATACAGAAGCGGACCAACTTTCCAAAGAAGCGGCGCACAGCCATCTAGATCAATGGCTGATACAGGAGCAGATTGATGGAACCTTCCATCAATATTATCACAGGCCTTTTGACGACCTCAATAGAACGGGTCATTGACCCGCCCAAAAACAATCATAGCCATTTTTGACAAATTTTGACACATGGACTTATATTGTATATTTTTAAGTTTATGCACGGCCTATAGCAGTACTCATTGTGCAGAGCAATATTTTTTGTAAAAAACTTGGGTACAGTAAACAGTCAACTATATGACTCCCTGCGTGGAGATCCAGCTCTCTCAGTTTATTTTTGTATATACAGACAGGTCACTGACCTCATATGAATATGCGATCAGCATCTACAAAATGTAATTTCCTATTATTAATAGAAATTACGACTTTTTCCTTAAGGAAAAAATAAAAAATAAAAAAAAAATAAAAAAATTGATTAATAAAATAATTAACTAAAACTTATTATAGCCATTTTAAACCCTTATTAGTGAATTATATAAAATATTAATACTAATGGTTTGGTCCTATTCAAATCCCCAAATATTAACAAAGAACAAATTAAAATAATTATAGAGGGACATAGGGGGATTAAGAAATAAAATTAAAAAATATATAAAAATATAAAAGAATTGTTAATGGGAATAAAATTAGTAAAGATTTGACCAAAAAGGTAAAAGAATCTAAATAAAGAATTTAAAAATTATTTTGATAAAGTAATATTATAAAACAAGAAAATATAATATGTTGAATTAATAAAATAATTAATTTGTATTAAGCTTTTTATACCCCTTTATAACCCTATTAATGAATATTATTCATAAAAATATTAATATTAATGGTTAAATCCTATTCATATCACCAAATATAAAATTAATTTTAGAGAGTCATAAATTGGTTAATAGGTGGATTAACACATAACAATATTATAATAATATAGAAAAAGAAATAATAATTTTTTTTGGAAAAAATAAATTTAGGAAGAAAGCGGAAAAAAATAAAAATAAATAAATAAATAAATTTAGGAAGAAAGCACAGGAATCCAACATCTGTTGATACTCCAACCATCATCTCTATTTAAATTAATAGGTCTCTTTTTAATTTCTAAGGCCTCCCTAAATTTACGATGATGAAAATGGTCAATCCTCGCAATGACCCTAGCCTCCTCAATGCAGATGTGATGATTTTTTTTTTTCTGCATGCTCTGCTAAAGAAGAGGAGCGAGACCTACCATGCTTGATGTCAGCAGCATGTTCACAAATCCTTTGGTTTATTGATCGACCCGTCTCACCAATATAAGGAGTTCCACAAGAATAGGGAATGATGTAAACACCCTTCCCATCCTTGGGGTTAACTGGGTCCTTAACAGAACGAAGAGAACTTCGAATAGTGTTAAGGGGTCTAAAAGAAGAATGAATCCTATGCTTCTTCAAGATCCTAGCGATTTTATCTGTGGTCCCTTGAATAAAAGGAAGATGAACACCAGAAGACCAATCTTTGGGGTTGATCTTACTCTTAGGACCTTTTTCAGCATTTAGAAAAGCCCTAAGACCTTGAGACCTACTATAACCATTCTTGTTAAAAACTTTAAGGAGGTGGGGTTTTTGCATCTACAAGGTGATTTTTGTCAAAAACTCACAACACATGAGTGGCTAAGGTGTTTAGAACGCCTAGATTTTGAGCAGGAAAATGATGGGAACTAGCATGGAGGTATTTCTCTGTGTGAGTTTTCTTCCGAAAAACTTGATGAGAAAAATAATCATCATCTTTCTTTGAGATAAGACATCAAGAAAAGGAAGGCTACCATCAACTTCGAATTCCATGGTGAACTTTATGTAACTCGATTGACTATTGAGATTGGTAAAACAACTCCAACTAATCTCTTTACCATGAGACCAAACGACACAAGTGTTATCCACAAACCTTTTCCAAAGTTTGGGTTGGTAAAGAGTAGAAGACAAGGATTTGGATTCAAAATGCTCCATGAAGGGATTAGCCACAACGGGGGAAAGGGGAGAACCCATAGCCACACCGCAGGTTGGCTCATAGAATTCACCCTCGAAACTAAAGAAAGTAGAGGTGAGACATATCTTAACTAAAAAAGCAGTATCGGGATCAGTGATGTGATTGATAACATCAACGGCCTCATTAATGGGGATATTAGTGAATAAGGAGACCACATCAAAACTCACCAGTTGATCCTCAGGGCCAAATCTAAAATCCTTTAACTTGTTAACGAATAAAGATGAATATTTAACAAAGGATTCAGTCCAACCAACAAGAGGTTTGAGCTTATTAGCAATAAATTTCACTAAAAGGTAAGTTGGCCCACCAATAGTATTGAAAATGCGGCGAAGGGGGACACCCTCCTTATGGATCTTGGGGAGACCATAGATCTTGGGAGTAAGAGGGTTTCCTTCGATAAGCTTCTTGGTAAGGGAGCTACCAATTCTACTCGATCTTATGGCAAGAGCAACTATTTTAGAAATCTTTTTTAGCGGGTTCTTAGCAAGATTTCTATAGCTTCTGTTATTGAAAAGGTGATCTAACATCTTTTTTTGGTAATCCTCCTTGTTAAGAATGACCGCTACACCCCCTTTGTCAGCGTTTAGAACAACAATGTCCTTATTATTGTTAAGGGATTTCAGAGCTTCAAACTCAGGTTTGCTAAGGTTTCTCCTAGGGGGTTTAGCCTTTCTAAGGATAATCACACAATCCTTCCTAATAATATCTTTAGTGGAATCTGGAAAATCTCAAATCCCGAATTCAATGTCACAAATAATATCATTCACGAGAATTTTTCTAGGAGCTGCAACAAAGTTTAAACCTTTTTATAAAAGACTAAAAACATGAGAATCAAAAGAGAAACTGGAACTATTAACAACCTTATTGCTTGAATAAGAGGCCTTTTTATCACTAGCAATACTTTTTAAAGAAATAGAAGAAAGATTACTACTATCAATATTAATATTATTATTATTAAGTTCAAGATTAATATAATGGTTTTCATTATTATTGTTACTGACAAGTTCTAAATTTTTATTACCATTCTTATTAATAATATTATAATAATTATTAAATTCATTGTTTTATTATTATAATAATTATTATTATTAGTTTTATTATTATAGAAATAGTTATTAGAATAATAAAAAGAAGAAATGTGAATAGGCGTTGGATAATTTGAAACCCCACTATTTGGGATATCCAAGTCAACCATCAACCGATCACTTGAAGGAGAGGGAAGATTGGGATAGGCCGAGGAAAGAATATGGGAGGCCAATACAGAAGAATGTTGGTTGGAAGGGAAATTGAAGGGTGGATTAGCCGAAATAGGAGGACGTTGGACAGAAGAGAGATGAGGGAAAATGTATGGGGGATTTTTTGGGATAGGAGGACATTGGACAGGAGGGAGAAAGGGAAAATTGCAGGGTGAACCTTTAGATCCATTGAGGGAAGATGGCCCTCCTTCCACTGAGGTGGCAATCATGGGATCCAGAACCAATTTATCTAACAGGTGAGGAGAGGACGACATGGACGGGGACGAGATTCCACCGTATAGGTGTGAAGGGGACAGAGGGGATCAAGAATCCGCATAAGAAATGGAAAACAGATCCAGGCATGTGGAATGGGACAAAACATAGGGAATGGAATCCAACTTGAACATTGGGGCTGAACTGACGGAGGAGTGAAGGCGTGATGAATCAGAGATAGAAGGGGCCATCATATCACATGATGGTATTTCAGTGAGGAGCGAACAATGATGAAGATGAGAAGAAGAAGACTGAAGGAGCCTCGTTCGATGAACCTTTAGAAATCGAGCCACGACCATCAGAAACAACGATCGCCTGAGCTACCATATTTGGTTCTAACGGGGGCACTGAGTTGATAACCCAAGATTGAAGAGCAGAGACCTGATCTCTACATAATCTACTGCTGCAGAGGACTGGATAGGTACCAGCTCGGTTGCAAGAGGGGATCAGAGAAAATCTATGATCCAAGTAATTGAACAACCTGAGGAACTTGGAAGATTGCTTCCTCTTCCAAATATCCTCCATACACAGTGCCTTTAACGCTGAACATGCATCAATTCTTGCCCAAAGAGCAGAAGAAAATAAATTGGAGAGCTCCAAATGAAGAGCGAGCAACTTTCTTGAGACAAGATCAAGATTCTTTCTTACCCGCGCAATCTCAGAACGAATTAGGGCCATGCTAGCAGATAAGAATATATGATTGTTCCTGGAATTCTTAAGCCTTGGAACTCTTCATGGAGCATTTTGAATCTAAAGCCTTGTCTTCTGCTTTTTACCAACCCAAACTTTGGAAAAGGTTTGTGGATGAAGCTTGTGTCATCTGGTCTCATGGTAAAGAGAAGTTGGAGATGTTTTACCAACATCTCAATAGTCAATCAAGTTACATAAAGTTCACCATGGAATTTGAGGTTGATGGTAGCCTTCCTTTTCTTGAAGTTCTTATCTCAAAGAAGGATGACGGTTCTTTTTCTCATCAAGTTTTTTGGAAGAAAAATCACACAGAGAAATATCTCCATGCTAGTTCCCATCATTTTCCTGCTCAAAATATAGGCGTTCTAAACACCTTAGCCACTCGTGCATTGCAAGTTTCTGATGAAAATCACTTTGTATATGAAAACACCCACCTCCTTAAAGTTTTTAACAAGAATGGTGATAGTAGATCTCAAGGTCTTAGGGCTTTTCTAAATGCTGAAAGAGGTCCTAAGAGTAAGATCGACCCAAAAGATTGGTCTTCTGGTGTTCATCTTCCTTTTATTCAAGGGACCATAGATAAAATTGCTAGGATCTTGAAGAAGCATAGGATTCATTCTTCTTTTAGACCCATTAACACTATTCGGAGTTCTCTTCATTCTGTTAAGGACCTGGTTAACCCCAAGGATGGGAAGGGTGTTTACATCATTCCCTTTTCTTGTGGAACTCCTTATATTGAGGAGGCTAGGGTCATTGCGAGGATTGCCCATTTTCATCATCATAAATTTAGGGAGGCCTTAGAAATTGAAAAGAGACCTATTAATTTAAATAGATATGATGGTTGGAGTATCAAGAGATGCTGGATTCTTGCGCTTTCTTCCTAATTTTTTTTTCCAAACAATTTTATTATTATTTTTTTTTATATTATTATAATATTATTATGTGTTAATCAACCTATTAATTAATTTATGACTCTCTAGAATTAATTTTATATTTGTTGATATGAATAGGATTTAACCACTAATATTAATATTTTTATGAATAATATTCATTAATAGGGTTATAAAGGGGTATAAAAAGCTTAATACAAATTAATTATTTTATTAATTCAACATATTATATTTTCTTGTTTTATAATATTACTTTATCAAAATAATTTTTAAATTCTTTATTTAGATTCCTTTACCTCTTTGGTCAAATCCTTTACTAATTTTATTCCCATTAACAATTCTTTTATATTTTTAAATTTTATTTGTAATCCCCCTCCGTCCCTCTATAATTATTTCAATTTAATCTTGTTAATATTTGGGGATTTGAATAGGACCAAACCACTAGTATTAATATTTTATATAATTCACTAATATAGGTTTAAAATGGCTATAATAAGTTTTAATTAATTATTTTATTAATCAACTTATTATAACTTCTTAGTTTATAATATTAAAATAATTTTTAATTATTTAATTTAATCTAGTTAATATTTAGGGATTTGAATAGGACCAAACCATTAATATTAATATTGTATATAATTCATTAATGAGTTTATAAAGGGCTTTAATAAGTTTTTATTAATCAACTTATTATAACTTATTAGTTTATAATATCAAAAATAATTTTAAATTTCTTAAATTAGATTCCCTTACCCTTTTTGGTCAAAACCATTTCTACCCTTAGACAAACTAGTTGTTAACCCTAATGGCTAGTTAGGAGCCATCTACATCTATTTATTACAATGCCTAGATCTGGTTCCTCATCTTGTCCTGAAGGTGAACCACACTGGTCGGTTTGAAACGCGTCAACGAGAATTTTTCTTATGTGATTTTTACCGAAAGATGTTGGTACAATTATTATGGATGATAGAAGTCTTAATTCAAAAATCATAAAATTTTGAACTTATGCTATTGGTATGGTTCCTAAGTTTCCTAGCTATAGATAGTGACAATTATCTATGTACATCTTTTTGATGGCCCTGTAGAATTTCCTGCAAATTCTCTACAAATCTACCTCTGAGATCTATGTATAAAATCTGACTGTAAATTAACCTGATAATGCATTATAACTAAAGAAAAATACTTTAATCTACTTCTACAATCAAACTTGCGGAAGATTAATAGATCTAGCTAAATCAGAGCTGAACACATATAACTAGAAGAAGATCAATGCACATGAAACACAGAAGAGTACTCAGGGGAAAGCCTCAGCTAAAAACCCCACTATTTGTATTATCATAGAAGGTGGAAATACATTAGGATTACAGAAATCCTTAGCTCTCACAGCTAGCCAGCTCTCAGAACAATCCTCCTGGATGCTCACAGGAAAACAAGGCTTCTCAGTAGCCTTCTCCTCTGCCCTCCAAGCCTCCTATTTCCTTGTGCAACTTCTCCTGGGTGATCCTACTGTTACCTAGTGGAACACTGCTCTCACACACTGCTCTAACACACTGTCAGAACTGCACAATCCTCAAGGGAACCTTGCCTTGACTGCATGAATGAGTTTCCTTTATAGGCAAACACATCTAACTTATATTACATTGTCCCTGCCTTTAATCTCAACTAGGTCTTTCTCAGAATAGACATGCATGAGTTTCTGATGAGTGAATCTTCAGTTAACTGAGTAGCACTAGTTGCATGCATGCATGCATCAACTGATTGATAACTCTCTATTAATTCCACAAATAGTTTGGAACTAATTTAACTGGACTTAATCAATAAATTGAGTTAACTAATTACAACTCAAATATAACTCAATCTTATCTTCTTAATTTAAGGGATAAATTTTTCATGACTTGACAAAGACTTCTAGCTTGAATTTCTCCAACTAATTAATCCATAATGAATTAATTAATTGTTTTTCAAGCAGCGGGTGAGACTAAATTCGAATTTTAATTCAAGGACAAATTAAAATTGGAATATTGTATTTTTGGCATTTATATTTTTATCATTTCTTGTTTCTATTTTCAACACTCCCTTTCAACAAGAAAGGAATTCAACTTGATCCTGATCCTGAACCTTTGGAATGTTCTGCATGCAACACCTCTCTCTAGTGTTGTTGCTCCAGTAACTCCAGAAATAAAAAAAAAACATCCAACCTAAATCAGTATGATGCATCTGTCATCAAAGTCTATGACTGCTATTGTCTCTGTCAACTAAAAACTCTACACTTCTGCGCTCTTCCGTATTTGACTGCTCTAGCCTCTGTCACTTTTATCTTTGATTGCATCAATCCCATTGATTCCTCCCGCTACTATGTACTTTGGGCTCCTGTAGCAAGGTACGATCCATGAGATAAAACCTCTCAATGGACCCTGCCCAATTTCAGCCTTCTTAGGACAATCACTCCACATCGCCCCACCTCACACCTAGAGGTATGGCTGCATGTGATCCCTCTTCCCACATGGTTCAAAATTTCTCCCTACTGGAGGTCTCTGGATGAATGGATGCCTCCACTCGGTCTCCTCTAGGCTTCTCCAATTGTGGCTCCTCCAAAATTTTCTGAGACTTCTTCTGGGGCTGCATGTTGAGAGGTAATTTACTCTCCCTCTCAACCACCAAGTCTCTAACATTTGCCTTGATCCTCAAGGATTTTCATGCATCTTGAACCTCAAGAGCATATAGGTTCTTAACCTATGAATCGATCTGTTTCACCTGTCTCATGGTGATGTGTCTAAGGAAAACCTTTCCCTTACTAAAGACAACATCATAGCCTTTGTCCTCCAACATCACGATCGATACCAAGTTCTTCTTCAGTCCAGGCACATACTTCACATCTGTCAAGGTGATAGGAGCTCCATGCTCCCTCTAAAAAGCAACCGTGCCCACTCCTGAAACACTATACCTTTCGTCATCACCCATCTCTATGCGAATCTTGAGGTCTTTCTCCTCAAAGGCACTGAATAAAATTTTATCACCGGTCATGTGGAATGAGACTCCACTGTCAAGAAACCAACCACAACCCATCATCGATGACACCATGCATGCGATGAGGGTAAAGTCCATTTCGAATTGAGAGGCTAATGCCTCACCTTTCGATCCTTTCGAGGATCCCTTCTTGGACTTCTTCAATGGGAAATTAGTCGCATAATGTCCCATCTCGTGACAATTAAAGCATATCACTTTAGACTTGTCACCCTTCTTCCCTCCATGAGAAGAACTCAATTCGAAATGGGACACCTTCCCCTTCCCTTTACTTGCCTTACCTGCTAAGGCCAGATTTTCTTCATCATCATCCTTAGATGAAGAACCATCTCGTGTGCTCCTCCTAATCTCCTCCTACATGAGATCCGACCACAATCATTCCCAATCCGACAGTTTCTCCCTTCCATTCACAGAGTCCTGGTAGCTATTCCATCTCTTTGGAAGGCCAAGGAGAGTGAGGCTCACCATATCATCATTGGCAATAGTTATTCCCACACTACCAAGCTCATCTATGCAGGTGGTGAGCTTGTTCAGATATGTGGAAATAATATCGCTTGTCTCCATCTTGATTCTTTGAAGCTTATCCTTGAGCGCCAATTTCCTCTGGTCGCTATTGTTCTGGTAGAGGTCCTTCAATGTCTTCCACATTGAATATGGAGTATCCTTCCCATGGAGACTCGAGACAATATGGTCTTGAACTCCCTCAAGGATGATCCATCTCACCCTCGCCACACACTTCTTCCACTCAGCCAACTCTTGTGCATTAGTTGAAGCTGGCTTTTGGATTTCTTGATCAATGAAATCCTTCAAACCATCATCTTCTAATATGGCCTCTATGCGATCTTTCCATGCTATGTAATTTGAGCTACCATCCAAGGCATACTCGAGTCTCAAGCCATAGAACGCCATTGACCAACCTTGAAGTATGAGATGAATTTGATTTAAACCTGCAACCTCGAACTTCAAACTTCGAATTCTCTTCTCAATATACTATTCACAAATTTGATAAACTCAGCTCTGATACCATGTAGAATTTCCTGTAAATTCTCTACAAATCTACCTCTGAGATCTATGTAGAAAGTTTGGCTATAGATTAACCTGATAATGCAATATAACCAAAGCAAAAATAATTTAATCTGCTTCTACAATCAAACTTGTGGAATCTTAATAGATCTATCTGAATCGGAGCTGAACACATATAACTAGAAGAAGAATCAATGCACATGAAACACAAAAGAGTACTCAGGGGAAAGCCTCAGCTAAAAACCCCATTATCTGTATTATCATAAAATGTGGAAATACATCAGGATTACAGAAATCCTGAGCTCTCACAGCGAGCCAGCTCTCAGTACAATCCTCCTAGATGCTCATCGGAAAACAAGGCTTCTCAGAAGCCTTCTCCTCTGCCCTCCAAGCCTCCTATTTCCTTGCGCAGTTTCTCCTGGGTGATCCTGCTATTACCCAGTGGAACACTGCTCTCACACACTGCTCTAACACATTGTCAGAACTGTGCAATCCTCAAGGGAACCTTACCTTGACTGCATGAATGAGTTTCCTTTATAGGCAAACACATCCAACTGATAGTACACTGTCCTTGCCTTCAATATCAACTGGGTTTTTCTCAGAATAGACATGCATGAGTTTTTGATGAGTGAATCTTCAGTTAACTGAGTAGCACTAGTTGCATGCATGCATGCATCAACTGACTGATAACTCTCTATTAATTCCACAAACAATTTGGAACTAATTTGACTAGACTTAACTCAGTAAACTGAGTTAACTAATTATAACTCAAATATAACTCAATCTTATCTCCTTAATTAAGGGATAATCTCCTTAATTTAAGGGATAAATGTTGCATGACATCACAAAGACTTCTAGCTTGAATTTCTCCAACTAATTAATCCATAATGAATTAATTAATTATTTTTCAAGTAGTTGGTGAGACTAAATTCGAATTTTAATTCTCAATTTTAATTTAAGGACAAATTAGAATTGGAATATTCTATTTTTGGCATTTCTATTTTTAGCATTTCTTGTTGCTATTTTCAACAGGCCCAATCTTACAAAAAAAATACCATAATCAATATCACTAATCATACCACAGTCTATATAGACACACACACACACACACTAATGTCATCAATATCAAATGTTATCATTACATAGTAGCACAAACCAGATCATTGATAACGGATGCCCTTAAAAAATATTACATCTATCATAATAGCTATAACATGACCAAATAACATGGTGCAATACAAAATTAATTGGTTTCCTAATTCATTGTGGTCCTTTGCTATGATTTCTTACTATATTTCTTAATACAAAGCATTTTACTTCAAAAATGTCAATTTGTTGAATTAAGATATTCATTATTAATTACATTGTAGGAGATACATCAGTGCATGTTTTCATGGAACTTAATGAACATTAAAATGAAAGAAATTCTATTGCTATTGATGGATTTCTCTGTCCTTCTGAGTACCCTATGGAATCTTTAAGCCTCTTTGTAATCCATGAATGGAGGATGGTATTTACATAAAAGAAGACCATGCTACAAGTACTAAAGAAAAGAATGAGGTTTCATATTAGATAGACTTTGCAACTAAGAGATGATCCAAAATAACTAGAGAAGGAAAAGTTATAGGAGCAATGAAAGCTTCCAAAATGCAAATAAATCATCCAGTCCAATGTGCCAAACATTTCTAGACACAAGTAGTAGGAAGGATAGAACAAACCAATAGCTTTGGGATGGAACACCCAAATAACTAACACCATGGAGTAACTAAAATTTCATAAATTCCAAAAAATCTGACACTATACAAACTTCAAATTTCTAAAGCAATGCAATGATAATGCACTAGATGTTCACTAAGATTTTTTATCACCATATAGGGATTGTAAAATGTAAACTTAAAATAGAGAGAAATCCTTACCAGGAAGAAATTCCATCGTAGAGTAATCTACCACTAAGCTATGCCATTCATGAAAAGCACCTCATTGTCACTATCCCACATGAATGTATAAAAGGTACAAAATATGGTTCAAAATGTCGACCAATAATTTAGGCTTGAACATGTGGAATAGTGGATAGGACTTTTCATATTTTGATCAAAACCATTCTACCTAACCACCCAATATATCTATATATATATATATATATATATATATATATATATATAATTAACTAATTTTATGAATTAAAATATATAAATAAATAAACTTTAATATTTTAATAGAATAAAAAAATAATTTTGTTATAATTTATATTACCATATTAATTAAGGTGCATAATTAATTATAATTAAAAATTAATTTATTATTAATTTGATTAATATTTATTAAGATATTTTAATTATTAATTAAATTAATACTAATTAATAAGTATTGATTTTCTCTTTTAATTATTAATAAATAAATAATTAATAGTTAATTAATTAAGGTCTTTCCTCATGTGATTTTCGCCGAAGTTCTGCTTACAAAAATTATTGATTATTGATTATAATTAATTAATTATTAATAAATACTTTTTTTTTTTATAATGGAATACTAATTATTTAAATATATTATTTATTATTTATTAATATTTAAAATTATTTATAATTAACCTAGTTTATTATTATTGTTAATTTTTTAGTACTATTCTTATTATTAATAAATATTGCTACAATTAAAATAGTGATATTAGTTAAGATAGCAATATTTATTAACTACTATTTTTACTAAATATTTATTATTTGTTAACTATGATTCTTATTATACTATTAAGATAATTAAAACATAGTTGACCATGGTTTGCCAAGTTGATTTTAATATTGAGACAATCTTTGTCACAATGTGACGTTGGACAATGGTTGATTTTAATATTGAGAAAATCTTTATCACAATGTGATGTTCGACCATGGTTGATGAAGATTATAGAGCCAAGGATTTATATTGTAAACCCTAAAATAAACTTGGTTGACCATGGTTCATTTTTATATTGAGATAATCTTTGTCACAACGCGAAGTTGGACCATGGTTGATTTTCATATTGAGAAAATCTTTGTCACAATGTGACATTGGATCATGGTTGATTTTTATATTGAGAAAATCTTTGTGACAATGTGACATTAGACCATGGTTGATTTCCATATTTAGAAAATCTTTGTGACAATGTGACGTTGGACCATGGTCGACCAAGATTATAAACCTAATGATTTATAATAAGCCTAAGATTAATATTATAAACCCAAAGGATTAATGCTAAAAACCCAAGGAATTATAAACCTAAGGGAGCAACTTTAAACCCCAAGGGGTTAATATTATAAACCCAAGATATGTAAACCCTACGATAAACATTATCAACCCTAAAATAAACATGGCTCACCATGATTGATTTTCATATAGAGACAATCTTTGTCTCAATGCGACGTTGGACCATGGTTGGCCATAGTTGACCATGATTGATTTTCATATGGAGACAATGTTTATCACAATGCGACGCTAGATCGTGGTTGATTTTCATATTAAGAAAATCTTTGTCATAATTTGTCATTGGACCATAGTTGATTTTCATATGTAGACAATCTTTGTCATAATGCGACGTTCGACCATGGTTGATTTTCATATTGAGAAATATTTGTCACAATGTGATGTTGGACCATAGTTAATTTTCATACAAAGACAATCTTTGTCGCAATGCAACATTAGACCATGGTTGATTTTCATATTGAAAAAACCTTTGTCACAATGTGACATTGGATCACACTTGGCCATGATTATAAACCCAAGGTATTTATATTAAACCCAAGGATTAATTGTTATAAACCCTATGAATACGAACCCTAAGATAATATTAACCATGGTTTTCCATGGTTGATTTTCATTTTAGGACAATCTTTGACACAATTTGATGTTGGACCATGGATGACCATGGTTGACGATGAATGACCGTAGTGATTTACTTATCTAGACAATCTTTATCACAATGTGACGTTGGCCATGTTTGATTTTCATATTCAGAAAATCTTTTTCACAATGTGATGTTGGGCCATAGTTGACCAAGATTATAAACCCAATGATTTATGTTAAACCCTAAGATTAATATTATAAATCAATGGTATGTAAACCATAAGATAAACATTATAAAACCTAAAATAAACATGGTTCACCATGGTTGATTTTCATATAGAGACAATCTTTGTCTTAATGCAACGTTGGACCATGATTGACCATAGTTTACAATGATTGATTTTCATATGGAGTCAGTCTTTGTCACAATGCGACTCTGGACCATGGTTGATTTTCATATTGAGAAAAACTTTGTTACAATGTGGCATTGGACCATAGTTGATTTTCATACGGATACAATCTTTGTCATAATGCGATGTTGGATCATGATTGATTTTCATATTGAGAAAATCTTTGTTACAATGTGACGTTGGACTATAGTTAATTTTCATACAGAGAAAATCTTTGTTGCAATGTGACGTTGGACCATGGTTGATTTTCATATTGAGAAAATATTTTTCACAATGTAACATTGGATCATGCCTGATCATGATTAATATTTTAAACCCTATGAATATGAGCCCTGAGATAATATTAACCATGGTTGACAATGGTTGATTTTCATTTCGAGGCAATCTTTGACACAATGCGACATTGGACCATGGGTGACCATGAATGACCATGAGTGATTTTCATATCGAGACAATCTTTGTCACAATGTGATGTTAGACCATGCTTGATTTCATATTCAGAAAATCTTTGTCACAATATGAATAAACCTTACGAATAATATTATACCCTAGCAATATGAACCCTTAAATTAATAACCCAAAGCACTGATATTATAAACCCTAGGGACTAATAAGTGTAAGGGGTTAATACTAAAAACCCAAGGGATTATAAACCAAAGGGATTAATATTAAACCCAAGGGTTTAATATTATGAACGCAAGGTATATAAACCCTAAGATAAATTTATAAATACTAAAATAAACATGGTTGATCATCGTTGACCGTGGTTGATTTTCGTATTGACATAATATTTGTCACAATACGAGTTTGACCATGGTTGACCATTATTATTTTTCACATTGAAATAATCTTTGTCACAATACAACGCCAGACCATGGTTGACCATGGTTGACACTAGTTGATTTTCATATTGAGACAATCTTTGTCACAATTCGACATTGGACCATGGTTATCACAATGTGACGTCGGACCAAGAGACAATATTTATCATAATGTGACCATGATTATTGGCTTTTTCTGACCATGGTTGAGCATGGTTGATTTTCATATTGAGACAATCTTTGTCACAATGTGACACAAGACCATTGTTAACCATGTTTAACCATAATTGACCATATAACAATTTTAAAATAAATATTATTGCTCTTGTAATTAACATTTATGTTTATATATAATTTATACAAATAACTAAAATATTAATTAATATTTACTCAATACTATGTTATCTCAGAATATTTTTTCATTCATGTTTTATTTTCAATATATTTAACTAAGTTAAAATAACATATTATACATATTAAATAATATTTTATGTCTATGTTTTAACTTTTAATTTTATGTATTTAGTTATATTAGTTAGTATAATTTTTTAATATATTTATTATAAATTTAATATAAAAAATAATATTGTAATAATTTTTAAATATTATTTATATTTTTAAAATTTAAATATGAAATTAACTTAAAAACAATTTAATTAGCGATTAATGTAACATAAAATATTATGTAAATAATGAGATTCAAATTCCAAATCTCTATGTATCAAGTCAAAAAATTAAAATTATATTTTCCAAATTGATCACTTAACCATAAAAAAAAATCAAAAACTTGTATTTAAAAACTGTTAATCCAATCTAAAATTAAAAAAAAACTTCATTTACTGCATCGATAATTAATTCTAATCACTATAAATAGATTATATTTAATCTAGTTAAAAAGAAAATTCTCAAAAATAAATAAATTCAAACATTAAAAAAATATAAATGGAATCTAAAAGTTAATGAGAGTTGTGTGTTTAAACTTTAGTTTAAATGCTAAGATTTTATTTGACTTTTATTTATAAAAGTTACATTTATTTACATAAGTTAAACTAATTATAAGAAAACGAGTTGATTTAATTTTAAATATTTTTTTATTAGTGTGTAATAATAAAAGGAGTTGTCTATAATGCGACTTTTTGGAGATTCTGGTGACGGAATCCGGCGGAAGAAATTGACATTAAATCATGATTTGTTGCAGTTAAAATGGGGTTTTAACTGCATATTCGGATTCAGCACC
The DNA here is from genome assembly GCA_031772625.1 of Pinus tabuliformis. Lineage (NCBI taxonomy): Eukaryota > Viridiplantae > Streptophyta > Pinopsida > Pinales > Pinaceae > Pinus > Pinus tabuliformis. The sequence goes on along the minus strand of CM062810.1, from coordinate 816,734,847 downwards.
CTGAAAAACCCCTGGGACGCTTTGATTGTGCAGAAACTAGCTATCAAACTTGCGATTCCAATAAATTGCTGCCGGATTTTCACTGGAAAAACCCGCCGAAAAAGCTTTCAAAAAATCGCGTTATAGACAACTGCATAATAAAAACTTTAATTACAAATACACTCTAAGAATAATGATTGAAATAGGTATTATAAATAAAAATATAATATGTAATATGTCAATGGATATTTAAATAATTAAATTAAAGAAATTAAAATTTTATTATTAAATAGAAATCTCTGATCATACATGTATACATAGAGATCTTAAATCAGAAAAGTCAGATCATACGTGTATATATATTTTTGTGGGCCTCATTCAGTTGGAGCGGGTCGGGGTTGGAGCTTTTCTCCATTCTCCGAGTTCTCTCACTGCACTCCCGACTTCTGATATACCCATCCGGATTCTTGGAACGAGGTCAGGGTTCCTTTTTTTGGAGTAGTCTAACGAGGCGGAGGAATTGCCCGGTTTCCGGTGCCGCTCGGAAAAACCTTCGGCTCCGGCCACCGGACAATTCCTCCGCCCTCCGCCACCCAACACGATCTCCGCCCAGCTCCGCCACCGCGAGCTCTGCACCTTCCGCATTAACTGCGTCTGACAGGAGGACCGATTTCCATCGCTTTCTGCCGCCCGTGAGTTAATTCTCATTTCAATTCGAATTTTCCGCGCGCTGCTCCTGACCAATTCGCCCGGGCACTCCGCAGCTCTCTTCCCTACAGCTCCCTCCCCTGCAGTTCACCAGGTCACCAAAACACTCTGAAAACTCACAGAACGGGCTCACTTTGGCAAATCATTTCAAGGTTACCTCTCAGCAAAAATGGTTGAGCACCTTTCAGCACTTCGGACACAAATAGCTGCCATGGCAGCAGCGGAGGGTCCTGCTACAAGAAATAAAAGAAAGACATCAACGCAACATGGTAACATTTCTTCATGATTTTATTACTGAGAAACTTATTTTATATTGTCAAAGCATGTCAGTGCAAAGATGTACAAACTTTAGCAAAACACAATTATTGTTCATGTAACATCAGGTTATTTTGAATGATAGAATGCAGGATATAGTGTTCATCAAAGAAACAATGAAAAGACCAATAAAGTGGCATACATATCAATTACTTCAGTTACAATTTATGGAAACAGTTTATGTAAGGAGTTTTATAAATGATACAGCATGCATGGTTCAGAGACATAAAAGGCTGCAATCTGTGTGCATGTATTATTCTAAGAAAATTACTGTGCTCTGAGAGACAATAAATTTTGTAGTACTCTGGTGCAGACAAGTTTGCTCCGATGGGAATCTACAGCTTAGTTATATTATGGTAGATTAATCCTCGAAACTCTTCAATATTTTTTTGAGGTGGTTTGACACTGGCTGACCTACTGCAGGCCCTTGATGATTATCTACCTGTTTTGTTGGGATTAACAAAAGGTAATTTTAACAGGACCTTATTTTTCTAGATATTGACAATGTAATTGTGAGTGAATGATTTCATGACCAATACTCAGCATGGACGATATTTAGATTGGAGGAGGAATTGATTAAATAAAAAAATGTAGGCCTTTGTGCATAGGATTAGAGATTATGGAAGACATTGGCATTGTGAGAATGAAGATCTATTTGAAAACTGGGCAGAACTTGATTAGTATTCTATTGCTTTATTTTTTATGCAGGAAGTCAACTACAAGATTTAGTGGAATTTGTTTGGATCAATCAGGGGGATGATGAACAGGTGCTTGTTCCATGGAAGAGTGTTACTTCCAGTAGCATTGATGTTTCAGGTGTTTGGTCTTGTTTATTGAGGATTGAGATAGTTTTCATTGAAAATCACAGTTCATGGATATTTTTCTTTTCAGGAAACAGCAATATCAAGTGCTTGGTATGAGGTGTTTTCTGTTCTACATGTGATGTCTATGCTGTCTTTATCACAAGCAAATTCTTTGTTGATCCCAAAATCTTCTGTTGATGGATACCATCCAAAGGTGACAGAAGGTTGGTTTTCCACATCTCAACTGTAACTAAAATGATTTTTTCAGTACCTCATATATTTCTTTTCATGTAGAATGATTTTGCTTTACCAGGCAACTTTGTGCTTGTCTATATTTATTCATGCATTTTAATTCCCTTTAGCTGTTTAATTTCTTCAATATTTGCTGTTTTGATTAGCATTTCTGATCTGGAATTTGTTTATTCCAACTACAAGAGAACAAGAAAGCAGCAATCAACATATTTCTTAAGGCAGCGGGATATTTAGACTGTGCAGTTCGATCTGTCTTGCCTCAAATGCGAGAGGAAGTCAAGTATGCCATTTGCTTGTTCAATGTCTCATATCCTCTGTTTCTTGAATCTGTTAGCAGTTTCATAATCATGTTGACTTATTAAGATTGTATTGATTTCTTCTTATAAGTGAACTATGTTAGCTGTTTCCACAAAGAACAAATATGTTTTGATTACAATGTGCTTGTATGTGTTTTTGTACGTGAAATATGCCTGTTTTACAGGGTTTTGACACATTTTCTCTCAGGTCCGAGTTAATAGAAGACAGCTAGACGCAGGCTTTAGGGCTATTTTGAATGATGTTTTGGCGTGACTTCTGGGTATGAATCTCTCCTTCAGTAGGCCGCTTTCTTTCTATGGTGTCATAGGTAGGCCACAGGCTTGTTTTTCTTAGAATCACAAGGCCGAGAGGTATTTCAGTGCTACATAATAGGCCACAGGCCTATATCTCTTGCTCAGGAAGGCAGATATCTAGCCAATAGGGTAATCACCAACCTATATTGACAGTGAAGAAGAGCAGAGAGGATTAGAGGCCCAATCACAGTGATTGTGGAAATCTGAAAGAGGAGGAAAGAAGGCGTAGCAGGTTAACAGTAAACCCTAACCAGTGATCAGTATTGCAGCAGCTCCTGAAGCATGTTTTGTCAGAACTGAAGATTGATTGGACCATCTTCCTGTCTAAGGACATTGTTATTAGATCGTCAAATGGAAAGTCAATGTTATTGTACTCTATCTCTCTCTCTCTGCTAAATTTTTGATATTAATAATAAGAAGAATTGATAAAGGGTTTTCCCCATCTTGGGTTTTTCCCTGGCTTGAGCCAATTCCTGTGTTCTCTTGTCTTGGCTTGTCTTCTGCACTTATGCTCAATGGTCTTTCTTCAGATACTGTGATTACTAATGGAATTAGAATTGCTAATGGGCTTATAATCTAATGAAGTATTTGATCTAAGAAAATAACATGTTATCTCCAAAATTTAACATGGTTTCAGAGCACAGGTGAGGACAAGCCCAAGCTAGAGTAAAAGAGAATGACATTACTGTGGAAGAGAGGATAGAAGACTTGATTCTTTCTGCAACAATCTTGGACAAAACCAATCTAGTGGAATATGATCGAAAGAGTGGATACTTCCAAGTTACTAATCTGGGACGCATATCTAATGGTACAATGGCTGCTTATAATGAAAACAAGGTAATCCACTGCAATAAAACACACAAATCAAAAAGAGCTATTTTATTTGACATTTTAAAACTGCTCTGAAACACATACAGTCATGGTAGAAACACGCAATATATAGAAATGTTGTTTACTCTGCAAAACCCAACACTTGATCCAAAAATTGAAAATCTGAAATCATCACGTACATTCATGCTCCCCCCACTTTCCATCGGAAGGAGCCTTATAAAGTATGCGACCAAGTGGCACAAACTGATCGACTGGAACATCTTCTGCAGCAATGCCTAGTTCATCATACAGCTTCCTTTGGGCTGCATTTCTGACCCCTAGACACCAATGACAAATATAAATTGCTTCAGTTGGGCACTGTAGATGATAAAAAATGGAATCATAACAAAAATATTGATGCCCAGCAACTAGAAGTGAAAACAAGGATTAAAAAATGCCTAAACTGTTCTCCTCAATGAGCTCAGACTCCCAGTAGAGAGGATGGCTGCAGCAGGTATTTGTCCATACTAAAGGGAATGTCACCTTTGTTGCAGAACGTTGCTAGAAATAAATGGCCAGTGGTCTACCAGTAAGTAAGGTGGACGTTTCAAGTAGAATATCAAATGAAACATGCTTGCAGCACTACTTTATTTGAATCAATATGAGACTCAGTTTCATTTCTAACTAGGGAAAAACTCTGCACAACGTGAATATTTCCTCTCAAACTTTGTAGTGTAAAAACCCTTGCTTTACATAGAAAGATGAAACTGCAAGTCCTCTGTAGGTTCCAATTCACCATAGAATATGGATCATAACTGTTGCCTTACGCCTAGTTACGTCTTTCCCACTTGAAAGAATGAGCTTTTTTTCAATGCTTGAGTGAACTTTTATTTACACTATCTAAAAGAGTCTAAACTTAGACATCTAGATTATAAACCTAGATCTAAATATTAAGAAGCCTATCCCAAATTTAATTTAGGAAAGTTCAATTAAGTGATTAGTGGGTGGCAAACCAGTAATCATAATATTTTTTCAGTAAAGTCAGATGACTTTTAGAACAACACGGTGCCATAGGTGGATGTTCCACTTTCAAGGAATTGAGATATAACAAGTACATATATCCAAAGACACCTTCCAGCGAAAATAAGCAGTTGACCCGTCAAAGATAGGAACTAAAACTGATAATTAATTGTGCAACAACAATTATCCCTTTAGACTGAACTGTAGATATAGCATTGAGAGAGCCATAACAACTGAATGGATCAAATTACAACTAGCTTAGGCACTATTCCCTTCCATGTTATGTGCATTTGTTTGATAAAAATAACATAATGTAAATTCATGTTATCTCTCCAAAATGCCCTTTTTGAAAATTCACTGAATCTCCTCCCTCTTTCTACAAGCTCCCTGTGGTAAAATCCCTTCGGTAGAGTTTAACATTCTGTTGGAGACCATTTGCACAATCATGTGCAAACACAAACTGTTCAAGCTGTGCATGATTACATTAAAATATGAGAAGTTCAAAATTAAAATACCAAAACTTGGACAGATACATAGTAATGAAGAGAGATCAACCAAATTCAAGATCAAATTAACATAGTTGCAATTTGAGTCTAAAAAGTTTGTAAAGTTGCACACCCATTTGAAACATTATGAACAACCCCATTTTTTTTTTGCAAATGTCCCAAATATATCTCTAGTCATAGCGATCAATTTTCTCATACATTGGATAACAAGGATTATAGTCATCAATGGCTAGTTCAAACTTTTGACACTTTCAGATTCGTAGAATGGCCGACTCATTTACTACCATCCCTTAAAACTGTTATGTAGGATATACAAAACTGGTATGACCTTTAAAGGAACACAAATATTAATAAAAAGTGTTTTTCAATTAGAATTTGTCTTTGCCACCCAGCTGGTGAAGGACTTTGGAAGACTACTTCCTTATCGCATTTTAATCAAGGGAGAAAAAGGCTTCCTCCACATGAAACCCATCAACTGTTACATATTAGAATTTGTGAATATCCTGAAGAATCAAACATACAACTATTATCGATGAAATAACATACAAATACCCTTCGAAATCATATCAGAATATCAGACCTAAGAGTAGAATCATTAAATCTACTCATCCGAAATGGCTGAAACTTTAAGCAACTGAACTGGAAAGAGGAAGAGGACCTGGCTGAAAAGTTATTCCTTCAGCAATTATACTGGAAAATCACTTGGGATTCCATAGGCACTGGAACCATAATTCATGAAGTTATGGATGCACTAATTGAGTTTTACTCTTCCTTAGAGTGGAATTTCCAGACTGCAGCCATGAGACTGCTACTGCTACGGGCTGTCTAGACCTAACGATCTTTTGTACCTGCAATAAATTGGACTTAATGGTGCTCTTGTGTACCTATAAAAAATTGAACTGATGCATCAGAACGTGGCCTCTGACATAAAAGTAATTAAGATCGCTCCACTACAGTCGTTGAATATTGCAATAGTTTTGCATTTGCATGATCGTTGCTTGCAATTTATAGGGCATTATGGAGTTGTGTGGCTTGCACTGGTCAGATTGTTCATGTTTATTATTGTCATATCTGTCATATTTATTAAAGGTAAGTCTTTTGCTATAAACTGAATTTTGAGGGAGGTTAGAATGATCTCTAAGCATCTGAAATAAGATGGTTTACTAGTTTGTAATATTTAATGATTGCAATACAATCTTGCATGTGTAATAAGTTGTTAAGATAGCGCTTTCTATGCAATCATTGCATGAATCAAGTACACGTTGATGCCTCTCTGAAATAGTAATTAACTTTCTATGGCTTGGACTATCATTGAAACAGTTTTATCATTAATCATGCTTGTGGTGTTAATATTTATATCGCTTAAATCATGATGGAAGAATTTGTGTTACCCATAATGCTTATGGTTTTTGTTCACCATTAGTTTCACTTTCTCACAAATAGTTTGAGAATGAACAACAAAATTAGTGTTGCCCTTGATTCTTCTTGCTTTGCTCTCTTAATTGTTTTCATTGCTTATTATGAGAAGAATGGTTGAAATATAAATAGAAGCTATATATGATGCACTTTCTTAATCCTGTCATGAAACTTTTGGTATCTTGTAAAACTTAAGATTTGATAACTGTCACATCATATCAAAATTGTTAACAATATGGACATCATTAGACAAATTGATTTTCAGGTTTCTAAAGATCGCAGAAAGGATTTGATTACTTTCAACAATACCTGAATTTTTTTATTTTGAATGGAAAATCTAATTTGACAATAACAAAGTCAGAATTATATTTTTGAAGTTATTTAATAAACTTTTTGCCATCTTGGTTAAACATTTACGATCTTCGAAACTACATGGCTTGGACATTTTTCGGAAAGGAAAAATTGTATCATTGAATGTAATCGGGTGGACTCTTTGGTGTTTGTGATGTGAGAGCTTATTTTATCACACAAACAAAGTGATGCTTATGAAGATGCCTCTAAGATCCTTATCAAAATTTTGAAAATTTAAGTTCTTTAAGCTTAGACATAATTTACAGCAATGTCAAAACACCAGAGCTACCCTATATTTATCCACATTTTATAAAATAATGCAAAGGATCTAAACGAATTTCTATTCTCGACAGGAATAATAGTGTTATTAAGAATAAATTCCTTATAAACATAGTAAAGAAACCTTTCATCACTGATCAACAACCAACGAACAAATCACATATCATATCAATATCTTTCAAGAATTAAAGATCTGAGAAGGTGTTTGGAAGGATTAGACAACACCATAATGTATTAATGATAATCACAAAACCATGAACCAGTTACTTTTCTCAAAATACATTTGTCCATGTACATGGAATATATAAGATTTGTCCATAAATTTGTCTCCCATACAAAAAACCGTAATCATTGCATGTTGGGGAAAAATAAAACATTAACAGGTTCTTCTTTAGTGAAAGAACCATGCTATGATAGACCCCAGAAAAATGATAACAACAACCATTCGCACAATGGGGATCTATATTGATGGTGATCAATGATTTTTATTGCAGTGGATGGTGATGCTATGTCATATTTGACATCTACATATGTGCTTAAAAATGCTCTAGACATTATATCAGTGGACATCTTTTCAATATCTGCAGAGTAATTGATGGTAAAACGTTGAAATTGAAAACTCCAATTTATTGCTTCCTTATGAAGAGGTTGTAGATTGTCCTTCCGAACCCAATAGATGCCTTTCATCTGATTACATATCAACTCTGAGTTGGTGAAGACTTAAATATCATGACATCATGTTGTTTTGCCTCTTTTAGCCCTTCAAGAAGGGCAATGTAATATGCCTCATTGTTTGTCGTCATTCCAGGCACTTCTCTCTTTCTATGAAATAAATGATTTGTTGCCATATTGTAAAGGACGAATTTAATAACTGCTCGACCTGGATTTGGAAAGCAAGACACTTAAATGCATAAACACCACTTTTGCACCATTTTTTACACTTCAAAAACCTGAAAAATAAAATAACAATAAATTCATGTTAAACAAGTAGACAATTATCTATTTCCTAATACTCAACATGTTTTTCAATCATATATAATTCAAAAAAGCAGATAATTTGTGTTCATTTACACTACAACACTTTCAATACTAGCAACTATTATGCAAAAAGCACATCTAGCAATCACCACTTTATTGGAATTGCTTGCAAACTCTAAAAATATTTATCCTTACCAACTGTCCATACACCAAAAACCACATAACCCTAGACTAACAGAGCATTGTCTAAGCAAAGCATGATTCATGTATATGCCTTATGTGTGACAGAAAATCCATTTGTCATATAACATCACAAGAAACTTATTCAGCCACTCTACATGAATGGTTCCTTCACACTACACTTGTTAAGGGTTGAACTTCATCAACAACATTTGGAACAACTTTTCTATTACAATTGGGGGATATGGGATCCTCATAATATTGTCCATCTTAATATCTAAATAAGCATGTATTTTCTTTATAAATTCAAAATTTCCTACTCTTCCTTCTCAGGCATGCCGGGAGGGGCAATTTACTTACGTTCTTTAGGCATTGAGCAAAATTGACAAAGCATCATACAAAATGCATATCTTAGATGAACAAAGACCATATAACTATAACTCGCAGATGCCCAATAGAAGTTATGCCAATACAATGAGGCCTTACAGAAGAGCGCTAATTATGATTAGACCATTCCAGTAGAGAGAGTCCATCATGTAGAAGTCTTTGAATGAGAGATTAGGAGCAGTTCTAAAACCATCTCTTCATTAATGATTTCTACAAGACTTCAACATTGCTTTAGGATATCCTCCAGGATATCAAGCTGCTTCAATAATGATGTCAAAACTCCAAGGGTGCTTCATGTCTGTTGCAGTGCAGACTTCTAGTTGGATCTACAAGGGGTGCAAGATAAAAGACATCATTTTGCTTCAAAGGTCTGCAAAACAATGCTACTCCTGTGCTTTCAACTAGGACTGTGCTTCGAAGATTTATTTATTTTTTCAAGAGTTAAGGTCTGTTATAATCGCACAGTGATAATGAACAGAGGTCTGGAAGATTGAAATGATACGGATAATAATAGAGAGGTCTGCAAGTCTGCTAGGATTGAAGGGAGCTTCTATGATCCACCTACTGAAACTTGTCTCCATGGTTTTAGTTTCAAGATTTCACACAGGATCCAAGGGCGAGACAGTGACAGTGATTTCATCCATAACAGAGGTCACAAGGATGCAATTTGTAGTCACAGGATTGCAGGAATGTTACTACAAATGCGAGAATTCTCCAGGATTGAATGTAGTATTCTTTCATAGGTCTCAAATCGCTACAGGAATATACTTCAGGTAAGAGAAATAATAGATCCAAAACTAATATGCACAGGTCCTGTAATAATTCCACAGATCCACATCCTCATAATTTGGAAGTGTTGCAGACAATCCCTCCAATCAAATAATTTCCTCCATATTCTCGATTTTCCTGCTAAATCAGCCTTGGACAGGCAGATCTCACCAATAGAAAATAAATTGTTGCATCACGTGATATCTGGATCCATATAAATATAGATATATATATATATATATATATATATATATATATATATATATATATATATATATATATATATATATATATATATATATATATAGATATATATATATTTCACCCTATTCTCATAACAGTGACATAGTAACTACCTCTGGCCAATGAAGGAGGGGGGGTGTGTTACAGTATGGTACCATGTCAGATGTGAGAGGAAGTCCTTCAAGCTTAATCTATGAAATGTATGCTTGAAGCAAAACATTGATCTTTGCACTGAGCTCTTCCAAACTCTCCTTAAACCAGAATTGGTACTCAATCTAACGGCTTTGCAAGTTCCATCTTTTCGTCTTCTCTTATTGATACATACTTAAACTCTTCACTTAAAGAAAATAATCGGCATAGCTCAATGTCACCCATTGTTAGCTTCAGATGTTCATTATAAGCAGCCATTGTACCATTAGTTATGTGTCCTAGATTAGTAACTTGGAAGTATCCACTCTTTCGATCATATTCCACCAGATTGGTTTTGTCCAAGATTGTTGTAGAAAGAATCAAGTCTTCTATCCTCTCTTCCACAGTATTGTCATTCTCTTTTACTCTAGCTTGGGCTTGTCCTCACCTGTGTTCTGAAACCATGTTCTTTGCTTAGATCAAATACTTCATTAGATTATAAGCCCATTAGAAATTCTAATTCCATTAGTAATCATAGTATCTGAAGAAAGACCATTGAACATAAGTGCAGAAGACAAGCCAAGACAAGAGAACACAGGAATTGGCTCAAGCCAGGGAAAAACCCAAGATGGGGAAAACCCTTTATCAATTCTTCTTATTATTAATATCAAAAATTTAGCAGAGAGAGAGATAGAGTACAATAACATTGACTTTCCATTTGACGATCTAATAACAATGTCCTTAGACAGGAAGATGGTCCAATCAATCTTCAGTTCTGACAAAACATGCTTCAAGAGCTGCTGCAATACTGATCACTGGTTAGGATTTACTGTTAACCTGCTACGCCTTCTTTCCTCCTCTTTCAGATTTCCACTATCACTGTGATTGGGCCTCTAATCCTCTCTTCTCTTCTTCGCTGTCAATATAGGTTGGTGATTACCCTTTTGGCTAGATATCTGCCTTCCTGAGCAAGAGATATAAGCCTGTGGCCTATTATGTAGCACTGAAATACCTCTCGGCCTTGTGATTCTAAGAAAAACAAGCCTGTGGCCTACCTGTGACACCATAGAAAGAAAGCGGCCTACTGAAGGAGAGATTCATACCCAGTAGTCACGCCAAAACATCATTCAAAATAGCCCTAAAGCTTGCGTCTAGCTGTCTTCTATTAACTCGGACCTGAGAGAAAATGTGTCAGAACACTGTAAAACAGGCATATTTCACGTACAAAAACACAAACAAGCACATTGTAATCAAAACATATTTGTTCTTTGTGGAAACAGCTAACATGGTTCACTTATAAGAAGAAATCAATACAATCTTAATAAGTCAACATGATTATGAAATTGCTAACAGATTCAAGAAACAGAGGATATAAGACATTGAACAAGCAAATGGCATACTTGACTTCCTCTCGCATTTGAGGCAAGACAGATCGAACTGCACAGTCTAAATATCCCGCTGCCTTAAGAAATATGTTGATTGCTGCTTTCTTGTTCTCTTGTAGTTGGAATAAACAAATTCCAGATCAGAAATGCTAATCAAAACAACAAATATTGAAGAAATTAAACAGCTAAAGGGAATTAAAATGCATGAATAAATACAGACAAGCACAAAGTTTCCTGGTAAAGAAAAATCATTCTACATGAAAAGAAATATATGAGGTACTGAAAAAATCATTTTAGTTACAGTTGAGATGTGGCAAACCAACCTTCTGTCACCTTTGGCTGGTATCCATCAACAGAAGATTTTGGGATCAACAAAGAATTTTCTTGTGATAAAGACAACATAGACATCATATGTAGAACAGATAACACCTCATACCAAGCACTTGATATTGTTGTTTCCTGAAAAGAAAAATATCCATGAACTGTGATTTTCAATGAAAACTATCTCAATCCTCAATAAACAAGACCAAACACCTGAAACATCAATGCTACTGGAAGTAACATTCTTCCATGGAACAAGCACCTGTTCATCATCCTCCTGATTGATCCAAACAAATTCCACTAAATCTTGTAGTTGACTTCCTACATAAAAAATAAAGCAATAGAATACTAATCAAGTTCTGCCCAGTTTTCAAATAGATCTTCATTCTCACAATGCCAATGTCTTCCATAATCTCTAATCCTATGCACAAAGGCCTACATTTTTTTATTTAATCAATTCCTCCTCCAATCTAAATATCGTCCATGCTGAGTATTGGTCATGAAATCATTCACTCACAATTACATTGTCAATATCTAGAAAAATAAGGTCCTGTTAAAATTACCTTTTGTTAATCCCAACAAAACAGGTAGATAAACATCAAGGGCCTGCAGCAGGTCAGCCAGTGTCAAACCACCTAAAAAAAATATTGAAGAGTTTCGAGGATTAATTTACCATAATATAACTAAGCTGTAGATTCCCATCGGAGCAAACTTGTCCGCACCATAGTACTACAAAATTTATTGTCTCTCAGAGCACAGTAATTTTCTTAGAATAATACAAGCACACAGATTGCAGCCTTTTATGTCTCTGAACCATGCATGCTGTATCATTTATAAAACTCCTTACATAAACTGTTTCCATAAATTGTAACTGAAGTAATTGATATGTATGCCACTTTATTGGTCTTTTCATTGTTTCTTTGATGAACACTATATCTTGCATTCTATCATTCAAAATAACCTTTAATGTTACATGAACAATAATTGTGTTTTGCAGAAGTTTGTACATCTTTGCACTGAGATGCTTTGACAATATAAAATAAGTTTCTCAGTAATAAAATCATGAAGAAATGTTACCATGTTGCGTTGCTGTCTTTATTTTATTTCTTGTAGCAGGACCCTCCACTGCTGCCATGGCAACTATTCGTGTCCGAAGTGCTGAAAGGTGCTCAACCATTTTTGCTGAGAGGTAACTTTGAAGTGATTTGCCAAAGTGAGCCCGTTCTGTGAGTTTTCGGAGTGTTCTGGTGACCTGGTGAACTGGAGGGGAGGGAGCTGCGGAGTGCCCGTGCGAATTGGTCAGGAGCAGCACGCGGAAAATTCGAATTGAAATGAGAATTAACTCACGGGCGGCAGACAACGATGGAAATCAGTCCTCCTGTTAGACGTAGTTAATGCAGAAGGTGCGGAGCTCGCGGTGGCGGAGCTGAGCGGAGATTGTGTTGGGTGGCGGAGGGTGGAGGAATTGTCCGATGGCCGGAGCCGGAGGTTTTTCTGGGTGGCACCGGAAACCGGACAATTCCTTCGCCTCGTTAGACTACTCCTCTTTTTTCACCCACTGTCAAAGGACTAAAATAAACATGGTCCACCATGGTTGATTTTCATATTGAAATAATCCTTGTCAGAATGTGACGTTGGACCATGGTTGACCATGATTAACCATGGATGGCCATGTTTGATTTTATAAAACATGGTTGACCAAGGTTGACCAAGTTTGACCATCATTATCATATTGAGACAATCTTTGTCATAATACGACGTTGGACCATGGTCGGGAGAATGATTTATTTTCATATTGAGACAATATTTGTCACGATGCGACGTTTGACCATGGTTGACCATGATTAATATTATAAATGCAAAGGAATAATAAACCCTAGGGATTAATACTAAAAACCCAAGGTATTATAAATGTAAGGGAATAATATTAAATGCTAGGAGTATGAACGCTTAGATTAATAAACCCAAGAGATTGATATTATAAACCCAAGGGATAAAATTTTTAAACCCAACATATATAAACTCTACGATAAATATTATAAACCCTAAAGTAAACATGGTTGAATATGGTTGATTTCAATATTGAAACAATCCTTCTCACAATGCGACATTGGACCATGGTTGACCATGATTAACTTTCATATCGAGACAATCTTTGTCACAATGCGACATTGAACCATGGTTGATTTTCATATTGGGACATTCGTTGTTACAATGCGAAATTTAACCATTGTTGACCATGGTTGACCATGGTTGGCTATGATTGACCATGGTGGATCATGATTGATATTATAAACCCAAGGAAATAATAAATCCAACAAATTGATATTATAAGCACAAGGGAATAATAAACCCAAGGGATTAACACTAAAACCCCAAGGGATTAATACTAAAACCCTAAGGGAATAATATTAAACTTAAGGGACTAATATTATAAACCTAAGGTATATAAACCCTAAGATAAATATTGTAAACATTAAAATAAACATGGCTTGCCACGGTTGATTTACATATAGAGAAAATCCTTGTCACAATGTGACATTGGACCATGGTTGATCATGCTTAACCATGGTTAATTTCCATATCATGAGAATCTTTGTCACAATGTGATGTTCAACCATGGTTTACCATGGATGACCATGTTTGGCTCTATAAAACATGGTTGATCATGGTTGACCATATTTGACTTTATAAAAATTGTTAACCATGGCTGACCAAGGTTGACCATGGTTGACCATGATTATCATATTGAGATAATATTTATCATAATGCAACATTGGACCATGGTTGAGACAATGATTGATTTTCATATTGAGACAATCTTTGTCACAATGTGATGTTAGACCATGGTTGACCACATTTGATTTTATAAAACATAGTTGACCATCGTTGAATAATATTAAACCCAAGGGGCTAATATTATAAAGTCAAGGTATATAAACCCTAAGATAAATATTATAAACACTAAAATAAACATGGTTGACCATGGTTGATTTTCATATTGAAAAAATCCTTGTCACAATGTGACATTGGACCATGGTTGACCATGTTTGACCATGATTGATTTTCAAATTTAGAGTTATCTTTGTCACAATGAGAAATTGGACCATGGTTGACCATGGTTGATTATTATATTGAGACAATATTTGTCACAGTACAATGTTGGACCATGATTGAATTTATAAAACATGGTAGACAATGGTTGACCATGGTTGACCATGATTGATATTATAAACCTAAGGGAATAATAAGCCCTAGGGATAAATACTAAAACCCCAAGGGACTATAAATCTAAAGGAATAATATTAAACCCTAGGGATATGAACCCTTCGATCAATAAACCAAGGGGATTGATATTATAAACCCAAGGGATTAAAATTATAAACCCAAGGTATATAAACCCTAAAATAAACATGGTTAACCATGGTTGATTTCCATATTGAGACAATCCTTGTCACAATGTGACATTGGACCATGGTTGACCATGATTGATTTTCATATCGAGAAAAACTTTTTCAGAACGCAACATTGGACCATGGATGACCATGGTTAATTTCCATATTGAGACAATCTTTGTGACAATGCAACATTCAACCATGGTTGATCATGGTTGGCTATGATTGACCATGTCTGACCATGATTGATATTATAAACCCAAGGGAATAATAAATGCAAGGGATTGATATTATAAACCCAAGAGAATAATAAACCCAAGGGATTGATATTACAAACCCAAGACAATAATAAACCCAAGGGATTGATATTATAAACCCAAGGGATTGATATTATAAACCCAAGGGAATAATATTAAACCCAAGAGACTAATATTACAAACCCAAGATATATAAACCCTAAGATAAATATTATGAACACTAAAACAAACATGGTTGACCATGGTTGATTTGATATTGAGACACTCCTTATGACAATGCGGTGTTGGACCATCGTTGATTTTCATATGGAGACAATCTTTGTCACAATGCAATGTTAGACCATGGTTAATTTTCATATCAAGGCAATATTTGTCACAATGTGACGTTGGACCATGGTTGACCGTGATTGACCATGGTTGACCATGATAAACCATGGATGGCCATGATTATCCATGATTTTCATATGGAGACATTTTTTGTCACAATGTGACATTCAACCATGGGTGACCATGGTTGACCATGATTGGCTATGATTGACAATGATTGACCATGATTGATATTTTAAACCCAAAGGAATAATAAACCCAAGGGATTATAAGCCCTAGGGAATAATATTAAACCCAATGGACTAATATTATAAACTCAAGGTATATAAACCCTAATATAAATATTATAAACACTAAAATAAATATGGTTGACCATGACCGATTTTCATATGGAGACAATCCTTGTCACAATGTGACATTCGACCATGGTTGGCTATGGTTGATGATGGTTGACCATGATTGATATTATATACCTAAGGGAATAACAAATCCAAGGATTGATCTTATAACCCCAAAGGAATAATAAACTCAATGAATTAATACTAAAGCCCTATGGGATTACGAATCCAAGAGAATAATATTAAACCCAAATAAGTAATACTATAAACCCAAGGTATATAAACCCTAAGATAAATATTATAAGAACTAAAATAAACATGTTTGCCACAAGTGTTTTCATATTGAAACAATCTTTGTCACAATGTGATGTTGGATCATGGTTTACCAAGGTTAATTTTCATATCGAGATAATCTTTGTCACAATGTGATGTTCGACCATGGTTGACCATGTTTGATTTTATAAAACATGGTTGGCCATGATTGACCATGGTTGACCATCGTTGTTGATCATGATCGAAGAGAATTTAATTAAGGTTAATCATGGTTGATGAAATTCAACTATGGTTAATCATGGTTGATGAAATTCAACCATGGTTAATCATGGTTGACCATGGTTGATCATGGTTGACCATGGTTGACTATGGTTGACCATAAAGATCATCATTGATCATGGTTCACCGTAGAGACATTGATTAACCATTACGACCATGGTTGATGATGGTTGAACATGCTTGACCATGGAAAATCATCGTTGAACATCATTGCTCATGGTAGATGACGGTTGACATTAATTGGCCATGGTTGACCATATTCAATTTTATTAATTTATTAATGTATTATATAGTATTAATTAATTAATTAATAATTGATTTAAAGTCATTGGTTTATAATAATTAATATTAATATATTAATCTAACTTAAATTAATGTTCAATGTTATCCAATATTTTAGTTATAATTAAATTATAAAAAAATTATTATAACTAATATTCTTTAAAATTATTAATATTATAATTAATAGAATATTATTATCTATTTAAAATATTACTAATTATTATTATTTATTTTAATAATATTATTGTTTATTAATATTTAATAATATTATGATATAATGCTAGGTATTAATTTATCAATTTATTTATTTAAATAAAAGAAATAATAATAATAAAAATAATTTTTTTTTAATATTAATAATAAATATTATTTCTCTATCAAACCAGGCACAAAAATACATACTTACATCATAAAACCAATAATACAGATCTAACTTCCACATTTAGCAAGGTTAAGCTATTTGATCAATTTCCTTAAGGGTCCACCCATGTTTATATTAAAACAAAGCAGATGTTAAAAACAACTTCCGTGGACATGTATGACTGTATTTGATTTCCCGTCAAATTAGTTTAATCGTGAAGTTAAAATGAAACTGTCAATTTTTTTTATTTACGTTTTAGTTTTTTTTTTTAACGTTCTAACCATTCTTGTGCAAGTAATTGAAAATTATAATCTAACACCATTTTGAAAATAAATAAATTTCTTAGACATCATGCATACAAAACGTTGTCAAAAAAGAGTTGACAAGTCTAAAAATGTAACCTTAAATGTTATAACGCATAAATCAAAGAATTTAATTGAGAAGGAGATTGAAGCCAATTGATCTGTGAATCCGAATATTCGATCAATTTCTTTCAAGGTAGCAGAAACATTTTCCGCAGGAAAAACTAAAGTAACAATGAAAAATGTCAAGAAATTATTTAGACATTTACCAAAATAAGCTTGTTTTGTTTTTGTTTTTTTTGTTTTTAATTAAGTTTGGTAAGATTATATTTTTATTATGTCTAATTTTTTATTTCAATTCAGGATAACACAAAATTTGAACCTAAAATTTTTTATTAGATAAAATTTTATTTCTACAACCATTACCAATTAAACTACCCAAATAAACAAAACAATGTTAATTTTAAAATGATAAAATTATTATACATAAAACAAAAACTAAATAGCCACGAAAAATCCATAATATTTGGAAAAAAATTTCATCACCCACCAAAAGGATAAAAACATTCAATGGTTAAAACTGCTCCTAGAATAAACTGGCATCTTGTAGTCAATTTAAATACATGAAATTGTGATTTAGTTCCATGAAATGGCATCTCCTAGTCGACTCAAATACATGAAATTCTGACTTAATTTGAAGAATCTATGGTCGAAGGAAAAGGGCATCTGCCCGTCAACTCTCGTGATTTAAACAACGGATTTCATAAGATGAATCATTTTGAGTTTACACAATCTAAACAAATTAACCAAAAATAAAATTGTGAAGATTGTGCCTAACAGTGGTGCATATTGAAAATTATATTTTTTTTTGGGGTGATATGGAAGACAACCTGAAGCAATGAGCAAAACAACTATATATATAAAAAGAAGGAATGACAGCGATCATGGGTCGCAAAACGCAACTGAAGCATATGAAGAAAGAAATCGAAAAGAAGAGGCAAAGATTATTGCCATGGTTAGAGAGGTTCAGGCTGTAGCCAAGGAACTAAGAAGTCTAGCGGAAGAAAAAGAAGAAATCGAGGGTGATTGATGTAGCTTTGATATGCTACCACCTCCTATGTTTACAGGTGAATATTTTGATCATTGGGTTATCAAGATGCTAACTTTTCTTAGAGCTAAATATTTAATTGAGTATGAATCTAATAACCCATATGATGAAGTATGCGATGCTTTAGCATTGAATTTTATAAAATAGGCATCAGATGAGAAATGTTTGTGCAAGGTAGCAAAAGCTACAACTTCCAAGGAAGCATGGAAATTCCTGGAAGCTGAGTTTGGTGCAAGGGAGAGTGACATGCAACAACAAGTTATGTCACAAACAAAAAATTCAGCCGCAAATCCGAGAGTATATGAGAAAGACTCTGAGAGGAAAACAAAGCTTGGAGAACACCACTCAAAAGTGGATGATGGTTGTCAAGACCATAAAATTGAAACCCATTATGCAAGCATGCATATGGATGAAGAAGATGCAACAAAGACTGCAGAGATAGAAGCAATAGCCTCTGTATGTGAAGCAGAGAAAGAGCAAATAAATGCTCAAGGACTCCACTGTAATGTGGATGAGACAGATGACGGTGAATCGCACTCTGATGAGACACATGTGGATGATGACTATAAAGTTATATGTGAATTAGTGAATCTAGCCGCAACTGATGGATTTGGTGAAGTTGAAATTGTCAATGAAATTGACAATGAGCACATGCATGCTCGGATATCCCACCATAGTGTAGATGAACATTATGTTGATGATATGTGTGGTTTCTTTTTTGAAACAAGATTGATTGTGGCAATATAGTAAGCGCAATGTTTGATAAAACATTGAAGGTTGAAGCTGTCACTGTAGCAGCAAGATATGAAGCAGTATGTCATCTAGCAGCAGTTGATGATCAAGAACAAGATAAAGTGATTGAAGAGTTTTTTATGAGAATATCCACTAACAACATAACAGTCCATGCAATTGAAAAGAAGGCAGATGTAGAGAAATAATCTCTCATTAAAGAGAGTCATATTAAAGATGTTTTTAACATTGTTTTTGAATATGCAGGTGTTCAGAATAACATGGGCAAAGAGGTTGAAAGCAAGATTGTTAATAAATTTGATGCAGATTTGAAGCTCATTGAAGAATGGATTCAAAAACCAATAAAACAAATTAATGTGAGTCTTAAAGCAACATCTAGAATAAAAGAATTGAATGAAATGGTGAATAATGATCTTGAGTGTGCAAATTACAAGAAAAAACAATAGTACCTGATGATGAAAGTTAAAATAATGATATGGATGTTTTTGAAGAGAAAGATGAATGCATTGAAACCATTTTACAACAATGGAGTCAAGAAGAGAGAAGATTTTTCTATCAAGAAATATGGCAGAAAGAAAGTTAGGAATATGAAACACAAGAAGCAAAACAATGAAAACAATTTGAAGATGCAATGTTTTGGCATCAATTCATAGTAATATTTGAAGATGAAGTTGTAGAAGACATGATCCAATTATTTTTTAGAACAAGTTCAAGACAAGTCAAAGAAAAATTGCAACAACAGCAAGTGAACAAAGCATACAACACGAAAGCGCAACAGAGAATGAAGCAATTTCGAGGATTTAGAATTTGGAAGAAGAAAAAAAAAAGCAAAATTGTGAAAGTCTTGAGTCATTGTAAGCCTAGCTAAGACATAGAGCAGCAAGCATGTTTGAGTGATAAGTTGAGTCATGTTTGAGTTATGTTGAGTCATACGGTCGTAATTAAGGGGGAGTGTTAGAAATTGTAATTACTCCCACATGAGGAGTTGTCTAAACATAGAGAGTCAGTTAACTAAGTGATTGAGTGATTGAGTATTTGAGTGTTGAGTCAAGTTGAGTTAAGTGATAGACGACTTTTAGTGTGTGGTTGCATGTCAAGGTGAGTAGCTAGTTGGAAAAGGATAAATACCCTTCACCGAGTTCATTGTAAGTATCATGTTTTATGTGATCAATAGAAGAGAAACAACTCGTGTTTTATGTGTGAATTATTTATGCTTTGTCTCCTTCGCCTTTCCAACAGAGAGGCCAACCTCCACCACCACGTTGCGATGACTCTTTGCACTCCTTCTCTTCGTAGTCGTTGATAGCTTTGATCTAGCTATCAGACGAAGAATATTTTGTTTGCGCTCCCTCTCATCGCAGCCGTCGATCTAGCTATCAGACGAGGAATATTCAGTTTCACTCCCTCTCATCGCAGACGTCGATTTATCTATCAGATGAAGAATATTTGGTTTGTGCTCCCTCTCATCCCAGCTGTCGATCTAGCTATTAGAGGAAGAATATTCGGCCAACAATCGATCGTGGCTTTTTATAAATAAAAAAATGAAATTCTTGAGATCGACTTTAATAATAATAATAATAAATCAATTTTAATAATAATAATAATAAATAATAATCAATTTTAATAATAATAACAATAACCAAATATAACAAAAAAAAATCAATTTTAATAATAATAACCATAACCAAATATAATTTATACTCATTTAAATTTTTTAGAAATATATTATATACTAGATTTTCTTTGTTTTAAAATTTGCATAAACATGATGTTTTTATAAAATATTTTCATATTCTTGAACCCTGTTAAAAATAGAACACCCCAACTGCCCAAAAACTGGACCAGGAACTTCATCCAGAACTTGAACCCCGTTAAAAGCCGAAGAACTAACTATACGCGAACTAGGAGCACTACCACATGCCCACCATGTTGGGCCAGGAACAAACTGGTAAACCACCATGCATTTCAGAGGTGAAAGGAAACACCACATGCCCAACCAAACAAGTCAGGATCTGACGCAAAGAGCCATCCCACCACCTTTCATTCCACTGAATCATTTAATCATTATCAGAAGAAGAAATGTTTGAGAAATGAAGGAGTGAGGAGGGTCTATCATGTCTCTTTTATCAGATTCACATGCAATGCGTTCTTTAATATGGGTCGCCAAAGATTCAATTTTGTCTAAACAAAATTTCATGTCTCTTTTATCAGATTCACATGCAATGTGATTTTCAATATGTGTGGCCAAAGAGTCAATTTTGTATAAACAAAATTTCATTTGGTCATTTTATAAATATCTGGAAATATTATACTTCTTGGCAAGTATTTTAACATTGATATAATATAAATAAAATAATTAACATTAAATTAATCAATCAATTAATTATATTGCTAGGAACTTAGAACATTGTACATTATTTTATTTGTTTTTATTAGCAAATAACTTTATTATTATTTTCTGTATTCAAGCTTCTGCGGTCCATAATGAATTAAGTCTTTCGGTAAAAATCACATAAGAGAAATTTTTGGCCAACACGTTCGAACCAATAAGTGTGGTTCATCATCACGGCGATGAAGAGGCAGACCATGGCAAAGGCTTAAATAGAGAGGAATGTAGAGATATAATTTCAAGTAACGGCTATATTTGAACAATAATATTTAAATTATGATATTAATTTATTAACATATTAAAAACAAATATTATTAAGTAACGACTATATTAAATGACTAGTTTTTGAAAAATAATATTTAAATTAATTTATTAAAACCAAATATTATTAGAAAAATCTTATGTGATTTCTAGGAAAGAATTTTCTTAATTTATTATTATTACTATTATGTATATTTTATTATTATTATTATTTTCAGTTTTATTATAAATGTAATTTTGTTTTGAACATTATTATTATTATATATATATATATATATTTCAATAAATTATATATATTTTTCCCATATTTTATAATAAATCAAAATTTTAATATAATTAATAATTTTATTTTTTATTTTTTAACTGGAATGAGTATAGTTTATATTAAAAAGTCGCGCCCGTTCGCAACAAAATTGGGTCTTTACATCGATTTATCACTGCTTCAACAAGCTGATAAAAATTTCTTATTCCATCTAAACTATTGCAGTAAGAGGTATATACATTTACAGTTCATCATTTTGATAAAACAAAAACAAAACCAATACAGAGGTGGTCAGATATCCATAGGGGTTGGGTTGTTTAGATCCAGGCCCAGGGAGGCCTCTTCTGAGTCTTTGGAATTCTCCTGGTCTGTCATGCCCTCCACGTTTGCCTCCATACCATCCTCCATTTCATCCACCTTGAGCTTCAAATTTTCCAGCTGATGGCGCAATGCGTCCACTTCATCCTCAAGTTTCCTGATGCATTCCTTTTTCTCAATCTCCCTTTCCTACATGGTCATAGTTTCATGCATTTGTTGATGCATGTTGCGTCACAGTTTCGATAGTGCTTTCCATAGGTCCTAATGATCTTGAACACAGGTGAGACAGGAGGGTATGTATCTACCACCTTGCACCGAGGAACCGACCCTCAACCCACCAGACCTCGGCTGTGGCTTCCCCACATGCCCGACCAAGAACTATCTTCAGAACCCTGCATGTTGGCTTCCAAAACCGCATTTTTTTATCAATCTCTAGAAATTGGCATTGTTTTCCCCGATCTCCCACAGCCAGGCACCCTCTCTCGCCCACAACAGACTGCCCTGCTCCTTGGCAAGTATGCATCGTCCAACCTCACGCTGACTCCAATTCTCCTCCCTCTTCTGGAGAGAATTATGAACCCACCCGGTGTCCCAAATCCAGTCCGACTGCAAACACTCTGAACAACCCAAACCCAGCACCCATGACCTTCCAATTATGCTAAGAATTTCTTGATTTTCCTTCAAAACCTCAGACATACGGACCTTCCTTCCCTCATTTCGACTCTTCACAACATAATTCCCAACCTTCGTGACATCAAAACTAATACACAACAGCCTCGACTCTAGCCACCAAACTTTCGTAGAGGCCACCGTCCCACTCTCTAACATTAAAACATACAAAATCCACATACCAGTTTTCACTTTATACTTGTTGCATGATGTGGAGGTGATGCAGAGATGAGCGAGGAGATCTCACAATTCTCCCATGAACGAGCCCAACTTCACTGAGGTCTTGAATTAATTTTTTCTCCGTAAAACTCAAATCCCTGCAAACACCCGAGGTGCTGCACCGCCCAATTCTCCAAGAACCAGAGCTGAAACAGTGAGGCTACATGCTATCACTTATTCTTGAAACGGGTGAGGTACAAAATTTCCATGGGACGCTATGTTTCAAGCAAGTATGGATGTCCGGCTTGCCACAAGTTTGCATGGATGGCAAGAGCTTGTAGAGGGTGATGCGACAGGGGGAGGAGGAACCTAGGGTGGAGGTTATAACACAGAGGTGGTGGTTAGAAATGGGAGGGGCCACAGGGAAGGAGGAAGGGGAGGGGGAATGGGAGAAAGGGGAAGGGAGCGGGGGGGATGTGGAAAGGATAGGAAGAGGGGGGGGGGAGGAAGATGACAAGAGAGAGCTAGGGGGAGAAGGGGGGGCCTTCATCTCATTATGGTATGATAGTTGCAACTTTTCCACATCCATATCTATCCAATATGGCTGTATTTCTGACCTACAAATTACTATCTTCATTTTCTTAAGGAATTTTTGTCATGCTCACGACATCGTTTATTACACATTTTTCCTCCTCCAGATGGCTTGCCTTATTGGCCTGTCTGTCAGCATCATGATTATTTCCCCTCAATGCATGATAAAAGGTCACTAAGTCGAAAGCAGGGCTCAACTTCTGGGCTCTCATAGTGATTTGATTCAGGTTATAGATCTTAGCCTTTGAAATGTTAATCATATGCCTTATAACGATCATGGAGTCTCCTAACACCTGAATCTTTTTTATCCCATTTCTTTGTGCTAGGATTAGTCCCAGGAGCATTCCATAAGCTTCAACTTGGTTATTGGTCTTCCGGCCTAGCCCCCAAGCATAACTAAATTCAATGATTCCTTCGGGATTAATGAGAATCCCTCCCCCCCTGCCACCCTAATTAATAATTTCATATTTAATAATAATAATAATTTTTTTTTATTATTAAATATAAATTTTCAATCATAAATTAACAATATTTGATGAGTTGTTTCTAATAATATTTAATTTAAAAAAATAAAAATTATTCTTTTTATAGAAATATTTCATTAGAATTATTGAATTGCATTATATTTGACGGGTAGATCATTCTTACATCCAACAATAGGGTTTATCCTAGACTGACTTAATTTAGTTAAAAAATAATAATAATGAAAAAGTATCATATATAATAAATTGATTTAAGAAAACTAAACAAATCATAAAAAAAAAATATTACCCTGCATTTATTTATTTTAAAATTATTACAATTTCAACTATATAAATAACTTTCACAACTATCATAAATTTATAAAAAATATTGAAAAAAAAAAGAAAATCTCTTCATCTAAATATGAAAACATTGTTTTTTAAACTAAATTATTTATTATTATAATAATAATAATAATAATAATAATAATAAAAGGTCAATTATAAATTAATAAAATTTGATAAGTTAATTTTTACAAAATTTAATTAAAAAAATATTGCATTTATGACTATAATCTTTGTGAGTAATTGGGTTCCAATATAGTAGGGAAGAATATTAAATGTTATAAATTGATGTAGGAGGACAAAGCAAACTATTAAAATAACATTATTAAGTTTTATATTTTTTAAAAATAGTGTGGTTTTAATTATGGATGGTCTAAATAAAATTATAAATTTATAAAAAGTATATTTAAAAAAACCTATATCTTCATTTACATTTGATGAGCTTGTTTTTCTTTTAAGGTTAGGTATCCAAAAGGTTTCAAATATGTGACCATATCAAGGAGTGTCCTAACAATGCACCACTTACCAACTATTTTACACCATGTGAGTAATTTGAAGAAATTATTATAGTAATTACTACTCACTTATTAAATTAGTTACATGTGGTTTGATAATGAATGAAGGTTAAGTGCCTCTAATCTTTGTATTATGCTTATAGATACATGTTAAAGGCACCTTAAGTGTAGTATCCCGTTTCAGAGATATTCCCCAAACCCCAGTAAACTCCAACCAAATACGTACAAATGATATAATAACCGGGAAGCTCAAAGTGATGGAAATAACAATGGTGCAACATATAATAATATAAACATGGAATATAAGCAGATACTCAAGAAATGCAAAGAGAAATGCTAAGCCATTTTATTATACTGAGTAATAGAATGAGTTAAGGAGGTGATCAGAAGGATGGCACCTCGACTTGCACAAGGCAAGTGAAGAAATACACTTAGAATAGCAAAGGAATGGCCTCTCTCGGAACTGCATCCAAACTGCTGGAGAACTGTTGTGCTACTGCTACTATTGGAAATCAAATGTGGATTTGGGGATGTTCCCCTCCTCAGAAAATGCTGAAACTCTGAAATTGAACTCTACTTAAGAAACCCAGAAAAACCCAAAAAGCTTTTCTGAAATGGCTGACACACTGAAAATCACCCCCTTGAGGACCCACGCAATCCCTCAAGGCTCTGTGCTGCCACTGAATAAACCCCACCAAAATACTGCCTGAAACTCAACCAAACTCCTCCAATATGCAAGGGTTGATCCCCTGCTCAATCTCCCAGCACAAATCCCTTGCAAAACCTCAATCCAGAACTCCTGCCAGAAAGAACTGTGTCATCCCTCTCAAGATTGCACAGTCATCCAAGATGCTTAATTCTCCTACCAAAATGCTGCTAAAACTACTGCAAAAATACTGATGGAAATACCTTGCCCGAGCAGGCACTCGAAGTCCCTTGGGGCTAAGGGTGAGATCTCTGAACGGAGACACTCAATGCACTAAACAGTGCTGCAGACTAGCTAAACAGCCATCATGCTCTAAGTCAAAGTGACTAGCTCAAATGCTCATAATCGAATGACAAAATGAGGAGGCTCCTTTCTTCTTTATAGCATTTGCCTCGCTCAATCCCAAGGCTCACCTCCTCCAATGTAGCCTTTCTCTTGCCACGTGTTCCTCACCATCTACGTAGTCACTCCAAGTGTCTACGTCGACCCCTCCTCTACGTGGTTCTTTGGCCCCCTTTGGCTCACCTTTTAAGTTACAACGTTGTGCTACTAGGGAGTATCTTTATTCATAAAGTGAGTATATCCCCCTTTCCTCACCTTTTTATTTATAAATATCTATAGAAGGCAAAATTGAGCAAAATCGAATATTCCAATTAGCCCTGGCTAATTAGGAATATTATAGTCTCCCCCGGAAAAATGTTGCTTGTCCTCAAGCAACTGAAGTGATGGATGCTACAAGATCTTCTCACTCTCCCAAGTGGCATCCTCATCCGGTAAATTCTT
This sequence comes from Pinus tabuliformis, assembly GCA_031772625.1. Taxonomy (NCBI): domain Eukaryota; kingdom Viridiplantae; phylum Streptophyta; class Pinopsida; order Pinales; family Pinaceae; genus Pinus; species Pinus tabuliformis. The sequence continues at coordinate 816,708,275 of CM062810.1, read as the reverse complement.
CCACCTCACCAAGAATTCCCGGACCGTCCTGCTCTGCAGCCGCCTCTCCCTAGTATCAATAATAGCCTCTGGCTGCAACACCAAATGCCCCTCATCATCCATGGGTGGTAGCTCATTTGTCACTGTCACATGCTGCCCCAATGCCTTCTTTAGGCATGATACATGAAAAATGTTATGAATCTTGCTGCCTTGGGGCAGCTCCAACTCATATGCAACATGTCCAATCCTGCATATCACCCTGTATGGCCCATAAAAGCGGGGCTTGAGCTTCTCAGCCCCCTTCTGCTTCAGTGACGACTGTCGGTATGGCTGTAATCGTAGGTAGACCAGGTCCCCTACCTCAAACTGTCTCTCCACCCGACCCCTGTCAGCATACAGCCTCTGCTGGCTCTGCGTTGTAGCCATATTATCCTTGAGAGCTCGGAGAATATCGTGGCTCTCTTGGATCCAAATCTTGGCTCTCGGAGCCTTGCTAGCACAAAACATCACGTCAGCAAAAGATAAAGGATGATATCCATACAAAGCATAAAATGGTGACATACCAATGGACATGTGATGTGTAGTGTTGTAGTAGTACTCCCCTAGATGTAACCACTTCAACCATGCTCATTGCTGCCCACTGACATAGTTACACAAGTAGCCCTCCAGCCACTTGTTAACTATCTCTGTCTGCCCGTCCGTCTGTGGGTGATAACTGGTACTCGGTGTCAACTTCGTCCCCACCAACTGGAAAAGCTCCTGCCAAAACCCGCCCATGAAACGGCTGTCCCTATCACTGATGATGGTCTTAGGAAGACCATGTAGCCTGAAGACCTCTCTGAAGAACAGCTCGGCCACCTGTGCTACTGTGTAGTGTGCGGATATGGCAAAAAAATGTGCGTACTTTGTCAGTCGATCAATGACGACAAAGATACAATCCTTGCCCTATACCATGGGCAACCCTGTGATGAAGTCCATCGAAATGCTCTCCAATTTCCCCTCCGGAATGGGAAGAAGCTGCAGTAATCCGGCGGGATGGCTCATCTCCCCCTTGTTCCTCTAGCAAATATCGCACTCCCAGACATGCTGGAGTGCGTCCTCCTTGAGGACCTTCCATGAGAACCTCTCTCTAATGACCCTGTAGGTTTTGGTAAACCCCTGATGACTTGCCAATGGTGAATTATGTGATGCCCGAAGTATCTTCTTCTTGAGCTGAGACCCCTCAGTCAGGAAGATCCGGTCCCTGTAGTAGATGATCTCATCAATCACCCTGTACCTGTCATTCGCCACCTACCCATCCAGAACCTCACATGCAAATATGTCCTTGAAGTACTCTACTAAGAGTCGAGCCCTCCAGTCTGCGTCCAAGTTCATAAGAGACAACGTGGCTGGTCTACATGAAAGGGCATCTGCTACCACATTGTTCTTACCCTTGACATACTCAATGTCAAAGTCATATGCTTGGATCTTGCTGATCCACTTCTGCTGCCTCTCCTGTAGCTGCTTCTGCTCCAAAAAGAACTTGAGGCTATTGTGATCAGTCCTCACCCTGAACCTGTTACCCACCAAATACTGTCGGTACTTGGCCAATGCATGCATGATGGCTAGCATCTCCTTGTCGTATATAGAATACAACCTCTCGTGCGGAAGGAGCTTCTGGCTCTCAAAGGCTATAGAGTGACCTCCCTGCATCATAACTGCATCGATCCCCTCTCCCGACGCATCACACTCCAAAACAAATGGCTGCATAAAATCTGTCAACGCAAGCACTGGGCAACTGCTCATAACCTCCTTGAGCCTGTCAAAGGCTCACTGCACTGTATCCGACCAACTGAATGCCCCCTTCCTCGTCAAATCTGTCAGGGGTGCAACAAGCTGTGAGAAACCCTTGACGAACTTCCGGTAGTAAGTACAAATGCCAATGAATCTTCGAAGTTCCGTCACGTTTCTCGGCTCTTGCCAATCTCTGATGGCCCTGATCTTCTCCTCGTGGACCCTCACTCTGTCCACCCTTATGATGTGTCCCATGCATAACATCTCCGTCAACCCAAACTCACATTTGGAGAGCTTGGCATAGAACTGCTGCTCCTCCAAGATGCACAATACTATCTCAATGTGCTGGAGATTCTCCTCCCAAGTCCTGCTGTAAATGAGAATATCATCAAAGAACACCAACACAAACTTCCTCAAGTGACTACTGAGAAGATGTGATTCATGTAGGACTGGAATGTAGCTGGGGCGTTGGTTAGCCCGAAGGGCATTACCAAAAACTCAAAGTGCCCATAGTGACACCTAAAGGCGGTCTTGGGAATGTCCTATTCCCTCACGCAAATCTGATGGTATCCAGATCTCAAATCAATCTTTGATATTTGTATATGGGATAAAAATGTGGTTATATGGTAGCTATGAAAACCTTGTAGTTGTTCACATTCCCTTTCCTTTTATTTATGATAAAATTCAAGTTCAAGGGAAGAATAAGATACAAATGAGAGCCTCGAGTGTGCATGGTAGCATGTGTAATTATGTTTTATACTAATACATGAAATTATGGGTTAGTGTAAGCTAATGATGGTCTCTAATGACATCTTAATAACAATGCAGACATGGAAAAACAGAAATCCATTAACTTGGAGGGATGATTTGAGGTACTTTCACATGGAATTTTAATATTATGTAAATAGTTGAAAAGTAGGAAAATTAATTAGATTTCTGAAGATATAATTTTTATTATTAGAAATTGTATGTGATACATGTTATTTTTCATGCATAATATAATGCATATGTTTCTATTAGTGTTAATTTTGAGTACTAAATGATGGAATTTTCCTAAAAAAAATGTAGAATTGTAGACAACACATTGTTTTTCGAAAAAACTATTGTTTAAAATTTATAATATTGATTGTATCAAACATTTTGTTTTAGATTATAGATCTCAATTCGTACTGGTGCTATATATATATATATATATATATATAAGCACAGTTTCCTTTGTATGTATTTGTAATTTCATGAATAATGGATGTGCCTAGCTTATAGGGATAATGCCAAAAAAAGAGATATTTAGAAGTAATCCAAAAAAAGAAGTTTTCATGGATTTGTAGCCTAAACCACCAAGTGTTTTTATCTCAAATCTATATTTGAGGTTTCCTACTCAGAAATCACATATGTTAGACTTGTCACTCTTTCCCCATAAAAGATTAAATTGAAAAAAATACACACACAATCTACAAATATGCACATTCTCAATTAGAATTCATGCATTCGACAAATATGCACATGTTTATATCCTCAAGGAACACATAAGTGTTCTTTGAATGAGGCAAAGTGGGGGAGAGAGGAAGGAAGGGATAGAAGGGTGGATAGGGTGGGGGTGGGTGTGAGGAGCGATAGAGGGATGGATAGAGGGAGAGGGAGAGAGAGATAGTGAGTGCACGAGAGGCAAAGAGCAAGATGGAAAGAGCGTGATGACGTAGATAAAGAGAGAGGGATGAAGATATAGAGAGAGAGAGAGAGAGAGAGACAAAGAGGGGAAGGAGGTAGAGGGGTAGAGTGGGTGAGAGAAAGGAAGAGGGAGAGAATGTTTTTTTTTTTTTTTTGTGAGATATATATATATATATATATATATATAGAGAGAGAGAGAGAGAGAGATGGGAAGAAAAGAGTAAGAGAGAGATTTGGGGAGAGAGGGAGGGAGGGTGAGAGAGAGTGTAACACGCCCCCTACTATCCCTATCCCCTACTAACGGTAGGAGGCAGTTACTCTCCTAACTCGATCTCCAAGGTAAAATTATGGAAATGGGGTTAATTTTTTATTTATTTATTTTATCTTTCTCAACTTTCTCAAAACTTAAAGTGGATAACATGGTTGCATTCATCTCATTAAGACCTTTCCAGTGATATATTATTTGATTCAATCCAACTCATGGATCAAAAGATATGGTTGATTAAAACTGACCTACTACAGAGTGCTACATCATCTGACTTGCCATATGGTACCCACATGGCAGCCACGTGGATAGCCCAGACATTGCCACATCAACACCACATGGAAGCACTACTCTAGTTGTCAACCCATTCATACCAAGCCATGTTACACCTTTCCATGGTTTGTAAGACCCTTCTAAACAAATGATCATATAACATATGAGTTACACAGATGCAAACCTAAACAAATCCTGGTGGGTTCCTTTGTAGTCCCCCATCGAAACTACTAGGAAAGAGGTGTTGGGGTTATGTGGATCCCCCATGGACCCTACTCCAACGTGTACTAAGACCCATTTTCTATGGCCATGCATGCTAAGGCTCCACCACTACCACATCGTCTCGCTTAATACCACTCTATGATGCATTCAAAACTGCCAAGGTTACGCGGAAGTGGCCCCATCATGTTGTCTAGGTAATCCTCTTTGCGGATAGAGACGATCCCTCTAGCCCAATGAGTGGGACTAGCAACCTACATGAAAATCTACTAGACACTTTCCTAAGTTACAATCGAAATAGGAGAAGAGGAAGATGACCTACCTCGTTCTGATGCTATAATGTCCTCCTTTGTTGAAGACCTTGAATCGCTTGCGCCACGGGCTCGGTCCTACTACTCACAATGTTTAAATGCCTGCACAAGAGATCAAGACACAAAAAATCATACAAATACAAATATCATAATTGAAAGCAACCTACTTAACAGATCAAGGAGCATTAAGATAACTGATGCATTAACATACACATTTATGGAAAATGAACCAACAGTTGTATATATTAATAGAATAAAGGAGGAAGCATACAACCAAGCCTTGATGTTAATAAGCTCTCCTTGAGTGAATGTCCAAGTCCAAGCTCAAGCTCTCGAAGCACTCCTTCTCCAAGCCAAATGAGTAGCATGTAAGAATAATCTCAGCATAAGGGTGAAAATAGCCAAAGACCAATCATTTGGGAATGAGAGAAGATGAATATATAGGCAAGGAAATGGAGTTAGGATCTCTGCAAAGATAGGAGAAGGTGCAAAGATAGGAGAAGGCCCTCATCTCAAGGAGGTAGCTCATAGGGATAAGATCAAAGGGCCAGTTGAGAGAACTCGACCTCATCCACATCGAACAACCTCCATCTCGTCATTCTAGAAGCCTCAAGATCAGGAAGCTTCTTGTCCTATCTGGGAAAATTAATTTCCTTTTAGGGATCATCACGGGTATCCAAGCCAAAAGCATGCTGGCATCGTGGGGCTAGTATAGTGCAACTAGCGACCATCGCAGTTTTCAGTGTTAGGGGAGTGATGATGCTAAAATTATGGTTTTAGAGCCCTTTTCTTCAGGGGAAGCTCAAGGCACTTTTCCATCAGTGTTTTAGGGAGGATCTGAGCTGCATATCTGGATGAGTACATTGCATGATGGTCATGTTTCGAGCAATTCGGGGTATGGAACCGGGAAGTGCGGGAGGTGTGATAAAATATTGTGTAACACATCATGTCACCACATCACCTATGCGTCAACCAATCAGATGTGTCAAGCTCCATCACACCTATAGATGTGGTCCCCACCATTTACACCTCATCTCAGGAATGAAATCTCGGTGGGATTGCACCTAGCTCCATGAGAAATCACTAAGGACAATGCACCAGGGTGATGTCAGTAGATTTTATTGTTGGGGTGATGTCACACCCTCCACGTGGCTCGAATTTGTAAGTGCCACATGTCACCTAGATACAGGCCACTTGGCTCCACAAAACCCTCAATTCCAACTGACACATGTACTCCTCTAAGATCTCCATTTCACCTAAAAACCATTTCGCCTATGACACTGGTAGTGGGTCCCACTCAGTCCTCTATTGGGTGGTAAAAATTACGTTCACATTATAAATAAACTTGGAGTCCTCTGCCTTGCTTCACCAAGTGCTAGGAAAGAGACCCTATTGCACCACGTCGTCCTAGTGTTTTAATCCTAGTGTGATCTTCTTGGTATCCCTTCAAAATCACGGGGGTAATTCCTCAGGGACAATAAAATTCTTGTTACCTGATGTGTGGCTCCCTTTCCATTGTCGAGAAATCATTAGTTCTTGGACATAGTTCCTATTCACATGGGAACATAAAATCGATCCCCTTTTATCCTCTAGGCCTTGGAATTCTAGCCCTCACGATGCATGTTACTATGTATATTTTGGGTTCCCTCTATCCTCAATGCTTGGTCATGGTGCTTTACCACACATGATCAATTATGACTTGAGGGCTAAGGCTCAACCTACACTCGACCATATATGTATATATGTTATTATAAATCTTTTTAGATATATCCCTCGGCTTATATTGCGAACTCACATTAAAAGTCGCACTATCCTTCCTAAGATTATAGAGGCTTTGGCCCAACTTTATATATATATATATATATATATATATATATATATATATACTCATACACACACACACACACACACACACACACACACATATATACTATCCTTCATGAGCTTTTGACAGGGCTTGACCTATCCCATTCAATGTGTGTGTGTGTGTGTGTATAATGTAATCTTTCCTCAACTTAGTAGCTGATAACAAGACTAGAAGGCTAAATCTATTAATTACATAAAAGAAACTTGACAAAAATATATCCTTTCATTCATACTTAATCCCATTGGACTAATTTCAAGATCATAATAGTTCAATAATCTGCATACCTCTTAGGCTAATAATAAACAAAAATAATCTCATGAATGCATTCCACAATTCATTCAATTAGCCAGAAACCTTACAGGAAGTCGGTATTACTTAAGTGTGCGAGAAGTCACATTGCATATTAAATCACATACATTTCTTAGAATTAGCCTCTCATTTACACATAGGAAAAAGGGCATCCCTTGTTGTGAATCTAAGCAATTATCAACACATCAAACAAAAAAAAGATATCCACATGCATTATAAAGAAACTTTAGGCATTTAACTTACAAATGCATGACAAAACTTATAAGAAAAACTATAGTTCATTCAAGAATTTTATTCAGTAAACTTCTTGCACTAGCATCCTACAACCATGTAACATTTCTCAGAGCTACACATTGAATTCCACAAGTGCAATCTTTAATTTCATAGCTCTTAGCTAAATGCATTCATTTACAATAAAACAAATTCTCGACCTGAAGGTGGGACTTTGATTTTCCACGCAACTTTAGACTCATTGCAGCCAAAATTACTTGCAGTAGTCATCTCTAAGCCAAATCCATGATTTATGTGGAGTTACTTCAATATTTTTTAGCAGGAGATCATACTCACCTCAAATAGGATAGGGATTACTTATAAAGTTAGGCAGTTTATCAACTCTTTAGTAAGCAACGTAAGTGGTTTATCAACTCATTCTTGGCAAGCACTCATTCCCATTTTCCTTAGAATTTTCTTGAGCTCCTTTAGGCCACAATTTAGCTTCCCAGGGAATTTCATTCCCTCCACTATGTAGGTCTTTATAACACTTTTCATTTGTTTATCAAGAGGAAAATCCAACCCCAACATTATTGTGCAAATGCCTTTTTATAAATTCTCAAGGGTGCCTCTTCATGTTCTCTTGGATTCTTCCTCTTCTTTTTGTTTTCTTATTATTTGCACCGTAAAATTAATTAAAGGTTTTGGCTAACCCCACCTAGGGTTATATTTCCTCTTCCCTCTTAGATCATGGATCTGCGGTCTCACTTTTTAGGCCATTACATAAAAAGATACTCATTTATAATTCATAATATTATTTCATCACAAAAATTAGTGGGAAGAATACTAGGGGTGTCAAAAACCCCACCCCCTTTAAGGGAACACCATCCTCAATGTTCTTATAAGCAAAGAAACAAACAAAACTGGACTTTATGCCAAACTCTTAGATCCACTTATTTAGCAAACAAAGAGCATATGCTAACCGCATCTGATCAACCGTTTCCCAATGACCCGTTTATAGTCTTTTGGTGCTTCTGATGCACTCAATTCAACTTGGATATATTCATTTTCTTTGGAGTTCTTCCTACCTCTAATATCCAACATTGTTGTCCTTGCACTCCTTTCTCCTTCAACTAATAGTTCTTAGCCCATTTCTTCCCAGAACAACTCCAATATGCTTATGATTTCAATCATCCATGCTCAAGACCCTTTAAAAACCAATATCATTTTCTAGCATCCATTTCTCTGTTTCCTAGTCCCTCAAGCGATCTGTTCCCCCAGCCACTCACCTTATAAGTTCAATAATCCTTGTCTCTTCGCCTTAGTCCCTCAAGCGATCCATTCCTTAGAAAGGATTCCTTACATTAGAAGGATTTCATAACCAAGGAAAGTCCTTGCCTCAATAATTCCATACTAGTCATAACATGCTTCATGGAAATCAGTAGACACCATTGGGTGCCAGTGTCCCACAATGGCCTTGTTCCTGAAATTTTTAATTAGCGTGCTACTGCGCACTTTGATATCTTCAAGTTGTTATTTTTACTTACAATCAGCCTGCAATTCTTATACTGAACAATTCAACATTTCACTTACATCACAAACATACATGTCATGAGAGATAATCCTAAAAAAAATTTTAAATGAATTTAAAACATAAAATAATCATATTAATACATAACTCAAGTCATTATAGACCATAACTCTAAGCCAAGTTAAAGCATAGTCTTAACAAAATTTCTTTAAAATGATAATTAATTCTCATCTTTGTAGCTTTCTCTTTGCTTATGCATTGAGTGGTTTACCAACCGAAGCAAGTACTGAGTGTTGTATATGCTCCACACAGTCTTTAGCTAGCTCCATATTTATATTTCTCTTATTTAGTGGTTTATTAGACCCAAGAAGATACATAGTAACATATTTGCCTCATTAATTAACTAAGGAATCCATTCCTCCTTCCACAAGAATGATTTTTTACAATAATTTTTTCAAGTAAAATAGAATGACATATATATTCCTTTCATCGTTCACATATTCAAAAAATCAAGCACATTCACATGCCATGTGGTGTTTAAGGTTTATAAAACCTCTTGGTATTCACGCAGAACATGCATTAATTTGAAAACAACAGTTTCCAAACTCAACAAAAGGAATTCTCACCCAATTCCTTTCTTTTACCTTTTTACCTTGCTATCATCATCATCTCTATCAACTGATATTTTTGTTGTTACAATATTCAACAATTAATTCAACTCAACATATTCACATTTGTGTTGTTCACATGCTATCATGTTTTAGCCCTTGCTATTTTTCACTCAAGATCACCATCATTATCAAGAGTGTAAATATTAGAAATGGGCCATTTCTACCCTCTTTCCTAAAAGTGTTTGATGCAACTTGGAAGCCAATAAATGAACTTGCTTCATTACTCAGTTATGGAAAATACAAACTTTATTTTCATACCGATCATATAATATTTTTATTACAAGTGGTTTATCAGTTGCAGCAAGCACTTTGAGAGTGGTTTATCAACCTAACAGTAAGCACCTGGTGGTTTATCAGCCTCCCAGACAAGCACCCCATGGTAAATCCACACAATCCTTTCATTATAGGTGGTTTATCAGTTGTGGCAAGAAGTCTAAGAGTGGTTTATCATCCTCTTAGGCAAGCACCTAGTGGAAACTCCATGAAATTCTTTCATTATAGGTGGTTTAATAGTCGTGGAATGCACTCTAAGAGTGGTTTATCAACCCAATGACAAACACCTTAAGTGGTTTATCAGCCTCCTCGATAAGAACCCCATGGATCTCCATACAATCCTTTCATTACTGGTGGGTTATCAGTTGTACCAAGTACTAAAAGAGTGATTTATCAACCTGACAACAAGCACCTCAGGTGGTTTATCAACTAGTCAAACATAATAGAATTTCATACTAATGAGTGGTTTATCAGTTGTGTCGAGGACTCAATGAGTGGTTTATCAACCCACAACAAGCACCCTGGGTGGTTTATTAGCCCTCTCTTAGCAATCACCCTTCCACATGTGGTTTCTCGGCCTTAGCTAGCACCCTGTTCACACATCTCAAATTCATGTCAGTCACATCTTCCAAGGATCAAGAAAATAAAGTCAACATATCTATAATTTTTAGAAATTAGCCTTCTACCAAGACTAGCATCATCAAATTAAAATCAAACTTTTACCAAGGCTAGTAGTCATGACATAGTCTAAAATCAACTCATAGTCATCAACCATAGTGCTACAACTAGCACCCACTTAGATAAGAAATCCATATATATATAACCAACAACTACAGTGCTACAACTAGCACCCACTTGGATAAGAAAGCCATATATATATAACCAACAACTACAGTGCTACAACCATCACCCACCTATACAAATAAACAATCGTTAAAACCTGTCACCCTCAAATAGAGTCATAAGTCCTTTATCTCTATGGTCTAACATAATAAAGTATTGAGCCTGGATGCCCTATCTCATGTCGAGATAAAAACCATTATAGGTTGTAACTAGCCACTCCCATATAATACACACCATTCCTTGAACTGCGAAGGTATTAACTAGATGACAAGAATCCATAAAGGAAATCATTACTAACCAAAATCAACATATAGAAATGGTAAATCCTCCAACATGGTTCATGCCACATAACATTCAGATGATGGGATTCTCACATCCCAATTAGTAAACACACACACATATGTATATACATATTTACATTCAATTAGAAGCAAGCCATGCTATGTCGTACAAGTATCATAAGGATTTTCCCAACCCCTCATTTCACATAAACAATCTCATACACACTTATTCCAAGCATGTGAAACTACACCACCTAACCAGTAGTGTTAGTACATTCATGCAAAAATCCATCCATGTACTTTTGCAAAAAATTAAATAATGTGATAATCAACAAAGGTCACAACAATAAGTTGTCCAAACCTTCAATATACAAGATAATATACCCATGCGTTGCCAATGCACCCCATAAGGCATCATATTAGAAGCAATATTGCAATCAATATGCAATTCCATAATTAGTGCCACAAGTAGCACACAACCATATTCACATTTAGTTATTACACTTAGAGCTAGAGCTCCACTCATTTTTGAAGATCCAACCATTAGACCTACTGCTCCATTAATTTTGTAACAAGGAAGCCATTTATTCCTAAAGGTATAGAGTTAAACCTTTGATCTTCACTTCACCTGCGATAGAGCTCATCCAGTCTAGGTGTTGAACCTAGAAGCTATGATACCACTTTGTAAGACACCCCCCACTATCCCTAGCCCCTACTAAGGGTAGAAGGAGGAAATTATTCTATTGAATTGATCGCCAACATATAGTTATGCAAATGGGTCTAAAATTTTCAATCTTTCTCAACTTTCTCAAAAATTAAAATAGATAACGTCATTGCATCCATCTTGTCAATGTCATTCCAATGATACATTATTTGGTTCAATTTGACTCCCAGATCAAAAGATATGTTCGATTAAAACTGACCTATTAGATAGTGCCATATCATCTTACCTACCACACGACACCCACATGGTCCCCACATGATTACGCAATTCATTGCCACATCATCACCACATGGAAACAATACCCCAATTGTCGACCTATTCATACTATGTTGCATTACACCTTTCCATGGTTCGTAAGACCCTTCCAAACGAATGAACATATAACATATGTGATTTACGTGGACGTGGGCTGCTCCATATCCACATCACCCTTAGAATAAAATCCCAACGGGTTCCTTTGCAGTCCCCCATCGAAAATTTTAGGGAAAAGGTATCGAGGTTACATGGATCCCCTGTGGACCCTCCTCTAATGTGTACCAACACCCATTTTGTATGGCCATGCGTGCTCGGGCTCCACCATTGCCACATTGTCTCAGGTGATACCAATCTATGATGCATTCAAAACTATCAGGATTACATGGAAGCGACCCTATCATGTCACCACGCCAGCTTTCCTTTTACCAATCACATGGTTTAAGCACCCTTACACTTATACAGGTGGGACCCACCATTGCCACCTTACCTCGGGAATGAAATCCTAGAGGGATGTCACCCAGCTCCACTAGTAACCATTAAGGTCAAGGTGTTGGAGTGAAGTTAATGAATTTTATCATTGGGGTGACGTGACACCCTCCTTGTGGCTCCATTCTATGAGTGCCACATGTCACTTGGATATAGGCTACTTGGCCCCACAAAACCCTGAAATCCAACGGCACATGTCTTCCCCCTAGGTTGCCATGTCACCCAAAGGCCACATCGTCTGCCACACTCACAGTGGGTCGCACTCGGTCCTCTACAATGTGGTAAATATTACTTCCATATTATAAATAAAATCAGAACCCTTCACCCTGCTTTGTCAAATGCCACGTAAGGAGCCCCACTACACGAGTTTGGACAAAAGCAACGAAGAAGAAGAAGAAGGATCTGGAAGAATCTCAACCAATTGTCAGAAGAAGTCATGCCAAAAAACCAAATTAATCCTATACTTATTTTATCTATTTTTATGTAATCACCTTGTGAGAATATATTCATGTCAGATATGTTGGAATGAAACAATTTTAAATAATTTTCAAACTAAGTCAACTATGTTCTTCTTTAAGGTGTGGACAATAACTGAGTTAGAGTAACCCCACTAAGGTTTCACATCTTATCTTACTAGACTTGAAATGGGTGGAAAGGGAACAACTACACCCAAAACTACTCTCTCTCTCTATATTTTCTTTTAATTATATAAATAAATATAAACGGATTTTATTTGAAGTGAATATTGAAATATTTTATTTATAATTTATATTAAAATAATTTGTTTAATATATATTTTTAAATTTATATTAATTTTATAAAAATTAATTATGCATTTTCTTTATACTAAATTAAAATAAATATCTCTTGATAATTAAAAAAAATTCTATTCTCAAAAATCCAAAATTTTATTGTTCTGAATGTACTTTATAGCCTAGTATAAGGTATACATTAACAAATTAAAAAAATAGTAATAGCAAAAAAAATGCCATAAATAAGTTACTTCAATTTCTATTTTAATTTTATATCAACTTTATATAAAAATAGTAATTAAATAGGAAAAAATTTCATTTATTTTTTAGTATAATGGAGATATGTAATACTCTCACTACTTAATATGAATTGACAAATGGTATAAATAAAATGTTTTTCATATTAGATAATGTGCAATTTATTGTATGTTTAGTTGACTTAAAATATTTAAAACAAAAATATATTTTAATATTACCAATGAATAAAATATTTTAGTAATACAAATTGACAAATGATGTAAATAAAATGTTATTCATATTAGATGATGTGAAATTTATTGTATGTTTAGTTGACTTGAAATATTTAAAACAAAAATATATTTTAATATTATCTATAAATAAGATATTTTAGTATCCATATTAAATAATATATATATAGATGTGATGCTGGCCTCCACGGTCTGTTAGGGACTGTCACTAAAATGACTAAAGCATGAAAAGCTCATGGATTTCGCATTGCAGCTTTTACTATTACTTGTGTGTTGGGCCGGTCTAACTGCCAAAATGTCAGCCAAAATAAGTGCATTGAAATGAGTCTTTCTGTTTACCTCTTGGTGGTGCATTAAAAATGGGTGCTTTGCGGACATGTTACGTTTACCTCTTGGTGGTGCATTGAAAGGAGTGCTTTGCGGACCCGATACATGATGCTCAGGGCCTAGCTTTTTGATACCTGTGAGCCTGGCTTTTTTATAACCATGAAGTTTACAACCAACAACCTTCACAAAAAATACATTAACGAAACACCATACTATTAACTATTTTATATTCTATATTCTATAGCATGATAAATTAGCAATTTTTTTAAAAAAAGTGTAAAGAATGCGGATAGGTTTGTTAAGTTGAAAAAATTGTAAGAGAAATGTATTTGTAGATATGGATGCTATATGTTTTTACGTTTTGAATTTGGGAATTATAGTGTATTATTTTGTGGCATATTACACATCGCAAATATAAAGATAACTATTTATCAAAAAACATTTATTGAGCATTACAAAATTGGATTCATTGCATCATAGTTTATTTAGAAACAAAAAAATTGTTCATTATAAATAACACCCTATAATGACAAGGGGTTTATCAACATGTCATTCCAATAATTGGTTCTTGTCTAAACTTTTCCCTTAAAACTTGTATTTGTCGGTAATATAAGATTTATTTATTTATTTGTATATATATTTTTAATTAATTAATTTTTTAAGATTTATTTTAATTTTAATTTTTTTATTAATTAATTAATTAATTTTTTCTTTTCTTCAGTTTGATATAATAGAAATATTTTGGACTTGTGCTTGAGAGGTTCCATGATGTTAATGGAAAAGTTGATGTTGATTGATTGCAAATCAAACTCTGATTTACATATAAATATAAACAAGTTAAGAGCTCAAATACAAGTTTAACAACATAAAATGAGATATACAAAGCAAACATGGATAATAGTTACAAATAGAGCTACATCAATTGTATCAATAAGTTGTTGATGTAATTACAAACATACAAACCTTGAATCATGAACTTGATGATAATAACTTGAGTGTAAATTTTTTAATTGAAAGTAACAACATTAACAAGTATTTATACATAGCAGTCAATTAATGGTTGTTGTCAATAACAAGTATGTGTGTGTCAATGGAAGATGAGACATATATAAGGTTGATCATCATTAACACAAAAGTAGCAACAATATTCTACATGATATGCAATGACTTTGCTTGAAATTATACAGAATGGCTTAGTAGTTCAACGGAACATGACTTATATACATAAAGATGTAATAGACGGTGAATAACTAAACATATGTACAATAAAAGTATGTGATGTCATATAAATCTAATTGACAGTGAGTAACTAATCATATATACATGATGAGGCATGGCATTAGAAACACCAATTGATGTTTATTGTGATGTCAAGATGTGAATGCCGTTCTTTTTCCCATTGTGCATCTCTTTCATGGATGTGGATTTTTTTTTTTTTAATTTCTTTTTCTTTTTCAGTAGTTTCCTTATCTTCCGTAGCAAGATAATAGATGGATGCAAACGAAAAAGAGGCAGTGTTTGTGGGGGCATGAGCCTCATTTGTATATCTTGCAAGGTAAGTTCCTGCTATGGAATTTCTCAGCAATATTCATAGAGCATGTTTAATTAGTTTGTATCCATATCTATTGGTCAAGAAAAAAGAGAAATAATAGTTGTTAGTGGGCATGTACGTTGAAAGCATTATATATATACTTTTTTTTTCAAAAAAAAAGTAAATATGAACATTTTTTCTAAATAATAATAAAACAATATGAGGTTAAATGTAATAGCAAGCAAGCATATGTGAAATTTGGTTAAGTAGCAAGTGATGTTTACCATGGGTAAATTTGGAAGATAGAGTGTATGGTTTGCTAGAGTGTATTCTCCTACATAGATTTTGATGCAAGCAATGATTCCTCTTGTTGTCTATGTTTTAGATATGGATTCTCTTGCATGCGTGAGATGTGTGAGAATGGAAATGTTGGATTGATTCGAAGGTCTGACAATGACCTTACTCTTGAAATGGCAGTGAATGTTAAACCTTGGCGTTCTTTGGTGCCAATGTCTATCGTTTCTTTGTCTAATGTCATTCCTTGTGACTTGTGTATCATTAAAGCCCATGCCATTCGAAGTGGTATCTATCGGCACGCACCCCTTGTGATGGGGGAAATGGGTACATATGTTGGGTGTGAAATGTCCCATGGTGTTCCTTTGTATTGGTTGAAGTCGACTACCATGAAGGATGGCAATTATGGGGACTTCGAGTTAGGTGCATAAAAGATTGAGATGACTTTTCCAAGTGCACCATTAACAAGGCCTGCATGTACCCACAAGTTGTTGGTGAGTATAAATTTGTATTCAATGCATAAGAGTACCTTTGTGTCTAGATGTTCATCTTCTATTGTAGTAGACATTTTCTGCCTTTGTTGCTTTGCAGAGAAAAGTGCTACTGGCATGTTCAATTTTTTTAACATTATTTTATTATGCAAATCAACTGAGTTGTTCGTTGCATATAGGTGCGTGTAGTCTTGAAATGTTTGTTTCTCTTCATGCATAATAGAGGAATATATCCTTGACATTATATGTTTCCAATCTTCAAGAGTAAGCATTCCATTTATGAGGTTCGTGAGGATTTGGAGGAAAGCAACCTGGGAAGGGTTAGTAACTTGCTGGCGAAAATAGTTGAAAGTGTTATGATTGTGTCGAAGCTCTGCCAAAGTGCAGTGCCCCATGATGTGCCACTGTATAGAGGAATGTCCTTCACAGGTTGTAGCTAGCCTAATTCTGCGACAAGGATAATGGAGCGATTGTCGAAAAGTGCATTTCGATGAAGGGGGAATTCCTCTCTTAGAAAATTTTCAATGCGGGAAAGAATTTTTGGACCGATGAAGCTCATCTCATCAATGAGGATGTACTTTACATGGAAACTATGCTATTGCAAGTGTAGGAGCGACTTTACTTTAAGAGGATGCGTTGATTGGATATGGATGCGAAGGACATAGTGGATTGTAAGGGCATTTATGTTGAAAGATGCAACGTCTATGGGTGCAAGTAACAACAAATGGTTTGTTCTTGTTGGGAATTTTTTCATAAATTCACGTTGCAACCATTTAATCAAATGATATTTTCCTATCCTAATTGTCCTTTATATGATGATTCTGAGTGGGGGTTTTGGTGAAGAGTTTTTGAAGTGAGAAAGAAGAATGGTAAAAGATGTTTTTTGGGTGGGAGAGAAGGTGTGATCTTGGGGAAGGTTTGAAAAAGGATGATGTTGGTTTTGGATATTTGACCGGTTGAATTAAATAAAATTTATGGCAGTTTCTTGCAAGTGGAGAGGGATAGAAGTATGCGACCAATTGTGGTTAGCCTCGAAGTCGTGATGGCCAATCATTTCAAGGTCATTAATTTCAATGTTGTAGCCTGGGTGGAGGTGAGAAAGGAGTTTCCACTCATTCATTTTCATGGGGTTAGGAGGGGGGTAATAAGGGGTAGCCACATGTGTATATTAATCTTCAAGATGTGGGGTTTGTGGGCTTTTATTTTCTCGATGAACATGCCATGGTGTTTATGTCCCTTTATTTTGTTCCCAGTATGCAATTATTTCCTCATCAGTGGAACCAATGTCATTGGGGAGTGTGAAAAAAGGGAAATACAATAGTTGTACACTCCAACAAAAAGTGGTATAACAAGAACCATTAGGGGAAGGAATGGTGGTGTATCGTGGCAAGACATGTACAATCATTGGAGGGACTATGTGTTTCCATTGGTTTTGTTTTCGACGAGCAAAAAATGAACAAGACCGTGCAACTTCAAGGAGGGGCAATGATTCCAATGAAGCAGGTCTATTCATGTATGCAAGAATGAAAGTTGGAGTTGAAAGGGGATTTTCAGAATCATGAGAAACACATCTAAAAATAGTTCTATTAACATTTAAAGAAGTAAATGTGTGTCTACAGAGTGAGGAGTAGTTTTTGTCAAACATATGGAATATTTCTTATGCCCCAATGTCTCTATATGCAATGGTTTCTGTAAGAAGTTTCCGGACGACAGTAACAATAGGTACTTATGGAGTGATGTTGCGCAAGAGTCGTGATAACATTTGGCGGTAGCTTTCTGATTTTGTTTCTACTTTTGCTGCATATTTTGAAATATAGCTTAACACAACATGGTGTGATTGAACGGGTTGGAAATCAACATTTTCTCTCCAGATGGAAAGTAGATCGATATTATGGATGTTCAATCTATCATCATTGCGACCAGAGATGTATGTTTTCCGATCTTTGTCGTCAATGAACATTGAAGATGTGGAGTTTAAATCCCATGGCACTCCATATGGACATCTAAGAACATTGTCATTTTTGCTAAGGCAGAAAGATTCATGACATTTTGTGTGATGTTGAACATAGTTGATAAGATCTTCATAGTCTTCAGACTGGGTTGACATGAAGATTGATGCTGTGTCAAGAAGACATGGGTTGTGAATCACTGATTGGTGAAATGAAGGATTGTGATGCTGGGATGTTGCAGATTCCAAGTAGTTACGTAGTGATTAAAATATTTATGAGCATCGACAACTTCCGTTTCAATCTTCCAATCGAGAGTGTCCATATTTGGTGCATCTTGCAACCAAAGGAAGCCATGTATGTGTGTGGATCCTCTATGTTTCCATTCGTACCTGAATATAATATGAAAGTCAATATTGGTTCAGACATATTTGCAATGTATAAATAGATGTAGAGAGAAATGGTTATAAAAAAATACCTGCACCAATAATCAACTATGTGGAGGCCTTTTTATAAGACTTCTTCAAGGAAAATTGTAAATCTATAATGCAAATATTGGGATGTTAAATGTGGGTTTTTAATTATGTTTTGAATTCTCTATTGGTAGTGATTGTTTGAACTAGAGGGCACATTAGTATGAATGATCATGTACAAGTCATTCCATTTGGTATCAGCTGCACTGAGAGTGAAAAATAATGTTGGGCTTGCAATTTGCGTTATCATGTCAGTTAGCTCACACTGTCACTTGTTCCAGAAGGAGCGCATTCCTCGTAGGGTTGAGCCAAAGCACATGAGTTGTTCGGGAAATTTTGAATTTGGGAAGTCATGAAGACAATGTCATAGATCTGAAACAATTGTTGGCGAGTTGTTCGAGAAATTTTGAATTTGGGAAGTCAATGTGTTTCTTCACAAAAAAAAAAATAGTATTTTCCTGGCTATAGTGGCACATTAGAATGTTATAGAGGTAGTAGCAGAATTTTGGATGCTGGCCGAATCGATTATCATGGTAGTCCAGCAACTGCAAATCACATTCATGCATCTCAAATTTTGTAATTCTTGGTTGCATGATCATGGCAATTCATGTACGAAAGAGGGTGGGGAATTCCATTAAAAAGAGGCCCTTGGTGGTGTATTCATTCATAGGAGATAGATATATTGCAGGCCAATCAACCGAGCTTGTTGAATTTGGATGGGTGGAGTGCAAATAAGCACAAATGTGCTTAAGTTCAATACATGAGTTTGGGAGAATTGGAATGAAAGAAGAAGGTTGGATATCTAATGGAGTTAGCATGACATCAAGATCGTAAGTAGAATCAACTATGGTTTGATGGGGTTCAAAAGAGGAGGTGGTTACATTATGAAGAAGAGAAGAAATATATGTAGGTTGATCTGACAAAGCATAAATTGCAGATGGGTTGAGTTGGACATCCTTGTAGTAGGGATCATTAGTTAGTTTGTATTCAAGTGCTGCAAGTACACGTGACTTGAAAACGAAGAATTCATAAGCCTTTTTAGAAGGATTGTGCCTTTTCACAATGAGAATGTCTAATTTAGAAACCATTCGAGGTAAGTATTTGGAAATAGTAGTGATGTCTTGAGGGAAGTTGATTGTATGGCCACTATATTTGTATTGACCACCACGGGCATGAGTGACTTGTAGAATGGGGTTCACATGTGCAATGAGAATTTCCTCAACTTGTGTTAAATTTTGAAGGAAATATGGTTATTCGTAAGGGTCCATGTTGTTCAGATGAGAAAAATGATTAGTAGATTTAAAAGATGCATAATGAAAGCAAGAAAGGGTACCATGCAAAAGCCTTGTTTTCATACTTGGGTATGTTTCTTTGCAGATTGTGCAAACATGCATGGTAGAAATTTTATTTATCCTTTCCTGAAAGCGACAATGTTGGTAGGTATATTATGTTTCTTTGATGGAGGTGAGGTGAATTGGCTTGCACAATTGGGAGAGCCCTTGAGGTGGGAAGGGATGTAGTGGAAGCAATAGTTTTTTGTGGTTTTTATAAATAAGTCGTCGACGTGAATTTATTGTATCTTTATTTTATGCATAAAGAAGACGCCTTTGTGCATTTTTATTCGTATTTTGACTATTGCATGGCATATCCAAGTAAGTAGATAATTATTATTATTAGTTTGGAGACATAAGCAACTTAGAGTGAATGAAAATTGAGTTATGTATTCATATAAAATATGTTACAATTTTTAGAATTCCAACTTTTTATTTGAACATCATTGAACGATAGCAGGAATAGGAAAACTAATAAAACATTCAATTTATAGCCATATAAATGGTGGAGTAAGATTCAATTGACATTGACACAGATGTTGATATATAGGTTATTCTAATTTTGAAGGGGTAAGCATACATATGTTGGAATTATTGAACAAGAGTATTGTCAAAATATACGTTATTGTAGCATCAAACATTGATAGAAATAGAGAAAGATAAGCAAATTTCTAGTTTTTCTTATTTGAACATCATTGAACGATAGCATAAATAGATAAACAAGCAAACATTCAGTTTATATACATATAAATGACGAAGGAAAAAAAAATGAACTGAAGTTCCTACAATGTTGATATGTATATTATGTAAATTGTGAAGGGGTAAACATACATATTTTGGAATTATTGAAAAAGAGTCTTGTCAAAGAAAGTGTGTAGCACAACAACATGGGCATATTTTATAATATTATGGAACAATGATTTATGCAGAGATGATACTTCATGTACAAAACAATAGTGTTCCTTGCAACCATGAAGAAAGTTCAAATGCGATGAATAACAAGTTATTGTGCAATGGATATTGCTTGAATGTCCTTGAGGACCTCCTTGCATGCAGATTCATATTGAATTTCTTCTGAATTAACCAATATTGTTTGCAAGTGCTCAACACCATTGAAGAAGTCTGTTTTGATGGAAAGTGTCAGCAGGAAGCGACAACCTGAAATCCGTCCACAAATTTCTTGGAGATCAACTGGTTCGATAGAAATAAGGAACAAGTCTTTTGTTGTGATGCCCATGAGCTCATTTCCTGCGTCATTGAAAGCTGTGACATTTTCTAGGTGCTTGGTAACTCAATTTTAAGTTTGTAACAGTAGTCACATTCTGGGAAGTCGTCGTTACACTTTGTACAATGCCAAATATTGTTAGAATGGTGCATCACTTTTTTCATGCATTTCTTTCCGTTGAAATCTAATGGACATGCAAGAAAATAGAAGTCGTCCATGTGAAGAGCAGTCACAGTTGCATGAACTGAAACCCATATTGTTTTCTCGAAGGCTTGCATGCAAGTAATTTCATGAATCGTCTTTTGTGCTAGGGCTCGTTTGGAAGCAACACTATAGTTTCTACTCAAAGATGGAGAGGAAGAGCTATAACCTGTTTCACAGAACCATGTATGGAGTTGTTGAGTTTCTTCAATGTTTGGATTTATGATGAGAGTGCTAGTGGAGACTGTCCCTATGGTGATTCCATTGAATTCAGATACACGACCTCCTTTGATTGCAAGGATTGGCGGGTTTTTAGAAGAGCATAATTCAACAAGGTTTTGTCCTAAATAGTCACAATGATCTCCCCATAACGTTACATCAATGCTAAAACTTGACTTGTCCTTTAATGTGAGTGTTTTACTTAATGTTTTAGTTCCATCTCTTCATCGAATTGTAAAGGTAGGTGAGCTAGATCTATCAACACCAGTGAAATCTACATTGGTATTTAGGTTTGTTGACTTGATTTCAGCGATAATTTTGAAATGAAAACATTGATAAGGAAAGGTTGGATCATCTACAAAACATGGATTGACAATGGATGCATCAAACAAGTAAATATCCCATTTGTTCTTTAGTTGGTTGTAGTTTGGGTTTGCTTCTTTAACTGCGCCATTCGAAATAATGTATAACTGCCCAACTTGGATTAGATTATAAAAAGATTCAACCAATTTAGCAAATGCGGAAAGGTGGATCTCATCGCTATCACGATCAGTAAGGTCAAACCCAAAGACTTTTCTTGAGCCACACACGTTGTTGTAAGTCTTCAATGTTGTCTTTGCATATGCTCTACCTTGGATTGACCAATAATTTCAGTAGGGATTGAGCGTCTTGAATGAGATAGTTGTAGTTGTGGACATTCGTTAGAGTTACTATAAAGGGCAAGCTCTCTTGTGTAGATGAAGAGCTAGATTGGGATGTTCTTACCTTTGCATGTAGCAGTGTTGATGAATCCTTAGTCAACGCTACTTTATGCCTCACAACCTCAAGTTCAACAACTCGGATGGACCTTGTGTAAACAAATGGACTGTATCTCTGGGTGCATTGTCTGCCCTGTAGTCCATGGCTCTGATGCACGTAACTCCACTGCCCACTCTATGTCTCCCTTCCGGACGACTGCCTCCATCTGATGAGCCGAAACAGTCTAAGGCGGATATGTGCGTTGTCCCCGTATCTTCTCATGCTTCCCTGTCTTCTCATCATCCCACTCCATCTCTAGGGTCTTCCAATCTGTCGTGACCTTCCCTAGAGTGATAAGCCACTGAACACCCAATGTCATGTTGGTGTCCGGAATATCGACCACAAAAAGGTGGTCAGTCAGTGTATAGGTGCCCATCGTCACCAATAGCTCTAGAACATAACGAGCACACATCATGGTCTGATCACCTGGGACCAAAACTGAAAACCCATCGAAGCTCTCTGTCTGTATACCTCTCCGCTCAACCATCTGTGCATCGATGAAGTTGTGGGTTGCCCCACTGTCAACCAAAACTGATACCCGCTGACCATATATTGTCCCCCGTACGCACAGCATCAAATACTTGGGAACTCCTCGCAATGTTGCAAGGGCCCCTTCGGTAGGTGCAAAAGCTGCACCACCCATTGCTGGTGGTGGAGGTGGCAAATGATCCTACGCGGCATGACTACCTCTTGCCTCCACATCATCCTCCTCATCCTCTTCCCCGCTGCTCTCGGAGAAGACCTCAATAAAATGTGCTTTGCCAACAACACATCTATGTCTCGGTGCCCATGGCTCTTGACAGGTGAAGCACAACCACTTCTTCTTCAACTCCCTCCTGGCATCATCATCAATCTGTGCTCTTCTTGGATTCCCCTTTGGAGGTGGAATCCTCACATCCTTCCCCTTAGGCTGGAAAGCCTGTCTCTGGGGGTAAGGTGTCCGAGTCCTGGGTAAGGCATCCTGTAAGTCCCAGGTCCTGCTAATAGCATCCTGGAGTGTGGCTGGTCTAGTGGACCTGACTAGACCCTAAAGTGGCTCTGCTAACCCCTCAACATACATGTAGATCCTTTGGGCCATGGATAGATCTGGCACCATCATTGAAACCCTCAAGAAATCTGCAATGTAGGTCTCTGGGCTCCCGGTCTGTTTGAGCCTCGTTAGCTCAACAAAGTGCTACTCTGGATCCCTCTGGTCGAACCTCTCTATCAATCTCCTGGTGAACTCGGCATATGTCGTCACTGTGGAGTGTCTGAGTGTAACCATCCCATGGAACCACCAATCCTGGGCCTCACCATCCAAATGTAATGTCGCCACCTTGATGGCCTCTGTCTCTGACATCTGGTTAAGCTGGAAGTAAATGTCCAGCTTCTCCACCCAAGACTTTGCCGAACTGTTTGATGAACCATCAAACGTAGGCAAGTGGAATCTACTAGCTGCATGGTGGGTGTCACCATCATGATAATGCTGGTATCCTCTGTGATGGTCGCGGGGTCTATTATCCTGCTGAAGCTTAACAAAGTCTCTGAATGAGAGAGCCTCCCTGAACTCCTGCCCATAGGCTTGGTATTCTACAAAATAATCGCCCATATGACCGGGCTCTGCCTCTTGCTGGGCTCCGGCCCCAGTGTCTGCTCCTAAGAAAGTGGGCATGGTAGAGCGTGTAAGGGCATGTGAGGCCACCTGCTGAGTAGTATCACACTGCTCTGGCAAATGGTAGGATGCACCTGATCCCTCACCAACCTGGAAAACCCGTGGGCTATCACGCTGTCTAGCCTCTACTGCTGTGAATCTCTACCCCATCACCTCAATTTGCCTCGACAAATCCTGCACTGATTTGAGGAGCATATCTGCAAATCTCTTTCCGTCCTCGTCTGCCATCGGATCCTTCTGCTCTGCATCCACCACAGGCTCCTTCTGTTCTGCATCCACCATAGGCTCCTCCTTTTCTGCATCCATCACTGGAACATAGTCTCCCTCTCCGTAGGTGTTCTCCAACCTATGCCCATTGTCTCTGTATCTCCTCCCTTTGTAACAAATGTAGGGCTTTTCCCCTGGTGTCATAGATTGCTAGCTCCACAGGCTGAGCCAGATCTATACTCTGATACCACTGTAGTATCCCGTTTCAGAGATATTCCCCAAACCCCAGTAAACTCCAACCAAATACGTACAAATGATATAATAACCGGGAAGCTCAAAGTGATGGAAATAACAATGGTGCAACATATAATAATATAAACATGGAATATAAGCAGATACTCAAGAAATGCAGAGAGAAATTCTAAGCCATTTTATTATACTAAGTAATATAATGAGTACAGGAGGTGATCAGAAGGATGGCACCTCGACTTGCACAAGGTAAGTGAAGAAATACACTTAGAATAGCAAAGGAATGGCCTCTCTCGGAACTGCGTCCAAGCTGCTGGAGAACTGTCGTGCTGCTGCTGCTGCTAGAAATCAAATGTGGATTTGGGGCTATTCCCCTCCTCAGAAAATGCTGAAACTCTGGAATCGGACTCTAATCAAGAACCCCAGAAAAACCCAGAAAGCTTATCTGAAATGGCCGAACCCCGAAAATCGCCCCCTTAAGGACCCATGCAATCCCTCAAGGCTCTACGCTGCCACTGAATAAACCCCACCAAAATACTGCCTGAAACTCAGCCAAACTCCTCCAATATGCAAGGGTTGATCCCCTGCTCAATCTCCCAACACAAATCCCCCTGCAAAACCTCAATCCAGAACTCCTGCCAAAAAGAACTACGTCATCCCTCTCAAGACTGTGCAGTCATCCAAGATGCTCAATCCTCCTGCCAAAATGCTGCTAAAACTACTGCAAAAATACTAATGGAAATACCTTGCCCGAGCAGGCACTCGAAGTCCCCCAGGGCTAAGGGTGAGATCTCTGAAGGGAAACACTCAATGCACTAAACAGTGCTGCAGACTAGCTAAACATCCAGCGTGCTCTAAGTCAAAGTGACTAGCTCAAATGCTCATAATCAAATGACAAAATGAGGAGGCTCCTTTCTCCTTTATAGTGTTGGCCTCTCTCAATCCCAAGGCTCACCTCCTCCAACGTAGCCTTCCTCTTGCCACGTGTTCGTCACTATCTGTGCAGTCACTCCAAGTGTCTACGTCGGCCCCTCCTCTATGTGGTTCTTTGGCCCCCCTTTGCTCACCTTTTAAGTTACAACGTTGTGCTACTAGGGAGTGTCTTTATTCATAAAGTGAGGATATCCCCCTTCCCTCACCTTTTTATTTATAAATAGCTATAGAAGGCAAAATTGAGCAAAATTGAATATTCCAATTAGCCATGGCTAATTAGGAATATTACATAAGGGAAACAACGTATTGTTACTGTAGTTAGAGTGGGATAAATAGTTAAAAGCATGTGATTTCTCCTTGAAGGTCACAAGTTCAAAACTAGTATGGGGTAGAGGTTGTACACATTGAATGATTAATATTCGCCCACTTGATGAGGCTTAAGAATTAAGCATCCCATTGGCATGGGATCCCTTGATGGGATCATATGAATGGAATGTCTCTAGATGTCTCAACCCTTGCCAAGTCATAAGTGCCTGCTAGTACTAGCTTGGAAGTTGTCTTCCCAAAGGAAAAATCATAATTTTATTAGTGAAAAAAAAATTACATTTTGCAGATGCTTAAAAACATTCCATCATCTAGTCTATGACTGATGATCATAATTTCATACAAAAAACAACTAAAAACCGATGAAGAGAAAAGTTAAGCCTTTCTCCATTTCTTTTTTTCAACCTTGTGCCATTCTCCTTGAGATGGCGTGGAAGAGACAAGAGCGAGCTGATTTCCTTCTTCTATTCTTGCAGTGTCCTTGTCTGAATCTGAGTTGTCTGATGTATGATGACATTTGTAGCCGCTGGTATCCTTTACTTATGGTATCTTTGCTGACTATGTTGGGGTGATCTGTAAGTCAGATGGATCTTGTGAGACTTCCCCCTTTTCTTCTTTTTCATTTGGTGTCTGATTGTTCTCATTGGGTATGGGATCTTTTTCTGCTTCGTCCTCTTCCTCATCTAGCTCATTTGTGGGGAATTGCCATCCTTTGGGCTGCTTTCCTGCTTTCTTCTTCCTTCGAGTTTCTTTCTTGGCTTCAGGGCACATGTTTTGTAGATGTCCTGTTTGCCGACAAATTCTGCATCTGAATGATGTGTTCTCGTAATCTAAGAACTAAGTCCAACTCTGCTTGTTGTGAATTAGTTGTATATGATCTGATAGGCCTTTGCTAAGATCCACTTCCACACAAATTCGTGCGAAAGTATAGATTCTTTCCTCCATTCTTTGTGTGTCATTTTTTATATATCACCCTAAGATAGTCCCAATACCTTCTAATACTTGATTATGCCAGAAATGTAGGGGGAGGTTATGCAACTTGACCCATACCAGCATTTTGGATACTATCATGGTATTTTCATCAAAATCTGGGAACCATGGGGTAATGAAGAGTCCCGTCGATCCCCAGAACCACGGACCTTCCTGAAGAATAATATCATGAGCCTCCGATGATGGGAACTTTACAATGAAAAACCCTTTGGAGCAGAGGTGTATTTCACAGTTTGTTGTCCAATTTGTGAAAATCCAATGAAAGAGCTCCACTGGTTTTGGCCAGAAACTATTAAATCTGCAGATGATGGCTTGTGTTTCATATGTAGTGTAGAGATCTTTTGTTTTTGTGATGTCTATATTCAGTTCTGGGATATAATTCAGTTGCTCCACTATGTAGGGGCTGGGGGTATTGCATGCTTGTTCTGTGTGTGCTGAAGCTGCAGATTTTCCCTGTAGAATGTTTTTGTAGGAGAGTCCACCATTTATGTGTTCTTGATTTGGTTCTGTACCTTTTGATAAGCTGGTTCCAACTCCTCCTCCAGCACCTTTTGTTTTACTTGATCCCGCTGCTCCACCTCTCAGTCACAGATTTAGGATGATGGTGGTCGCTGATAGAATGTTGTATTCTTGTAGACACTGATTAGATCAGGTGTTGCAAATGTGCAGGATATCCATAATTTTGCATGATATTCTACTTCAATTAGAATACCTTGTCTATAGCATGCACCCATACTAATGAAGATTTTCCGGCAAGAGATTTTAGAAAAAATTGGAAGTGGATCGGTTCTTCCTGATGCAAAGATTCAAGGTCCAGATTGTTGTTGAAAGGCATTTCTGGCTCTAGTGGCCCAGATTGCATTGTAGACGTCTTTAATGGCTTGTTGATGAGATTTATTGTATACAGTGATGCAGAGGTCGCCTGATCTATGCCAACTCGTCGCAAAAAATACAGATCTGGCTTATGACAGCGAGATCTTGAATAGGATGTCCATGACAGGGGTCGATCTGCTGCATAAGACTCTGGATCTGAGAGATTTGGTCATAGCGGAGCCCAATCTATTGCTTGAATCGCCAGATCTAGGCCGAGGATGCTTTTCCCTTGGTCACAATCCAGATTTGTCCAGTGCGGGTGCCAAACCACCACTGAGGAGCCGAGATCTTTGAAAGTAAGAGGTGGATCGGGCTCAATATTCCTTGAAAGACTTAATATGCAATTTTCCAAAATAAATGCATTATTCGTGGACCCTCGGCTCGATTGCAACGATATTGTTTAAACTTCATCTAGTAGGGGCAAAAATTAATTCAGGATTTCTACGCTCCAGGCAGCTGTTTAGTCAATTTAGTGTTATCTAAATTGCTAGTATTTATTGTCAACCCGGGGCTCGTAAGCTGATGAAGTGAGGGTGTACTATATGTACTTAAATAACCTCTTAGAGTTTTTCTTATCGTTGGGGGGTGTTGTTGTGGTTAATTATGTTCCTAAGATGGAGTGAGAATTTATAAACAAGTGAGTGATGGTGTGTGTGTAGAGTGAATTCTAAATGAGTGGAAGTGTGTGTGGAGTGATCTCTAACTAATTGCTTGAAAGGAAATGCTTGGAAAGAATAAATGAATTGAAATGACTTGAAATAAACTTGAAAGCAAATGACCACTACCAATGGCACTAGACACCGTTCAAGTTGCTGCTAATAAAAGAAAAGAGAATCACTTTTAAAACCCAAGAATAAAGATTATCTCTCTCTAACTCGATACTTCAAAGCACATGTACTGTGTAAAGCACGGAAAGAAAGTAGCTTAAGTGGAATTTATAAAAGTGAGAAAAATATGCTTGAAAGACTAATGATAATAATTTGCTATTTCTAATTCTCTACTTCAGCCATATGTACTATGGAAAGCATGATTAGAAAGTAGTGAGGAAATAGTCTAGGAAGCACTTTAAAATCAAAACTTTTACTCTAAAGACTAGTGGTAATGATTTACTCTTTCTAACTCGATGCTTCAAAGCACATGTACTGTGTAAAGCACGGAAAGAAAGTAGCTTAAGAACAGTCCAAAAAGTACCCAAACAAGCTGCAAGTTAATGATATTTTGATCTTAAAAGATAGTAATTTATGATGAAGATCATTCATGTATGTTAATAGCTCTTTGAGAAATAAGATTAAAAACTAACTATAAAGACAAAGGCAGCACTTGAATTGTCAGCTTCAAATACCATTAGCTGTAAAGCAAACACAACACATATAAAAATAAATCCCGGGCTAAAAGAAACCTGCAAAGAAATAACTCTGATCAGCTGAAAAGAAAGGAAAACAAGTAAATGAAACTATACATGCTTAAGGAAATAAATAAGAAAATAATGAAATATTGCACATAAAATACTTTACAAAGGCTGGGATGAGCAGGGGCCCTCTGTTCATTCAGCCACAAGAAAACTCAGAGATCTGGAAACTTCAAAACGGTGCTATATCTATTCCTCCATTTGCAAAAAGTTTACAAAACAGAGTGTTGGAATAGCACTAGAAAACAGAGTTCACAAAAGCTTCTAAATTCAACACAAGTGCAGCAAATTACAACTAATGAAAAGTTCCTTGAGCGTACGCAGACGCATCAATTTATAGGAGTTTCTAAGATAGCCTACTCGTACAGCTAGTTAACAGAAAAACAATAAAACGGTATGCATATTAAAAGTCCTTTGACACATCACGGCTGCGTGGACGAGTTTAGTGGTTCTGTCGACATGGATAATAAATCCTATGTTGGATTGCGTCCCCTGCCATCTATAGAACATGGACAAATCACCATTTAAGGTGACGTGACCAAACAGCTTTCAAACACCGTTTAAACCACCTTGAGTTGACCGTGGCTTAACCAGCTTTGACCATGGGTAAAAATGACGTGGATGGCTGGAACAAAGGGACAGGAACCTCGAGCACACTGATACCTGAGTGCCCATGTGGCTCGTCTAGCAAACCGACACGTGGATCATAGTGTTTAACAAAAAGGCTGCAGGATCTTCAGATAGCTGCGGGATCATCAGATAGCTGCGGGATTCCTGCAAGTAAGTCAAAAACTAAACAAATAGTCATCCATTAGCAAAACTTGCTTGATCATGCTTATTGACACTGAATGTAATGATCTGAGAGGTTTTATGGTGAAAATGAGGCAAAAGTGAAGGAAAGATAAGGAAAAGTTGAGGAAAATGGTAGGCAAATAGGTGAAGAATAGAGGTTCTACAGCAGCGATGCCCATATTTTCCATGCAGACCCTTCTCTACGATTTGAGACTATGATCCAGAATAGGACAGAGCCAAGACGTAAACTAATCTCTAGATATGGTCAGTGAGGGGCCGATCTGCCTTCTGGGTGACCGGATCTGACAGATCTTTGTCGGATCTGAAGATAAGGTTGTGTTTCAGAGAGGGAGTGTTCATCCCAGATCAAAACAAAGACCATGCGAATGTTGAGATATCGTGCACTGGATCATGGCATAAGCGCATGGGGAACTGTCCAGCCGAGACCACAATGGCGAATGCAGATCTGTTGTGAAGACAAATGGATCCCAAGTTGTGTTCGCCGAGGTTGCCCAGGATGTTGGACTAGAAATTCGCATGAAAGACGACTGCAGAAACCTTCTTTGCCGCCATCGTGTTGGCCCTCTCGTCCGTCTCTCGGGAACACTTCACTATCACAAGTAAAACAAGAAACTATCTTGGAAGTTGTTAATGCTAACTACATCCACATTTTGTGAAAAATTGAAAATGATATTTTGTTGAGCTAATATTGTCACAATATAATTCTCTTAGAGTTTCCTTTGTTTATTTGTTCAAAAATTGAAATAGTGTCTCATATTTGGATCCTAATGAATGAATTTGTGAGTTTATGAAACTTGTGTGAGAAAGTTTGAAACCAAAGAAATTCAATTAAGTAAAAGTTGGTGCGACAATTTGTATAGTGAAAGAGCTTCAATTAAGTAGAGATTTGTTTTGTAAAATTTCTTTGAGTTGAGAATACCACTAGTGGAGTTCCCAAATTGAGGGCATGGCATTAAAAGAAAGTGTTTTGGATGAAAAGAAGGTCCATGGCTAACTATATTTTCAAATATATATTAAATTACTGAAATATCTATTTAAATATTAAAAATTATTGTTTAGAAGTTGGTGTGTGCATAGAAAATATTTTCACTATATGAGGAAAACAAATGACCACCTTGTTTTTATAACCTTTTTACTTTGAAATCCATTAAACATAGAGAATTACAAAATATAATATACATCCGTAGTTAAAAAATGCTAAAATATTTAAGCATTCATACAAGAAACTAGCAACAGAAAGAGAGAGAGAGCATGGCATGAAAACAAAAGAAAAAGAAAAGCAAAATGAATATTAACTCAGTAAATGAGATAATCCAAATTTCATGAGCATAACAACCCTAATGCCTCTATGAAAACCTTCAAGTTGATATTTGTATATGGGATAAAAATATGGTTATATGGTAGCTATGAAAACCTTGTAGTTGTTGACATTCCCTTTCCTTTTATTTATGATAAAATTCAAGTTCAAGGGAAGAATAAGATACAAATGAGAGCCTCGAGTGTGCATGGTAGCATGTGTAATTATATTTTATACTAATACATGAAATTATGGGTTAGTGTAAGCTAATGATGGTCTCTAATGACATCTTAATAACAATGCAGACATGGAAAAACAACAATCCATTAACTTGGAGGGATGATTTGAGGTACTTTCACATTGAATTTGAATATTATGTAAATAGTTGAAAAGTAGGAAAAGTAATTAGCTTTTTGAAGATATAATTTTCTTATTAGAAATTGTATGTGATACATGTTATTATTCATGCATAATATAATGCATATGTTTCTATTAGTGTTAATTTTGAGTACTAAATGATGGAATTTTCCTACAAAAAAATGTAGAATTGTAGACAACACATTGTTTTTCCAAAAAACTATTGTTTCAAAATTTATAATATTGATTGTATCAAACATTTTGTTTTAGATTATAGATCTCAATTCGTACTGGTGCTATATATATATGTGTGTGTGTGTGTGTGTGTGTGTGTGTGTGTGCACAGTTTCCTTTGTATGTATTTGTAATTTCATGAATAATGGATAGGGATAATGCCAAAAAAAGAGATATTGAGAAGTAATCCAAAAAAAAGAAGTTTTCATGGATTTGTAGCCTAAACCACCAAGTGTTTTTATCTCAAATCTATATTTGAGGTTTCCTACTCAGAAATCACATATGTTAGACTTGTCACTCTTTCCCCATAAAATATTAAATTGAAAAAAATACACACACAATCTAGAAATATGCACATGCTCAATTAGAATTCATGCATTCAACAAATATGCACATGTTCATATCCTCAAGGAACACATAAGTGTTCTTTGAATGAGGCAAAGTGGGGGAGAGATGAAGGAAGGGATAGAAGGGTGGATATGGTGGGGGTGGGTGTGAGGAGCAATAGAGGGATGGGTAGAGGGAGAGGGAGAGAGAGATATTGAGTGCACGAGAGGCAAAGAGCAAGATGGAAAGAGGGTGATGACGTAGATAAAGAGAGAGGGATGAAGATATTTAAAGAGAGAGAGACAAAGAGGGGAAGGAAGTAGAGGGGTAGAGTGGGTGAGAGAAAGGAAGAGGGAGAGAATGATTTTTTTTTTGTGTGTGAGATATATATATATATATATATCTATATATATATATATATATATATATATATATATATATATATAGAGAGAGAGAGAGAGAGAGAGAGAGAGAGAGATGGGAAGAAAAGAGTAAGAGAGAGATTTGGGAATAGAGGGAGGGAGGGTGAGAGAGAGTGTAACACGCCCCCTACTATCCCTATCCCCTACTATGGGTAGGAGGTAGTTACTCTCCTAACCCGATCTCCAAGGTAAAATTATGGAAATGGGGTTAATGTTTTTTTATCTTTCTCAACTTTCTCAAAACTTAAAGTGGATAACATGGTTGCATTCGTCTCATTAAGACCTTTCCAATGATATATTATTTGATTCAATCCAACTCATGGATCAAAAGATATGGTTGATTAAAACTAACCTACTAGAGAGTGCTACATCATCTGACTTGCCATATGGTACCCACATGGCAGCCACGTGGATAGCCCAGACATTGCCACATCAACACCACATGGAAGCACTACTCTAACTGTCAACCTGTTCATACCAAGCCATGCTACACCTTTCCATGGTTTGTAAGACCCTTCTAAACAAATGAGCATATAACATATGCGAGTTACACAGATGCAAGCCTAAACAAATCTTGGTGGGTTCCTTTGTAGTCCCCCATCGAAACTACTAGGAAAGAGGTGTTGGGGTTATGTGGATCCCCCGTGGACCCTACTCCAACGTGTACTAAAACCCATTTTCTATGGCCATGCACGCTAAGGCTCCACCACTACCACATCGTCTTGCTTAATACCACTCTATGATGCATTCAAAACCGCCAAGGTTACGCGGAAGTGGCCCCATCATGTTGTCTAGGTAATCCTCTTTGCGGATAGAGACGATCCCTCTAGCCCAATGAGTGGGACTAGCAATCTACATGAAAATCTACTAGACACTTTCCTAAGTTACAATCGAAATAGGAGAAGAGGAAGATGACCTACCTCGTTCTGATGTTATAATGTCCTCCTTTGTTGAAGACCTCGAATCGCTTGCGCCATAGGCTCGGTCCTACTGCTCACAATGTTTAAATTCCTGCACAAGAGATCAAGACACAAAAAATCATACAAATACAAATATCATAATTGAAAGTAACCTACTTAACAGATCAAGGAGCATTAAGATAAATGATGCATTAACATACACATTTATGGAAAATGAACCAACATTTGTATATATTAATAGAATAAAGGAGGAAGCATACAACCAAGCCTTGATGTTAATAAGCTCTCCTTGAGTGAATTTCCAAGTCCAAGCTCAAGCTCTCGAAGCACTCCTTCTCCAAGCCAAATGAGTAGCATGTAAGCATAATCTCAGCATAAGGGTGAAAATAGCCAAAGACCAATCATTTGGGAATGAGAGAAGATGAATATATAGGTAAGGAAAGGGAGTTAGGATCTCTCCAAAGATAGGAGAAGGCCCTCATCTCAAGGAGGTAGCTCATAGGGATAAGACCAAAGGGCCAGTTGAGAGAAATCGACCTCATCCACACCGAACAACCTCCAGCTCGTCATTCTGGAAGCCTCAAGATCAGGAATCATCTTGTCCTATCTGGGAAAATTAATTTCCTTTTAGGGATCATCACGGGTATCCAAGCCAAAAGCATGCTGGCATCGCGGGGCTAGTATAGTGCAACTAGCGACCATCGCGGTTTTCAGTGTTAGGGGAGCGATGATGCTAAAATTAGGGTTTTAGAGCCCTTTTCTTCAGGGGAAGCTCAAGGCATTTTTCCATCAGTGTTTTAGGGAGGATCTGAGCTGCATATCTGGATGAGTACATTGCATGATGGTCATGTTTCGGGCACTTCGGGGTATGTCACAGGGAAGTGCGGGAGGTGTGACAAAATACTGTGTAACACATCATGTCACCACATCACCTATGCTTCAACCAATCAGATGCGTCAAGCTCCATTACACCTATAGATGTGGTCCCCACCATTTACACCTCATCTCAGGAATGAAATCTCGGTGGGATTGCACCAAGCTCCATGAGAAATCATTAAGGACAATGCACTAGGGTGATGTCAGTAGATTTTATTGATGGGGTGATGTCACACCCTCCACGTGGCTCGAATTTGTAAGTGCCACATGTCACCTAGATATAGGCCACTTGGCTCCACAAAACCCTCAATTCCAACTGACACATGTACTCCTCTAAGATCTCCATTTCACCTAAAAACCATGTCGCCTACGACACTGGTAGTGGGTCCCACTCGGTCCTCTATTGGGTGGTAAAAATTACGTTCACATTATAAATAAACTCGGAGTCCTCTGCCTTGCTTCACCAAGTGGTAGGAAAGAGACCCTATTGCACCACGTCATCCTAGTGTTTTAATCCTAGCGTGATCTTCTTGGTATCCCTTCAAAATCACGGGGGTAATTCCTCCGGGACAATAAAATTCTTGTTACCTGATGTGTGGCTCCCTTTCCATTGTCGAGAAATAATTAGTTCTTAGACATAGTTCCTATTCACATGGGAACATAAAATCGATCCCCTTTATCCTCTAGGACTTGGAATTCTAGCCCTCACGATGCATGTTACTATGTATATTTTGGGTTCCCTCTATCCTCAATGCTTTGTCATGGTGCTTTACCACACATGATCAATTATGACTTGAGGGCTAAGGCTCAACCTACGCTCGACCATATATGTATATATGTTATTATAAATCTTTTTAGAGATATCCCTCGGCTTATATTGCGAACTCACATTAAAAGTTGCACTATCCTTCCTAAGATTATAGAGGCTTTGGCCCAACTTGATATATCTATATATATATGTATATATATATATATATATACATATACATATACATATACATATACATATACATATACATATACATATACATATACATACATACATACATACATATATATATATACTATCCTTCATGAGCTTTTGACAGGGATTGACCTATCCCATTCAATGTGTGCGTGTGTGTGTGTATAATGTAATCCTTCCTCAACTTAGTAGCTGATAACAAGACTAGAAGGCTAAATCTATTAATTACATAAAAGAAACTTGACAAAAATATATCCTTTCATTCATACTTAATCCCATTGGACTAATTTCAAGATCGTAATAGTTCAATAATCTGCATACCTCTTAGGCTAATAATAAACAAAAATAATCTCATGAATGCATTCCAAAATTCATTCAATTAGATAGAAACCTTACAAGAAGTCAATATTACTTAAGTGTGCGAGAAGTCACATTGCATATTAAATCACATACATTTCTTAGAATTAGCCTCTCATTTACACATAGGAAAAAGGGCATCCCTTGTTGTGAATCTAGGCAATTATCAACACATCAAACACAAAAAAGATATCCATATGCATTATAAGGAAACTTTAGGCATTTAACTTACGAATGCATGACAAATCTTACAAGAAAAACTATAGTTCATTCAAGAATTTTATTCAGTAAACTTCTTGCACTAGCATCCTACAACCATGTAACATTTCTAAGAGCCACACATTGAATTCCACAAGTGCAATCTTTAATTTCATAGCTCTTAGCTAAATGCATTCATTTACAATAAAACAAATGCTCGACCTGAAGGTGGGACTTTGATTTTCCACCCAACTTTAGACTCATTGCAGCCAAAATTACTTGTAGTAGTCATCTCTGAGCCAAATCCATGATTTATGTGGAGTTTCTTCAATATTTTTTAGCAGGAGATCATACTCACCTCAAATAGGATAGGGATTACTTATAAAGTTAGGCAGTTTATCAACTCTTTAGTAAGCAACCTAACTGGTTTATCAACTCATTCTTGGCAAGCACTCATTCACATTTTCCTTAGAATTTTCTTCAGCTCCTTTAGGCCACAATTTAGCTTCCAAGGGAATTTCATTCCCTCCACTATGTAGGTCTTTATAACACTTCTCATTTGTTATATCAAGAGGAAAATACAACCCCAACATTGTTGTGCAAATGCCTTTTTATAAATTCTCAAGGGTGCCTCTTCATATTCTCTTGGATTCTTCCTCTTCTTTTTGTTTTCTTATTATTCGCACCGTAAAATTAATTAAAGGTTTTGGCTAACCCCACCTAAGGTTATATTTCCTCTTCCCTCTTAGATCATGGATCTGCGGTCTCACTTTTTAGGCCATTACATAAAAAGATACTCATTTATAATTCATAATATTATTTCATCACAAAAATTAGTGGGAAGAATACTAGGGGTGTCAAAAACCCCACCCCCTTTAAGGGAACACCATCCTCAATGTTCTTATAAGCAAAGAAACAAACAAAACTGGACTTTATGCCCAACTCTTAGATCCACTTATTTAGCAAACAAAGAGGATATGCTAACCGCATCTGATCAACCATTTCCCAATGACCCGTTTATAGTCTTTTGGTGCTTCTGATGCACTCAATTCAACTTGGATATATTCATTTTCTTTGGAGTTCTTCCTAACTCTAATATCCAACATTGTTGTCCTTGCACTCCTTTCTCCTTCAACTAATAGTTCTTAGCCCATTTCTTCCCAAAACAACTCCAATATACTTATGGTTTCAATCATCCATGCTCAAGACCCTTTAAAAACCAATATCATTTTCTAGCATCCATTTCTCTGTTTCCTAGTCCCTCAGGCAATCTGTTCCCCTAGCCACTCATCTTATAAGTTCAATAATCCTTGTCTCTTCTTCTCAGTCCCTCAAGCTATCCATTCCTTAGAAAGGATTCCTTACATTAGAAGGATTTCATAACCAAGGAAAGTCCTTGCCTTAATAATTCCATACCAGTCATAACATGCTTCATGGAAATCAGTAGACACCATTGGGTGCTAGTGTCCCACAATGGCCTTGTTCCTGAAATTTTTAATTAGCGTGCTACTACGCACTTTGATATCTTCAAGTTGTTATTTTTACTTGCAATCAGCCTACAATTCTTATACTGAACAATTCAATATTTCACTTACATCACAAACTTACATGTCATGAGAGATAATCATAAAGTTTTTTTTAAATGAATTTAAAACATAAAATAATCATATTAAAACATAACTCAAGTCATTATAGACCATAACTCTAAACCAAATTAAAGCATAGTCTTAACAAAATTTCTTTAAAATGATAATTAATTCTCATCTTTGTAGCTTTCTCTTTGCTTATGCATTGAGTGGTTTACCAACCGAAGCAAGTACTGAGTGTTGTATATGCTCCACACAGTATTTAGCTAGCTCCATATTTATATTTCTCTTATTTAGTGGTTTATTAGACCTAAGAAGATACATAGTAACATATTTGCCTCATTAATTAACTAAGGAATCCATTCCTCCTTCCACAAGAATGATTTTTTACAATAATTTTTTCAAGTAAAATAGAATGACATATATATTCCTTTCATCGTTCACATATTCAAAAAATCAAGCACATTCACATGCCATGCGGTGTTTAAGGTTTATAAAACCTCTTGGCATTCATGCAGAACATGCATTAATTTGAAAACAACAGTTTCCAAACTCAACAAAAGGAATTCTCACCCAATTCCTTTCTTTTACCTTTTTACCTTGCTATTATCATCATCTCTATCAACTGATATTTTTGTTGTTACAATATTCAACAATTAATTCAACTCAACATATTCACATTCGTGTTGTTCACATGCTATCATGTTTTAGCCCTTGCTATTTTTCACTCAAGATCACCATCATTATCAAGAGTGTAAATATTAGAAATGGGCCATTTCTGCCCTCTTTCCTAAAAGTGTTTGATGCAACTTGGAAGCCAATAAATAACCTTGCTTCATTACTCAGTTATGGAAAATACAAACTTTATTTTCATACCGATCATATAATATTTTTATTACAAGGGGTTTATCAGTTGCGGCAAGCACTTTGAGAGTGGTTTATCAACCTAACAGTAAGCACCTGGTGGTTTATCAGCCTCCTAGACAAGCACCCCATGGTAAATCCACACAATCCTTTCACTATAGGTGGTTTATCAGTTGTGGTAAGAAGTCTAAGAGTGGTTTATCATCCTCTTAGGCAAGCACCTAGTGGAAACTCCATGAAATCTTTTCATTATAGGTGGTTTAATAGTCGTGGAATGCACTCTAAGAGTGGTTTATCAACCCAACGACAAACACCTTAAGTGGTTTATCAGCCTCCTCGATAAGAACCCCATGGATCTCCATACGATCCTTTCATTACTGGTGGGTTATCAGTGGTAACAAGTACTAAAAGAGTGATTTATCAACCTGACAATAAGCACCTCAGGTGGTTTATCAACTAGTCAAACATAATAGAATTTCATACTATTGGGTGGTTTATCAGTTGTGTCGAGGACTCAGTGAGTGGTTTATCAACCCACAACAAGCACCCTGGGTGGTTTATTAGCCCTCTCTTAGCAATCACCCTTCCGCATGTGGTTTCTCGGCCTTAGCTAGCACCCTGTTCACACATCTCAAATTCATGTCAGTCACATGTTCCAAGGATCAAGAAAATAAAGTCAACATATCTATAATTTTTAGAAATTAGCCTTCTACCAAGACTAGCATCATCAAATTAAAATCAAACTTTTACCAAGGCTAGTAGTCATGACATAGTCTAAAATCAACTCATAGTCATCAGCCATAGTGCTACAACTAGCACCCACTTAGATAAGAAAGCCATATATATATAACCAACAACTACAGTGCTACAACTAGCACCCACTTGGATAAGAAAGCCATATATATATAACCAACAACTACAGTGCTACAACCATCACCCACCTATACAAATAAACAATCGTTAAAACCCGTCACCCTCAAATAGAGTCATAAGTCCTTTATCTCTATGGTCTAACATAATAAAGTATTGAGCCTGGATGCCCTATCTCATGTCGAGATAAAAACCATTATAGGTTGTAACTAGCCACTCCCATATACTACACACCATTCCTTGAACCGCGAAGGTATTAACTAGATGACAAGAATCCATAAAGGAAATCATTACTAGCCAAAATCAACATATAGAAATGGTAAATCCTCCAACATGGTTCATGCCACATAACATTCAGACGATGGGATTCTCACATCCCAATTAGTAAACACACACACATATGTATATACATATTTACATTCAATTAGAAGCAAGCCATGCTATGCAGTACAAGTATCATAAGGATTTCCCCAGCCCCTCGTTTCACATAAACAATCTCATACACACTTATTCCAAGCATGTAAGGCTACACCACCTAACCAGTAGTGTTTTTTATATCAACTTTATATATATAAAAAAAAATTAAATAGGAAAAAATTTCATTTATTTTTTAGTATAATGGAGATATGTAATGCCTTCACTACTTAATATGAATTGACAAATGGTATAAATAAAATGTTTTTCATATTAGATAATGTGCAATTTATTGTATGTTTAGTTGACTTGAAATATTTAAAACAAAAATATATTTTAATATTACGAATGAATAAGATATTTTAGTAATACAAATTGACAAATGGTGTAAATAAAATGTTATTCATATTAGATGATGTGAAATTTATTGTATGTTTAGTTGACTTGAAATATTTAAAACAAAAATATATTTTAATATTACCAATGAATAAGATATTTTAGTATCCACATTAAATAATATATATATATATATATAGAGAGAGAGAGAGAGAGAGAGAGAGAGTTCTATTTATAGACATTTTCCAATTCAAAATATGAGAGAGATTTGTAATCTCTTCAATGTCTAATATGTACTTCACACATAACATTTTAAAGAATATTCATAAAAAAATTAATTAGTTATATATATATATATATATATATATATATATATATTCTACTAGTGAATATGAAGGGGTATGTATTAATATTTTAATGTGTAGAATGTGAATTATAAACAAAATATCTCAATGTCAATGATGTATATATTATATAAAATAAGTGAAAAAAAACAATTGTGCTTTAACATTTTGTTAATGTGCTGTTCAAAATCAATATAAATCTATCTTCAAATTACCAATAGCCAAAAAAAAAATTAAATGTAAACTTTCCTTTAAATTTTGCACTAAAAAAATTAAGTCTTAGAAGATTTGATCTCTTCAGACAATAAATAAATATATATTAATTTTAAATAAATATTAAATAATTTATTCAATATTATTTTTAAAAGATTTATATTAATTTAAAAAACAATTATGCATTTATTTTATATTAAATTAAAATATTTAATTTACTTTATTAAAAACAAAAAGATGAAAAAAGAAGAAGGAAAATGAAAGAAATAAATACTCATAAAGCCAACAATTTTCAAGGGAAAATGTATTTACTTTGATCCCTGGCAAT
This sequence comes from Pinus tabuliformis, assembly GCA_031772625.1. Classification (NCBI taxonomy): domain Eukaryota; kingdom Viridiplantae; phylum Streptophyta; class Pinopsida; order Pinales; family Pinaceae; genus Pinus; species Pinus tabuliformis. Next base: position 816,667,906 of record CM062810.1, on the reverse strand, counting down.
ACTCATTAAAGTAGTAAACGTACCAAACATAAGGCATCAACGAAATATAAACCTCGAAAAGATGTGATGCTGGCCTCCACGGTCTGTTAGGGACTGTCACTAAAATGACTAAAGCATGAAAAGCTCATGGATTTCGCATTGCAGCTTTTACTATTACTTGTGTGTTGGGCCGGTCTAACTGCCAAAATGTCAGCCAAAATAAGTGCATTGAAATGAGTCTTTCCGTTTACCTCTGGGTGGTGCATTGAAATGGGTGCTTTGCGGAGATGTTACGTTTACCTCTTGGTGGTGCATTGAAATGAGTGCTTTGCGGACCCGATACATGATGCTCAGGGCCTAGCTTTTTGATACCTATGAGCCTGGTTTTTTTATAACCATGAAGTTTACAACCAACAACCTTCACAAAAAAATACATTAACGAAACACCATACTATTAACTATTTTATATTATATATTCTATAGCATGATAAATTAGCAATTTTTTAAAAAAAAGTGTAAAGAATGTGGATAGGATTGTTAGGTTGGAAAAATGGTAAGAGAAATGTATTTGTAGATATGGATGCTATATGTTTTTACGTTTTGAATTTGGGAATTATAGTGTATTATTTTGGGGCATATCACACATTGCAAATATAAGGATAACTATCTATCAAAAACATTTATTGAGCATTACAAAATTGGATTCATTGCATCATAGTTCATTTAGAAACAAAAAAATGAGTTCATTATAAATAACACCCTATATTGACAAGGGGTTTATCAACATGTCATTCCAATAATTGGTTCTTGTCTGAACTTTTCCCTTAAAACTTGTATTTGTCGGCAATATAAGATTTATTTATTTATTTGTATATATATTTTTAATTTGTAATTAATTAATTAATTAATTTTTCAATATTTATTTTAATTTTAATTTTTTATTAATTAATTAATTAATTTTTTCTTTTCTTCAGTTTGATATAATAGAAATATTTTGGACTTTTGCTTGAGAGGTTCCTTGATATTAATGGAAAAGCTGATGTTGATTGATTGAAAATCAAACTCTGATTTACATATAAATATAAACAAGTTAAAAGCTCAAATACAAGTTTAACAACATAAAATGAGATATACAAAGCAAACATGGATAATAGTTACAAATAGAGCTACATCAATTGTATCAATAAGTTGTTGATATAATTATAAACATACAAACCTTGAATCATGAACTTGATGATAACTTGAGTGTAAATCTTTTAATTGCAAGTAACAACATTAACTAGTATTTATACATAGTAGTCAATTAATGGTTGTTGTCAATAACAAGTATGTGTGTGTCAATGGAAGATGAGACATATATAAGGTTGATCATCATTAACACAAAAGTAGCAACAATACTCTACATGATATGCAATGACTTTGCTTGAAATTATACAGAAAGGCTTAGTAGTCCAACGGGACATGACTTATATACATAAAGATGTAATAGACGGTGAATAACTAAACATATGTACATTAAAGTAAGTGATGTCATATAAATCTAATTGAAAGTGAGTAACTAATCATATATACATGATGAGGCATGGCATTAGAAACACCAATTGATGTTTATTGTGACACTGTCAAGATGTGAATGCCGTTCTTTTTCCCATTGTGCATCTCTTTCATGGATGTGGATTTTATTTTATTTTATTTTATTTTTTCTTTTTCTTTTTCAGTAGTTTCCTTATCTTCTGTAGCAAGATAATAGATGGATGCAAACGAAAAAGAGGCAGTGTTTGTGGGGGCATGAGCCTCATTTGTATATCTTGCAAGGTAAGTTCCTGCTATGGAATTTCTCGGCAATATTCATAGAGCATGTTTAAGTAGTTTGTATCCATATCTATTGGTCATGAAAAAAGAGAAATAATAGTTGTTAGTGGGCATGTACGTTGAAAGCATTATATATATATACTTTTTTTTTTCAAAATAAAAGTAAATATGAACATTTTTTCTAAATAATAATAAAACAATATGAGGTTAAATGTAATAGCAGGCAGACATATGTGAAATTTGGTTAAGTAGCAAGTGATGTTTACCATGGGTAAATTTGAAAGATAGAGTGTATGGTTTGCTAGAGTGTATTTTCCTACATAGATTTTGATGCAAGCAATGATTCATCTTGTTGTCTATGTTTCAAATATGGATTCTCTTGTATGTGTGAGATGAGTGAGAATGGAAATGTTGGATTGATTCAAAAGTCTGAAAATGACCTTACTCTTAAAATGGCAGCGAATGTTAAACCTTGGCGTTCTTTGGTGCCAATGTTTATCGTTTCTTTGTCTAATGTCATTCCTTGTGACTTGTGTATCATTAAAGCCCATGCCATTCGAAGTGGTATCTGTCGGCATGCACCCCTTGTGATGGGGGAAATGGGTACATATGTTGGGTGTGAAATGTCCCATGGTGTTCCTTTGTATTGGTTGAAGTCGACTACCATGAAGGATGGCAATTATGGGGGCTTCGAGTTAGGTGCATAAAAGATTGAAATGACTTTTCCAAGTGCACCATTAACAAGGCCTGCATGTACCCACAAGTTGTTGGTGAGTATAAATTTGTGTTCAATGCATAAGAGTACCTTTGTGTCTAGATGTTCATCTTCTATTGTAGTAGAAGTTTTCTGCCTTTGTTGCTTTGCAGAGAAAAGTGCTACTGGCATGTTCAATTTTTTAAGCGTTATTTTATTATGCAAATCAACTGAGTTGCTCGTTGCATATAGGCACATGTAGTCTTGAAATGTTTGTTTCTCTTCATGCATAAGAGAGGAATATATCCTTGACATTATCTGTTTCCAATCTTCAAGAGTAAGCGTTCCATTTATGAGGTTCGTGAGGATCTGGAGGAAAGTAACCTGGGAAGGGTTAGTAACTTGCCGGCGAAAATAGTTGAAAGTGTTATGATTGTGTCGAAGCTCTGCCAAAGTGTAGTGCCACATGATGTGCCAACGTATAGAGGAATGTCCTTCACAGGTGGTAGCTAGCCTAATTCTCCGACAAGGATAATGGAGCGATTGTCGAATGGTGCATTTCGATGAAGGGGGAATTCCTCTCTTAGAAAATTTTCAATGCAGGAAAGAATTTTTGGACCGATGAAGCTCATCTCATCAATGAGGATGTACTCTACATGGAAACTATGCTCTTGCAAGTGTAGAAGCGACTTTACTTTAAGAGGATGCGTTGATTGGATATGGATGCGAAGGACATAGTGGATTGTAAGGGCATTTATGTTGAAATATGCAACGTCTGTGGGTGCAAGTAACAACAAATGGTTTGTTCTTGTTGGGAAATTTTTCATCAATTCACGTTGCAACCATTTAATTAAATGATATTTTCCTATCCTAATTGTCCCTTGTATGATGATTCTGAGTGGGGGTTTTGGTGAAGAGTTTTTTAAGTGAGAAAGAAGAATGGTAAAAGATGCTTTTTGGGCGGGAGAGAAGGTGTGATCTTGGGGAAGATTTGAAAAAGGATGATATTGGTTTTGGATATTTGACCAGTTGAATTAAATAAAATTTATGGCAGTTTCTTGCAAGTGGAGAGGGATAGAAGTATGCGACCAATTGTGGTTAGCATCGAAGTCGTGATGGCCAATCATTTCAAGGTCATCAATTTCAATGTTGTAGCCTGGGTGGAGGTGAGAAAGGAGTTTCCATTCATCCATTTTCATGGGGTTAGGAGGGGGGTAATAAGGGGTAGCCACATGAGTATATTGATCTTCGGGATGTGGGGTTTGTGGGTTTTTAATTTCTCGATGAACATGCCATGGTGTATATGTCCCTTTATTTTGTTCCCAGTGTGCAATTATTTCCTCATCAGTGGAACCAATGTCATTGGGGAGTGTGAAAAAAGGGAAATACAATAGTTGTTCACTCCAACAAAAAGTGGTATAACAAGAACCATTAGGGGAAGGAATGGTGGTGTATCGTGGCAAGACATGTACAATCATTGGAGGGACAATGTGTTTCCATTGGTTTTGTTTTTGACGAGCAGAAAATGACCAAGACCGTGCGACTTCAAGGAGGGGCAATGATTCCAATGAAGCAGGTCTATTCATGTATGCAAGAATGAAAGTTGGCGTTGAAAGGGGATTTTCAGAATCATGAGAAACACATCTAAAAATAGTTCTATTAACATTTAAAGAAGTAAATGTGTGTCTGCAGCGTGAGGAGTAGGTTTTGTCACATATGGAATATTTCTTGTGCCCCAATGTCTCTATATGCAATGGTTTCTATAAGAAGTTTCCAGACGACAATAACAATAGGTACTTCTGGAGTGATGTTGCGCAAGAGTCGTGATAACATTTGGTGGTAGATTTCTAATTTTGTTTCTACTTTTGCTGTATATTTTGAAATATAGCTTAACACAACATGGTGTGATAGAACAGGTTGGAAATCAACATTTTCTCTCCAGATGGAAAGTAGATCGATATTGTGGATGTTCAATCTATCATCATTGCGACCAGAGATGTATGTTTTCTGATATTTGTCGTCAATGAACATTGAAGATGTGGAGTTTAACTCCCATGGCACTCCATATGGACATCTAAGAACATTGTCATTTTTGCTAAGGCAGAAAGATTCATGAAATTTTGTGTGATGTTGAACATAGTTGACAAGATCTTCATAGTCTTCAGACTGGGTTGACATGAAGATTGATACTGTGTCAAGAAGACATGGGTTGTGAATCACTGATTGGTGAAATGCAGGATTGTGATGCTGGGATGTTGCAGATTCCAAGTAGTTACGTAGTGATTAAAATATTTATGAGCATCGACAACTTCTGTTTCAATCTTCCAATCGAGAGTGTCCATATTTGGTGCATCTTGCAACCAAAGGAAGCCACGTATGTGTGCGGATCCTCTATGTTTCCATTAGTACCCGAATATTATATGAAAGTCAATATTGGTTCAGACATATTTGTAATGTATAAATAGAAGTAGATAGAAATGGTTATAAAAAAATACCTGCACCAATAATCAACTATGTGGAGGCCTTTTTATAAGACTTCTTCGAGGAAAATTGTAAATCTATAATGCATATATTGGGATGTTAAATGTGGGTTTTTAATTATGTTTTGAATTCTCTGTTGGTAGTGATTGTTTGAACTAGAGGGAACATTAGTATGAATGATCATGTACAAGTCATTCCATTTGGTATCAGCTGCACTAAGAGTGAAAAAGAATGTTGGGCTTGCAATTTGTGTTATCATGTCAGTTAGCTCACACTGTCACTTGTTCCAGAAAGAGCGCATTCCTCGTAGGGTTGAGCCAAAGCACATGAGTTGTTCGAGAAATTTTGAATTTGGGAAGTCATGAAGACAATGTCATAGATCTGAAACAATTGTTGGCGAGTTGTTCGGGAAATTTTGAATTTGGGAAGTTAATGTATTTCTTCACAAAAAAAATAGTATTTTCTTGGCTACAGTGGCACATTAGAATGTTATAAAGGTAGTAGCAGAATTTTGGATGCTGGTTAAATCGACTATCATGGTAGTCCAGCAACTGCAAATCACATTCATGCATCTCAAATTTTGTAATTCTTGGTTGCATGATCATGGAAATTCATGTACGAAAGAGGGCGGGGAATTCCATTAAAAAGAGGCCCTTGGTGGTGTATTCATTCATAGGAGATAGATATATTGCAGGCCAATCAACCGAGCTTGTTGAATTTAGATGGATGAAGTGTAAATAAGCACAAATGTGCTTAAGTTCAATACATGAGTTTGGGAGAATTAGAATAAAAGAAGAAGGTTGGATATCTAATGTAGCTAGCATAACATCAGGATCGTAATTAGAATCAACTATGGTTTGATGGGGTTCAAAAGAGGAGGTGGTTACATTATGAAGAAGAGAAGAAATATATGTAGGTTGATCTGACAAATCATAAATTGCAGATGGGTTGAGCTGGACATCCTTGTAGTAGGGGTCATTAGTTAGTTTGTATTCAAGTGCTGCAAGTACACGTGACTTAAAAACGAAGAATTCATAAGCCTTTTCAGAAGAATTGTGCCTTTTCACAATGAGAATGTCTAATTTAGAAATCATTCTAGGTAAGTATTTGGAAATAGTAGTGATCTCTTGAGGGAAGTTGATTGTATGGCCACTATATTTGTATTGACCACCACGGGCATGAGTGACTTGTAGAATGGGGTTCACATGTGCAATGAGAATTTCCTCAACTTGTGTTAAATTTTGAAGGAAATATGGTTATTCGTAAGGGTCCATGTTGTTCAGATAAGAAAAATGATTAGTAGATTTAAAAGATGCATAATGAAAGTAAGAAAGGGTACCATGCAAAAGCCTTGTTTTCATACTTGGGTATGTTTCTTTGCAGATTGTGCAAACATGCATGGTAGAAATTTTATTTATCCTTTCCTGAAAGCGACAATGTTGGTAGGTATATTATGTTTCTTTGATGGAGGTGAGGTGAACTGGCTTGCACAATTGGGAGAGCCCTTGAGGTGGGAAGGGATGGAGTGGAAGCAATAGTTTTTTGTGGTTTTTATAAATAAGTCGTCAACGTGAATTTATTGTATCTTTATTTTATGCATAAAGAAGACGCCTTTGTGCATTTTTATTCGTATTTTGACTGTTGCATGGAATATCCAAGTAAGTAGATGATTATTATTATTAGTTTGGAGACATAAGCAACTTAGAGTGAATGAAAATTGAGTTATGTATTCATATAAAATGTGTTACAATTTTTAGAATACCAACTTTTTATTTAAACATCATTGAACGATAGCAAGAATAAGAAAACTAATAAAACATTCAATTTATAACCATATAAATGGTGGAGTAAGATTCAATTGACATTAACATAGATATTGATATATAGGTTATTCTAATTTTGAAAGGGTAAGCATACATATGTTGGAATTATTTTTTTTTCCAAAGAAAAAAACGGTAACCTTTTATTTGAAAAATGAAAAGTTACACTAGCAGATGCATTTAAGCATTCCATAAGTTGCCCATATGGGCTCGAGTGCATTTGCACCCCACGCAACGTTAGCAGAACTAACGTGCATAAAAAGAATAAGAAAAGAGAAGAGAAAGAAGAGAGAGAAAAAGGCAGAAAAAACTGAATCCCGGCAGTGAGTAAAACTCACGCTTCAAGTTTTTCTCCCCTTTTTCTTTTCGACCTTACGCCACTCTCCTTGAGTGGGTTCGATCGTGGCTATGACTAACTGTGTTTCTGCATTTGGTGGTGCTGTATCCTTGTCTGAGTCTGAAGTATCTGAGTGGTGATGCCGTTTGATCCCTCCCATGTTTTGATCCTTGTCTGCCTGATTTTGATGGAGCTTTGTGGTCTTGTTTTCTGTTGCAGTTTCCTTCTGTGTCTCCATTTCTTGGGCTACCCCTACATTCTCTGCGTGGGTGTCATCCTCTTCTGCTTCTGATTCTTCATCATCTGAATCAGGGGGAGGAAATTGCCATCCTTTCCTCTGTTTCCCTTTCTGCTTCTTTTTGCTGTTTGCTTTTTTTGCTTCTGGGCATGTGCTTTGCAGGTGTCCTGTCTGTCTGCAGAGCCTGCATCTGAAGGCAGTATTTTCATAGTCTAGTGCTTGCAGCCAGTTTTGTTGTTTATAGATCAGCTTTATGTTGTCTGGCAGCCCTTTGCTTAAATCTGCTTCTACACAAATGCGTGCAAAAGTGTAAATCCTTTCATCAGTCCTCTCCAGATCTGTTTTGATGTATTTCCCTATGCTGTTCCCAATTCCTTCCAAGACTGGTTCACTCCAGAAGTGAAGGGGAAGGTTGTATAGGCGGACCCAAACCGGTACTTTGGATACCGTCATGTTATTTGGATCGAAATCTGGGAACCATGGGGTCATGAATAGCCCCGATGTTCCCCAGAACCATGGCCCATCTCTGATGATTTTTTCTCTGGTTTCCGAAGATGCAAATCTAACTATAAAAAAACCCTTGGAGCATAAATGTATATCACATTCCATGGTCCAAGAGGTGAAGATCCAATGGAATAGATCCATTGGTTTTGGCCAGAAGCTGTTAAAACGGCAGATTAGGGCCTGTGTTTCATAGGACTGTACGAAACCATCAATTCCTGTAGCGTCAAAATTTAGGGCTGGGGTTTGCCCTAACTGATCTACTATGTATGGCCTAGGAGTATACCTGCCTTGATCTGGAGAGGACCCTGTGTCTTTGTTACCCTGAAGAATGTTCTTGTAGGAGAAGCCTCCTTTGGGAGGCTGCTGAGGTGCTGGTTTTTTCCCCTTGTCCCCTCCTGTGGAGTTTTTGTCTCCCCCTGAGCTGCTTGGCTGGCCCTGAGGAGGGGCTCCTCCTCTCAGTCTGAGGTTCAAAAGAATGGTTTCCCCTGGGCTAATTCCATAGCTTCCCATGGTTCTGTTGTCTTGGAGAGACCATCTGCCATTGACTAGATGTTGGATCTGGCTGGGGTATCCAGTCAATGCACAGATTTTCTGCTTCAGCTGCAACACAGTGTTTTCTGCATGTACCCATACTAAAGAGGATTGCATCTCTGGGGTTTTAATGAAAATCTGAAAGGGAGTTACCTGATGTCTGCAATTTTGCTGAGTTCTTGCTTTGCCTGAGACGGTGACATTGCTGGTTTCCTTGTGATCTATCTGTCGACGATCTTCCAGATCTGGTCTTCTAATGCGACATTCTACCCTTTGCTTGTTGCGATCTGTCAGCTCTCTGTTGGATCGATGTATATAGCCACCGATCAACTGCCTAAACTCCTGGAGGTCTTGCATCTTTTTCATATTTGTGATATCCGTCCTGGATCTACAAGAAAAGGGCCATGCAAAAGGGTCCGTAGTCGGATCTGCCCCATGCAACCCTACTACTTTGCATGCATGCCCAGGGTTGGCAGATCCGGGATATGCCAGGCCGATTACTGACATAAATCCGTCCCCAAACTGAGTTCTGAACCCAAAAAAGACCGGCTGCAGATCTCTGGTCTCGGACGGATTTGTTTTCTTCTCCTTCAGATCGGCCCCAGTTTCATTTGGCCCATCATGCATTGGGCGGTATGGGCGAAGGGTAAACACTGTAATCATAACCTCTGGTAACTTCCAGTTATTTGACCACATAATCGAGACTGCTTCAGGGATTTGAGAAGGGTTATAAAACTCCCGCAGTCCGTTCTTGCTTTCACTCCTGTGGGAGGCTGCGTCCTTGCCCCCCTCGCCGCCTCCGACGAACAGCTTGCCGAGGGTTCCATTCCTTGCCCAGGTCGAAAACGCAACGAAGGCCATCTCTCGTCTCTCTGATACTCTCATATGTTGGAATTATTGAATAGGAGTATTGTCAAAATATACGTTATTGTAGCATCAATCATTTGATAGAAATAGAGAAAGATAAGCAAATTTCTAGTTTTTCTTATTTGAACATCATTGAACGATAGCATAAATAGATGAACAAGCAAACATTTAGTTTATATACATATAAATGACGAAGGAAAAAAAAATGAACTGAAGTTCCTACAATGTTGATAAGTATATAATTTAAATTGTGAAGGGGTAAACATATATATTTTGGAATTATTCAAAAAGAGTCTTGTCAAAGAAAGTGTGTAGCACAACAACATGGGCATATTTTACAATATTATGGAACAATTATTTATACATAGATGATACTTCATGTACAAAACAATAGTGTTCCTTGCAACCATGAAAAAAGTTCAAGTGTGACGAATAACAAGTTGTTGTGCAATGGATAGTGCTTGAATGTACTTAAGGACCTCCTTGCATGCAGATTCATATTAAATTTCTTCTGAATTAACCAGTGTTGTTTGCAAGTGCTCAACACCATTGAAGAAATCAGTTTTGATGGTAATTGTCAGCAGGAAGCGACAACCTGAAATCTGTCCACAAATTTCTTGGGGATCAACTGGTTAGATAGAAATAAGGAACAATTCTTTTGTTGTGATGCTCATGAGCTCATTTCCTGCGTCATTGAAAGCTGTGACATTTTCTAGGTGCTTGGTAACTCAATTTTAAGTTTGTAACAGTATTCACATTCTGGGAACTCATCGTTACACTTTGTACAATGCCAAATATTGTTAGAATGGTGCATCAATTTTTTCATGCATTTCTTTCCTCTGAAATATAATGGACATACAAGAAAATAGAAGTCGTCCATGTGAAAAGCAGTCACAGTTGCATGAACTGAAACACATATTGCTTTCTGGAAGGCTTGCATGCAAGTAATTTCATGAATCGTCTTTTGTGCTAGGGCTCGTTTGGAAGCAACACTGTAGTTTCTACTCAAAGATGGAGAGGAAGAGCTATAGCCTGTTTCACAGAACCATGTATGGAGTTGTTGAGTTTCTTCAATGTTTGGATTTATGATGAGAGTGCTAGTGGAGACTGTCCCTATGGTGATTCCATTGAATTTAGATACACGACCTCTGATTACAAGTATTGACGAGTTTTTAGAAGAGCATAATTCTACAAGGTTTTGTCCTAAATAGTCACAATGATCTCCCCATAATGTTACATCAATGCTAAAACCAGACTTGTCCTTTAATGTGAGTGTTTTACTTAATGTTTTAGTTCCATCTCTTCATTGAATTGTAAAGGCAGGTGAGCTAGATCTATCAACACCAGTGACATCTACATTGGTATTTAGGTTTGTTGACTTGATTTCATCGATAGTTTTGAAATGAAAACATTGATAAGGAAAGGTTGGATCATCTACCAAACATGGATTGACAGTGGATGCAACAAACAAGTAAATATCCCATTTGTTCTTTAGGTGGTTGTAGTTTGGGTTTGCTTCTTTAACTGTGCCATTCGAAACAATGTATAGCTGCCCAACTTGGATTAGATTATAAAGAGATTCAACCAATTCAGCAAATGTGGAAAGGTGGATCTCATCTCTATCACGATCAATAAGGTCAAATCCAAAGACTTTTCCTGAGCCACACACGTTGTTGTAAGTCTTCAATGTTGTCTTTGCATATGCTCTACCTTGGATTGACCAATAATTTCAGTAGGGATTGAGCGCCTTGAATGGGATAGTTGTAGTTGTGGACATTCGTTGGAGTTACTATAGAGGGCAAGCTCTCTTGTGTTGATGAAGAGCTAGATTGGGATGTTCTTACCTTTGCATGTAGTAGTGTTGATGAATCCTTAGTCAATGCTACTTTACGCCTCACAACCTCAAGTTCAACAACTCGGATGGACCTTGTGTAAACAAATGAAAAATAAATTAATGTAGAATCCATTTTTTTTTGTAATGCAGGAAGAGTGTAAAAGACAAAAAAAACGGAAGAGGGTGCATTCAAATTTTGGGCCTTACGAAAGGCTTCGAAGCACTGTGAAAGCTTCTTTTTTAATAAGAATGATTGAGCCAACTTGGATGTCTTCAAAGGCAACTTGTGTACTATATGTAAACGGTAACCGAGTCTTGTGTTGATGCATTCCATCGGAGAGAGTAATGTGGAAGTGTGAGGATGTAGTTTTTGATGAGGTAATAGAGTCGATGTTGATTATTTGGAGTAGTGGTTGAATCTCAGTGGAGCCATTCAGTAATAGAGGAATTTCATTCTCAGTTAAGGCTAGCTCCATGATATTAGCACGGTACAATCTTGGGTTGCGAAGAAAATACCTATAATTCATTTTAATGCATTGGAAGAGATATTTAAACATAGAATGATAACATATGTAAGGGAAGCATGAATTAGAATTGCAAATTTAATTTTCCAGAATTGCAAATTAGAATACGTTCAACAAGGTCACGATTCTTGTTTTTATGCTTAATTGGATATCTTTGTGGCTATTGTTTTCCATCATACACTATTGTGTCATGACACGCAACATATCGAATGTTGGAAGATATTATAACCAAGTGGCAAAAAAACAAAATAGGAGTGGCTCTCAAGAATACTCTAGCATGTAAAGACATACAAAGTTCAACATATAAGACTTGTAGATGGTTATTACGTGATCTAAAAAGGACCTTTTGTGATTTTCCATTAATAGGTAAATATGATTAATTCCAATCTGCAATCTTAGAACTATGAATTTGTATCTTGTTTCCATTAGTCTATTCGGGATTTGACAAAGCTCAAATAGATATCATTCTCTGGATTTGACCACAAGTTTCTCCTTTGGTTTCCCCTTTAAAGGAGTTGACCAGGCTGTAATAGCAGTGATGTTCATTATGTATCGCAGGAAGAGGAGGAAACCTCCTTCTAGGAGCTCTAATTCAAAGGTGGAAAATTTCCTAAAGGAGAAAACAAACAACTTTGCTGAAAAGTTGGAAGGAGGCTTTGGTGTGGTGTATAAATGAATGCTTCAGAATAACGCTCTAGTGGTTGTAAAGCTTGTTGATAAGGATAGGCAGACCGAGACCCAATTCATAAATGAAGTTCCTACATTCTTTAATGTTCCATGAATACATGTACTTTGTCACAAATATAAATTAATCTTACATATATCAATCTTCTCATATTTATATTCAAATATTATTTATTTATAATTTTTATTAAATTAAATAATAATAAATTTATTATTTTAATTTTCTATAAAATTGATGATAATTTGTTTTTTAATATATTCAATTTTTTAAAGTTAAACCTACATAGTTTTGAAGCATTATTTTTATCTTTTATAAGATGTGTTTTAATAAATATTAACAAAATTGTTGAAAAAAAATTGTCAATTCAGATCAAACGAATAAATTTAAAATAACTTTGGTCAATTCCGATGACACAAATAAATTTAATGATTGATGACACGTAAAGGCCATTTATATAATATGTAGAACTTCGTCATAAATCAGTGTAATGAAACTTTGCTATACACTACTGATTAAATAAAAAAGTTTTAACATTTTTATTATATTAGGAATTACAAAGTAAAAATATTTCGTAAATATTCAAATTTATAATTTTAAATGTTGCAATAATATTTTTTTTTTAATTAATTTCTATTAATCCCCCAAAAAAATAGATTACATCAATAAACCAAAATATAACTAGACTACAATCTTAGCCTACATACATCAATCTATTTTCCAGTGTCGTGTTTCAATAATTTTTTATTTCAATATTTATAAATAACATATAAAAAAATTTCAATGTTAATTTATATTAAACGTTATATATATTTCTTTTATTTAATAACTTTTTATAAAATAAAATCTTTTACTGTAAAAATGATAAATTTATTATAATTTTTATAAAATAAAATCTTTTATTGTAAAAATGATAAATTTATTATAATTTAGATATTAGTCAGGATATTTTAGAGAAATCGCATAAACATCCCATTTGAGAATTATTGTATTATTTTTAATTATTATTAATCAATTGAAAATTATCTTATTTAAAATTAAAAATTGATAGCTAAAGAGTTTTAGATTTTGCATCATTACTTTATTTTTTTATATTATAGGAAAATAAGTTCTTAATCAATTTAAATTTTAGTTTAAGATGAAATGAGAATTTCAATATACATAATATCTCTAAAAAAATAATATCCATTAGAAAATGTGTTTTGTATCTTGAGTCATTAATCTATTTACTCATGTGAGCGAAAGGTGAACTCCTAATCAACTAAAAATAATTCAGATTTTAATTTGTGATCAATAGACAATTCAATTTGCATCCATTAGAGAAATTAATATTTTTTATTATCCTTAAAACTTTTAATAAAATTAATTAATTTATTTTAATTTTAATTTAATTTAATTTTATCATTTAAAAACCATAATTTCTATTAATAAAAACAAAAATTATACTTTGTAAACACAACCCATCTAATATATATGTATTTAAAATCCAATAAAGGATCAATTTAAAAAACAAGAAAAATACCGTGGATCCACCATAATCCATCCAATGTCATAGAGTCAGTCTTCGGGATCCTTTTCAACTGATGCACAATGATCGTAGTCTATTGTACCATGGCAGCTTCTTGTTGCTCTGTCTGGGTCGTGTTTTCCTCTTTCACTTGTTTTTTAACATTTTTTTAGATTTTTTTTCGTCATTATTTTGGTTACTTGAGTTTTATTTTTTATTTTTTGGTTTTTATTTTTTTTGGGTTTTTTGGCCAGAATTTTATAGGTGACATGTTTGAAAACATTCACGAGTCTAAAATATCTGATCACTATAAATTATTGTGCTTTTGCACAAATCTATTTCCACACATATTCTAGGGAAAGTGAAAAGGCATTTTTCTGTTTTTTCTATATTTTATTTTTCTTTTAAATTTACCTAGTGCATTATGTATGCTTTCTATAACTTAATGATGCCGGAAAGAAAAAAAAGATTTAGAAGCCTCACCCAAATTAACATAATAATGACTACAATAGATGTAACATTGAACTCAGAGAATTATGGGGTAATAAACAATCCTCCATTAGCCGAGAACCATAGCCTTTCTTGGAGTACAAAGTCCATCTTCTTGTGTGTATCAAATTTAATTATAAAAAAACCTTTTAAACCCAAAAATATATTGCAGTTTGATATACAAGAGAAAAATTCTTTAATTTAAAGTCTCTCTTTGACTAAAAACTATTAAATCTATTAATGAAAAACCGTTGAATTTTATTTAAGAAAAATGTAATTTAAATAATATTAAAAATAATAATAATATTTATATAATTCTTTTAAAAATGGTTTATAATATATATGTAATGTTAGGTCGTACATAAAATCAGACACCATTATAAGTACAACTAAATAAAATGAAATTATCGCAACAACAAAAAAATTACAAAATTCTATTTAGCTTTGATCGCACTCATGGCAGCGAATAAATCCGCGGTCCCTCCCCCGCGAAACTGCTTTCGGACAGATGCTCGTTAAGGTAAACGTACCAAACACGTGTTCAACATGGCGCATTAAGGAAATATAAACCCTCGAAAGATGCGATGAAGGCCTTCACGCTATTTCATGGACTTGACATTGGAATGATCAAAACATGCGGAATCTATGAGTTTTATGGAGTTGTATATTGAGGTGGATGGAATTTCATAAAAAGTTGTTGGATTTGGCTAAAAAAATTTCAAATTTTCTTGTAAATGCAGTGTTTGAATCATATTTTTGATGGTGGAAATGGATTAATCACTATAAAAAATGTTTAAGACACCTAAAATTATGAAATTTGACAGATTTTACTTGAATTTACAAAAATCCTTACCGGATTTCCAGTGTGGGACCGGTCAAAATTACATAAAATCATGTTTTACTTTCACTGAGGAAAAAAAAGGGTGTACTTCATTTTCTTTAGGGTGAAAGATGCTTAGCAAGGTACCCAACAAGTTTGTAACATAAGGCATTTGGTTATTTATATTAAAGTTATTTATATTAGTGGAGTTATAGCTTTATTATATTTGTTAATTTTATTTTGACTTGTGTATTAGTTTGTTTTTGACAAAAAATATATGCAGCCTATCCATAGTTTAATATTAGAAATTCATTTTTTGTTATTTTGTATTATTATTTAAATTTATTTATTTGTAAATTGATTGGTTATTATAGGTTATTTAGTAACTTTCATTGTGTTAGTTATTGATTTTTTGTTTTTGTTTTTGTTTTTTCTATTATTTCCATTTTTATGAATTATAATATTTCTCCATATTTTCAATTTAAAATAGTTTATTATTATATTAAAAACATATTTTCATATATATATATATATATATAAACAAATATTAGTTAATCATATTTTTTAATTTTTGGTGATGACATTTAACAATACAATATTTTATTGATTGTTTTATTTTTGTGATAAATTTTTGTTGTTGTTGAATTTAAGCTTCTGTGATCTATAAGTTTAATGAGAATATTTTTCGGCGGAAATTACATTATAGTATTTTTGTCCATGCGTTTTGAACCAACGAGTGTGGTTCATCATCAGGACAAGGATCATGGTTATAGGTTAAATAGGGAGAGCAGATCTTCAAATGGCTATATTTGACTAGGAAACAACGATTTTGACTGAGAAACAATTAAATTTCACTAGATCGAGAGAGAGGAAAAGTGATTAAAGTTATGATTATCATCAAAATTATAGGGAGAGCATATCTTCCAATTATAATAAAAATATATATAAATGGTTAGTAAATCATTAAGGAAGTTAGTTTTTTTTGCTAACTCAAAATTGCTAATAGGAATACTAATTAGATGATTTTGCATATTGTGAAATAATTATAAAACAAAAACAATACATCAATAATATAGTAAGGAAAAATATGTAAAAATATACCTTCTTAATTTAATATAAATATATAAATAAATAGTCAATAAGTTATTATGCAAAATAGTTTCATTTATTATTAATATCATGGACATACAATGTAAGAATTAACTCACAAGACCCTGACCTATTAATAGCCTATCTAAAAAACACAAATGAATGATCTAAAAGGGATGAATATATATATATGTGTGTGTGTGTGTGTGTGTGTGGAGAACTAAATAAATGTATATTATGAAAACAAAACCTTAAATCTTTTACCGAAATAAATATATAAATAAATAGTTAATTAGTTATTATTCAAATTAGTTTCTAGAAAGAAAACAAAAACCAATTATTAAAAAAAACAAATGGGGAGGCTGCTAGGAGGAGAGGGCGGTCATCCCTATTGAGGTTTCTTGGTCTTCATTTGATTTCTATAGCTTCCCTAAATTTCCGATGATGGAAATGCACCACCTTAACAATAACATGAGCTTCCTCAAAACATACATATACTTCATCCTCTCCACTTATTATTTTTTAATATAATTAAATTATATTTAAATTAAATAATAATTACCAACTACGATATAAGGTATTTAACTAAATACAAAATCTATTAAATAACATATTAACCTTGCTACATTAATAAAAATATAACTCCACCACTATTAATTGCCTTGCATGAAACCCTCCAATAATTCGATGAAGGTCCCACGGTCTTTCACCGACTCTCCGGTGGAAATGTGGAATGATCAAAACATGGGAAGCTCATGGCCTCCGCATTACTTTACTATTACTTGTTCGTGGGACCAGTCAAAATTACGTAAAATTCTTTTTAACTTTGACCCAAAAAAAAATGAGTGTACATTCTCTTTAGGCTGAGAGATGCTCACTTTACGGCAAGAGCTATTTCCAACCCCATAACATATTTATGACGCCTGACATGTTCGGGAGATAGCCCTTTATAACGCGCAGCTTTTTCTTTTTTTCTATAATTATCCGGACCCGGCGTTGGAAATAGCTATCTCCGGCGCATGTCAGAGTGTCATAAATATGTTATAAGATTGGAAATAGGACTCGCTTGGCACACCCTATCATAAATGAGAAGGTTCTGATGCCCGAACGACTACCTCTAAAATTCAGCACGCAGCATTTGTAGTTTGGTTGTTTATAAGCTTCGGCTATAAAAGCGTAGGCGGCAAATCCACCTCCTTGCACAACATAGTCTCTGATCGCCCTTCTTGCTACGAGAGCGCTGGAGAGGCCATCCACTCTGAACCAACCTGTGAGTACAATGTTGAGCGGCACTTCTGTTAACCTCGGCACCGTGAAAGGGGGACCTTTTGAAAAGGAACGATTTGTGCCTCCCAAAGATCTCTTCAGCAGCTGCGCCCAATTATCATAGCCTGATGGAGAAAGTGGAATGCAAATGCAAGGATGCTCTTTGTTCATGTCTCCCCTAGAAATATACTGAAATATTTCCTTCACTGCCTGCTTTCCTTTCTTCCTTCCAGATTCATCAATCTCCTCCAAATTGAACTGGTCCTTGGTGCACCCATGGCAACCATTTTCTAGGCACTCTGGACATGGCAGTAGGCATAGGGAATCAGACAGCCGTCTAAGTGTTCCGGGCATCCGATGAGCAAGCACAATTATGATCTCTTCCACACAACAGAATACAATGCATTTGCATTCAGATCCACCATCTTGAATCCGGCCACAATTACGGATCCCAGGAAGGAGTTCAGCAGATTGAGATTTGAAAGTAAAACATTGAACTAGAATAGAGTGCGCCTTATAGGCTTCAGAGAAATACTTCATGAATTGCCGCATAGAAGATATGGGCAAGTCAAATGACAGCATTACCACAGAAGCCTTTGCAAATCGATTTTCTGGTTCTGGACATTCCTCGCAGGTAGTCAGTCCGAACCCGGCATTTATAACGTACAGATCATCCAGTCCAGGGATTCTCATTGTACTTGTAGCGAGAACATCCCTGGCACCAATCTCCAGGTCAAGTCGTCGTCTTAACAAACTTGTAACAAACACAGCTAAATTTCCCATGCAGGCGATTGCCATATCGGGAGAACTAACGGAACCTATTACGTTCTCGCCCAAATCGACCTGCGCTACAGCGATATGGCACAACCATCCCAAGCATCCAACCAGCTGAATAAGGAAGATGAGTAGGATGTATCCGCTCCGTAAAACACCCATTTCAAAATTCAATGCACCACCAGAGAAGATTTGCAAACCTGTGGCACCAGAAATTTGTCAGCGTCCAAAAACTCCACTTGTTCTGTCTGACATATGAAAATATATAGAGCAGTAGAGGTAGCCCTGAGCTTCCATGTTTCAGTCATTCCAGGGTTCCACTGGAGAGTCGGTGAAAGACCGTGGGGACCTCCATCGAATCATTTGAGTGTTTAATGCGCTATGTTGCACGCGTGTTTGGTACGTCTAGTGGGCAAGAGCTATTTCCAACCCCATAACATATTTATGACGCCTGACATGTTCGGGAGATAGCCCTTTATAACGCGCAGCTTTTTCTTTTTTTCTATAATTATCCGGACCCGGCGTTGGAAATAGCTATCTCCGGCGCATGTCAGAGTGTCATAAATATGTTATAGAATTGGAAATAGGAATCGCCTGCCAACTTGATTTGCCAACTTGATTTGTTTTATTAGTTGGGTTGTGCTTGTTTCTTCTCAAGGATGGTATGACTCACGTGCCAATCCACCCTCTAAACTTAGAGTGGTTATGATAATGATAACTATAGGTATTGCTTTGGGCATGGACTGCTTACATTTATATGTGAGAGGATCTCGTCAATTGGAAGAATTTCGTCGAAGAAATATAGTTTGGGCAGTGATAATCTTAGAAATGATGTACATTATATTTGGCATCATAATCATCCCAAGTTTAGGCATAAAAGTTGTAGGGAGATGGTTCTATGGTGCTTTGCAAGTATTGGTTGGTTTGAAGTGGTTAATTGGTAGTTATCTTTTAGGTGACCATCCATCAGCATATGATCATCATTTCCACTATGACTTTGACAACGGAATTTTAGTGTATTCTTCTGCCTTCTTGCTGAATTGTGTTTTGGCCGGAGTTCGATGTAATTGGAGCTACTCAATTTCACCCTCTTATATTTGATTAATTAAGTTGAAATGTTTTTACCCTCTCTCTGTTTTTTTTTTTTTTCAAAAGGTGGAAAAACCTATCAAACTCAATTTGTCAAACCAACAGTGAGGACAGCCATCTCTGGCTGCTATCCGCGAATGTCAGTTGACACATTACTGTTATCAAGGAAAACCACGCCACCTGAAATAACCCGCTGGTGGTCCGTAAGGGAGCAGGGTATCACTCCTGCCAGATGCCTCTGGGTCTTGGGCCGTTAACCTGTTTACCCTCTCTCTTATGATTAATTAAGCTGAATTTTTTTTGTTTTTGTTTTTATTATATTTAATGTAATTGGAACTATTCACTTTTAGCCTCCATGATTAATTTTTTTTAAAAGAGTGTTTTTATTATTCATTAAAGTAAATCTAATAACTAATTATACCATTCTTTAAATCTAATAACTAATTATACATGAATCGTATTATTGTAAAGCTTTTATAATTATTTTACATGATTAATTTTTTTTAAAGAGTGTTTTTATTATTCATTAAAGTAAATCTAATGACTAATTATACATGAATGGTATTATTGTAAAGCTTTTATAATATTTTACTTAATTTTATTTAACCAAAATGTTTTATAACCAATTTACAATATATATTCTTTATGTACTTTATCAACACTAACATAGTAAATAATATCATTAACAATAAACTTATTATACTTATGGGGACGATTATATAATTTTACTTTGTTTTTTATGACAAGTAGCCTCTCTTCTTTATTTTTTATTCGTATATTTTATTTTTATTATATTTTTTAAAGTTTATTATATCCGTGTAAATTTAATTTGAACATTATTATTATATAATATTTTTTTAATGGTTATTTTTATATTATATTGAATCAAAATTATATAATTAGATTAATAATTTCATATTTAATAACCATAATAAATTAAGTTTTTATTAATATAATTTTTGAGATATAAATTAAAAAAGTTTGATGAGTTATTTTTAATGACATTAATTTAAAAAAAAAAATTGTTGTTTTTTTATAATTATTTTATGAGAGTTATTGGTTTGTATTATAATATGGAAGAGTATCATATATAATAAATTGATTTAGGAAAATAAAATACATATTTTTGT
This sequence comes from Pinus tabuliformis, assembly GCA_031772625.1. Lineage (NCBI taxonomy): Eukaryota > Viridiplantae > Streptophyta > Pinopsida > Pinales > Pinaceae > Pinus > Pinus tabuliformis. The sequence continues at coordinate 816,647,439 of CM062810.1, read as the reverse complement.
ATATCTATTTTTTTTAATTATCATGGATTTAATTATATATGGCTTTAAAAAAAATTATAAATTTATAAAAAAAAATTATTAAAAAAATGAAAATTAAAAAAAAAAAATTATATATATAATTTTTTATTTCAAATTACCTTATCCAGATTAAGAATTTCATATTGAATAACAATAATAAATTAAATTAATTTCTTATTAAATATTAATTTGCGATTATAAATTAACAAAATTTGATGAGTTGTTTCCTACCAAATTTAATTGAAAAAAAAAGAGTTTGACAAATAATATTTATGAGTTATTGAATTGTACTATTATATGGAAGAGTACTATATATAATAAATTGATTCAGAGGACAAAAAAAAGCCTATTAAAACAACATTATAAGGTATTTATATGGTTTAAAGTCATGGAGAGTTTAAAATAAAGTCGTAAATTTATAAAGTATAAAAAAATATTCTTTAACTAAATTTGAAGATTTGTTTTTTTTTAAAGGTTAGGTAGTGTGACTACCCATACGGCTTCTAATTCTTACCATGTCAAAGAGTGCCTTAACAATGCACTCCATCACCAACTATTCTACACACAATGAGTGACTTGAAGAAATTATTATAGTAATTAATAATCACTTATTAAATTATTTAATTGTCGTTTGATAAAATATGAGGGTAAGTCCCTATATTCCTTGTATTATGTTTATAGGTACATGTTACAAGAATCTTAATTAAAATGGTATATTGTTAGTGCACTTAGAGTGAGTTTAATAGTTAAAAACATGTGCTTTCTCCTTGGAAGCGTCATGTTCAAAACTGATAGGGGGTAAATGTTGTACACATTAAATAATTAATATTGGCCCTATGTGATGAGGCTTTAGGGGTGGGTATTCCCTTGGCATGAGACCCCTTAATGGGATCATATGATGGGAGTGTCTCTAAATGTCTAGACCCTTTCCAAGTCATAAGTTCTTAATAGTACCAACTTGCAGGTTGTCAATACTAACTACATCCACATTTTGTTAAAAAAGTGAAAATGATATATCTCTAAGCCAATATTTTCACCTTGTCATAGTAGAATCCTCTTTGAGTTTCTTTTTTTTTTTTTAATTATTTGTTTTAAAATTGAAACATTATATCACATTTGGATTGTAATGAGTGAGTTTATGAAACTAGTATGACAAATTTTGAAACCAAAGAGATTCAATTAGGTAAAATTTGGTGTGACAATTTTTGCACATTTGGATCGTAATGAGTGAGTTTATGATACTAATATGGTAAATTTTGAAACCAAAGAGATTCAATTAGGTAAAATTTTGTGTGACAATTTTTCCAGCAAAAGAGATTCAATCACATAGATATTTTTGTGTAAGAGTTCCTTGAGTAGAGAATACCACTAGTAGAGTTGCCCAATTGAGGGCATGTCATTAGAAAAACATGATCGAGATGACAAGAAGGTCCGTGGGTAAACATCTTTTCAAATATATGCTAAAATTAGTCAATATCTATTTAAATATTAAAAACTACTCTTTAAAAGTCATCGTGGCATAAAAATATTTTCACTATATAAGGAAAGAAATGACCTTGTTTTCACAACACGTTTTCTTTGAAATCCATTAAACATAAACAAATTGAACATATAATATACATCTATAGTTAACTAATGCTAAAATATTGAACATTCCCAAGAGAGTAGAACGTGAGAGAAAAAAAAACGCACACAAGGAATATTAATTTAGTAAATGAGATTGATCCAAGGTTCATGAGTAAAACAACCTTGTTGCCTCTATGAAAACCTTCATGTTGATATATGTAGATGCAAAAAAGAATACATTTATATGGTAGTTATGAAAACCTTGTAGTTTTTTATATTCCTTTTTTTCCCTATATGATAACATTCAAGTTCAAGAGAAGAGTAAGATACAAATGAAAACCTCAACTATGCAAAGTAGCATGCATAATTATATTGTATACCAGTAATTAAATTATGGGTTGGTGCAAGCTAATGATTATCTCTAATGATGTGTTGGATAATGCAAACATAGAAAACTAAAAATGTGTTAACATAAAGGGATTATTTGAAGTACTTTCACATTGAATTTAAATATGATGTAAACATGTGAAAAATACTAAAATGAATTAGCTTTTTGAATATATATTTTTTATTAATATAAATTGTGTACGAATGTATGAAATTTGAGTTTTCCTATTAGTGTTATGTTATTTTCATGCATAATATAATGTATATGTTTCTATTATTTTTAATTTGAGTAATAAAAGATAGTATTTCCTTAAGCAAATTGTAGAATTGTAGAGAACACACAGTTCTTCTTTACAACTATTTTTTCAAAATTTATAATCTTGATTTTGTATTTTTTTTTTAAGTTATGAAAATCATTATATCCTTGAAATTACAAGGTCTTCTATCATTTCCAAGTAAAATGGTATTAGCATTATTAAGAATTCTTTTTTTTAGATTATTGGTCTCTATTTGTACTAGTGCACTGTGTATATTTGTAGAGAACACATAATTCTTCTATAGACCTATTTTTTCAAAATTTATAAACTTGATTTTGTATCTTTTTTAAGTTATGAAAATCATATATCCTTGAAATTACAAGGTCTTCTATCATTTCCAAGTAAAATGGTCTTAGCATTATTAAAAATTCTTTTTTTAGATTATTGCTCTCTATTTGTACTAGTGCACCATGTATATGTATATCTATATATCTATATATCCATATATATATATATATATATATATATATATATATATATATGGAATTTTTACAGTTGAATTTATATTGATTTGTAATTTAATGAACAATGGAGTTTGTCTACCCTGTAGAGAAATAAAGTTGAAAATAGAGATATTGATATGTATCCTTAAAAAAAAAAATCATGTATTTGTAGCCCAAACCGCCAAAGGTTTTCATTTCAAACCTATATTTGAGGCATCCAACTCAACAATCACATATGCTATAGTTGTCACTCATTCCTAAAAATAAAAGGGTGGAGGTAATGGTAACTATTGTGGCATGGGTTGCACCTGTTGTGGCAGAGAAACTGGCTATGAAGGTTGATCTTGTGGGTATAATGTATATGGTGCAAGGTAGGATTGATTTCATGGAATTGGGCATGTAAAATGAGGATGTGGAGGCCCTTATTACGAAGTGGGATTCTAGTCAAACTACTAGGGATACCCTTGCCATGGTGTAGAATATTTCTAATTCTAAAATGAGTGTTGTTGTTGACCATGAAAACCAGGAAGATATGATAGAGGTTCGGATGCATATCTGAGCTTACCTATTGCCACAGTTTCCTCGCTTCCATCGCATGCAATGGTTCAATTGTTGGGTTGCCCTCTTGTAGTATTGCTTTCAAACAAGGTATTGAGGGACATTATTTCATGGAGTGTTGATCCGGACTTAAACAGGAACGCAACAAATTACAGAGATAACCATAAACACAGATATGCAGCGAAAATAATACCTCATTTCATTAATGTAAAATACTAAAATATGCTTACAAACAGTAATGGAAATAAACCAGCTAGGGCGATGGGAGCTTATCTCTGAGAAGAGATGTGGTGGCTACATGCCTCTGAACTGTGTTACAATGGGGCTCGAAGGCCTATTTATTGTTGCGAAACAATGGAAAATCCTTAAAATTCCGATATCTAACCATAGAAGATGAAACACCAAATTGTGGGCCCCGTTGGGGTAAATTGGTACATCAATTTCTCGGGGTCGTAACTTTGGCATACGATCTCCGTTTGACATGTACAATAGCTCGTTAGAAAGATCTATCTGAGCACTACAACTTTGGGTAGGGTAACATCGGTCCATGGACCCATGTGGCCCCCAGATTTCCCAAAAAACGTCGTTTAGGGCCTCAAAATGGCTCCGGAAGTTCAGGACCTGAAAAATTGCTAAAAATAGTAAACTGTGCTACAATTTAGGAAACTGAAAAGACTGAAAGAGATAGTTGTGGGGGTCCAAATGGGATAGGTGGGTGGCCACCAACATCCACCTGGATCATTCCTCCCCCCTTAGGAAGCAATGGTCCCCATTGCGTTCAGTTCCTCCCTGAGATTAGGAAGCTTTTGCTAAACTGGGTCTCTGGTGAGTTGTTCTACAATCTCTGATGTGTCCAGAAATGGTGGGAAGCATGGTCGACGACAGTCCACATTGAACACTCGGTGCAAGTGAAGGAATGGAGGAATGTTGTGCTTCAAAGCATTGTTTCCCGTAGCCTTGGTACTGGTGTAAGGACCATGTTGGAGTGGTCTCGGTTTCTGATGGGTTCTGGTAAGGCATTCTCTCTACAGATGTAACCAAACTTTGTCACCCACTTGAAACTTGTGTGGTACCCCTGTGGGTGAGGAGAAGTTGTTCCTATGTTCTGTCATGACCGTATCCCTTTGTTGCTGCTGCTGCATGGAGGAACCCTTCACGGGGGTCATGGGTGTGGTGAAAATCTTCCCCTTACTTTGGGAGTGAACCAGATAGATGAATTTCCTGGTCTGGGAGATGAGCTTGCTGCCTTTATTAGCAGTGATCAAAGATGTGGTGGTAGGTGGGGCTACCTCCGGTATCCTATATAATGAATTATTCAAAGAAATAATGACAACACGAGGCCTTGACTCATACACAGCATGTCACCTCCACAAGTATGGTTGGCCTAATAATACATCACAAACATCCAGAGGTGTAACATCACGCAATACCTCGTTTGTGAAGGGCTTGATGTTGTAGGGAAGGCGACACTGCTGGCGAACTTTGAGATCTCGTCCTTCATGAAGCCACCCGATACTGTACGGCTGTGGGTGTGGTGTAGTCGGTAGGCCCAACCGCTTCACGATCTCTGCTGAAATAAGGTTCTTTTAGCTACCATTGTCGACAATGAATTGCAGCGGTGAACCCTTCACCCACAATTATGAGTGGAAAAGATGCTCCCCCTCCTCTGGGTCTTTGGGCTCATTCCTCTGGATCTTGGCAGTGGCAACAGTGGCACTGGGATCCGCATCAATGATCTGCTTCCCTTTTCCATTCCCCTTGTTGGGTTCTGGCTCAGGGTCGGAACATGCATCTGATTCGGAAGCCTTCAACTTGGCCACTAGTGACTGCTTGGCTCGACACTCACTTGTGTTATGAGTGGGACTCTTATGGAACTCACACCACTTTTCTTTGTCCTTCTTCGACTTCATGGTGTTGTTCTTTTCTTGTGGCTTTGATGGGTTGTCTTGGGTCACCCCGCCTTGGCTTTGTCCTTTGGGCTTTGGATTTGCAGATCCAAAGTCTCGCTTCTTCTGTTTGAACTTTTGCTCGATTTTGGCAGCATATCGGTATGCTGTGTCAGGTGAGGAGATGTTCAAGAACTCCATCTCTTCCTAGATGTATCTGTGTAGGCAGTCGTGGTATTTGAGTACCAGATGCAGCTCAGAATATTTGATACCCAACTGTGTGCGAAGGGTATGAAAAATGTTTGTGAACTCTGGCACATCTTGGTTTCGTCCCTGTCGCAATGTGGTCCATTTGATGTATTTGTCCTCATAGCTTTTGACAGGGTAGTACTGCTCCTTGATGGCATCTCGGAAGTCATTCCAATTGGGTGTAGCTGAAAACAGTGAGCCTATACTTTCATCCTTCTGCTCGCAGTAGGTTTCCCACCAGTCCTTGACGTGGGGGGCTGCTTTGAGAAGAGCGAAAACAATCTTTTCCCAACTTGAAAATTCATGAACAGAAAAATACCCATCTAGCAAATTTAACCGTTTATCTACGACATCTGTGTCTATTTGACCCTCGAAGATGGGGATTTAAAAATTAACTTGTACCTTAAATGGTGTGGCATTTCTAGAGTAGCTGTTGGAAGCCGATGCGTCGCCTCTGGGTAGCTGATGAAGGATTTGCGCAAAGCTATCCATCATCATGTTCCTTTGCTGCTCGAGGGCTTCTTCGAGCAAGATTTTGATAGGATCTCTTGGCCCCTCGTCTTTCTTCTCATCTGCCATGGGAGGCCGTTGGGATTTGCGAGACTGGTCTTGCAAAGGTTCGACTAGTTCAAGCCCTAACTCCTTATATCCTGACCTCGTTGGGGACATGCAAAGAAAAATAGAGAAAAAGCAGACCGCTCTGATACCACTAATCCGGACTTAAACAGGAACGCAACAAATTACAGAGATAACCATAAACACAGATATGCAGCAGAAATAATACCTTATTTCATTAATGTAAAATACTGAAATATGCTTATAAACAGTAATGGAAATAAACCAACTAAGGCGATGGTAGCTTATCTCTGAGAAGAGATGTGATGGCTACATGCCTCTTAACAATGTTACAATGAGGCTCGAAGGCCTATTTATTGTTGAGAAACAATGGAAAACCCTTAGCATTCCAAAATCTAACCCTAGAAGATGAAACGCCAAATTGTGGGCCCCGTTTGGGTAAATTGGTACATCAATTTCCTGGGCTCATAACTTTAGCATATGATCTTTGTTTGACGCGTACAATAGCTCGTTAGAAAGATCTATCCGAGCACTACAACTTTGGGTAGGGCAACAATCCATGGACCCATGTTGCCCCCAGATTTCCCAAAAAACATCGTTTAGGGCCTCAAAACGGCTCCGGAAGTTCAGGACCCAAAAAATTGCTAAAAATAGTAAATTGTGCTACAATTTAGGACACTGAAAAGACTGAAAGAGACAGTTGTGGGGGTCCAAATGGGATAGGTGGGTGGCCACCAACATCCACCTGGATCAAGTGCTCACCTACATAAATAACACAACTTTTAGCGACATGTACAGGGAAATCATGCAATGGATCCTTTTATCTACATTTTGGAAAAAAATAGATAATGTAGCTTGCACTTCTTCTTGTTTCTTTTTAAATTTTAAAACATTTAGCTGCAAATTTAAATTAACCATCGAATCCATTTTAAGGCCTTCTATTAAATGCCCAAGTTCATCTTTAATAGCATTAGTTGTTCCATATTTGATATTTTTAAAAGAACTCCCTCTCAAACCCCCACCAGATCTGGATTGACTATGTGATTGATTCCTACACAAATTACAAATCTGATTAAAATTCAATTGGGATAGATCTCCTTTCCCTTATCAATTAAAAAAATTAATTGAATCATCCAAAAGACAATGTAAAGATAGAGTCCTGATAGTGCCTAGATCTGATTTATGTTTGGACATTTGAAGGCTATATAAGAACCTCTCAATGTAATTCTCAAGACTTTCATCTTCGTGTTGTGTCATTCTCAAGATTTTGTCCTAGAAGTCATGAGTTTTACGATATTGTTGATATTTTCCAAGGAATTTTCTCTTCATTGCATCCTAGGTATGTATAGTATTTTCCCCTAGCCCCACAAACCAACGCAAGGTTGATACCTTAAGGGTACTAGGGAAAAGTTTAAGTTTCTGGGTGTCTAAAGAATAATCATAATTCCTACATAATATATCAAATTCAAGAAGGAAAACATAAGGATCTTCATGAACCTTACCATAAAAGCGAGGGATAATAAAAGGAGGAATATTTTTCATTTGAACAATAGTGCTAGGATCTGCGATCGAAAACCCAAAAGTATCCTCTACCTCCCAGTTGTTCTCACCATTTCCTTCTCCATTGCCATCTTCGAAATTAGTCCTGGAAACAACATATTTATAAAAGAAGAACACAATGAGTAGATATCAAGGAAAGGATTTTGTAACTCTCCAAGATATGAGTCATTACTATATTTTCAAATTCCCAAGAGAAGTTTCCAAACTTTTGTTGGGTGTGTGTTATATTCTTTTGACAACTAGCCCCACGCATGGGGGGGCATTAGCCCCCCTTGTTCGTTGTGCTAGGTGCAGCATGGGGGTCACAAGGGGGGCGGAAACCCCCCTTGTCAAGGGGTTTGAGGGGGACGATAGCCACCCTCTACATGGTCTAGGGTAGTGCCCCGGGAAATCTTTTTTGGACCTTATATTAGGTGGGCAGACCTACCTATGGTTTTGTGCATGGATTTCACACATGGTTTTGGGCATGATGATTTGCTAACCATGGTATTTTGTAGATCTAGTCAAGGAAACTATGATTATGTTCTAATCTAGGGTTAATGGATTAGGGTTTATGGATGCTTTGACATGTATATATGTATTGTAACATTGAAAGGAATATAATGAAAAATCAATCTGGTAGTCGTGGTTTTGGGATCCACAGGAAAATCTCTATGTATATATGTTTTATGTTTTATTCTCTTTCCATTGTTTATTATATGTTTTTAGAATTCGTATGCAGGTAATTTTTGTACGGGGTTAAAATCTACATTTTGTATCAGAGTTGTTTTGGCTTCAGGGGATGCCTTTGTTGCTAAGGAGTTTTACTCGGGCCTCTGGTAGACACTGTTCAGTGGGAGATCTGTGGGATTGATTCTTGTGGTGAAATAAGATGGTGAGCAATGGAAAGATAAAGATAGACAAATTTAATGGTCAAAGTTTTGAGTTGTGGAAACTCAATATGGAGGATCTGCTGGTGGATAAATATCAGTGGTTCCTGGTAGATCTAGGTACTAAACCAACGACAATGTTCGCTGAAGACTGGGCAAAGTTGGATCGGAAGGCAAAGAGGACAATACAGTTGTGTATCTAAGATTCAGTATTGTTGAAGGTATCAGGGGAAGCTTCAACAAAGGATTTGTGGGACAAGTTAGGGAATTTGTACAAATCTAAGTCTCTAGTGAATAAATTGTTCCTATCGAAAAAGTTGTATAACCTAAGGATGAAGGATGGAGACTCAGTGACAGAGCATTTGAACACCTTTAATGCTGTGGTAAGCCAGTTGTTATCTGTCGATATAAAAATTTCAGATGAAGATAAGTGCATCAGTTTGTTGTGCTCTCTAGTAGATTTGTAGGATAGTTTGGTTGTTGCAATAGGTAATAATGTGATTGCCTTGCAGTTTGATGAAATAGTCTCATCCTTGCCACCAGAGGAGATGAGATGGAAAAATATGGAGGGCCAGAATGATGATGCCTTGTCTGTATGAGGACAGTCCTAGAACAAAAACAAAAATAAATCCTCGAGTGGGAGATCTAAATCTAGAGGGAGATCTAAATCTCCGGGAAAACATGTAAAGGCGTGCTGGAAATGCGGAAAGGAAGGGAACTTCAGAAAGGATTGTAGATATAAATCTCCTGAGAAAGGTAAGGGATTTGATGATGCTCCTTCTGAAGAGGCCAAAACCACCTCAGATGAAGGTGGGGATGTGTACTTGGCTTCTTCTTCAAGTACACATGTAGATCAAGAGGCATGATTGATTGACTCAGGTGCATCTTTTCACTTCACTCCCCATAGGGAGTGGTTCTGTGAGTATGATAAATATGATGGTGGTGATGTCTTCTTAGGGGATGAAAAGAAGGCTAGAATTGTCAGTCATGGAAAATTCAAGTTGAAGTGGCAAGGTGGAAGGATTAGAACACTTCTGGGTGTTCTGCATATTCCTACATTGGCCAGAAATATGAGTTTTGTAAGAAAGCTAGATGATGCAGCTGTAAAAATAGTGTTCGAGAAAGATACGTGCAAGATAGTTCGGGGAGCATTAGTATTGATGTAGTGAGTTTAGTTTGGAACTCTATACAATCTTCAAGGTAACACTATTTTGATGGGTGCAACAATTTTGTGGTTCCTGAAGGTGGAGCAGAAAATCTAGTGGTCTTTGGAGAAAAAACCATGTTATAGCATCAAAGGCTTGGACATATTGGAGAGAAGGGCCTTCCAATACTTCATGGTAATGGTATGGCAGAAGGTATGTCTAATTTCTCTCTGGATTTTTATTTCTATGAAAATTGTGTATATGGGAAGCATAATTGGGTGAGCTTCCCCTCTGGTGCAAAGATGGCAAAACAAATATTAGAGCTTGTGCATAATGATGTGTTTGGACCTGTGTCGGTTCTATTAGGCTCCTATACCAATAGGTGTCATTTTTCATGATTGACTGTGGAAATGAAAAATATATCATCTTTTCCTTGCTGCAAAGGTTCCATATTTCCAAGAGAATCAAATCATGCAATCACTAGTTTTGTCACAGTTAAGGGAAGGCCAAACAGCTTAATCTTGGCCTCTCTAGGTTTAAATTTCTTGTTTTAGAGATAGAGAATAAAAATCTATCCAAACTGTTTAATCTTGGCAGATCACTAGATAGGTAGAGAAGCAAGGGTGCTCAACTGCTTAATCTGAGCCCCTGGAAGAGATAAGGATAGATTTAGATAGGAGGACAACCAAAAGAAAAGAAGAAAATCAGGGTTTGCTAGTTCAAGTGCACCCAATCAAGAAAAAGAAAAAATGTTAGGCAAAGTAGGCTAGGTAGGCAGTTTTGATGTTGCAGAATCAGACTTGTAATAAATTTTGTGTCTCCAAGTGTTGAATTTACTTCTATCACAAGTGCAAAGTAGATTTCCTTGGAGCTGCTCAAGCGAGGCATGACTAACTCCCCTTCACACTTTCCCAAATCATTTACTAATTCCCCTAGAGATATTAAGATCTGCTTAATATCATTGAATCACTCATCTCATTCCATAAACATTTGCCTAAGTAAAGATCTGCTTTACTTAGGGGTTGGTCATATTCCTTGTATAAACTCTTTCTCCCTTTAAAGCCTAAGTTTCCTAACATTATACTTAGCACTTTCTTCTCAAAATTCATATTAATTTCTAACTCTATTATATAAATCCCCCTTTATTTTCCCTCCCCGTATTAAAAATTTAATAAAAATCCCCCATAAATACATATCCCCACCTTGGTTGAAATATAACCATAAGTATTGTTTCTTCGGGAATTACTAAGTTTACTTGAAACTTAGTAAGAACCCTCCCCGCTCCATTTAACACTCCTCTGATGTGATCCGACCTCCTCCGATGCGATATCGCAATCGCAAGTCGCATTGTTAAGCCCGCCTCTGTTTTTGTTTCCCCGATGAAATTCCTCCGACGCGATATCGCAAGTCGCAATCGCAGTATTGGCCGCCCTCTGTTTTATTTCCCCGATCCGATCCCCCGATGCGATATTGCAATCGCATTATCGCATCGCCCCTTTACCACATCGCAATCGCATTTCACAATCCTTCGATCCCCCGATGCGATATCGCTATCGCATCGCCGCAGTGCCGCATCTCCGCTTTATTGCAAATCTTCACTTTACCACAAAATCTTCACTTTACCACAAATCATCGCTTTATCACAATCGCATATATCGCATCATCGCAACCATTTAAGCCCTCGTCCCTTGTCATCTGCGATGCGATCCCCCGATGCGATATCGCTATCGCATGTTGCAAAGTCACCCCCGATAGCGATATCGCAATCGCATATCGCGACATCACCTATCGCATGTAAAGTCTTCTATCCCCTTGCCCTTCGCCGACGCGATATTGCGACTTGTCCTCAGCCGTCCGATCCGCCTTTGCATGATCTAATGGCCCACATTCATCCATTTCCTTTTTATCCAAAAGTATCGCTCCCGTCCTTCAAATCAAGGATTTTCCGCCTAAAGTCACTTTAGCCCATTTAAAGGGTGAAAAGGTCATTTTCTTATATTTTCACTCTGTGCTCACTTACGCTCCAGGTGCAAAGGGGCTTGATCGCTTCTTCAGCCATTTCGACCGCCTCTAAGCAGAAAAGCTCCGGACAGCAAGCTCGCAGCCTCAAGTGTGTTTGCCATTGTAAAGTTCTCCTCCTCCTTTTGATACTGTTCGGCCAACACTAAAAGACTTCCTAGCCCACAGAAAAAGCAACAAGGAGACATGATAGTAGTTCTATTTTGCAATGCAGTGGTAAATCAGGGGCGGCTCAGCGAAAAAGAGTATTAGTGGAGAATTAAAGAGTATCAGAGGAACAGTAATGATGATCCACACAAGTCAAAGAATATCAGTGGGAAATTAAAAGCTGCATCAAATCAGAGTTAATGAACATCAGAACCGACTAAAGAGGAGCAGATCAGAAGCCAAGGAACAGTTATTGCAGACAGACAACGCAGAGCTACAAACGACACCCATAAGCTAGATTTTGAAGGGCCTGCCTCCAGCGCGACATAGCTAGCTGTTTTTTACCTTTCTTGCAGATTATGTTAGGTTAAAACTTAGATATTTTCTCAGATCTTTTATGAGATGTGTTTGTATAGATTTTTTTTATAAATACCTCCCCAAGCAATGTATTAAGGGTTGGTTGTTGGTTCGTTTTTCATTTCGGTGACTTGCGCTGTAAATTTTGAGAACTATTCTGAATAGCCACTGGAATGCTTTGTTGCTGAACTCTGGATGTGGAATTGATGACAGAGGACTATGTTACAGAATTCTGGAATCATTCCATGGATCAATAAGTCTTTCTCTTACTTGTGTTTTCAATTTCTGTCTTTCTATATCATATATGTTTCATGATCTTAATATCAGGGAAAAATATTAGCCCAGAATCTACTTAACTGTACTCTGTGTTAAATCTCTGTTATTTTTTATGTTTTCTTTAAGACTAGCATAGGCAAGAATCCTTTATTGCTCCTGTCTCCCTGGTTCTTGCACTCCGAATGCTATTTGGGAATCCTTAATTTCTCCTAGATAATATTCATTCACTTTCCTTCTGTCAGCATGATGAAGGATCCTTAGTTGCCCTTCACCCCCTGACCCCATTCCATCTGACTTCAGCTTACAGATTGTTCCATGGTTGATTACCCTGCTCTGTAGTACCTCTTTCTGTCAAAGAAACCATATCCAGCAGTTCATCCTCATAGACTCCATTAGCCCAATGGACTGAACTTCTTAGATTTGCACCCTGTTCCATTGAATGACACCATCCATCCAACCAAACTTAAAACAAAACTCTGCACTTCATAACTAGCCTAAAATCTCACCAAAACAAAGCTAAATCATAAAGAGAGAGCCCTCTCTAGATGCAGGTAGGCTAGGACCTGCATCTAAAAGATTGGTCTGTGGTTACCTCGGCCGTATTCCCTTAGGAGTCAAAGGGAACAACCTGAGTGATAACATCATTGGCGACTCCACTAGGCACCCGAATCATTTGTTTATTACTGCAAATCCAAATACTTGATCAGTTCGCCTCTTAAATAAATCATAAAAGTTGTTTTGAAAAATCACAAAAAAAATTCAAATAATCATAAAAATCTCAAAATTTTGTTTCCTGGAGAAAGTGAACCTTTTCTTCAGAATTATTTTACACATTTAGATCTGATCTGTGATGGTGGATAGGGATCAGACACACCAAGGTTAAAATCATCCACCTGGCGACTCCACATCATTTTCACAATCAAGACTCCACTGGAGAAATGAACCCGAAAGAACTGTATGAAAAGATCAGGCTTTTGACCTGGATTATTATCCAAGACATTATGTTCTTTCTCATTCATAAGTTTTTTTCATGTATATTGTATTTTAGAGATGATTTTAGATTAAATTTTTATAATTTTCCTTTGAAAAATGTTGATGAAAAGTTTCCTTGCACATTGGAACAACAGTCTTCTAATTCTGTTGAAGATCATCATACAGCCAAGGAGAACCCAAAAATCAAGACCAATCATCCAATCCCTGAACATATTCCCGTACCTCATAAAGTTCCTGATAGATATAAGCCACTCATTTTGCCTCCCACACTCCATGCTTTCCCTAACGATTATCCCAAGTATCTCCCAAGATTTGATGGAGAGAATGGTGTCACTGCCCAAAAGCATATCCAAGTTTTTGAAGATTATCTTAACATATTTGAAGTGGATGATGAGGATGTTAGTATTAGGCTTTTCGCTCTTTCTTTGCAAGGCAAAGTTAGGACTTGGTTCAAAACCTTGCCTGAAGCAAGCATCTCAAATCTTGAGCAGTTTCTCAAACTCTTCCTTGATAGATGGATAATCAAAGTCAATCTCCTCATGCTCATAGAAGAATATAATCAGTTAAAAAGACATCCAGATGAAACAGTACAACAATTTTCAGACAGATTCAATCAAATCTATCATTCAATACCATTAAATGTAAGACCTCCCCCTGATTCAGCTCTACTGCATTATCCAAGAGCATTTGATTCAGAGATTGAATTTCATCTGAGAGAAAGAAACCCATCCACTATGGAACAGATGCAGAACATGGCAGTGGACGTAGAGGTTAATCTGAAAATTAGGGAAGAAAAGCGGAAAGCAGAGAAAGAGGAAAGACTTGATAGTTTGATAAAGAAATCAGAGGAAATGATACAGAAGATCACAATGAAAGCTGAATGTCTAGATCACCAGGACACATCTGTTTTACAAAAGGAAAAAATTGATATTCACGAACAAATTTCTACCAACTCAATCTACCACAAATCAGATGACAGATTCATAGAGCAATATGTGGAGGAGCAATCTCCTGATCTACTGTGTGAGTCTGGTAACTTTTCTTCTTTCAGTAGTCCACCCAAATATGATCAATATGATGATGATTATGTTCCTCAAATCCAAATTAACTTTACAGAGGAATCGGAAATTTTTTTGGGGAAAAGGAGAGTTCAGGTTCAGCAGCTTGAATCTAGTGATCAGCTTGTTCATTTCAGCTATAAAGAGGAGGAGGAAAGTGCAGAAAATTTTGAAACCAGTGAAGGAACTTTACCATTTTGTTTTGAATCTTTTCAGTTTATCAGGGATAACTATCATGCAATTAGAAATCAAGTGTCAACAAGTTTTGATATTGACCATCTAGAGGATAATCAAATCTTTGCTCAAAATGCATCACCTCTAGATTTGCAACCCCAAAATGCCACTGAATATCATATTGCAGGAGAAGACTTGGAAGCAACAACATATGATCAAAAAATCCAGGTTAATTCCTTGCTGCTTTGTTTTGAATCATCTGAATTATTTAAAGAAAAGGAGGAGCAGCGTGTACAAACCTGTCAGGTTTCATCTGAACCTGTGTGTAATAAATTGCATGAATCATTCCAAGTTTTGTATGATCCATCGGCTGACAGGTTGAATGATGAAAGAAATCAGAATTCTTCTCCATTAACAGGTTGTAAGGGTCAATATCAAGATGGTAGTGATTTCCCGATTCCAAGGCATGAAAGTTATCCAAAACATTTGTAGAGTTGTTTGATTCGGCTCAACAATTGTGTATATATTTTGCAGGATCCTTTTGTACAGTTTCTAGATTCAGCAAAGGAGATCGGGAATTTCCTTATCTTCTCGCAGGTTAACATAGCTATATCTGATTGCAAGATCTCAATTTGAAACACCAACAAGCACAAGCAACAAAGGTTGCTGATGTATATAATGCTTAAGTCGTTGCACTGGCTGTTTCATTTTACCTAACCAGCAAACAGAAAGCTGATTAGGGTAAGTAGGTAGGATTTTGGTTTTTTGTTTGGATAGTAACTTGCTGCAGTTGAAGCCCGAAGAGAAGGCCCTAAGCTCCTCAAGTGTGCTATCATGTATGTAAATAAAGCAACCAGCAAAAGGGAAGATTTCAGAATACGGCAAGAATTGAATATAAGGCCATCTGACCTGCTGTTTTTGGCTTTTCACCAGGAAAAGCCATCTCCAAGTGGAGCCACTGTTAGGCTCCTATACCAATAGGTGTCATTTTTCATGATTGACTGTGGAAATGCCAAATATGTCATCTTTTCCTTGCTGCAAAGGTTCCATATTTCCAAGAGAATCAAATCATGCAATCACTAGTTTTGTCACAGTTAAGGGAAGGCCAAACAGCTTAATCTTGGCCTCTCTAGGTTTAAATTTCTTGTTTTAGAGATAGAGAATAAAAATCTGTCCAAACTTTTTAATCTTGGCAGATCACTAGATAGGTAGAGAAGCAAGGGTGCTCAACTTCATAATCTGAGCCCCTGGAAGAGATAAGGATAGATTTAGATAGGAGGACAGCTAAAAGAAAAGAAGAAAATCAGGGTTTACTAGTCCAAGTGCACCCAATCAAGAAAAAGAAAAAATGTTAGGCAAAGTAGGCTGGGTAGGCAGTTTTGATGTTGCAGAATCAAACTTGTGATAAATTTTGTGTCTCAAAGTGTTGAATTTACTTCTATCACAAGTGCAAAGCAGATTCCCTTGGAGCGGCTCAAGCGAGGCATGACTAACTCCCCTTCACACTTTCCCAAATCATTTACTAATTTCCCCCAGAGATATTAAGATCTGCTTAATATCATTGAATCACTCATCTCATTCCATAAACATTTGCCTAAGTAAAGATCTGCTTTACTTAGGGGCTGGTCATATTCCTTGTATAAACTCTTTCTCCCTTTAAAGCCTAAGTTTCCTAACATTATACTTAGCGCTTTCTTCTCAAAATTCATATTAATTTCTAACTCTATTATATAAATCCCCCTTTATTTTCCCTCCTCGTATTAAAAATTAATAAAAATCCCCCATAAATACATATCCCCGCCTTGGTTGAAATATAACCATAAGTATTGTTTCTTCGGGAATTACTAAGTTTACTTGACACTTAGTAAGAACCCTCCCGCTCCATTTAACCCTCCTCCGATGCGATCCAACCTCCTCCGATGCGATATCGCAATCGCAAGTCGCATTGTTAAGCCCGCCTCTGTTTTTGTTTCCCCGATGAAATTCCTTCGACGCGATATCGCATGTTGAAATCGCAGTATTGGCCGCCCTCTGTTTTATTTCCCCGATCCGATCCCCCGATGCGATATCACAATCGCATTATCGCATCGCCCCTTTACCGCATCGCAATTGCATTTTGCAATCCTCCGATCCCCCGATGCGATATCGCTATCGCATCGACGCAGTGCCGCATCTCCGCTTTATTACAAATCTTCACTTTACAACAAAATCTTCACTTTACCGCAATTCTTCACTTTACCACAAATCACCACTTTATCGTAATCGCATATATCGCATTCATATGTCACTATCGCGTCATCGCAACCATTTAAGCCCTCGTCCCTTGTCATTTGCAATGCGATCCCCCGATACGATATCGCTATCGCATGTTGCAAAGTCACCCCCGATAGCGATATCACAATCGCATATCGTGACATCGCCTATCGCATGTAAAGTCCTCTGTCCCCTTGCCCTTCGTCGACGCGATATTGTGACTTGTCCTCAGCCGTCTGATCCGCTTTTGCATGATCCAACGGCCCGCATTCATCCATTTCCTTTTTATCCAAAAGTATCACTCTCATCCTTCAAATCAAGGATTTTCTGCCTAAAGTCACTTTTGCCCATTTAAAGGGTAAAAAGGTCATTTTCTTATATTTTCACTTTGCACCCATGCGCGCTCCAGGTGCAAAGGGACTAGATCGCTTCTTCAGCCATTTCGACCGCCTCTAAGCAAAAAAGCTTCAGACAGCGAGCTCGCAGCCTCAAGTGTGTTTGCCATTGTAAAGTCCTCCTCCTCCTTTGGATACTGTTCGGCCAGTGCCAAAAGACTTCCTAGCCCACAGAAAAAGCAACAAGGAGACACGATAGCAGTTCTATTTTGCAATGCAGTGGTAAAGCAGGGGCGGTTCAGCGAAAAAGAGTATCAATGGAGAATTAAAGAGTATCAGAGGAACAGTAATGAGGATCCACACAAGTCAGAGAATATCAGTGGGAAATTAAAAGCTGCATCAAATCAGAGTTAATGAACATCAGAACCGACTAAAGAGGAGCAGATCAGAAGCCAAGGAACAGTTATTGCAGATAGATAGCGCAGAGCTACAAAGGACACCCATAAGCTAGATTTTGAAGGGCCTGCCTCCAGCACGACATAGCTAGCTGTTTTTCACCTTTCTTGCAAATTACGTTAGGTTAAAACTTAGATATTTTCTTAGATATTTTATGAGATGTGTTTGTACATATTTTGTTTATAAATACCTTCCCAAGAAATGTATTAAGGGTTGGTTGTTGGTTAGTTTTTCATTTTGGTGACTTGCGCTGTAAATTTTGAGAACTATTCTGAATAAAATGCCGTTGGAATGCGTTGTTGCTGAACTCTGGATGTGGAATTGATGACAAAGGACTATGTTACAGAATTCTTGAATCATTCTGTGGATCAATAAGTCTTTCTCTTACTTGTGTTTTCAATTTCTGTCTTTCTATATCATATATGTTTCATGATCTTAATAACAGGGAAAAAGAATAGCCCAGAATCTACTTAACTGTACTCTGTGTTCAATCTCTGTTATTTTTTATGTTTTCTTTAGGACTAGCATAGGCAAGAATCCTTTATTGCTCCTGTCTCCCTGGTTCTTGCACTCTGAATGCTGTTTGGGAATCCTTAATTGCTCCTAGATAATATTCATTCACTTTCCTTCTGTCAGCATGATGAAGGATCCTTAGTTTCCCTTCACCCCCTAACCCCATTCCATTTGACTTCAGCTTACAGATTGTTCCATGATTGATTACCCTGCTCTGTAGTACCTCTTTCTATCAAAGAAACCATATCTAGCAGTGCATCCTCATAGACTCCATTAGCCCAATGGACTGAACTTCTTAGATTTGCACCTTGTTCTATTGAATGACACCATCCATCCAACCAAACTTAAAACAAAACTCTGCACTTCACAAATAGCCTAAAATCTCACCAAAACAAAGCTAAATCATAAAGAGAGAGCCCTATCTGGATGCAGGTAGGCTAGGACTTGCATCTAAAAGATTGGTCTGTGGTTACCTCGGCCGTATTCCCTGAGGAGTCAAAGGGAACAACCTGAGTGATAACAGGTTCCATCATTGGGTAAGTCTACGTATTATGTATCATTTATATATGAATTCTCAAGGAATACATGGATATATTTCCTCAGGAAGAAATCTGAAGTCTTTGACAGGTTTAAAGAATTTAAGGCTCTGCTAGAAAACCAGACAGAGAAGAAGATAAAGGTGTTGAGGACAGATAATGATGGAGATTTTTGCAAGAAGGAATTTGAAGAGTTCTGTAAGGAGTGTGGTATAGCACGAAAGAAGAATACTCCATACACACCTCAACAAAATGGAGTTGCAGAAAGAATGAACAGGATGTTGATGGAAAACGCAAGAAGCATGCTCAGTGGTGTCGAGTTAGGACAAGAATTCTAGGTAGAGGCGGTGGATACTGCATGTTACTTGCTCAATAGATCACCTTCATCAGCGTTGGAGGATAAGACTCCACAAGAGGTATGGACTGGTAAGAAACCCTCTCTTTCACATTTGAGGGACTATTTGGATGTGACGCATATGTACATGTTCCAAAGGAGAAAAGAACCAAGTTGGATATTAAATCTAAAAGGTGCATCTTTATTGGGTATAAGGATGGTTTAAAAGGTTATAAGCTTTGGAAATTAGAAACATGGAAGGTTGTGTACATCCGCGATGTGGTGTTTAGAGAGGTGAAAGATGTTATTAAACATTAATTCCTACCAAAGGAACCTAAGAAGATAGATTTTGAACAAAAGGAGGAGGAATCATAATCTAGAGTACAAGAGGAACGAGAAGATGAAGAGCCACAAACTATAGTTGTAAGAAGATTAGTTCAAGAAAGAAGGCAACCAAAAAGGTATATTCTAGATGCTTTCTTTTGAAATTTTTCTTTATATATTACTGATGATGATCCCAAAACTATCAGGGAAGCAGTAGATTCAGAGGATGGAAAACTCTGGAAAGAGGCCATGGTTGATGAAATGGCATCTTTGCACAAAAATGAAGCTTGGGATCTGGTGGAGTTGTTGGCTGGAAGAAAACCCATTGGCAACAAATAGTTAAGAAGAAGATGAATGCAGAAGGCGAGGTGGAGAAATACAAAGCTTGGTTGGTAGCAAAAAGTTATTCCCAAGTGTTGAGAATTGATTTTGGTGATATTTTTTCTATTGTTGCCAAGGTAGCTTCTATTAAATTACTTTTATCTGTTGTTGCTACTTTTTATTTTGAGGTAGAAAAGATGGATGTGAAGACATCATTTCTTCACAGGGATCTAGAAGAAGATATCTACATGAAGCAACTTGAAGGTTTTGTAGTGAAGGGTAAGAAAGAACTAATATGTAGGTTAAAAAAGTATTTGTATGGGCTAAAACAATCACCAAGTATGTGGTATCAGAAATATGATACATATATACGGGGACTTGGCTTCACCAGAAGAAAAGAAGATCGTTGTGTGTATTTTAAATTAATTGGTGACCATGTTATTTATTTGGTCTTGTATGTGGATGATATGTTGTTGATTGGAAATAACAAAGAAATTATGTAGGAATTGAAGACCCAATTGTCCTCCAAATTTGACATGAATGATCTTGGTGCTAAAAACTATATTTTGGGCATGGAAATTAAACGAGATCGGGGAAAAAGGAAGATCTAGTTAAACCAGAGGAAGTATGTTGAGACAATATTGCAGAGGTTTAATATGCAGGATAGTAAATCGGTGAAGGTTCCTATTCTTGTTGGTGCAAAGTTATCTGTTGAACAGTGTCCTAAGACACAAGAAGAGGAAGAGGACTGTCTCGTGTTCCATACATAAGTGCAGTCAGTAGCCTGATGTATGCATTGGTATGTACTAGACCAGACATTGCACATGTAGTAGGAGTATTGAGAAGGTTTATGTCGAAACCAAGGAAGGAGCATTAGACAACAATGAGGCGGTTTTTTAGGTATTTGCGTGCCACCAGTGATTATGGCTTGTGTTACCAAGGAAGACTAGGATTGGATAGAGTTTTGGACATCCACGGATTTGTTGATGCAGACTGGGATGGAGATCTGGATCAGAGAATATCTAAAAGTGCATATGTATTTAACCTGTTTGGAGGTGTAGTCAATTGGATGAGCAAGAGACAGTCTGTAGTGGCACTTTCAACAATAGAGGCAAAATATATGGCAACCACTCATGTAAGCAAGGAATTTGTTTGGTTGCATAGATTTTGTTCAAGTATGGGGTTGGTACAATGATTTATAAGGATATACTGTGATAGCCAAAGTGAAGTTTTCTTAGCAAAGAACCCTGCTTATCATTCAAAGACAAAGCACATTGATGTTCAGTATCACTTTGTGAGGGATATGGTTGAGGACAAAAGGGTGTTGCTCGTAAAGGTGGACACTTTGAAGAATTTTGCAGATGCATTGACGAAGTCTGTGAGCATTGAGAATTTTTCTTGGTGTAGAGAAACAATGGGCGTTGCAAGGTTGGACCAATGACTAAAATCTCATGTGCTCCCCCCCCCCCCCCCCTGCCCCCCCATGGAAGGAAAACAACAAGTGGGAGAATGTTGGGTGTGTGTTATATTCTTTCCACGACCAGCCCCATGTGCTATATTAGGTGGGCAGACCTACATATGGTTTTGTGCATGGATTTCACACATGGTTTTGGGCATGATGGTATTTTTTCCATGGTATTTTGTAGATCCGGTCAAGGGAACTATGGTTATGTTCTAATCCAGGGTTTATGGATGCTTTGACATGTATATATATGTATTGTAACATTGGAAGGAATATAATGAAAAATCAATCTGGTAGTCCTGGTTTTGGGTTCCAAGGGAAAATCTTTGTGTATATTTGCTTTATGTTTTATGGTCTCATCATTGTTTATTTTCTATTTTTAGAATTCGTATGCGGGTAATTTTTGCACGGTGTTAAAATCTACAACTTTAACTTAACACTTAAATTATATTTATAAATCAATGACTTACTCTAATGCTTGTGCAATGAACACGCATCAAGGGAATATAAGGAAATACATTAAATAAATTGAAATATCATAGTTGTGAAAACTTGGATTTGATAAGCCAATCAATAATATGTATGCTCTCTATTCTAGTATGCAAATATCAACAAGTTTGAGAATGAAAATATCAATATCATTAATAAATCTCGATTCAACCCCAAATGAAACTCGGTGTAACCCTCATTATGAAACAACAAACTTTTAGATTCAAGTATATCTGGGACAAATTTGAGTTATTTTTTGACAAAGGACTTCGAAATATCAAATAGGATTGTTATTCTTATATTGTAACTCAACAGAGGACTTGGATCACAATGGATTTGTCACTCTTATGTCATGATTTTTTCAAAGAGCTCTAGATCTCACAAGGTATGATGCACCCTTGTAGTGTTACTCGACAAATCATTTTAGGCTATAACCAAAAGTCAAAACCCCGAGGGTGAATCATGAAACAGAGTATGGATTCATCCAATCACCACAATACACATATGAAAACCATATTATAACCCATGAATATAATCCACACAATAATCAATTACAACAATGAATTATAGATATAATGCTTATTATAACAACTAATCACATGCACAATTAAAACTTTCCAACTCTGAAGATATAATACTACTGCAAAATGAGGAAGTATATATAAAAAATAGAGTATATAATTTTCACTCCAAAAACCTTTAGATATGAGATCAATCAGTTTAGTTATCACACCCAAATTATAAATAATAACACTATCCAATAGATCTGAAACCTATTAAGTAAACATATAAAAGAAAGGGGGCGATGAGCTGAATTGGTGAACCCAAATGACCAACTTATCCCCTTTCTAATAAATTTAAATAAAAAATAGGAGATTAAACATTGAATGAACAACTAAAGCAAACAAAACCTAGCATGAGTCCTTTATATTAAACTTTTCTCAGTATTTACATCATAAGCCAAATTTTCAAGGTCTAATCGATCGAGGGAGCGACACACAGGAATATTCAACGATCAATATGAAACTATGATAACATCGCTAACTAGGCCTAGGGGCCATGGTTCCTTTCTTATACAAGTTATGTTGCAATTATAGGTTATAACAACCAAAACCAACATAGACAAACTAAGTATGAAAATAAAAAAAACCACAGGAGGGAGGCTTGATTTAGTATAACCACAAGATATTTCAGAAATCTATGGATCTGAACTGAGATGATCTCAAAATAACTACCCCCCATCTTAGCCTCAAACAACTGTAACCTCTTTTGAGCAGTCAATCCTTGACCTAATTTCCATGAGGACCTTCAACAAGTGTGCAAGGTGATGACTAGTCAGCAAGCCCACATGGTATCTCAATGTCCAATTTGTCAACACATACTCATCCCCTTGGTTGTAGTATCTCTATAGGAGGTGCAGGATCTACAAAACTTCATTAGAAAGTCTTTAACCATCATAAATCCTATAAAATGCATAAAAATTAAAGAGTTTAGGTAGAAATAAATATTTACCTTCCAACTTTTTAATAGAATTCTAATTAGACATATTTCTCCAACATAGCATCAAAAATTTATGGATATGCGGGGTAGTAGGCTTTAAAAAGGTAAAGCAAGGGAAAAAAATAAGGGGTCATCATGGTAAAAATGTGAAAATTTTTGGCCCTGGAAATTTACACAGGACTACAAAGACACAAGCCCCTATTTTTGTGTTGTTAGATCATGATATAATGAGCTAAGTCATCATACATGGATTTCCCAACCATACTTATTACATGCTGATAAATCTGGAGACTTTTGAAATTGAAATGGGACCATTTAGTTCTACAACAATCACTTTTTTTACATATAAAGTCTTAAAAGAAACAATTCTCTTAGTTATTGGAATAAGTACACATTCCAACCATGAGTTCCTATTTTCCATCACACATGTTACAAAATGCATTTCCTTGGACAACATAGTTCCTTTTTCATGTATGATCAATTTCCTTCCTATATATTTTACTTTTCCCCAAGTATGTTTATTAAGAACCCCAACGTATAAATAAAACAAGATATCATATAAGACTTCATTTTGTTAATTGTATGCTCACATTTTGAGATTAATGGTTTCATAATAAATTTTCTTGGCTACTATGCACAGTGAGTTTCTTTTAATCTAGGTGGATATTGGTGTCCACTCGCCTACACAGTTTTCCATTTTTTGTAGTTTTTTGGGTCCTAAACTTTCGAAGTCATTTTAAGGTGCTAAACAACATTATCTTGGAAAATGGGCAAACCCATAACATACGACAAGGGTTTGCATTCAAAAATTTTTCTCCTAAGATATATATTTGTAACAAGGTATCATACATGCTATCAAGGATCGTATGCCAAAGTTACAACTATGGAAAGTTGACGTTCCAACTAAACTCAACGGGGCCCATAAACTTTTGGCACTTCATCTCCTAGGGTTAGATTTTTGGATGTTTAGGGTTTTCCATTATTTCTTGAAGATAAAAAGGCATTCAAGGGTCATTATAAGACATTTCAGAAGGCATGTAGCCATCACATATCTTCTCAAAGATAAGCTACCATCACTCAAGATAATTTTTTTCTTGTATGTATGTAAACAGTTTCCAACACTTGTTATTTATTAATTGAAGTTATGTTTTGCTATATCTTTGTGTTCTTGTTTAAATATGTATTTCGTTTTATTCCTACATAAATCCATATTAGTGGTATCAAGGAAATTTTCTATTTCTCTTTTTTTCTATGCATTTCTCCAATAAGGATGGAGTATAAGCAGTCGGGAATTGAATTGGTTGAACCCTCACAAGACCAACCTCGCTAACCATGATGACCTCCCATGGTTGAATCAAAGAAAGACGAGGGAGTAAGAGATCCTTTGAAAATATTGCTTGAAGAGGCCCTTGAGTGATAAAGAAATGAGATGATGGGTAACTATTCTTAGATCCTTCAATGGGTATCATTAAGAGAAGCATCTTCATCTAGCAGTCACTTTGAAGGTGTCGCCACCTTTAAGGTACAAGTTAACTTTAACATTCCTATGTTTGAAGGCTAGATAGATGTAGATGCCTTATATAGATGGTTAAATATGTTGGAAAGATATTTTTTAGTCCATAATTTTTCCGATAAGGAAAAGATTACTTTTTCACTCCTCAAGGTTACCCCTCACATCAAGGGCTGGTGCAAAACTTACTGTGAGTAGAGGGACCCTCACTATTTTTAGTTGCACCCTCTTGGAATTCTTTTCAAGATGCCATTAAGGAATAATATTACCCTGTTGGGAGCTAACACGATAAGTACATAAACTGGACCACACTACGGTAGGAAAGGGACCAAGACGAGCCAGAGTTCACAAATATTTTTCATACCCTTCATATGAAGTTGGGTATCAAGGATTCTAAGTAGAACTTAGTACTCAAGTACTGTAGTTGTCTACACAAAAAAATCTAGAAAAAAATGGAATTCATGTACATCTCCTCACTTGGCAATGCGTACTTATATGCTATCAAGATCAAGTAGAAATTTAAACAAAAGAAGTGAGACTTTCGATCTGCTAATACAAAGCAGGGAGAAGGCACCTCCAAACCATAAAACAAAGGATAAAGCTAAGGCAGGGTGACCCGGGACAATCTATCAAAGCCACAAGAAAATAATAACACCATGAAGACAAAGAAGGACATAGTAAAATGGTGTGAGTTTCATAAGGGCCCCACCCACAACACAAATGAGTGTCATTCCAAGAAGTCACTAGTGGTCGAGCTAAAAGCTTCAAATTCAGATGCATGTTTTGACTCTGAACCAGAACCCGACAAGGGAAATGCCAAGGGGAAGTAAATTATTAATTTAGAGCCTAGTGCCACTGTTTCCAACACCAAGGTCTAGAACATTGAGCCTGGATATCTAGAGGAGTGGGAGCATCTCTTCCGCTTATAGATGTGGGTAAACGGTTCTCTGTTGTAGTTCATTATTGATAGTGGGAACCAAAATAACCTCATCCTATCAGAGTTAATTAAGTAGTTGGGCCTACCAACCACACCACACCCATAACCATACACCATTGGGTGGCTCCACCAGGGATGAAATCTCTGTGTCAGCCAATAGTGCCACTGTTTCCAACACCAAGTTCTAGAACATTGAGCCTGGATATCTAGAGGAGTGGGAGCATCTCTTCCGCTTATAGATGTGGGTAAACGGTTCTTTGTTGTAGTTCATTATTGATAGTGGGAACCAAAATAACCTCATCCTATCAGAGTTAATTAAGTAGTTGGGCCTACCAACCACACCACACCCATAACCATACACCATTGGGTGGCTCCACCAGGGATGAAATCTCTGTGTCAGCCAATAGTACCACCTTTCCTACAACATCAAGCCCTTCATATATAAGGTACTATTTGATGTTTCTCCTCTTGAAGTTTATGATGTTTTAGTAGGCCCACCATAGTTGCGGAAGTGTCATGCTATGTGTGCGTCCATATTTCACACTGATATTATTTATTTGGGTAAAAAAATATACATGATACCAAAGGTAGCCCCACCTATCACAATTTCTTTGATCTTTCGCAAGCAATGTAGTAAGATCATCTCTGAGACCATGAAATTTGTTTTCTTTATGATTCACTCTCACAGTAAGGGGAAGATCGCGGTCACATCCATGGCCCCCATAAAGGTTTCCTCTGCATAGCAGAAGCAACTGGATAAGTTTGTGAAAGAGTGCAAAGACATATTCTCCCCTCACCCACATGGGTACCCTTACACTATCAGGTCAAGCATTTGATCAATCTAACTACTAAAGCACATCTACCCAATGTGAAAATATACCATCACTCTATTCTAGAAAATAAGAAATCAAGCGACATATTTAGGATTTGCTACAAAAGGGGAACATCCGACTAAGTTCATTACCTTGTGGGAGCCCAATTGTAATCGTACTAAAGAAGGATGGGACCTGTTAGGGCCTAAATCTACCTCAGGGTGAGAAAGGCAGGATCTAGGGTAACATCAAACCACGCTTAACCTGGTAGCTAGCCCTACCAGGTCGGGAGAGGGCTCTCTCCTTGTCAATCTTAGGAAAATATATCAAATGAAACTTGAGATGACTGATGTAAAGACTAATTTTAGGCTAGATATATGCTCAGAGGAGTTTGATTGAATTTGATGATGGTTTGTTGGATCAAATGTGAAAGGCAGATTTGGGTCCGAGGAATGGACTCAATTTTGCAAAGTTTTTTGTGGTGCGAGGTAGGCAAATGGTTTAGTACTTTAAATTGAATGAGATGGAGAGCCTTAGGACTGGTGAGGAGTTGGAGAGGGCATGAGAGTCTCAAGAATCCTCTTCAAATAGTAGAAAACATAAATAACTAAACAAACCCTAGGTAGAGCACTGCAACTTCAATGATTTCTACCTTTATCCTTGATTCATTTAGTTCAGCTGAAAGAGAGAGAAAATGGCATACATAAACACATGTCAAACTTGAATTAAAGAAGAAGAAACAATACCAAATCAACTTGCCACAAGAATCCCACAAAATTCTACAAACCCTAATCTATTCCTTTTGCCAAACTGTAGAGATCAATGTACAATGCTGCTCTTTCACAAAAGTCCAACCTTGACAAATGACTGAAAAAGTACAAGATATAGGAAAAAAACAACTCATACTATCTTTAGGGGTTGAATTCATGAGTTTAGGATTTGTTCCAACAAAATCTAAACTAAGAACTAAAAAGTAGGCAGTGGAATAGCTTGCCTCTAAAATCTAGGAAACTGATTCATTTAGTTCAAAACTACCTTTTTCATGATGTATCTACCTCCATGAGTGAATTTTCAACATTTTTACATCAAAATCCATCAAGTTACATCAAATTACATCATGAGTTTGACCATGAGAGAGAGAAAAGTGAAATTGAGAAAAAAACTAGGTGAAAAACAGAGTTTTTGGCAACAATGACAATTTTCCATCCTGTGCGCTGCGCCACTGTCCCTGTGCGTAGCACCTTTTTGCAGCTGATTTTGGAGACCTTCCCGTGCACCAAATTTGCTCCAAGTGGTCCTGTTTGAAAGGCCTTTCTATCTCCTTTCCAGAACAAGTGGAATTTCTGAATTTGGAGTCCATTTTCCATCCAAAAATGAGTTCTCCCAACACTGCTTCCTATGTGGCCAAAAAGGGGCAGAAAGGGGCATTTTTGAGGTGCTTTTGACCCTTTTGGAAGCTCAAAACCGGATAAAACTTTCCAGCCTTTTCTAGGCATTCATAATTTTACATGAGGAATCCAAAAATGTAGAGTTTTCCTCTAGAGGAGGTCCCTAGCAAAAGCGAGTGCCGGGTGGCGCTACGCACTAGGTAGAAAATCCTGTTTTTTCCTCCAAAAATTCAAAATTGACAAAAAGTGTGCCAAATTCCTTGAAATTTGGGCTAAGTGACCTGCATCAAATACTATGTTGGGCAAAGGAAGCCTTAACCAAAATTTTGAGTCTATCTTGGTCTTTCTTCCTCCTCAAAGTTTTCCTCAATTTGGCCTTCAAGGTCCTTATTCTCGCTTTGCAAATCTTGTTTCTCACCAAATGGTGATAGGTCATGTGCCTGAACATATTTTTCTCTTTGTTGGCCTTCTCCAGCAGCTTCTCCAAGTGTATATTTGTCCTTTCTAGCCAAGATTCACGATCAGCTTCAATCTCTTGCTCTAATGGTGTCAATTTGATTTTCCTCCTCTTTGCTGCTTGCTGGTTTTCTCTTATAGTTTGCAGCTCCATGATCATCTGCTGATCCTCCAGTTGCTTGTTACTTTGCCCAATATAGCTTATAATTCACTTAGCTCTTTCCAGGTTAAGAGCTAAGGCATGAATATCCACTTCTTGTTCCTGGATGATCTCTTTCAGTCTTGAGCTTTGGAGGCCAAAAATCAACATCATCATACTGGATGAGAATGAAATCTATCTCTTGACCTTCTAAAGGCCCCTCATCATGCACTGTTTGTTTACCTTTGTCCTGTACTTGCTTTTTTGTTGAAGGAAATGAGACCCCTTCCACCTCGGGTGGAGATAGTACTTGTTTTGCTACTGCAAATAGCCTCATTGTCCCCTTTTGGTAAGTGATGAATACTAGCAGACTGGTGGTTTGAGTCTCATGCACTTCTTGCTGATGTGTAGGCCCTCCTACCTCATGAAAAACTGATGGGGTCACTTGAGGACTTGTGAAAACTTGAAATGAAATCATCCCATGAAACATTCAACAAACTCAGCTGATGCAACACCACAATCTTGATCAATGCAAAGTGATAAATGTTGTTGTATTGTTGATGAGGAGGCTTTCTTTTCACAAATGTGGTCATTTTCTCAATATTCTGGCACATGAAATAGGGGAGGTTCATCATCCTCACCCTAGTGAAATGCATTAATAATTTGATATGGTAGGTGTACTAGCAAGAAAATCTACCTTCGCAGCTGAAATATTTGATTATGAGCTTCATCAATGGAGCATATGTGTCCTGAAGATACCTGAAATGGAAAAATCTACTGATCTGCCTCTGATAGCCAGCCTTGATATAAGGCTCATAATGCTCTTTGTTAACCAGCTGTCCCTTGTTCCATTGTTCTCCCACATTCAGAATACATGTTTCTTCAGCTATAGTTTCAAGTGTCAAAGTGAATGTAACACCTGCCAAATTGACCTGGCCATTGTGAAAATGGAGGACAAACAATCTAGCAAGCTCATGGTGTTATTTGACTCTTTCCACCATCTCACAAAAATGGTAGCAAGATTGATGTTTGAAACATGCTACAACAAGAGGACAAGCCAATAGCTCTGTAAGTGTAGTAGGCTCCTCTTAGATATGTTTTCCTCCCTTGTGAGGTTTTCTAGGTGCATGAAGTTCTTGAGAGGAATCACTCACTGTTTCCTCATCTCTGTCATAAGGTGAATTTGTCTCCATATTTGCCACAGTTTGGGTTGAAGAGATGAGTATGAAGAGATTTTATATGAATAATAGGTGTTTGCTGTTCAATGAAAGGGATTGATGAGTGGGGACTATGAATGCGGGAGTTTGTTGCTAACTATAGGATTTTTTTTTGGGAGTGGCAGTGGTTTGGGGAATGAGGATTAGGGTTTAAAGATGCCAATTGGGGTTTGGGAGTAGTGGGATTAGGTAATGGGGTTTTTAATTTTAGGGATAGGGGGATAGGTAAGTGTAAATAAAAGAGGGAAGGAGAAATGAGGGGAATGCAATGTAGTGAGGAAATGTGAAAATGGTAGAGGGGGATAAGACAACAAAAATTGCAACTTTGTAAACCCTAGGCAGCTTTTCAATTTGACTGTGGAAGGAACTAGGGTTTTATTTTTTACTTATTGAAACACCATGAAAACTGACTAAAACCCCTTCAATGGCACTTAGGAATGTTAGACTTGCTTGAGAAATGAGGTTGGAAAGATTTGGAGCTTGGAGGAGGTGATTTGAGTAAAGTTTGGGCTCAGAATACCGGTGCACCATGTCCACTAATAGGTGCACTGCGCCCCACTGGTGCGTCACGCTTGTTACAATCTCAATGCTAAACCTATGTTGCATGCGCCACGCTTCAACCTAGGTGCGATGTGCCTCAAGAACTTTCACAGTTTTGCTGCAAATGATGAGCCCCAAAAATGGATAATTATATGGGCTCATTCAACCTCCTAATTCGACTTAATCCACCATTCTCATTAGTTTATTGCATGTTTTTGATTATATTTATGCTA
This sequence comes from Pinus tabuliformis, assembly GCA_031772625.1. Lineage (NCBI taxonomy): Eukaryota > Viridiplantae > Streptophyta > Pinopsida > Pinales > Pinaceae > Pinus > Pinus tabuliformis. Next base: position 816,617,086 of record CM062810.1, on the reverse strand, counting down.
ATAGAGTGAATTGGGTTAGTCATTATGCCAACAAGTCTAATGTGTGCTTTGTGTAGTCTTTTTGGTCAATTTGGAGACAAAATTGAAGGTTTTAATGAGCACTTGGTAGCCAAATTCGTGGGATAACAAGGGAGAGGATTTGTAGGAAGGTGTCCCCTTTATTTATGGGCCCTTACCTCGAATTCTCCACCATCAGATTGGAGTTCAAGGGCCACCAAATCAATTAGCACAAGGGCAGCCAAGCAAGTCAAGTAGGACTGCTGTTAACTACAAGTTTTGGGCAGCCGAGTCCCTAAAGTTTAGGAGGACTGTTGGGGTCCTCAATTTGTATAAATAAGAAGGCTTAGGGCCTCATTTTGGTTAGCCAGTAGTTAGTCACTTTATAGACATTTTGTAGTCATTTTGTAGGCAGAAGTTAGCTAGTTTGTAGTTCGATTTTTAGGTAGTAGATTAGCTTTGCTTTCAGCACATTTTCAAGTTCTCCTTGTGGACAGTTTTTGGAATGTAACATTTCTTGATCAATAAAGATGAATCCAGATTTGCACCAGCTCTAAATCTCTCTTAGGAGGCTGTAGCTCTTGGGGTTGGGCCCATCTCAAGCGCCCAGTACCTCCTTTGTTTATCTTTATGTGTTTTTGATGCATTCTTAGAATAAAATATGCTATTTAGATTTAAATCTTGCTTTGTTATTTAGATTGCTTTTGATGGTTAAAGTAGCTTTCCATGTTTAGAATATATTGGTAGGATAATAACAGGAAAAAGGCTCCAAAAAAGGGTCAGCAAACACTTTTGGTTTCACCTCTTCCTTATTGGATCAGGGGCTGGAGTTGAAGTAACCGTGCTGTCCCAAACAAAAACACTAGTTTGCTTTACCATGCAATCCTTAGTGTGTTGTTTTCATTTGCAGAGGTTGGTTACATGTTCAGATCTTTGAATGCTTCATTTCATAGTTAATATACATGGTTTCCTTGCAAATAAAGCTGCTGTCCATTCTCGTTACTGTTAGCCAGATCATATTAGGGTAGCATAACTAGATCTTTGTTTTCTTGCATGTCTTTGTTGGTTCAGTTGGAAACACAAATTGCAGAGCACCTGTACCACTTCTCTATCTGCCTAGACTCCCTCAAACCCATCTTCTCCATCTCCTAACTTGGTTTCTTGCCTCACGTTGCCACATTGCCCTCATAACCCTACCTTTTGTGCAGCATTATTTCAGTCTTCTTGGAACAAGTCCAGCCATCTACACCTTCTCCTCAACTCCATCCTCTAAGTCTTGAACTCCCTACACCCCTATTTCACCTCCATACTCATTCCTCCACCTTTTCCCCTCTATCCATGCTCCAAAATTCCATTTCTGAACATCCTGTAGAAAAATTACAGAACACCCTATAGAAATCCCAGAACATCCTGTAGAACCCCTGCAGACTTCCTGTAGAAGCTCACGAATGAGGTTTCTTGATAGCCAAACTTTGTGAAACTCTCTGGAAGGGTGCTAGGGACCCCTTAGGCCCTCTCTGAACCTTCCCAACCTCCTCCAAGCATTTCCTCTTGCCAATCCACCTCTGCGCAGTCAAAAACAGTTAAAAGCACATGCATGATAATTCTAGCAACTTATTCAAAAATACAAAAAGATGTTTTCTTCAGATAGAGGTAGTCTAGACACATGTATTTTACCTTCATAGAAGTAATGGCATCCCTTTCAGTAGTTTGCATTCTCTCCTTTGCATCAATAGGACTAGCTGGTAGAATTAGGGTTTGCTAGGGTTTGTGTTTTCCTTCAGTTTTTCAATCTCTTTTCACAATTAGATTAGCTTCTTTCGAGTTAGCTTTCATCCATCAATTAAAAAGCTTCTTGTAAGAGCTCATAGAAGTTGGCTTAAGCTCCTAGTGGACTTGTGCCAGCTGATCAAGTGACAGCTGCGGCAAGAGCTAGTACTTGTGCATACAACATCGTCGCTTCCAAGTTTGTTACGAACTACCGGGTTGATAAAATTAAGGAAGGGAGTTCCAGGAGTTGCAACATTATTGCTGCAATACTGGGGCCCACCATCTTTTTGGTGCCGTTGCCGGGGAAGCGTCAGAGTATTGGTGATTGTTGCTTTTCTTCTATTTTCCACTACAACCTTCTGCTAAGTAGTTTATTTCATTTCCATTATGCAATTTCGTTTCTGCAAAAGTAGATTAGCATTTCCCGCTTTCATAGATTAGCATTTCAATTCCGCAATTTCATTTATGCAAGCGTAGATTAGCATTTCAATTCTACAAGCGTATACTAGCATTTCATTCCTGCAATTTCATTTGAGCAAAATAGATTAGTCCTTTCCTGCTTTCATTTCAATTCCGCATTTTCATTTCAACAAGATAGTTAGTTGCAGTTCCATCTATTTTAGTTTTGCAGGTACAAGAAGAAAAATACAAAAATCAACCAAAAAGATTTCCTTTCATGCCTTGTAGGAGTAGAGATAAGTCAGAAAAATATTTTCACAACACCCCCGATTGCTTCACACAGCCAACCTTCTCTCTTCTTCGATGGTTGTGACTAAGAAGAACCCCCGGGTGGACATCAAGGCATATTTAAAGAACCTCTAGGGGAGAAGAAGAAGGAAACATTCCTCTAGAGCAAATGGCTACAAGCAGAAATGTTGGGAGCAGTACCTGGTCCAAAAACGAATTTGAAAATCAGATGGAAGATTCCAAGAGTGATATGAGGCAGTTTCTTGCCATGCAATTGGATACCCTACGAATCCAAAGGAAGCAAGAGGAAGCCAAGAGGGCTTTGGCCATCTTTTGTCCCAGGAGCACTAGAAAGCATCCTAGGGACGAATGTCCAACGCACTCCCTAGAAGTATGTTTTGTCTGTGAAGAATACCATCCAACGAATTAGTGCCCTTCCTTGCCTGGACTTAAAGCTGCATATCAGAGAACCAAAGGCGCCGCTGAACCACTCTATTATATGAACCAAAGGAGGCCACATGGACCTAGATCTTACCAGCAGGAATTGCAAGGGACATCCGAGACCTATTATGACCCCTATCAAGCCACTTTCATGCCTTCTTGGGGTCCCCCTGCTCATCCTTCCTGGTTCACACCTCCTCCTTGTTCCTTCACAGATCCATATTATGCCCAACCAGTTGCTCATTCGTTTCATTCCTATGCTCAGCCACAGCCTCATTGGAATGCACCTTATCAGAGGTGGAGGCCCCAGTACAACTCTCATCCCACTCCTTTGCCTCCACCACCTGCCCAACCACAAACCCATCCACATCCATCTCAAAAATACACCCCCACTCAACTACCCGTACCACCATTTCCAAGACCATACAATGGACTAGCTCAACCCAATTGCAAAGCTGATACACAACATGTCCAAACAACTCCTCTTGAGCTCAATGATCTTCACCATAGCTTAGGAAGAGCATTGCAAAAAAGAGATTATCTTGAAAGAATTGAAGGATCACATCTAGCAAAAGAAGATTCAAGAGAGGAGATCAAAGAACCATGGGCTGCACTTGATGAAGAGAAGAGATCAGAATCAGAGATCAAGAGAGTTCCCTCATGGTTATCATCAAATCCTCCATGTACTCAAGAGAAAGATCAACAAAAAGAGGAAGATGAGAAGGTCATGATAGAAGGTGACATGAGGAATGATCCAGATCAGCAAAAGGACCAAGGATATCAGAGCTATATTGAGATATGGTTTCAGACGGTCACTAAGTTGCAGCGGTACTCTCTTCCTCAACGATGTTTGATCCCTTCAAAGTCATATCATTTTGTCTCTAAAATCCGGATAGCTGTCCAAGAATGGATTTCAAGCCTCCACATCATTTTGTCTCTAATCTCGATGTGCACATGGCTCCTTTGGAAGTATTCTTATACTTGAAAATGATTTTTTTTCTCAAGTAGGGTAGGGTAGAAAGAAAAAGGAAAAGAAGAAAAATGAAAATAAGAATAAAATAAAAATCTAAGGTGAAAACCTCCTCAGAGGCGCCTTAGATTGGCTCATTGATTGAAAACCTCCATGAGGCGGTCAATGGGTTGGAAAGAAGATAAAATAAAAAGGGAATAATATCCCTGGGTGAAAACCTCCCTTGGAGGCGCCCAAGGCAGGCAATTAGGGTGAAAACCTCCATGAGGTGCCCTAGTTGTTTTAAAAAAAAAAAAAGAGAAAAAGAAAAAGAAAAATAAACCTAATTTCCATTGGATAATTGCAGGTTGCAAGAAGGACATTGCAGGTCAGGAGGATCACTCAAAACAAAGACAAAGGAATTTTTGTGCCTTCTACAGGAAGTTCTGTATTTCTACAGGAAACATCCTGTAGAACCTTCAGGCGAGCCAGATTCGATTTTGGAAGGGAATCTAAAGCTTGGAATCTATTGGTTATGCCTGCAAGCATCCATGTTTCCATTCCTCACCCTTTTCCATCATTTTTTCCACCTCATTGTGCTTCTTTTATGAAAACTGTGTTTTCTACAGGAAGTTCTGTGTCTTCTACAGGAAGCTTACAAAAAAGCCAAATTGATCTCCGAAGAGGACCCGAAGGCTGGGAATATGTCCATGAGGCCTGCACACATCCATGTTTCCATCCCTCACCCCTTTTCCATCATTTTTTCCATGTCATTGTGCTTATTTCCTCAAAACTGTGTTTTCTACAGGAAGTTCCTGTAGAAACTACAAGAAGTTAAAAATGGATTGAAAAAAAGTAGTTTGGAAAACATGGTAGCTTCCTAAAGGGTTTAGAAGTCCTCCTACAATTTTCAAACTCCTCCTCCATCATCTCCATGCCTGCATCACAGCCCAAGTTCATTTTTCTTACCATGCAACAAAACTGCAAGATGCCTTGAAGCAAAAATACCTAGAACAGAATTTGTTTTTGCCCTAACTTGAAAACCATGTATCCATTTGAAAAACTGTTTTACGGGGAATCATACAGGGGTGATGGAAACATGCTTGAGCAATTTCAGCCAATTCTGGTGCACAGTTTCCAAGAAATCAGCCTCCATCACCATCAGCCATTTTTGCATTTTCTCCATATCCATGCATCCGTTTCAAAACCTGTTTCATGGGGAGATGCATATGGGTGATAGTAACCTACCCAAGTAGTTTCAGCCAATTCCGATGCACGGTTTCCGAGAAATTGATCTCTGAAATCTTCAGCCATTTTCCATTTTTCTCGAAATCTGTGCATCCATTGATCGCAATTTTGCTATGGGAGGTGCATAATGATGATAGGAACATGCTCAGCAAGTTTTAGATCGATCCGATCTATAGTCCGGGAGAAATGGCGAAAACAAGTTTCAGTCCTGTGAAAGTTCAACAGTAGCAGCTTGAGGGTGCAGATCTGAACGTGGAAACGAACTCCTGCAGCTTAGATCCGGCTAGAGGATACCTGCACAAGAAAAATAACCACACATCAGACAGCAAAGAGCTTATAGCACAAAGGATCCATCATGCAACCACCGAAACAGATGCATCATGCAGCAAAAAGCACCTCATAGCAACCATTTGACTTCAGGTACGTGACTAAAACTTGTTCCTCTATTGCATGAATCTAATTGAAGAACTGCATGAACGAATGGAATGGTGGGGTAAGCCACGAAGCTAGCAAGGTTAAGCCGATTGCCTTCTCTAGCACTCAGCCGGAAGTCACGCAGTACACGTGGACAGCTGACTCACGTGAAAATTAAAGCAACCAGGAGTGTTGGCCGTTTAAACCTTAGTTCAATTGACGGCAGTGATTACAGGGGGAAAACACATAGTTCAGGAACAACACTTCCAGTTGCATGTGGCCACGTACACCTAGCCACTTCACTCCCTCACCACAAATCACGCTGAAATTAAATGATGCTCGGCTAAAATTCTCACCACCCTCTATTCAATTGCGGTCAACTGGAGCATGCATCCACCACGTCTAGATCAGTTAACCTTTGGTCCTCTACAAGATTCTTGCTTGATTTCTCGAGATTTTTGCCGTTTAAAAAAAAAAAATCCCGCCTATCGGGTTCTACAGGAAGTCTTCTACAGAAAGTACGTTATATCCTTCTGAAGCAGAGGAGCCCGAGTTTTTCTTCATCAAGTTTGGAGCTTGAAGAAAGGTAGGCTCGAAAACACCATTCCCAAGCATGATATTTCGAAAGGTGATGAATTAAACTATCGGGAGTAGGGGAATTCAAGGCAAGTCTGCCATGAGTCAAAAACAACAATTTTCCTGTGTTGCATGGAATTTCTCGGTTGCAGGAACACAATGCAGAAAGGAGGCCTCCCAACACAAGGACAAGGGCCCCTACCAAGTTACCAGGCATCCTCACATCCACTCCCTCCATGAACACTCATTTTTTTAGGGTTCGGACACAATCTGGTCATGGTTCAACCTTCTACAGTAATACAGGACTTTCTATAAGAAGTTCTGTATTTCTACTAGAAACATCCTATAGAGCCTTTGAGCAGGCCATAATCGATTACGGAGAGGGATTTGAAGCTTGAAGTCTGTTGAGGAGGCATGCAACCACTCTTTTCTTCCATCCTCCACTTGTTTCATCTCCTCTCACCACCATTGCCACCATCTGGTTGAATATACCTGTACCGTCATACTAGAACCTTGTTTTCTCAGATAGAAATTTGTTTTTTCAAGTGAAAAATAAAGCATGCAAAGGCCCGCACACCTTACCTGTCAAGGCACCCTCAAGACCCTTCATCCGTGAACGCAACGTTTTTTTTCAGCATGCACCCCAGGAGGAGAAACAACTACAGGATGTCCTACAGGAATCCTGTAGCAGTTGATCCGGCTGGAGCACATACCATATAGACACCAGCAGCTCACATCAAATGAAGCCAGTGCATGCAGCATTCACCACTAGAGAGTCGGCTCTCAAGGTCTTGGAACCAGCATCAGCCAATGGAAGAAGAGCACTAGCACCTAGCAACCAACTCTCAGGCCCTGTTAGAGTACATGGATCGGCAGGCTCAGGCCATAGCACACTTCGAGGATATGGAGCGACTATTGGGGGACAATTGTGTTCATGCTTGCACCTGTAGGTGGAACACATTGTCCCACAGCCTCAAAATCAGGGAATACCACACTCCAACTAGAATGAGGGAGGCCTTGGCATGAGTGCCTCCCTAAAAAAAGTGTATGCAGAATCTTCAGGCTAGCTGGATAGGCCTCAAGTTAAGTTCCCCTTTGCTTTTGGGATTGTTAGAAGGAGGCACAGAAGAAGAAGAGTATAAGCAGTGGGAAGAGGAAACCACAGCAAAATTGAAGAAGAAGACACCCCCAGCCATGCAAGCCAAATCAGGGAAAACTGTTTCTACAGGAAGACAGAAAACTGCTTCTACAGGAAGCCAGAAAATGGCCACTACAGGACTTTCTACAGGAAGTCTGGGGAAAGGGCAGCAGAAGGAGAAATTGGCCGAGATTTTAGCTAGGGAGGCAGTAGCTGTGCTGGCCACCCTAAGCACATCCCCCAAGCAGAAGGAGAAGTGAAAGAGGGAGCCTTCCATGTATTTTAAGGCGAGAAGGAGCACACGGATCAAAGTGGGCAGACCCAAACCACAGACAAAGGAGAAAATTGTCATTAAGGACACAAAAGCTAAACAAAAGGAGGAGCCTCCTTCAAGGATGTCCATCACCTATGAATGAGGAAGCCAAAAACCTTCACTTGGAGAGAGAGAATTCAGATAATGGACTCAAAGACAGTTCTACAGGATGCTGAGACAGTTCTACAGGAAGTTGAGAATTCTCTAGGAAAAGAAGCACAGGCAGTGGGAAGGAGCAGAGAGAAAAGCATGGTTTCATGACCGAGAAGAGGACATCACTTTAGAAGCTTGGCATGACAGGGAGGCCACCAGGGCTATCAAAGATGAGGAGATAGATTACTTGCTCAGAGGATGAGAAACACTTTCAGTAGGGGGGTGATGATGAGCCCCAAAAATGGATAATTATATGGGCTCATTCAACCTCCTAATTCGACTTAATCCACCATTCTCATTAGTTTATTGCATGTTTTTGATTATATTTATGCTAATAGAGTGAATTGGGTTAGTCATTATGCCAAAAAGTCTAATGTGTGCTTTGTGTAGTCTTTTTGGTCAATTTGGAGACAAAATTGAAGGTTTTAATGAGCACTTGGCAGCCAAATTCGTGGGAGAACAAGGGAGAGGATTTGTAGGAAGGTGTCCCCTTCATTTATGGGCCCTTACCTCAAGTTTTCCACCATCAGCTTGGAGTTCAAGGGCCACCAAATCAATTAGCACAAGGGCAGCCAAGAAAGTCAAGTAGGACTGCTGTTAACTACAAGTTTTGGGCAGCTGAGTCCCTAAAGTTTAGGAGGACTGTTGGGGTCCTCAATTTGAATAAATAAGAAGGCTTAGGGCCTCATTTTGGTTAGCCAGTAGCTAGTCACTTTATAGACATTTTGTAGTCATTTTTTAGGCAGAAGTTAGCTAGTTTGTAGTTCGATTTTTAGGCAGTAGATTAGCGTTGCTTTCAGCACATTTTCAAGTTCTCCTTGTGGACAGTTTTTGGAATGTAACATTTCTTGATCAATAAAGATGAATCTAGCTTTGCACCAGCTCTAAATATTTCTTAGGAGGCTGCAACTCTTGGGGTTGGGTCCATCTCAAGCACGCAATACCTCCTTTGTTTATCTTTATGTGTTTTTGCTGCATTCTTAGAATAAAATATGCGATTTAGATTTAAATCTTGCTTTGTTATTTAGATTGCTTTTGATGGTTAAAGTAGCTTTCCATGTTTAGAATAGATTGGTAGGATAATAACAGGAAAAAGGCTCCAAAAAAAGGTCAGCGAACACTTTTGGTTTCACCTCTTCCTTATTGGATCAGGGGCTGGAGTCGAAGTAACTGTGCTGTCCCAAACAAAAACACTAGTTTGCTTTACCATGCAATCCTTAGTGTGTTGTTTTCATTTGTAGAGGTTGGTTACATGTTCAGATCTTTGAATGCTTCATTTCATAGTTAATATACATGGTTTCCTTGCAAATAAAGCTATTGTCCATTCTTGTTACTGTTAGCCAGATCATATTAGGGTAGCATAACTAGATCTTCGTTTTCTTGCATGTCTTTATTGGTTCAGTTGGAAACACAAATTGCAGAGCACCTGTACCACTTCTCTATCTGCCCAGACTCCCTCAAACTCATCTTCTCCATCTCCTAACTTGGTTTCTTGCCTCACGTTGCCACATTTCCCTCATAACCCTACCTTTTGTGCAGCATTACTTCAGTCTTTTTAGAACAAGTCCAGCCATCTACACCTTCTCCTCAACTCCATCCTCCAAGTCTTGAACTCCCCTACACCCCTATTTCACCTCCATACTCATTCCTGCACCTTTTTCCCTCCATCCATGCTCCAAAATTCCATTTCTGAACATCCTGTAGAAAAATTATAGAACATCCTGTAGAAATCCTAGAACATCCTGTAGAACCCCTGCAGACTTCCTGTAGAAGCTCACGAATGAGGTTTCTTGATAGCCAAACTTTGTGAAACTCTCTAGAAGGGTGCTAGGGACGCCTTAGGCCCTCTCTGAACCTTCCCAACCTCCTCCAAGCATTTCCTCTTTCCAATCCACCTCTACACAGTCAAAAACAGTGAAAAGCACATGCATGATAATTCTAGCATCTTATTCAAAAATACAAAAAGATGTTTTCTTCAGATAGAGGTAGTCTAGACACATGTATTTTACCTTCATCAAAGTAATGGCATCCCTTTCAGTAGTTTGCATTCTCTCCTTTGCATCAGTAGGACTAGCTGGTAGAATTATGGTTTGCTAGGGTTTGTGTTTTCCTTCAGTTTTTCAATCTCTTTTCGCAATTAGATTAGCTTCCTTCGAGTTAGCTTTCATCCATCAATTAAAAAGCTTCTTCTAAGAGCTCATAGAAGTTGGCTTAAGCTCCTAGCGGAATTGTGCCAGCTGACCAAGTGATAGCTGCGGCAAGAGCTATTACTTGTGCATACAACACCATCGCTTCCAAGTTTGTTACGAACTACCAGGTTGATAAAATTAAAGAAGGGAGTTCCAGGAGTTGCAGCATTATTGCTGCAATACTGGGGCCCACTAGCAAATTCACTCCTTCGGCCTCAAACACAATTTAGCTCTTGTTTTTCTCTTCTTTGGCACACAAATGAACTCTTGAACATAAGAAACACTTTATATATCCTTGGACTTTAATTTTTATATACAAAAACCCACTTTTCTCTTGCTTTTTTGAAACTTTGTTTTGGCAGTTTGACTTGCTTTTTGCCTTTGATGGACTAAATGCTTTGAATTTTTTATTCTTTTGCAGGAGCTAGAGTGTAGGAGCTTGGCAAGGTGAGCAGGGTTGCATCTCGGAATTATTACATATAGGAAAAATGAAATTACATGAAATTTTGTACATAAATTATAGAAAACTATGTTTTTTCCTCGAAACAGGGTTTTGAGAAAAAATCAATTACTGAGCATGTGATTATTGAAATTTTTGATTCTGAGACTTTATTTGACCTCCTCATGTGCATGTTAAACATTATTAAGCTTTTACAAGACTTTAATGGCAAAACCCTAGACCTAATGAGACCTAAAAACCCTAAAAATGACTTTTTGCAAATGTAAAGACAAAAAAGACTATAAATGACCTGAATGTATGAAAATGAGCTAGTAGGTAAAGATAATGAGGGAAAAATTTATAATATGCCACTGCCATCAGATGATCCATGATCCTAATGGAATGCAGCTAATCAGATGAGACAACTAAAATGCAACGCAACAAGAGAATTTTGATCACTGATGGAGGGATGAAGATACCGACACTAACATTGGCTCCAATGGGGATGGTAGCTCCTTGGAGGTGCCAAGAACTGTAAATCTCTAGAAAACAGACAGTGCCTTCTTCCATTGGGCTATGGAGTCAATAAATTCAACAAACCAAAACCAATATCTTGACTCAAAACCGACTCAATTTCAGGACTGAAAACTAACTCAAAACTGACGCAAACAATTCACACCAAAACTGAAATCAGACCTTCAGTTTTATAGCCTTCACTTCGGGCCCCAAACTAGATGAATGATGACAATACACACTTTCAATGAAGGAAATAAAATGGTATGTGCAGTGATACATATGACATCAGAAAACATTTCAAAGATAGTACCGTTTGAGCAGCTGACCATTGACTGACCCACCTGGATAGTCTCCTCCATTCATTTCTTTCAGTAGAAAAACATTTTGACCCCGATATGCAGCAATTTTGAATGGACCTTTCCGCAGATTCTCGAACTTGCCATGCTTTCCTTTGTCTTCGTTTCTAGCATCCCATTTGAGCACTATGTCCTCAATCTGAAACTTATCTGACTTTGTCTCCTGGTCATAGATTTTCTTGATTCTCTCTTGCAACCTGAAGGTATTCTGGAAAACCTCCTCTCTCGTCTACTGTAAATGGATCATTTGGTTTATCCTTCACTGAAAATTATCCTCTTCGCTACCAGCTTCCTGTAGAAGTTTTACCACCGGGGCTGCAAGAGATGTCAGGAACACCGTGTCGACGCTATATACTAGTTCAAACAGAGACATGCCAATTGATTTCTTTTGACTTACTCTGTCTGCCCAAAGTGCATTAATAAGCTTTTTGTGCCAGTTCTTTTGTTTGTTTCCAACAGCTTTTTGATGATGTTAACCCACAATTTATTTGAATATTCTGCCAATCCATTACCTTGTGGATAGTATGCAATTGAATGCCCCAACGTAATTTGATATTTATTACAAAAAACAATCATTCTTTTATATTTAAAAGCTATCACATTATCTGTAATCAGCTTGTTTGGACAACCAAAACGTGACAAAATATTATTTTCAAGAAACTGAATTATTACTGTATCAATGGCCTGCCGAGTGGGAATGGCCTTAATCCATTTTGTAAAGTAGTCCATCGCTATCAAGATCCACTTATGTTGAGCTGAAGATGTAGGGTGGATCTCTCAAATAAAATCAAGGCCCCACTACTGAAATGGAGCACTTACTTCAACCGGTTTGAGAGGTAGTGGTTGTAATTTTCTCCTTCCCTAAAAAAATTGACATTCATGGCAGCTTGTAACAGTTTTATACACATCAGCAAAGAGGGTAGGCCAATAGTATCTTGCTCTCAAAATTTTATTTGCCGTTGTCTTCCAAAACAGATGACCTCCAAAATCCTCTTGGTGAAAATCATCCATGACCTGTTTTGCTTCTTCCTCAACCAAACAATTCAGCAAGAGACCGCCAGGATCTTTCTAATATAATGCATTATTCATAATACAAAATCTGGTAGCCTTTAATTTCAGAGTTCTACTTTTATTTTTAACCATTCTCGGGGGCGGTGAAAGATTTTGGAGCACATATACAATATCGAAATACCAAGGGGAATTGATAAAAATTTCTGATACCTGAACAGGTGAGTTGTCCTCATCTTCTTCGGACATAGCAGCAATTAAATTTATGTCCAAGGCATGCAAATTAGACTCCACCATCAGTTTTGCCAAACCTTGCCCCTTGATAAGCTTTGTTGGCTTTATTTCCAAGTCATATTCTAACAAAGATGTGATCCATTTGCCTCGTCTCCCTTCTGGATTTGTCTGCACTAAAACATCTTTGACGGTTGCGTTAGGAACATAGGCAAGAATATGAGAATGTAAAATATATACTCGGAAATATTTCACAGCTTTCACCAAGGCAAGAGCTTGTTTCTCAATAATATTATACTTTAAGGCTGCACCTCTTATTGTTCTGTTGAAAAAGGAAATTGGCTTCTCAAGATGATCTCTTTTTTGCATTAATACCGCTGCCATAGTATGCTTTGAAGCAAATGAAAATAAAATGAAATCTTGGGAATAATCGGGGCTGATCAAAATTGGAGCTAAAGAAAGGGCCAACTTTACTAAATTGAAAGACTTGATAGCTTCTTCGGTCCACTTTACTATACTATCTTTCTTTAACATTTTTGTGATTTCCCTCAAATGTTCTGCTACATTTGGCACAAAACGATGCGAGAAGTTCATCTTACCGTGGAATTCTTGGATCTCCTTTTTACTATGGGGAAAATCAATTTTCTGAATAGCTTCCACTCGAGCAGGATCGATGTGGATGCCCTCCTTTGATATGATGTGACCGAGAAGCTTTCCTTCATCCATGGCAAGCAAACTCTTTTTGGGATTAAGAGATATGCCATACTTTTTGCACCGCTGAAAAACAATCTTCAAATGGTAAAGATGTTCCTCATCTGAATTAGAAAAAACTGCCAAATCATGAATATAAACTACTAAAAATACATCTTTCTCATTGGCAAAGGTGATATCCATAGCCCGCTGAAAAGTTGCACCAGCATTCTTTAAACCGAATGGCATCTTGGCATAATGGAAAGTTCCCCACGGAGTGGTGAATGTTGTTTTGTCTCTATCATCTTCATGGACCAAAATCTGATTGTATTTGGAATACCCATTGAGCAGCGACATATGAGATGCCCCAACCACTCTTTGAAGTATGTGGTCCATCTTTGGCAATGGATAATTATCTTTCAAGGACACCTTATTCATATTTCTGAAATCAATGCATAATCTAATCTCACTTGTCTTCGTCCGCACGGGCACCAAATTGGAAATCCATTTTGAAAATCTGATTGGAACGATTATACCAGCATTGTATAATCAATTTACTTCCTTCTCTATGGATGGCAGCAACTTAGTATTGATCCTTCTTAGCTTTTGGCGAAATGGCTTTTGGTTTGGCTTGATTGGAATGACGTGCTAAATTATACTTTTATTGTACTATTTCAAATCTGAATAGTCCCATGCAAATACATCAGTAAATGAAGGCAATAAACTAATGTACTTTACCTTTACCTGAGGAGGCAACACCTTTGACAATTTCACCATCTTTGGATTTTCTGCTGTTCCAATATTCACATCTTCAACTCCCTTTTCAGTTGGCATCAAACTTGGTTTCCGGGCTACATCATCTTGGTCAAATAATTCCTCTAAAGGTATGAGGCCTTTAGGGATGACATTGTCTTTTAGTTGCAAAACTTCCATCTGATTTACTATTAAGTCTGCTCCGCCATTATCTTGCTCACCATCTATAGAAATGTCTTGATATTTGCCTTCATTTCACAAAAAATCTTCGATCTCCTTATCATCTTGAAACACTTGCCAATATCTTTGATTATCAGGGACAGCTGGGTGATGTTTCACATGAATTTCAAACTTATTGTTTGAATTCATCGGAATCTTCAAGTTACTTGCTGCTGTTGCAAGGGAATCTGCAATAACATTCTGTGCATGTGGAACACATGTCAAAGTGAAATCTGGAAACATCCTCAAAATGTCTAAAACTGCATTACAGTAAGCCCTCATTCGAGGATGTTTTCTTGGTACTCTCCCTTGACTTGCTCAATTACTAATTCAGAGTCGTCATTAACTGAAATTCTTTTTGCATTCAGCTTTTTGAGGATTTTCAAGCCTGCAATTAGTGCCTCATATTTTGCTTCATTATTAGAAGAATCAAAAGCGAACTTGTAGGAACAAACTCTTACATTACTTAGGACCTTATTTGGTGAGAAAACAGGGTTGCGTGTCCAAATACCAATTCTGACACCTTCCCTACCTATTGCTCCATCAAAGTCCATACTCCACAAGCCAGCTTCCACTTCCAAATGCTGAAATTCAACCTGTTTTTCTACCTTTGGCTACTGTCCATATTTTTCTTACTACCAGTGAAATGTTGATTGCTCAGCGGTACTTTCAAGCCTTTGCCTTTCTTGATGAAGTACAACTTTGAAATTTTCAATGATCTCTGGAATATATTCTACTTCAACTAATTGATTGTTTACATCATTGAAACTATCAGAATAAAGAAAAAAGGACTCTAAGTCTATATGTACATAATTAATTGGATGATTCATAGGTTTCTCCTTGCTCATGATCATGTATTTCATCTTTTTCTCTCTATATAACTTCCTCATTTGACCAAACACGGGAATAGTAGCATAGGAGAAATCGAATTGTAATGACCCTTTGAGCTTTTCACCCCATGATCTAGATAGAAGCATGCCAAATCTGGGGGGATGTTAGCCACAACTACATCCAGAAGAACATTTTTTGCTGGAATCTGATCCAAACTGACAACCAAATCTTTAATGAGACCAATACATCTTACTCTACCAGAATCAAAGGAATAAAGGTCATGATACTTTCTAGTGATGTCCAAACCCAATTTCTCCATGATTGCCTTTGGCATGAGATTATGAGATGCTCCCGAATCAAACATGGCATTGTGCAAAACATAATCATGCAATCTAAGGCTGATGTAAAAAGGAGCTACAACACTATCCTCAGACTGACCTTCTGATGCTGGACCAAAGATAAGTTCAGGTTGGTCTGTAGAAATTTTGAATAATATGACACATATTCACAAAGATTATCTTGATTATACACTTATAAGAGGAACATGCATAATACATAACCTCCTCTATGTTGATCATCAATTTACAGAAGCAGAAACATTCACAGGCGCACATAGAAGCATCAATCACACATATCAACATAGTATTTTCCCGGGGAAAGCATCTCGCTAAAAACCCCAACTATCTATATATTATATTGATTGAATCATGTAACAATACATAGTACAATACTCATCCCAGGTACTCAGTACTATCTCCTCATGCTGCACACAATACAGCTCAGATCTGATCTCCAAATCTATTCCACCGCTTGCCTGCCTCCACAGCTCAATACCTGCTCAAGAATGAATGAGAATGGTTTACCAAACTTGTATTTAACCTCCAAAGAGTCACTCACACTGGGAAAGACGTGAGTAGAGGCTACAATACTTGGTATTGGCCAATTCTTTGGCATACTCAATCCCTTTGATTGTGCAAATCCTCATGCACAACTATAGTCACAACTGATAGCAATCTGATCCTCTAACACCTGTCCCTGCTGAACTGAACATGCACTGACATGCAATTGAGTTAACTGATGTATTCTATAGTTGCATTATGAGTTAATAACTTGTGAACTAATTAATAACTAATTCACCCAACTCATCTCTAGTCTATTGATCAGTTAGACTAAATACAACTAGTTTAACAAAGTTAAACTGAACACAACTCCATTAACTCCACCTCCAGTCCACTAAACTAAACTCACTTGAGTTCTAACTGAAGTCATGCATGCAACAACTCAATTGACCCACAAAGAAAGCATACTTCCTTCTGACAGTTGCATGTGCCACATCTGTAGCTCAAACTGAAGTGCTCCAAGAGAATAAGATAATGTTTATAGTCCAAATATTATTAAGGGCTAATAATATTTGACTGTTCTATATTTACACTGACAGTCCCTCCGCTGTGATCTAAAAATAGAAGTCCATCTATTTTTCCCAACATGACCAATCATCCATAAACAACATCCTGCAATTCATAAACATGATCCATATGTCTAAAAATAGACATAGTCTAAAAATAGACTTGCACCAAAAATAGCCTGCGGGCCCACTTAGTGAAGGCGACTCCTTTCCACTAAGCTCCATCATCTTGTTGTAATCTCAACAAAAATTTCTTGTTGCACACTTTTCAACATGGTCATCTTCTACATTTACCATATCAGATAAAGGATCTACATTCAAAATCTTAGCCACTTGACATTTATAATTGTTGTTATTCATTAATTTAGTCAAAGTTATTGATACTTTTAACTTAGAAATTTCATTTTCTAAGCTAAAGGCTATAGTTTTCTCTACCTCTTTGACTGGACTGTCTTTCTTTTCAGTTTTCTCCTTTGTTGTACTTAGCTGATTTGACTTTTCATTTGCTGATTTCACTCTACTAGGAGTAGGATCTACTAGCTCCTTTCGCTTTTTTTTCACATTTTGGAGAGTCATTCTTAGGTGGTGCTGCTGCCTTCCTTTTCTGAATTGGATTGATAGGAACATCCATACTCCTAAGTGAGTATTGCCTTTGCTGCGCTGTCAATGCATTCATGTATCCTCTTTGATATTCATCTGATTCCTCTTCTAGGACTGTTTCATTTGCTAATATAAAATATTCATCCTTTTGGACAGCTGGACTTTCTGAATACTCTTCGTCTTCGGTGATATAAATTGGCAAATCGTTTGGTGTAAAAAAGTGATTCTCTTCTCCAATTGGGGCCTCATCATCTTTTGATTCAGTGCCATGAACATAGTTCTGCTGTAACGGTGTTTTGACTTGCTATTGAGTTGATGGATCTTGAGCTCTTTGCTCCCATTGCTTGATTCTAAATTGTGGTTGCTGCTGGCCACAGAAATTTGGATTTCTAACTTGTGTCTCGGGCTTATCAGTAATCATGAATCTATCAAACATCTTCTCAATCTTATGGAGCAAATGATTTGAAGTAGAAGCCTCTTCTTATATAGTCACCTTCTTCTCGGTCTTTGTTCCAGCTCTCTTAGCCAACAAATTTGCTTCAACACTTATTGCAATTTTTTGCATGTCCTCCAATGTAGCCTGGTCTCTTTCTCTCAACTGCTATGCCATATCGGGATCAAAACCATAGGGAAATTTATCAAGCCAGCCCTATAGGTGGCTTGATGTCAGCTGGAATGGAATTATAAATAGTATTGAATCTAACATAGTAATCTTGGACACTTTCACCGAGATTTCTCTTTATGTTCTCATACTCGAAAAGGATTTGAAGGGGATTTTTCTTTACCTCCCAGCGATCCAAAAATTGTCTTTGAAGTGCTTCCAATGAATTGATTGTTCCAACCGGCAATGCTCTAAACCACTTTCTGACTTCACCTCCAAAATTTTGCACAAATAATCTCATTGTTACATTTTCTACGTCAATCTCGTGGAAATCAAATAAATCACTCATCCGATCGACATGCTACTGCACTGTGACACCTTGAGAAGCATCAAACAATGGGATCTTGCTTTGATAATCAGCGGGCATGTTATCCAAGTTCTATGGAAAAACAAGAGGTGCATATTTGGTAGCCATTGCTCGAGGCAGATTTACAATTGGCCTTGGGGATGCAGGAGGAGTTGGAATGACCGATGTATGAGGTGTTGAAGGGGGTGAAGGAATTCTTGATGTTTGAGGTGTAGAAGGAGTGGATGGAAGTGAAACCACTGTATATTTCTTATCAGAGATAGCAGGCTGCACGAGAATAGTGGAAATAAAAGAAATTTTAGTAGGAATTTCTAAATTAGATACAACAACAGATGAAACAAGAGTAGCAGATGCAAATTTTAAGAACTCGGGAATATTGGTAGCCACATTTGAAGTTTGGAGATTCAAAATATAAGCGTCAATTGATAGATTTTCTCTTTCAGTTTCAAGATCCTTGAAAAACTCTGGATTTAGTGCAGTAGCACCAACTGCACTTTTAGACTTAGTCTCAAACAAAGATAGCTCAAACTTTCATCAAATGGAAGATCTTCAAGATATTCAAAAACAACCGGGCATGAACGAGATCTAAACAGGAATCACAGAACTTTCTTGATGGAGAATTCTTGGAATAAGATTTGGGTTTTCATACACGGAGGATCAGGATCAGGATTTTCTCTAGTGTATCGTTTGGAAGCTAGTGTGTTGATTTATTCCAAAAAATCAAATTGACATTACAATCTTTCAGCCTACTAAATTCTACACTCATCATCCAAAAGCCTAGAATTATTTGATGTACTGGGGAAATTTACAAGTTAGATGTTCAACTTATAAGACTAGACCAGAGATTGAATGAAGTAGCTTTTATCTACCTATGCACTCGCAAAGCAATGTGTAGTTCAAAGGCTTCCTAGCATAACTTTAGGCTCCATCTATAGTTTATAAAGCAAGAACACTAACAAAAAAATAAGCGTTTCGTCCCCAGTGGAGTCGCCACTATGTTAGGGCCTAAATCTACCTCAGGTTGAGAAAGGCAGGATCTAGGGTAACATCAAACCATGCTTAACCTGGTAACTAGCCCTACTAGGTCGGGAGAGGGCTCTCTCCTTGTCAATCTCAGGAAAATATATCAAATGAAACTTGAGATGACTGATGTAAAGACTAATTTTAGGCTAGGTATATGCTTAGAAGAGTTTGATTGAATTTGATGATGGTTTGTTGCCTCAAATGTGAAAGGCAAATTTGGGTCTGGGGAATGGACTCAGTTTTGCAGAGTTTTTTGCGGGGCGAGGTAGGTAAATGCTTTAGTACTTTAAATTGAATGAGATGGAGATTATTAGGACTGGTGAGGAGTTGGAAGGGCATGAGAGTCTCAAGGATCCTTTTCAAACAGTAGAAAACATAAATAACTAAACAAACCCTAGGTAGAGCACTGCAACTTCAATGATTTCTACCTTTATCCTTGATTCATTTAGTTCAGCTGAAAGAGAGAGAAAATGGCATACATAAACACATGTAAAACTTGAATTACAGAAGAAGAAACAATACCAAATCAGCTTGCCACAAGAATCCCATAAAATGCTGCAGACCCTGGTCTATTCCTTTGCCAAACTTCAGAGATGAATGTACAATGCTGCACAAGGCTTTCACAAAAGTCCAACCTTGACAAATGACTGAAAAGGTACTAGATATAGGCAACAAACAACTCATGCTAGGATTTAGGGGTTGAATTCATGAGTTTTGGAGTTGTTCCAACAAAATCTAAACTAAGAACTGAAAATTAGGCAGTGGAACAACTTGCCTCTAAAAGCTAGGAAACTGATTCATTCAGTTCAAAACTACCTTTTTCATGATGTATCTACCTCCATGAGTGAATTTTCAACATTTTTACATCAAATTCCATCAATTTACATCAAATTACATAATGGATTTGACCATGAGAAAGACAAAAGTCAAATTGAGAAAAAACTAGGCGAAAAACAGAGTTTTTTGGCAAAAAATGACAATTTTCCATACTGTGCGTCATGCCACTGTCCTTGTGCGTAGTGCCTTTTTGCAGCTGATTTTGGAGGCCTTTGCGTGCACCAAATTTCCTCCAAGTGGACTTGTTGGAAAGGTCTATTTGTCTATTTTCCAGAAAACCTATAATTTCTAAATTTGGAGTCCATTTGCCCATCCAAAAATGAGTTCTCCCAACACTGCTTCCTATTTGGCCAAAAAGGGGCAGAAAGGGCATTTCTGAGGTGTTTTTGACCCTTTTGGAAGCTCAAAACTCGACAAAAATTTCTAGAAATTTTTGGGCATTCATATTTTTGCATGAGGAATCTAAAAATGTAAATTTTTCCTCTAGAGGAGGTCCCTAGCGAAAGCGAGGGCTGGGTAGCACTACGCACTGGGTAGAAAATCCTGTTTTTTCCTCCAAAAATTCAAAATTGACAAAAAGTGTGCCAAATTTCTTGAAATTTGGGCTAAGTGACTTGCATCAAGTACTATGTTGGGCTAAGGAAGCCTCAACCAAAATTTTGAGTCTATCTTGGTCTTTCTTCCTCTTTAAAGTTTTCCACAATTTGGCCTTCAAGGTCCTTATTCTCGCTTTGCAAATCTTGTTTCTTGCCAAATAGTGATAGACCATGTGCCTCAACATATTTTTCTCTTTGTTGGCCTTCTCCAGCAGCTTCTCCAAGTGCATATTAGTCCTTTCTAGCCAAGATTCACGATCAACTTCAATCTCTTGCTCTAGTGGTGTCAATTTGATTTTCCTCCTCTTGGCTGCTTGCCGATTTTCTCTTATAGTTTGCAACTCCATGATCGTCTGCTGATCCTCCAGCTACTTGTTCCTTTGCTCAAGATAGTTTATAATCCACTTAGCTCTTTCTAGGTTAAGAGCTAAGGCATGAATATCCGCTTCTTGTTCTTGGATGATCTCTTTCAGTCTTGAGCTTTGGGGGCCCAAATCAACATCATCATCCTGGATGAGAATGAAATCTGTCTCTTGACCTTCCAAAGGCCCCTCATCATGCACTGTTTTTTTACCTTTGTCTTGTACCTACTTTGCTGTTGAAGGAAACGAGACCCCTTCCACCCCGGGTGGAGATAGTACTCGTTTTGCTGCTGCAAATAGCCTCCTTGTCCCCTTTTGGTAAGTGATGAATACTAGCGCACTGGTGGTTTGAGTCTCATGCACTTCTTGCTGATGTGAAGGCCCTCCTACCTCATGAAAAACCAATGGGGTCACTTGAGGACTTGTGAAAACCTCATGTGAAATGAAATCATCCCATGAAACATTCAACAAACTCAGCTGATGCAACACCACAATCTTGATCAATGCAAAGTGATAAATGTTGTTGTACTGTTGATGAGGAGGCTTTCTTTTCACAAATGTGGTCATTTTCTCAATATTTCGGCACATGAAATAGGGGAGGTTCATCATCCTCACCCTAGTGAAATGCATCAATAATCTGATATGGTAGGCGTACAAGTGAGAAAATCTGCCTTCACAGCTGAAATATTTGATTATGAGCTTCATCAATGGAGCATATGTGTCCTAAAGATATCTAAAAGGAAAACTCTATTGATCTGCCTCTGATAGCCAGCCTTGATATAAGGCTCATAATGCTCTTTGTCAACCAGCTGTCCCTTGTTCCATTGTTCTCCCACATTCGGAATACCTGTTGCTTCAGCTATAGTTTCAGGTGTCAAAGTGAATGTAACACCTGCCAAATTGACCTGGCCATTGTGAAGATGGAGGACAAACAATCTAGCAAGCTCATGGTGGTATTTGACTCTTTCCACCATCTCACAAAATTGGTAGCAAGATTGATGTTTGAAACATGCTACAGCAAGAGGACAAGCCAATAGCTCTATAAGTGTAGTAGGCTCCTCCCGGATATGTTTGCCTCCCTTGTGAGGTTTTCTAGGTGCATGAAGTTCTTGAGAGGAATCACTCACTGTTTCCTCATCTCTGTCATAAGGTGAATCTGTCTCCATATTTTCCACTGTTTGGGTTGAAGTGATGAGTATGAAGAGATTTTATATGAACAATAGGTGTTTGTTGTTCAATGAAAGGGATTGATGAGTGGGGACTATGAATGTGGGAGTTTGCTGCTGACCGTAGGATTTTTTTGGGAGTGGCAGTGGTTTGGGGAATGAGGATTAGGGTTTGAAGATTCCAATTAGGGTTTGGGAGTAGTGGGATTAGGTATTGGGGTTTTTATTTTTAGGAATAGGGGGATAGGTAAGTGTAAATAAAAGAGGGAAGGAGAAATGAGGGGAATGCAATGTAGTGAGGAAATGTGAAAATGGTAGAGGGGGATAAGACAACAAAAATTGCAAATTTGCAAACCCTAGGTAGCTTTTAATTTTGACTGTGCAAGGAACTAGGGTTTTATTTTCTACTTATTGAAACACCATGAAAATTGACTAAAACCATTGCAATGGCACTTAGGAATGTTAGACTTACTTGAGAAATGAGGTTGGCACAATTTGGAGCTTGGAGGAGGTGATTTGAGTAAAGTTTGGGCTCAAAAGACTGGTGCACCACGCCCACTAACAAGTGCGCCGCACCCCACTAGTGCATCATGCCCGTTACAATTTCAACGCTAAACCTGCGCTGCGTGCACCGCGCTGGCTAGGTGCGCCGCGCCTCAAGAACTTTCACAATTTTGCTGCAAATTCACTCCTTTGGACTCAAACACGATTTAGCTCTTGTTTTTCTCTTCTTTGGCACACAAATGAACTCTTGAACATAAGAAACACTTTATATATCCTTGGACTTTAATTTTGATTTACAAAAACCCACTTTTCTAAAGTTTGCTTTTCTATTGCTTTTTTGAAACTCTATTTTGGCAGTTTGACTTGCTTTTTGCCTTTGATGGACTAAATGCTTTGAATTTTTTATTATTTTGCAGGAGCTGGAGTGCAGGAGCTTGGAAAGGTGACCAGGTCTGCATCTTGGAATTATTACATATAAGAAAAATGAATTTACATGAAATTTTGTACATAAAATATAGAAAACTCTGTTTTTCCTCAAAACAAGGTTTTGAGAAAAAATCAATTACTGAGCATGTGATTATTGAAATTTTTATTATGATACTTTACTTGACCTCCTCATGTGCCTGCTAACCATTATTGAGCTTTTACAAGACTTTAATGACAAAACCCTAGACCTAATGAGACCTAGAAACCCTAAAAATGACTTTTTGTAGATGTAAAGACAAAAAATTACTAGAAATGACTTGAATGTTGAAAATGGGCCAGCAGGTAAAGATCATGAGGGAAAAATTTATAATATGCCACTGCCATTAGATGATCCATGATCCTAATGGAATTCAACTGATCGGATGAGACACCTAAAATGCAATGCAATAAGAGAATTTTGATCACTAATGGAGGGATGAAGATACTGACACCAGCAAGACCTAGAGACTTTGAATTGGTTATTGGGCACTTAATAAAATCATTCTTAAGAATAGATATCAAATCCCATCAGTTGATGACCTTTTGGACCATCTCGGGGGGGATATTGCAGGAAGATTCATTTAAAGTTAGTTTATCACCAATTTTCAATAGAACCCACAAATGTATGGAAGGTCACCTTCAAATCCAAGGAGGACGTTTTTGAGTGGTTGGTCATGTCGTTCGGGTTGACCAATGACCATGTAACTTTTATGAGGTTTATGTATGGCATGTTGTGTCCTTTCACCATCTCATTCATAGTTTTATATATAAACAACATCCTTATCTTCAACAAGAGTTGGGTAGAGCACTTGTAACCTATTCAACAGGTTGTTAGGACCCTGCGATAGCGCAAACTATATGCCAACTTGGAGAAATGCACCTTTAGCATGGACTGTGTACAATATCTAGGCTACATCATTGATGATCAAGATGTGCATGTGGACCTGACTAAGATCCAAGTCATTCAGGACTGGCTAGCCCCAACAACTCTAACAGATCTTTGTAGCTTTTTCGGCCTTGCCAATTTCTATCGAAGGTTTGTGTTGGGATTCTGTCATATCACTTGGCCATTGAGTAAAGTTACCAAAGGTGGAGAGAAAGATTTTTTTTTTTGGTACAAGTCCTAATAGAAGGCCTTCATTGAACTGAAACATCGCATTTTATCTACGCCAATACTCATATTGCCGAACCTACAAGAACCATTTGAAATTGAGATGGATGCCTCTAACTATGCTATTGGTGCAATTCTCACCCAGTAAGGGCATATAGTGGCCTACCATAGTGGGACACTCTCTGATATGATTCAAAAATTCCCCACCTATGATAAGGAGATGTATTCCATCGTGTAGGCTTGTTGGTAGTGGAAAAATTACATTCTCAGGAAGCAAATGGTCATCCACATAGATCACTGACCTCTTAAGTTTATAAATACACAAGGGAAGTTGAAAAATAATCACCATCTGAAATGGTCCACATTTCTACAAAAATTTCATTTGAACATTAAATACAAGAAGGGAAACACTAATAACATTTCATATTTCCTTAGTCGACCCTCGGTTGTGGCACTGATCATTGTTCTCAAATCTTGTGGGAAAAATACTTTTGGATGGCCACAACTATACAAAAATGATCCATAATTATCTACCACATACCAGATGTTGATGTATGGAAAGCAAGTACTAGACTTCCACCTCAAATATGCAATTTTTATGCTACTTGTGTCACCTTAGTGTTCCTTCAAGCAAACATGCCAAGCTAATTTGGGAGGCACATTAAAATTCATTCGTGGGATACTTCAATATAAACAAAACAATAGAAATACTACAAAAGTATTTTTATTTGTTAAAACTCAGACAAGACGTTGGAAAATATATTAGATCTTGCACTTCTTGTGCCATCCCCAAACCAACCAATGTGAAGCAAGGCATGTAAATTCCTCTGCCTACTCCTAGCTAGCC
Organism: Pinus tabuliformis; assembly: GCA_031772625.1. Taxonomy (NCBI): domain Eukaryota; kingdom Viridiplantae; phylum Streptophyta; class Pinopsida; order Pinales; family Pinaceae; genus Pinus; species Pinus tabuliformis. The sequence continues at coordinate 816,592,284 of CM062810.1, read as the reverse complement.
TTGGGAATCCATCTCCATTGATTATATGCCTGGACTTCCTTTTACCAAGTATTCTAATGATTGTCTATTTTTGGTTGTTGATATATTTTCTAAGATAGCTATATTGGTTACTTGCAAGAAGAGTATCACCATAGAAGACACTGCCAAACTCTTCTTTGAATAAGTATGGGTACATTTTTGAATCTCGTAGATCGTTGTATCAGATTCAGACACTAGGTTCTTGAGCACATTATGGTCAAGCCTGCAATCATTTTTAGACATCAAACTTACCAAGTTGACCATATTCCATCCCCAGACTGATGGTCAGACAAAGGTCATTAATAAGATGATAGTGCAGGTACTACATATGCACAACTCCAAGCATCTACAACAATTGGATTAGAGTATTTCCTATGTGAAGCACAACTATAATAAAGCTCTCCATAGCTTGATTGGCCACAACCCCTTTCAAGTGCGCCTGAGATTTCAACCATTGTGCCCAATTGATGTTGTCATGCCTCTTGCAATTACATAGGCAAATCACACATGTATAGTTTGAGGTTGATAAATCCACCATGTTTATTGAATGCATCTAACACATTGGCCAAAAGGTTCATAATATCTTAGATAAATCTAATGCCAAGTATAAATAATGTCACAATCAACATCAATTACCATATAAGTTTTAAGTGGGAGACAAGGTATCGTTACATCTATGGAAGGAACGCCTTGTTGGAGCCCATAAGAAGATTCAACCACTTCAATACATGACTTACAACATCACCAAGGTTATGGGTGACAATGATTTTGAGCTAAGTATCCCTCCTTTCCTTGGCCTACATCCTATATTCAATGCAGATATCCTTCTACCATACTTTTGACCATTGTTGGACACATCAGATATTGTTGAGTAGATGACATCAACAAAACCCAATCCAGGTTGCATTGAGTTTGCCAAAATTGATCAAATCATGGAAATGCATATTAAAACCACTTTTCATCAGAGAATATAGTTGTATTGGGTTGTCAAAGTTGTCCAACTCCTTCACTAAGGCAAGTGGCTCACCAAAGACCAAATTAAGTAGAAGTTTCCCCATCTCATGGAGGCACTCAATGCAATGGGAAACACTACTTCCTAAGGAGTTAGGACTGATCCAAGTGGATATTGGTGGAAACCAACCTATCCCACCTCAATCCCCAACATTGTTTCCTTTCAGTTTCCTAGTTTCCAACACAATTTTCTATTTTTGGTAGTTTTTTGGGTCCTGAACTTACAGATTAATTTTAAGACCCTAAACAACATTGTTTTGCAAAATGAGAAATATTGTAGCATATGGCAGGGGTCTTCAGTCGAAATTTTTTGTCCTCAAATAAATATTTCTAATGAGGTATCGTATGCAACAAACTAAGATCACATCCCGAAGTTACAACCTTGAGAAGCTGACGTTCCAGTTAACCCCAACAGGGCCCACAAAATTTTGGTGCTTCATCTCCTAGGTTTAGGTTTATGGATGTTTAGGGGTTTCCATTATTTCTTGATGATAAAAAATCCTACTAGCCTCATTGTAACATAGCTTAGAGGGCATGTATCCATCACATCTCTTCTCACAGATAAGCTACCATTACTTGAGCTAGTTTGCTTCTCTTCTGTATGTAAACAATTTCCAACACTTACTATTTATTAATTGAAATTTTATTTCATTGTATCTTTTTTTCTTATTTAAATTATTATTTCATTTTGTTCCTGCATAAATCTAAATCATCTTTTGCAAAGGCTAACAAGGTGACTGAAGAGGTCATGGAAGGGAACAAATATCTTGTTGAGAGAATAAAATCAAGAGGATCAAATTTTCTATACATTTTGATGTAGACTATGAGGAGTTCAACCAAATAACTTAGACTATCCATATTTATCTTGTACACTCTCCACCTCATCCTTCTACCCTACATGTGTCACAAGATGTACCTCTTCCTCATCCCAACATTGTGGAAACCACAAACCCTCAACTGCCTCAATGATACCCCATGCAACATGATGGTGTTGAGAAATGTAACTAGTATTGATCTTCATAATTGTAGGATGTAATGTATTTGTAAAATACAAAAAAAAACAGGGGGGGGGGGGGGGGGGGGGAATTTCATTATCTATATATATATATATATATATATATATATATATATATATATGGCATGGGTTTCATGCTTTTTTTAATATTTATTTCTAGGTCGAGCCTTCGTTGAGGGCTTCTAGGGTTGAACCATAAGTCATTTTCAATATCTAGACCCTTATTGGCCTCTCCATGTAAAAGAAGATATATATATATATATATATATATATATATATATCTTCTTTTACATGGAGAGGCCAATAAGGGTCTAGGTCGAGCCTTCGTTGAGGGCTTCTATGGTTGAACCATAAGTCATTTTCAATATTTGTTTGTTATTCCTCCATCGAGTCAGCCTCCTCCAATCATTTAAGTTAGCCTCAAAATTATAGCCTCAAACCACTATAAAAGTCAATGAACTTAACCTATTGTGAGAGAAAGTTATGAATTTGATATGTAGTTCTCTAATGAAAAGGAAGAGCAAAGATGTATAAAACAAAGGTCTACTAAATAAGAGCAGAGATCCTATATCTGCCTGCCACACGTATGGAAGTAAAATTGTGAAGGATCAAAGTACAATTGTAGAGGATTGAAGTACAATTACAGAGGAATGAAGTATAATTGCATAGGACTGAAGTACAATTGTAGAGGACTGAAAGGCAGGTGTAGAGGACCAAAGTACAGTTGAAGAGGACTGAAGTACATTTGTAGAAAGGACTGAATTATAGCTACAGAAAGGACCAAAGTACAATTAGAAAGAGGACCGAAAACATCAGTCAAAGTTACTTATTGAGTTGACTTCTATTGACTTGTGAAAATGGACTAGAGTTGGAGCTTGGATTGATGGATTAAGATTCATTTTCTAAAGATCCTCGTTGTTTGATTTGGTTCTTGAAGAAGAGAATATTTTTTGGGTTTTCCCCTCAAAGAGGGGTTTTTCTCTGGCTTCGTTCCCACATCTTGTGTCCTTGATCTTCATTCAATGACATATTTGTACCAATTATTGCATATTTTGCAATATTGTTGGATATGCTAATAATTTTTCATTGGATGAGCTATCTTGTTTAATGAAAGCATATATCTGTTATTGCTTTCCCTATTTTATCTTGCATTAAAATAAATATCTGAGTAAATATTTACTCAGAAATTTGTCATCTTATATTGATTTAATTGATATTGAAATTAAGTGAATTTTTTCCTAGTTTTGATAGTTAATTATTCACTGTTATAAATATCTAAAAAAAGCATGCATGAAACTCAAAATATTTATTTTTAGAAATCTTTCAACAGTTTGGTATTAATCATGTAATGCATGTTAAATCCTGACCCATTTAATTACTTTGCTCTCAGTTGGATTAGATCTATATCTTCCCAATCAAGGTAGGATAAGGAATTCTTTTATTTTTCTTGAATCTTAGAGTAGATTTGCATTTAGATTTTATCATTTGCATTCTTGTAAGTCCTCTTACACAGGGGAAAACCTTTGGTGTGGGTTGGTTGAGTCCTCAATTTAGCTTAAGGGTTGCGTTCCTGTATGAGCTCTACAAGAGAGTAGATATGATATCTCGCTTCTTGTTGGTAAGAATTAAAATATTATAAGTCAATAGGGAGAGAGGGGGGGTAACTAGACCCATTAGAACCAGTTGGAGCCATCAATTAAACAAATAAGGTTCTGATTTGGGACTATGACTAGATGCCCTTCCCAAACGTTGATGAGGTGATTTTTGGCCATCAACATTTTTGGCACTAAAAGGAGGGCTACAATAAATTGTTTCTTTAAAGTTTTTTGTTCTAAAATTTCTATCTCATTGCAATGGCTCCTTTAAAATGACCTCTTTGGAGTTGCTTCACCAGACTTCCACTTGTCTCCACTCTAATTCAGGTAGTAAAGTTCTTGTCAAAGATGAAGTTTAACGGTAAGAAGAATGTCTATGCTTTTGATCATGTTCTTCAATTCATTTTAAATTGTAATAATTTTGATATTGAAGAAGGTGTTATGTGCAAGATGTTTACTCTCACTTTGACAGGATTGGCTAAATACTGGTGTAAATCATTACCATTTTCCTCCATTCACACTTGGGATGAGTTTATAAAAAAATTCCTACATGATTTTCAGGATTATGGCTATGAAAAGGTATGCGATCAACTTGAAGCTCTTCACTAATTTGAAGGTCAGCCTTTAGATATATTTTTAATTAGATTTAAATTAGTTTGTTTTCAATTTCAATATGAATATTTGCCTCCATAGTTTCAGTTAACAAGATGGTTTAGAAATCTAGTTTATCTTCCTTGTATTCCAAATCCATATGAAACAATTCCAAGCTTTGATGAGTCATCTTCAAGTTCTATTAACATGACTGAAAGTTCACCTATGGAGGATTCTCATGCCAATCATGATGAAATTACATCAGCCATGTATGATAAGTTTCTACAACTGGTTAATACTTCCTACATTGCTAATGGTGACTCTGATGCTCTTTCTCATGATTATAATTCACAACCACAAAGTTTGGAAGAATTTGACAATCAGCTTCAATAAATTATGGATAACAAGCTTGAAGAATCAACTACTACTAAATATGAAAATCGACATAAAATAAAATCAGAAAATCGACAAACTAATCAACAAGCATAAGCACAAATTGAGGAGTCCAATAAAGTGCATTTCGCTACCAAAATTTCTGACGTTTCACATCTTGATCAATCAAAAAATTTTAGGCAACCAAGCATCAATATTTAGGAAAGTATGATCAATAAAATGAATGATTGTGAATCTGAAATTTGCATTGGAGAAAACACACAAGAGTTTGAAAACAGAGAAATTTTTAGGTTCTTTTATTTTAATTCTCATTTCTCTCTTTACGCTGATCTTTCTGCTAACAACAATTCATTTCCTCTTTACGGTAATGTTATTCTGAAAAATAGAGGAGTTGATATAAATTATGTGAATGTTGAATTGTCAATTAGTTTTGATTAAGGAAAAAAACTTTCAACGATCATTCTTTCGACAATACTAAAAATGTGCTCAATAATTCTTCTTGGTTGGATACATCTTGTGCAAAAGAAGGGAATTCTAATGAAATTATTCAAGTCATTTATGATGATTATTTAGAGTTAGAGGATAATGAATCATTTTAGTCCTTATCAATTCCTCTCACTCTTGATAACACTTATATATTTCAAAATGAGGATTCTCCTTTTTCTGATATTACTAATGCAGAGTTTCATTTTGAAATCCCATTTAATCATAATGACTTTTCCATTCCTATTTATGATTCTGACAATCTTCAAGTTTCCATTCCTAATCATAGTCTTGAGCCTCTCTCTTACTCACAAGTTGATGTCGGTAATTGTTCCAATTGCATTATTATGGCTAATTCTTGTGAAGAGAAAATCATTTCAAACAAGTCCCAATTGTCTTGTAACATTAGTTGTAACACTAGTGTAAATAATGATCTAATTTTGTTATTTTTGCTTCATTTGTTATGGTTATTTTATGTTATTCAACCAACTCACAAACTAGAAGAAAAGATAGATCAACGACTTCAAAATCAGTCTCTTCAAGGGGAAAACCTCCTTTTCTAAATTTGGCATGTATTTGAATTTAAATTAGTAAGTATGCTTGTTTTAGTTGGGTATTATGGCAAGAGATGTTTAGTATAATCATTGAGGGTGGTGTCTCCCCCCAACATAAGTGTTTGAATGAACACATCTAAGGATGGGATAGGTGACAACCAAGTCATAAATAAATAAATAAGAATCAATTCGTTTCATACCTGATTTGATCTTATTGTAAGTGAGCCCAAAATTGTATAGTTGGTGGGTGTTGACATGACATGCTGTAAAGATGTTGACATGTGGTTCATGGAATTATGCTAGATTAGTGGTAAAATTAGTGAGGTTTTTGTTTGAGAAGCAAGATACACATACTTTGACGATGTTTTTGCTTGACAAGTTCCAAAAATTGATGATTCTTTTTCTGGACAAGTACTGACAATTATTAGTGTTCTTACTTTATAAGTACTGACAATTGATAATAATGTTACTTGACAAGTGTCGACAAATTCCCTATAAAAATTACAACATCATTCCTATAAAAGAAAAATCATAAAGTCAAACATAAATATTAATTGAAACAAAATATCTGAAAAATAGACTTCTTTTTTTTCCATAGATACCACCTATCATCTATTCAACTGCACTTGTGAGAGTTTCCACAATTGGAAAATTATTATCTTTTTTTTTTGTCACAGATGGAAAGTGCTAACATGTTGGTTTTCACTTGTCATCTTTCTAACAACACTCTTGGGAGTTTTCACAATTAGAAATTTATTTATTTACCTTTTTTCTTTTAAGTTTTTGGTGCAGGCACAGGTATGGAGGATAACCCTCTCTTTGGCAATATTTCGAGTCAAAGAATGGAGACATCTTGTTTGATGAAAGAGTCCTTTGAGGTTCGATGTTGATACAAGTAGAGATGGTTCCCATTAAAAAGTAAATGGGTATGTTTTCCATCTGTAATTACCAATTTGACAATTCCATTATTGAGAATTGTATCAATCTCATAAGGACCCAACTATCTAGTGCACAATTTTCCTTATAACTCTTTAAATTGGGAATCGTACAAAAGTACTCGATCCCCAAGTTGGAATAACTTCTTATTGTTTAATTGGTCTTGCCATTTTTCTTTTTGTTTCTACACAAGATCTATGTGTTTCATTGCAACCAAACATATTTCATTGAGCTCATGAAGCTATTCTAACTTATGCTTTTGTATTGCTATTAAATCCATACCAACCTCCATCACAGTCCTGAGTTTGTTGATTTCAAATTCAATGGTAAATATAGGAAACTTATCACTAGCTTAAATCGAGAAAATCCTATTGTGCTTATCAAGTTGTCCTATAATCACGTAAGTATTTAGGTGATCAATCAACCTAATTGTGAACATGATTAGCTATTGTTTTAGTAAGAATATTTTCCAATACTTTTTTGGGTGCTTTCAAATTGCTCATTTGTTTGCGAGTGGTAAGAAGAAGTGACCTGATGCCAAACTTTGTATTTCTCAAGAAATGCCTTGATGTTATTGCGTGTGAAATGTGTTCCATCATCATTGATGGTTTCTCTTGGAATTCCATACGAGACGAAGATCTCTTCATACAAAAATTCGATAACATGTTTTTTGGATTTTGATAGTGTTCATTCCTTGATCCACTTGATCACATAGTCTATGTAGACAGTGATATGAGATCTTTGATGCAATGAAGGATTGATTGGGCTCATGAAATTGAGGGACCATTTCTCAAATGGCTCGATTACTAATTGAGTATGTAATGGCATTACATTAGTGTTATAACCCTATTTGCCACTCTATTATAGTGAGATAAACCCATTATTAACTTACCTTAGTAGTTGGCTAGAATTATTATGACCAAAAAATGATCACCTAGCCATTTCTAACTAGGTGGATCGAAATATACCATGTAGAATTAATTTTACCATAGTAAAATCACTTTCATTATGGAAAATAATTTAGTAAACCACTTTTATTAAAATATTTTCTGATTTAAATAAAAAACCCCATGAGAATAATTAGATAAATCATTATTTATTTAATTTTCTCTAGGAATAATTATTAAATCATTATTTAAATAATTATTCCTTCTCACATTTGACTAAATCCCTTAGGAATATTTAAATAAATCATTATTTATTTAAATTTCCTTATTTCTGTTATTAGAATAATTGTTAAATCACTATTTAATAATTATTTTGATTTCACACCATTCTTAATTCTCGCGAAATAATTAATAAATCATTTATTTGTTAATTATTTCTAAATAAAGATATTTAACCATTTTAAATATATTTTTCCTCTCCAATAAATATAATAAAGTATTCCAAGTGGTTAGATCTGAATTTGGTTAATATTATTTTATTATTCTCCATTTTCGAGATTAACTCCATACTTTGTTATAAATAGGAGGGTTTTTCATTCATTCTTCACCATGATCATAATCATCGTCAACATTATCACTTTTTTTCTTTGAGATCCCCTTTGAGTTCTCCACATTTTGTCTGGTTTTTTCACACGTTGAGAGAGAATATCATTTTCTGAAGCATCAAGGACATCAAAGGACCCATCACACAGAGGGGGATTTACAGACCCATCTACAGATCTCCTTCACCAGGTGCTATTAATAAAATATGTATTCATTCAAAGTCTTTCCAATTGGGTTATTGCATTGGATATTTTATATTGTTGCTTTCTATTTTGGATCGTCTATACTTTTGTTGCAAGTTTTCCATTTTTATTGCAAATCTAAATCGCTAACAACCATCAACATGTTGTTAGGGTCACTTGTCACTTAGTGACTTTTTGGTACACCTTCCAAGGAATTTCACACTAACAAAATGCATCCACCTTTTTTTTACTTATATGAGATTTATCCCATGTTAAAAGGGTAAAATTACATAATTGAGCAATTTCTCATAATTATTTTTCCAAAATTGTATAATCATGAGATAATAATTATTTTATAATGGATATAATTGATAAAAAAACTCATAATTGAGGAAAAGGTTTCTAGAGGTGAATTTTCCCAAGGACATCAACTTGACCCACTTGTATATGACTTGGCTAGGGATATATTATTGTAGAAGATTCCTTAACACTTCATCTCCCTAAGTGTCTACATTCATCCTCCTTGGAGAATCTATGGCTCTTTATATACTATTCTATCCTTGAGAGTCAAGTGGGAGTTAGAGAGAGAATTAGAGTGTTATGCTATCATTTTGATTCAGAGATTTTGATTCCCTTCTTTTTGAGTTCATATTGCTCAAAGAGGGGGAGACTTTGCTGAAATTTGGAGAGGAGATCCTATGCATGAAGGTATACATGTACCATTTTGCTTATGATAAATAAAAATATATGTTCCCTTTCCTACAGATTTATGTTTCTGTTCAATTATTCATGTTAATGATTATTTATTTGAGCTAATGGTCTTTTGCGGAAGGTTATTTATGGTCTTTGTTTGGTGATGCTTTTTTATAGGTTCTAGGTTATCGTGGAGGACAAATCTCTTGGAGTAGGAGTAAGTTTCTTCGCATTAGATTCAGTATGTTTCACCAAGCTACGTGGATCCTAGGTCAGGACTTAAACCCTCTTATTGGGTAGATCATGAATGAATATTAGATTTGTTCAGGTTGTTTGGGAATATTCTTGTGCATGTTTCATTTGTCATCCTATTGATCTAGTAGTCTGATTGAGGGTGAGGACTATGGAGCATAGCTCCTAATAGCTAGGTACATTTAGCTGCAACAATTAGACTAGATGGGTTGGTGTATCCTTTGGTAGATATCTCTATTACATTTCTTAGCATCATAGAATATAGTGGGATAATAATAGCCCATATGTAGCACCATGTGTCCATTTCATCTATATGCAATGTGCCCCCCACAGGGCCATAATGACAAGCCCTGAGAATGCCTTGGATTTTGTCCTCCCTTACACATCTAAGGATGGTGTGATAAACTCCTGTGTAAAATAGGTAGCCATCTATCGATGAGAACTTGGTACTTTGTTGAATGATTCTTTTCCATTTTCAAGGAGAGACATGTTGTGGTAATTTTCTTTTAGAAAGGTAGTTTGCAATGTCCACATATGATGGTGTATGGGTGGACACTGCAAATATATGTTCATATAGAAATATATCTTATATAAGAGAGTTGTTAGTATTCACAACAAGTCTAGATGAAATATTTGCAACTACGTTTTCCTTTCCAAAGTTTATCAATAATTGTAATATTAACTTCTTGCATTAATGAAAACCATGTAATAGCTTAGTGATCCATGTGGACATAATTAGGGTAAGAAATTATGTAGTGCCTCAACTTGTTAATTACTAATATGACAACAAGAAATTCTTTTTTCATTATGTTTAATTTAACTTTGCTGGTGATAATTTTTTACTGACATAGTAGATGGAGTAGGTATTTATATCTTCTTCTTATCCTATCACCACTCCAACGGTAATGCTAGAAGTGTTCGAGGTGATATTAAATGGAAATTTGCAGTTAGGTCCTATAACAACCCTGGGTTAAAATTTCATGTAGTAAAAGTTAATAAAGGTAAAACAAGACCACAGGAAAGGGACACTTATTCCAAGCTGAATGTTGGGAAAAATATCCTAGTGGGCATCACTTGTTGTGTTTTATGGTTAAGGGGAAATTGGAAAAGGCAGTGGTTAAGGATTGGTAAAAGGCAAAAAGGTATTTTTGGCACATTATTCACGAAAATAATGGAAATTAGGGGAAAGGGAAGGTCAAAGGTCACAGGTTGCATGTGAGGAGGAAAATGAAGGAAAATAATGGAAAATTGAAGAAAATAGAGGCATCAATCATAAAAAAGACCTCATAGCATCAGTTGGTATTTTTTTTGTCAGCCTTTTTGCCAGTTTAGTGATTGAATTTTTCTAAAAGAGGAAAAAGCACCAAGAGGAGAAATAAAGTAAGAAAGCGAGGAAATAAAAGGAAAAGCAAGGACATGAAAGGAAAGCAAAGAATAACAAGGAAAGAAAAGGAAGGCAAGGATCGAGCAGCATTAGCGGGAGTACCTATAGGTAACATATTGCATGTGTGATTTCATAGCTAGTTTTGACATGCATGGTAAATGCATGTTGGCATATGGTTCTTGTGTTGTCATTGGCATGGATTTTTCTAGGTTTCGACAGTGGATTTTAGCCTAGCCTTGTCATTTATGGATATCCATGGTGTGATGGGATTGTTCTCGGTTTGAGCTTTGGATTGTTATATGGTTTTGGAATATGGGGTGAGGTGGTCTCAGGAAAATTCCAAAAGGCCTAGGAATCCCTTGACTGATAATGGTGGGATACATGGTTAAGCTTGAGGGTGGAGACAGGAAAATTCATTAAGGATGGTGAAGAAATTATGAGGCATCCAATCTTGGTTCAGTTTTGTGATCATGGTATGGAGAGGGTGGAGGCGGTTTAACCTTTGGATTCCCTTGGTTGTCTTTGGATTGGTTTATCCCATGAGATCCCACATTCATGCTTGGAATATGGCATGAGGGTTATTCGCTGAAATAAAGATCTGGTTAAGCTAATCTATGGTCGAGTGGAATGTGGAAGTCCTAAACCCGGTTGGTAATTACCTATGTTTAATAAAAGCTAAGTTTCTCTTACTTTTTGTAAGGAAATGTACTAGTTATTATGTGGCTTTAATGGTTGTTCTCTTATGGTTATTTATCTGGTTGTATGTTGGTTATAAGCATGGTTTTATTACAATTCTCAGTCATGGATCTTCTCATGCTTTTACTTATAATTGAATAAATAATCAGGGAAAATTTTAAGAACCCCCCCTAAATTTATAAATATAATAAATGGGCGAATCTCCATGGTATATAGGAAAAATGGAAGGCGATTTTATCAATAATATAATATGTATATATAATTTTTTGGCGAATCTCTCACCAGGCATGGCGAATATTTTACTCAATTATAAAATCTTGTAAGATCTTGGCGAGTATTTCACTAAATAATAAAACTTTGTAAAGTCCTAGTGAATCTTAGCATAGGCTACATGCTGGTTTAATTCCCCCATTTAAATAGGCTACATTCCAGGTGAATACCATGGGTCAATACCATGTGCCATTTTGGTGAATACCATGGGTCAATACCATGTGCCATTTTTGTTTTTATTAATTCTAATATTAGGCTTAATAATGGTTTTTTGCATGGTATTAATAATAATCTAGTCCATGGTATTTGTCCCATAGTATTTTGGCCATAGGTTTCACCTAAATATAACCCATTTTTTATGGAGTAAATATAAAAAAATGTTTTATTTGTTTACCATACCTCTCGTTTATTTATATTTTTATTAATTTACCATACCTCTTTTACAAATATGGTATTTGGCCCATAGGATTCACTTAAATAAAACCTCTTTCTTGAGCCTTCATAAATAGAACGAGGGTTATGGACTAAATATAAAAAGAGGTTTTATTTATTTACGATACGTCTAGTTTATTTATATTTTTATTAATTTACCATACCTTTTGAGTAAGTATAAAAAGACGTTTTATTTATTTACCATACCTCCACTTTACTTATATTTTTATTTGTTTACACCCTTACATGTATATAAGGTGACTTATGGAGTAAATATAAAAAACGTTTTATTTATTTACCATACCTCCACTTTACTTATATTTTTATTTGTTTACACCCTTACATGTATATAAGGTGACTTATGGAGTAAATATAAAAAATGTTTTATTTATTTACCATACCTCTCATTTATTTATATTTTTATTAATTTACCATACCTCTTTTATAAATATGGTATTTGGCCCATAGGATTCACTTAAATAAAACCTATTCTTGAAAATGGGCGAATGGAAGGTTGTAAGTCCTAATTTCAAGGGCTAAATTTACCTTTTTTACCCTCTCCCTTAAAATAAGGTGGGCTATTTGAGGTGATTTGTAAAAATGTACTATGATACAAAATATTCGCCCACTAAAAATTTAAAACCCCTTAATTTCGCCAAAGGGCGAACATTCGCCCCTAAAATTATCCTTGTAAATAATGAATGAAAGACCTAATTGGTGTTAAGATAACTAAGGAGAGAAGGTAGAGGCCCTTCTTGATCAGGGATCAATATTTTAGCTAAAAAATGAAAGTGCTTAGAATTACTTTAGACCTAAAAGACAAGATAGATTTCATCATCAGGATTCCAACGTCATGAACGGTTCAAAAGACTGACATCATATGAAAAAGTTAGAGCTTCTGAAACTTTGGTTAAAAAAAAAGTCGAAGTCAAAGTTTTACTAGGATTGACTGGATGCCCAGTCAGCATCCAGAGAATATTCTTCAGTTTCAGCCAGTAACACTGTGACAAGTGTCACCTATGTATTCACCAATTTGTCTTAGGGAAGGTGAAATTGCCTAATTGCCTTTAAGGTGGAATTTGATTTTTTATATTTTTATATTATTATATGTATTTTATATAAATTTATTATGTTACATTATGTAATTTTTTAAATTATATACTATAATATATATTTTAATATATTAATTAAATATTAATTGCAAATCCGCATATATAAACCATTACAAAAATGCGTATTTTTATGTAACGGTATAGTTTCAAAGTTTTAAACTAACAATTGCGAAAGATATTTTATGTGGCAAAATTAAATACAAGCGGAGGGAGGGGAATAGAACCCATGACCTCCCCGCACCAGTCCAACGCAATGCCAATGAGCCACAAAGCATAAATTGGTATGGAGGGCATGCGCACTGTATTAAAGCCATAAATGTTAGCCGACGAGGAGAGGAGGGATCCAGTCGCATGGGGCTAGCCTCTTTTCCATGCGACCTCTAACACATGACCGAGGGCCAACCGTTAAACGTGATTAGCACCATTAACTAGGTTTAACATTAATTAACCTGAGTTTAAGATGGAACAGTTTTAGAGGCATGCCAAATTAGGCGGAAACTGCCAGTTTTTGCATACTTAACTGGAGTCTCTCCAAATTTAGTGGAGGTTTCTAGGAAACACTATTTGAGCCATAATTTACTCAATTCTCAGCCAAATTTTGAAAATGAATAGTCATTTTTCGCTAATTGGCATGCTAGGAACTCATTGGAGTAGGTTTCACAGGCAAAAGAGGTCATCTATAGGTGTTTTTAGTCACTTGAATATTTTTGAAGCCTAGGGAAACCAGGTGTTGGAGGCCATTCCCAGAGCAGGTGGTAACCAAATTGAGTAAAAAAATAATCATTTCTGATATATTTTAATGTTTTAAACTCATTGGAATAGGTTACAAGAGCATTGGATGCATGTAATAGAAATTTGAGCACTATTGAAGCTAATACAAAGGCCCACACTATGAATCTGGACCAAGGAGATGTAGCCCAGGAGGGGCGAACTCCTTCAACAAAAAATTGTGTATTGAGCTCTATTATTTGTGCTTTCTCTATTTTTATATGTTGTTGTTCATCCATTTAAATTCATGATTTTAAGTTCATGCAAAACAGTAAATTTCACCAAGTTAGATGAATTAACAATCACATGCTCGTGGATAAACTCTTTCTGGATAAGCAAACCAAAGAAAAGAAAATTTTATATCTGGAAATGATACTAGCACAACATTAACTAGCAATCAAATTCAGATCAAGTTGGTATCAGAGCACAAGGTTTATTTCTTGAAGGGTTTAATAGTTGCAATTGTTGTTATGATTACAAGGTTGAAGTTGTAAAGAGGAGAAGGGAAGCTACAGATAGCTAGTCCTGAGATTAGGAAAAGAAGGAAGAAGGTTGAGAAAGAATCATCCTCAACAAAAGGACCACTCAAGGTAGCACCTGAATCACCTCAACTTCCATCTCCATCAGTTGAGATAGAAGAGGCACAGATTGCACAAGAGGTTGAAGTGATTCAAGAGGTACAATTAGTACAAATTTCTGAGCCTAAATCCATAGCCATTATGTTTGGAGAAAGAGAGCATAAAGGTCCCTCTTCAGAAGAGGAAGAATTCAAGAAAGCTTTCTATACTTTGACTGAGATGGTTAAAGTCCTCTATGAAGAGAGGAACACCAGAATGGTTGGAGAGAGTTCTAAACCTCCACATGGAGAAGGAAGCTTAGAGGACAAAAATGATGAGAAAAATGATTCCAAAGGGAATGGTGGAAAGCCACCTCCATCTCCACCATCCTCATCATCTTCACCATCTCACACAACATCATCTTCCACGACCACCACTTCCCATACTCATTCCAAAACCCCAAAAGGAAAAACTCCATTACTGAAATTGGACATAAAATTCAAACTTCCCATGTACAATGGAGAAGTGAATGCAGAAAAGTTAGACAATTGGATTCAAAAGTTGGATGTATACTACAGAATTCAGAACCTTCAAGAAGATGACATAAAGATCCAGTTGGCTACACTAAGGCTAGAAGGAGCTGCGCTAGTTTGGTGGGAAGTAAGGACTCAAGAGGAAATGAAAATCTATGGTAAGATATCTATTTCTTAGGTTGAATTTGTTTCTGCAATTAAAAGACAGTTTTATCCTTTAGCCTATATGCAAAAAGCCATTACGAGTTGGCAGAATTTTATGCAGCTTAAAGGTCAAACTGTCTAAGACTACACTCACAAGTTTAGGAAGAGGGCTTTATTGTTGGGAGTAAACTTGGATTCTCAAGACACACTCTTGAAATATATTGGAGGTTTACATTCCTATTTGCAGCATACTATCCTTATGTTTAACCCAAGTAACTTAGATGAAGTATGTGTGTAAGCCACACATCTTGAGGCAAGGGGAAAACAAAACATAGAGGAGAAATGTGCAAGTGAGGGTAAGGGAAAAGAGAAGGGAGGAAAATGGAAGGGAAAGAAGAATGCAAGTATAAAAGAAGAGAAGGAAAAACTCACATGCAAAAATTGTTCAAAGACTGGCCATGATGAAGACCATTGTTGGAAACTTCATCCATAATTAAAACTAGATAGTTTGAAAGCCAAAGAGAAAGGGAAAAATTGTTGCTATAGCTAAAAAAGATATAGGGTTAGATTTAGGAGGTTAGACAGAAATTACAGCTATGGGTTTGTGTTGTGGCCATAACCACCACCCTATTAAAATTTGCTCTAGGGAAAAATTGAATGGGTCCCCTAAGAAGTTTGATCCTTTTTTTCTTTGAATGATAACTGGAGTTGTCAGATGAAATTATGTTTTCAAAGCTAAATGACTTTAATGGTTTTAATGATTATGGTTCAATTTGTTTTGATATTAAAGTGGAAACTTTGCCTTTGTATGCTTGAAGAATGTCATGAAGTGCTTGATGCTATAATCTGTGGGATTAACCCAAAGGTTCATAAAGTTTGAATCTTGTCCAGCGTTAAAGCTTTACCTAAGTTAATAGGAGTCTGAGAGAAAATTCAATGCATGGCATATTTCGTAGTTTTCCAGAGATCTTTAATTCTGGGGTTCCGGACTTCGAAGTTGTGAGTAGAAATGTTACCAATCCCGCCCAGCTCTGAGCTCTGCCATTCTGTTGTCGTGTGATCGCTTCCCTAAATGCCGGATTTCCAGATTTTGGGGACATTTCTTGGGGGCTCTCAGTATACAGTGCCGAATGTGAATAAATGAAACCAAATCCGAAGGAGGTGTGTTCCCATCATGCAGAAAGATTTTAATCATTTCATCGCATGGCTAGTCGTTTCGCATTTAATCGTTAGTTTCCCTTAAAACATCGCCTAGCAAGTTTGGAGCCATCATTTTGTTGTGTCTAAGTAAGGATTATCGCGCTCTCTTGAGATTTAGAGTTTGAAGGATTCACAAAGTTCCCAGTTACAGAGTCTTTCTCCTTTTGAAAGTTTTGATTAAGGTAAGGTTTGTTTTTGGGCGTTGCTTTCATATCTTTCATGATTATAGCTAAT
The DNA here is from genome assembly GCA_031772625.1 of Pinus tabuliformis. NCBI lineage: Eukaryota > Viridiplantae > Streptophyta > Pinopsida > Pinales > Pinaceae > Pinus > Pinus tabuliformis. Next base: position 816,575,741 of record CM062810.1, on the reverse strand, counting down.
GTTAATCATTTTTGCAGGCGAGGACCAAGAGAAGTAGAAAGACCTTGCGAGTCCTCCAGAGCCCAAGAATCTGAAAGAGAACAATATGGGAGGGGATTCCTCTAGAAAGGAGCAAGATAATCGCAAGCAAAAGGACACAAGCCTGTCCCGAGACAGTGACCGAACCAGAAATCTCTAAGAGTCAGGACCGCTAGACTTATTCTCTGACTCGCTCATGAAGTGGCCTTCGAGGCTCACTTCAGAGGAGGAAGTGGTTTTCCTAAGCAACTACAAATTCGACAAGCGAAAGCTTGCAGTCGTGGAAACCACTCCCTAGAAGAAAAGGGTAAAAGTGGCGGAGAAGGAGAAGATGATAGTGGAGGGTACTGAGGAAAGAATCCGATGGGATATCTCAGGGCAGGATGTGGCCCGAGCTGGGGTAGATACTTCTCGCTTCTTATCAGGCATGGCCCTGGCCAATCAGAGCACCTCGAGCATGATGGCTCGAGAAATTCACAAATTGTCCGGACTGGTGTCTTCCTTGTAGTTAAGAATCGATGCCTTCGAGGAAGAGAAGAAAAGTGAGTTCGACGAGCTGATGCAGAAGCATCAAGATGACATAGCCACGTTGAAGGATATTCATGTCATGGAGCTAGGAGAAGCCAGGGAAAGGATCAGAGAGGAGGAGCGAAGTAATGCTGCTGTGGGAGCCCTCCGTTTGTTTACTGAAGAAGCTCAAGTCGCAAATGAGAAGTTCAGGGAGGCTCAGGTTTGCTTCTTACAAAACTTAGAGACCCTGCAATGATATTACCATCAAATTATGAAATTAGAAGAGGGGAATGACAAGCAGAGGTCCCTCCAACAAGAAGAAAATGGGGCATTGAAGACTGTGGCGCGGTATTCCAGGGTCATAGAGATTAAAAGGCTCCAGCAGCAATGGCTTGAATATGTCAACAGTTTCACCAATCATTTTTATTTTGTATATTTTTAATTTAATTTTGATAGGAACACAGAAGGCCAAAGGTTGTTAGAGACCTGTGGTTGGTTCTCTTTTTCTATAAGTATTGCCTCTGAATATGGAAAAAGGACTTTTTTTGGCAGAAAAGAGTCTGATTTTATTGTGTTAATAAAGAGAACTATTTCAGTCAAGAGGTGGCCTTTTGCAAGTTTCTGTTTACATGTTTGGAATGAGAGCATTGTTGTTGGCATGAGGAGATATGGATCTCTTTTTTTTTTTATTGCACAGTAATTGCATCCAGTTTATGATTAGTCTCTATTATTTGAATGTAATTTGTTAGAACGGTCAATTCATGAGTTGTCTCTTATTTGAAAGAATATTAAACATCAGTTGCAAGTTTGATTTATATGAAATGAAATGTGTACTCCTTTTATGAGTAATTAGATTGTAATTTAGCTTAAACACAACCTTGTTCATCAGTGAACCTAGTAATTGCTTCATTTGGACTTGGAATTCACATATGATGTTTAATCTCTTTTAATTACGCTCCTGTAGGATAGGTTAGAGTAATTAAGATTAACATAAGCAGGTAGAACTAGTATAGATAGTGCATGTTGCGTATAGGTTAGCTGTTACTTTTGTTGATCTAATTGAAGTCTTTTTTCGGGAAGAAATATTTCAGCACTTGTAATGGTTTATGGGATCCTTTAAAACCCATTGGAATTAGCCACTCCAAATGAAAGCAGATCTAATTGGGGTCTATGATCGGGTTAGTTCCCCTTTGTTGGCACAGCAAAAATTTGCAGCATCAACAAATTGGTGCTAGAAGGAGGGTCGCCCCCTTTCATAGCTTTTCAGGATTTCATCTATAAATGAAAGTTTTCCCTTAACAGTGAATGGTGAACATGTGTTTTATCTTTTACTTTCATTGTTAAAAAGTATCGAAGCATTTATTGGTCACATCTTTGCAATCGCAGGTTGCGCATGGATTCGAAAAGATTAGTGTATGGATCGTAAAGGTCGAAAAGATCCTTCCACTCATTTGGAAGAGCCTCATTTCGAAGAAACAGATGTCCCTCTGAGTTCCGTGTTTGGGCTACCCAAGGAAGAGAGACTGTGGGAGTATCCCGTCACTCAGGAACAACCAGTCAGAGCCCTCACTCGTGCTTACGCGCATTCCCTCTCTCAGCTCCCCATCTTTCATTCTTTACCTCTGACAGCTAAAAGAAAGCCAAGAATTTTTTCCATAAACGAAGAGACATCTTCCGCCCTTTCTCTTGAAGATATCGTGCTAGAGTCTCTACAAAGCATCGACACTCCTTGGGAGAAAATTCCTGAGGATCCCCTCTCTAGAGATAATCCATGCTCAGAGAATCAAGGAACCAGGCATCCCTATCTTGATTTGGAAGATCCTAATGAGGAGCGCCTAGAGGAGCCCTTCAACCAAAACTTCCCAAATCATAATATAGCTAACGTTCCTCTTGGTGGGAATCAACCCCCACCGCCTCCTCCAGGTGGGAATCAACCCCCACCCCCTCTGGGAGGACTCCCTCCCTGGCTTGCACAGGATGTTGTGGTAGTACCTGGGTAGTAGCATGCCTTACCAAAGAACGCAGAAAGAGTATTACCCAAGTTCGACCCCGAGCGGGGAGACACAGCCAATAACCATATACACTCTTTCTTCCTAGTCGTGCGCATGTTAGGGGTAGCAGATGAGGACGTGGTATGTCGTCTATTTCCTTTTACTCTAATTGGTGCAACATCTACATGGTACTTTAGCTTGAGAATTGGATCGATCACTTCATGGGATGCTTTTCAGCGGGCCTTCATGGATAAGTTTGGTGATGATAAGACACCTGCAACCTTGGTTTTAGAATTATCACGTTTAAAAATGGAAACCAAAGAAAAGGTCAAGGATTTTAACATCCAGTTCAACACTTTGTTCAATAGAATCCTGGCTAACGCTAGACCTACTGATGCAGTGCTCATGGAATTTTACATCACTTCTCTTCCTGTACCTACTGCAATGTGGGTCAAAAGGAGTAATGCACAAACCTTGCAGGGTGCCATTGATGAAGCAGTAAAGGTTGAAAATGAAATGATCAGTCTCACAGCGTGTCATCATGCAGCCGAAGAAAAGAAAGCCCCTCAGCCATCAAAGAAGAATAATGGAAATGGTAATAAAGTGACTGAGACCAAAGAAAAGGATACCACCGATGTGGAGGGTTTGCATTGGATCATTAAGAAATTGATGAACACAGTCATCGATATGAAGAGGAATTCTGGAGAAAGTGCCAATGGAAATGGAGGAAATAATAACAACAGAAAGTCCTTCAAACCTTTCTATCGTAAGAAAACAAAAGGTGGCCAGGGTCAACCTGCATTGCCCGCTCCACCTAATGAAGGGATTTTAAATATGGAAGACCTAGCTCTTATCGGATCACTTCTCACCAAAGAGGAACCTATAGCAGATCTGGAGCAAGAGCAGGAAGATGAGGAAGATTACGAAGTAGAGGAGCCCAGTGATGAAGTATCTCAAATCAATGTACTGTGGGATTTCTATGCAAATGGGAACGATGACGATGAAGAGGACAGTATAGAAGAAATTCACACTAATGAAATCCACACACGAAGTAAAGGACCAATTGCGGATGTAATGAAGCCTGTGGACCAGACAAAGAAAGACGTTCGCCCTTCGAAGGCATCCACTCCCAAGGTTCCTGTTGAGAAGAATGAAGCTAGTGGTAATTCCAAGAGTACTCCAGCCGTTAGCTCTCCGGAGAAGGATACTACTTCACCAAGTGTAACGAAAGAAATTCAAAATGGTAAATTCCCACCCAAGAATGGCGAAACCGGTATGTTTACTCTACCCTACCCTATTTATAACATTGATTACAACATTATGGATGATCTTAAGAAATCTCGAGCTAATATCACATACTTCGATTTGTTAAAATTATTGCAACAAAGAGATTTTCTTTTGAAAGCTATGTGATCCCTATGGAAAATGGCATCAACCCATGGTATTCATCCACCCATATTATTCATTCACCCATGGAGTTTACCCATGGTATTGTAAGTGGCATCCACCCATGGTATTTATCCACCCATGGTATTGTAAGTGACATCCACCCATGGTATTCATTCACCCACGGTATTTGTCCATGGTGTTGTGACATCCACCCATGGTATTCATTCACCCATGGAATTGACCCGTGGTATTGTGACATCCACCCATGGTATTCATTCACCCATGGAATTGACCCGTGGTATTGTAACTAAAAAATACTATAAGTAACAAGTCACATTTTGTAAAAGGATAGTTTTTTCCACCACAATGTAGCTCTTACAATTATTCTCCATGTTAATAAAAAAATTCTTTGTGGTTTTATTTTTGGGGCATTCTCCTCTTTTTCTTCTAGCAATTTTTCAGATCTTGGGGGCCTCCCCCCCCAAGATCCATTTCAATGTTTTAGATCTTGGGGGCCTCCCCCAAGATCCGGATTAGTGGTATTAGAGAAGGTTATGATTCCATGGGAATGAGTGTTTGATGCATATATTAGCTTCAAAATTCTCAGCAATATTCAACAAACTTTAGAGAGCATTTTCTTGGGCCAAGTGGGAAAATTTTTCCTTTTTCATTTTTTTGCAGGAATGTTTTTGGGTGGCAAGTTTGTAGATCAGATATGAAATTTTTGGGGAAATTTTTAATAAACCAAATAACAGATTTGGATTCCCTGTGAAAAAATACCCAAATTCAAAAAAAAAAAATCGGCCAAATCAGAGTCCGAATGAGGGAGATATCGCTGATTTAAAATCAACTATGTTCTAAAAACTGTTTCTGATGACAATTGGTGGAGGACAATTCTCCTATCATTTTTTGAATTTTCTATGTAGAGTTTCAGAAAAAGTATTGTAGATCTCGGATCCTCTTGAAAAATCACCCAATTAAAAAAAAAAAAATGGGTCAAATTGGAGTTCGGATGTGGGAGATATCGTTGATTTAAAATCAACTAATTTTTCAGAACTTTTGTGACGGTGGAAAAATTGCAGGGTGAATCTAAGATTCTAAAGTGTCCAAATAAGGATTTCCATCACATGGGAAGATGCAAAATGGTCCTTCTGCTTCCAAAAAATAGGTTATAATAAATATTCTGAGTTATATTGACTGAGTTATGTCCATTTTAATTCTGGAGCAGCATTCAGAGTGGGTTCTCGTTGGAGACATTCCCTCCCACCCCACTTTAGTAGGCACCTGCTTCACATTCATCAATTTTAGCATAACAGAATTCGGCTTGGGTTATTTGGAGACGTGCCATCCCACCCCAGGCTATGTAGGCACCTACTACTTCATCAACAACCAACATCACGGTTATGGGTCAACCACACAAAATCCTTGTCATCGAAGTCCATTTGCTAGGCCGCACACTATTAGTATCATAGTTGGTCACAAGCATTACAGGGTATCTCTATCCTTGGATCTTCATTTGTCATGGTTATGGGTCATCCACAAACCCACACTTCATCAAAGTCCATTTGCTAGGCCGCACACTGTTAGTATCACAGTTGGTCACAAGCATTACAAGGTATCTCTATCCTCGAATCTTCATTCATCATGGTTATCGGTCATCCACATACCCACACTTCATCGAAGTCCATTTGCTAGGCTACACACTATCAGAATCACAATTTGTCACAAGCATTACAAGTTATCTCTATCCTCGGATCTTCATTCATCATGGCTATGGGTTAACCACATAAAACCCTTATCTTCAGTGGCTCTTCATATTCAACAAAGGCTTCACAGGAGGGAACTTTACGCAATGGGTACCATTGCTTCTTAAGGAGGGAGGAATTATTTGAATGGAAAATGGCATCAACCCATGGTATTCATCCACCCATATTATTCATCCACCCATTGAATTTACCCATGGTATTGTAAGTGACATCCACCCATGGTATTTATCCACCCATGGTATTCATTCACCCATGGTATTTGCCCATGGTATTGTGACATCCACCCATGGTATTCATTCACCACGGAATTGACCCGTGGTATTGTGACATCCACCCATGGTATTCATTCACCCATGGAATTGACCCGTGGTATTGTAACTGAAAAATACTATAAGTAACAAGTCATATTTTGTAAAAGGACAGTTTTGTCCACCACAATGTAGCTCTTACAGTTATTCTCCATTTTAATAAAAAATTCTTTGTGGTTTTATTTTTGGGGCATTCTCCTCTTTTTCTTTTGGCATTTCAATTTTTCAGATCTTGGGGGGGAGGTTCCAAAGATCTGACAAATTGAAATGCCAGAAGAAAAAGAGGAGAATGCCCCAAAAATAAAACCACAAAGATTTCTTTTATTAAAATGGAGAATAACTGTAAGAGCTACATTGTGGTGGACAAAATTGTCCTTTTACAAAATGTGACTTGTTACTTATAGTATTTTTCAGTTACAATACCACGAGTCAATTCCATGGGTGAATGAATACCATGGGTGGATGTCACAATACCACGGGTCAATTCCATGGGTGAATGAATACCATGGGTGGATGTCACAATACCATGGGAAAATACCATGGGTGAATGAATACCATGGGTGGATGTCACTTACAATACCATGGGTGGATGCCACTTACAATACCATCGGTAAATTCCATGGGTGGATGAATACCATGGGTTGATGCCATTTTCCATTTGAATCACTATGAATGAACTAAATTGCAAACCTCCCACCAATTCAAATAGTCAAACCAAAACTTCAGTGTCCAGATCTGTTAGTGCCCCTAGTGCATCTCGAACGCCACCAACTATGGAAGCCACTCTATCAAAAATGAATAGAATGCCCCAAGATGATAGTGCAATCATGATAGGAAAGAAAACAAAGTCCACACCTTTCCTTATCACGTTTGAAATCTTCAATATGAATGTACACAATTGCCTAGTAGATTCTGGTGCCTCGTCCACTGTTATGCCTTATGCTATTTCTAAAATACTCCATGAAATGCCTGAGAAAACTGGAACTCAAATTATGCAACTCGACAGAATGAATGTAAAAGTGATTGGGGAATTGAAAGATGTACTGATTCGTATGACTGCCAAACCAAAGTACACGCAAGTCAATGACATAGTTGTAGTCAACATACCTGAGGCATATGGGATGCTTCATAGTAGGGATTAGTCACCGAATCTGAATGGATATTTCTCAACTGAATGGTCTCATCTCTTGTTGCCTCAAAAAGGAAAAAGTGATATGTTGAGAGTTGATCGAGAAACATGCATGAAATATGTAGTCACAGATCTAAATGACCCCAATCAGCCTGTAATGTTTACCAACTCTATCCTTGGGAATTATAGTTTCGACATTTATGCCATGGAAACCTATTTTGGAGAATTCCATGCAAAGACATTTTAAGAAATTGCAACAAACACACAATTTGAAGCTCTCCCCCGTAGTCCAAATGATAAGCTACCCTATAATATAGTAGATGATAGGACTAATTTTGTAGAAAGTAGTTCAATTGATGTAGCATTAGATTCTATCTTTTGGACTCTCTACTTTGATGGCTCTAACTGCCTGGAGGGTGCAGGTGCTGGAAGCATCCTCATAGACCCACAAGGGAACCAACATTTGATGGCCAGCCAGTTGGAGTTCGCGTGCACCAACAACACGGCAGAATACGAAGGCTTACTGCAGGGCTTGAAGAAAGCCATTGATATGAAGGTGAAAAATCTTAAAGTTTTTGGTGACTCGCAGATAATCGTCGACCAGGTAAGGAAAAGGATACATTGCAATTCACCACACCTGGTAAGATACCAGCATGAGGTATGGAGCTTAATTGACAGTTTTGATTCTTTTAATATGACATACATAACTCGAGGGCAAAACCAAGATGTCGATCTGATGGTTTGTATGGCTTCAATTTTTTTTCCCGATCTTAGATTAAACAAGAGTAAATATTATGTTAAATTGAGTTTCAGACCATTCGTACCTGATAACATCTCAAATTGGTAGGTATTAAAAGGTGATGAGCAAATCCTTGAGTTCTTGCATTGCAAAAAGACATTCAAAGATGCATTCATTGATGAAAAAGAGCATGACAGGCTTATGAATGAGAGTAAGGATGAGGAAAAAGATCAGTCCAATATAATTCCCAAATCAGTTGTCAAGATGGAGCACTTTTATGACCTGCATGATAAATTTAAGAAGCCAACTAACTACAAAACGCATAGCTCATCCATGAAGTATGAGTTGGTCAATCTTGGAACTGAAAAAGACCCAAAGAATGTTAATTTGGGCTTAGGATGCTCTCCACAAGAAAAGGCTGCATTTGTCAAGCTGTTTAAGGAGTACAAGGATGTCTTTGCATGGACATATGATGACTTAAAAACCTTTGATACCAACATCATGCAGCATGTGATTCCTTTGGAAAAGGATATTAAGCCTTACCAACAAAAGCTTCATAAGATGCATCCAAGTCTGGAACCGTTGGTAAAGAAAGAGTTGAACAAAATGCTGGATGCTAAAATCATTTTTCCAGTCAGGCACACCCAATGGGTGGCCAATCTTGTGCCAGTAAGAAAAAAAAATGGAGACATTAGATTATGTATCGATTTCAGGAACTTGAACAGAGCATCATAGAAGGATAACTATCATGTCCCTTCCATGGAACACATTCTTCAATGTGTTTCTGGATCTAAAATGTTGTCCTTATTGGATGGGTTTTTGGGATATAATCAAGTGTTGGTGTCGAATGGAGATCAGCTTAAGACAACTTTCAACACTAAATGGGGCACCTACACGTATCGTAAGATGCCATTTGGTCTTATTAATGCAGGCACCACATTTCAGAGAGCTATGGACATAGCTTTCCGAGGATTGATTAACAGATCAATAGTGGTTTACATGGACGATGTTACTGTGTATTCGTATCGCAAAAAGGATCATATTTATCACTTGAAGCAGATTTTCGAAAGATGCCGAAGGTATGGAATATCATTGAATCCCAAGAAGAGCGTTTTCGCAGTTACAGAAGGGAAGCTACTGGGTCATATCCTTTCTAAGGAAGGGATTATTATCGATCCTGAGAGAATAGAGACCATCATGAGAATCCAACCTCCTGCAAATAAAAAGGCGATGCAATATTTCTTTGGGAAGATTAATTTCGTAAGGAAATTTGTTTCAGGCTTCATAGAAATAGTGCATCCCATTCAACTAATGATGAAGAAAGATGCCGCGTATAGATGGAGTGATGAAGCTAAGAGATCATTTCAGCGAATTAAGGAGGCCATCGCAGAGGCTCCTGCGTTGGTCAACCCCAATTTTGAGAAAGAATTCTTCCTGTATACTTTCACTTCTGATACTTCATATGCCGCAATCCTCACCCAAAAGAATGATAGTGGCGATGAAGTCCCAATTTCTTATATGAGTTCCAATCTTCAGGGAGCAAAACTGAATTACCCAGATGTGGAGAAACAAGGTTTTGTAGTTTTTAAGGCCATGAAACATTTCCGCCCCTATTTACTAAAGGCTAGGACTAAAGTAATTGTTCCCCACCCTGCTGTAAGAACCCTCTTCGTACAGAGGGAAATGGGAGAACGAAGAGGGAATTGGATGACTACTCTTCAAGAATATGACCTTGAGATTAAGCCGACAAAGATAGTTCAGGGGTAGGGATTGTGTAAGCTTGCAGCAGAAGCCTTAGCAGATAAAGAAGGAACTTCAGAGGAACCAGAAGCGTAGTGCACGTGGGATGCGCAAGAAGAATTCTGGAAGGAGCCCGGATGGGACAATGAGATGTTGATGTATGAGCGCGAAATATTGGAAGTCCCATTAGACTCTGATTCTTGGTATTACGACATATGTTTTTATCTAACCCGAGGATCATGTCCTGAGCATATGGATGCATCAAGGAGAAGAGTGCTCCGGTTAAAATCTAATCAGTACCACTTAGCCAATGACATATTATATAGGAAGAATTATGATGGAGTTTGGCTGAGGTGTTTGGAAAAGGGTGATGCAGATCATGTCTTGAAAGAAATGCACGATGGCCCAGCAGGTGGTCACTATGGTGGAGAGACCACTGCTCACAAAATATTAAGAGCTGGATATTATTGGCCCACAGTGTTCAGAGACTCGCATGCCTACACTCAGAAGTGTAGGGTATGTAAAACTACTGTAGTGCGAGAAAGAAAGCCAGTCGTTCCCCCAGGCTCGTTATGATTTACCACTTGTTCCAGCAATGGGGCCTAGATGTCATAGGTGAGATCATTCCGAACTCTTCACAACAACATAAGTATATACTCACAGAAACTAACTACTTCACCAGATGGACCTAAGCCATCCTGCTTCGGAAGGTTAACAAAAACAAGGTAATATATTTTATTGAGAAATTCATTATCAATAGGTTTGGTATTCTTGACGCTCTCATATTTGATAATGCTTCTTACTTTCATCACTAAAATTGACTAAATTTGCTATTTATAAATCAATTCGCATAAGGTATGCTGCAAACTATTACCCCCAAGGAAACAGAGTTACAGAGTCATCAAATAAAAACCTCATCTGCATAGTCCATAAATTTCTCGCAGACAACCAAAGAAATTGGCATAACGCTCTAACAAACGCCCTCTGGGCCGATAGAGTCACCCCAAAAGTAGCATTAGGAAACTCCCCATACGTCCTCGTCTATGGAAAGGAAGCGATCCTACCTCCCAATATTGGCCTTCCCTCTTTACAACTCTCCCAAGCTTCGAGAGGGACCTGTTCAGCCTTACTTCAAAAGAGGATCAACCAACTGGTGAGGTTGGAAAAATTGAGAGATAATGCCAGAAATAAGTTCAGGAATCAGAAAATGATTGTGAAGAGATGGTTTGATCGCCATCGAGTGGGAAATAAAGATTACCAAGTCAAAGATCTAGTCTTGAAATGGGACAAGTTGAGTGAGCCGAAAGGTAAGCACACGAAATTCCAACACTTATGGCTGGGCCCATTCCAAGTTGAGGAAAAAATTGGTCAGGGAACCTACAGATTGAAAACTTTACAGGGAGAGACTGAAAATCTCCCTGTTAATGGCCAACATCTTAAGAGGTATTTCTAATAGCCACCACATGGTGGTTACCTCCTGAGTAGGTTAGGATTTATTTTATTTGCTGTTAGCCTAGTTTATTTTTTATTTTTATGCAAAGTTTTATCTTCTTTTGTTTTTTGAACTTCAGTTTCTTTCAACCATTTGATTTCGGTCTTTCAGTTTCATTTTTGCCTTTTGTAGCTTTCTTTTGATTGCCCTCACTCGTCATCTTCAACATTTTGCTTCCCTCACTAGCCTGTTGATGAGTCTACAAATCTTAAATTCATTGTTACTTTGCAAGTCAAATGAACCTTTTGATGAGCTTTTGAAAGTTGGAAAAATCAGGGGTAAAATTCAAATCAAAACCACTCATTGGCAACTATTGGGAACTAGGTAGACTCTGTTGATAACCTGGATACCCTGAGCATGTAGGGACATCCTTATAAAATGAAGAATGTATAACCACAGCTGGAATGGCATGGCAGAACGCTGCATTTTGAAAGGTCCTACCCAGACCTAGCTTATACTTGCTTATAGGGTTTTCAGTTATTCTCCATTGGTTCCACCCACTACACTAAAATTACCAATATCCATCATCTGCAAGTAAACCTCCTTTCATGGGCTAAGCTCACTGTCATATATCCTGTGGCAAATTAAATTATGCTCTAGTCCTTGTGCCTAAAACTGGAAGGACTTATTTAAAAGAAAATAAAATGTCTGGTCCTTGTGCCAATCCGGAAGGACAAGTTGTTTGGGAAGCTGGTTGGAGTAAGGACTATTGCTGGACTCAGAGTATCGGTTGACACAACAAGCCCCAACCTTGCTTAAGCAGTTTAAAAATATGGTGTAACCCATGACTATGCCCCATTCAATTATATGAAAGTATAGCACTCAAAAAATTCTTACATGAAGTGCAAATGATCATATATATATATATCAAGCTTGATGCGTTGATAAAGAGCTGAGGTACACACCTAAGTAGGTGTTGACAAACAAGTGATGGCCCCAAAAGGATTTTGAAAGTGGAAAAGTGGGTAAAGGATGGTTAATGAATCCCATAATATGACCATTGGAGAATGCCTATCGAAACCCTAGTGGTAAGTAGAGCTATTTGTCTTTATCCTACCAAAAGAGAATAATGCTAAGTGGAACCCATGCCTATCCTTCTATATAGTTTGCATTTCAAGTTTATCTTTAACTCCCTGATGTTCTATTGGTCCAAGGTTTATTTGGTAACAGAGATAACTGGTTCACCCAGTGGTTCGCCATTTGTTGTGGCCACAACCACCACCCTATTAAATTTTTCTCTAGGGAAAAATTGAATGGGTCCCCTAAGAAGTTTGATCCTTTATTTCTTTGAATGATAACTAGAGTTGTTGGATGGAATTATGTTTTCAAAGTTGAATGATTTTAATGGTTTTAATGATTATGGTTGCAATGTGTTTTGAGATTAAAATGGAAACTTTGACTTTGTATGCTTGAAGAATGTCATGAAGTTCTTGATGCTATAATCCATGGGATTAACCCAAAGGGTCCTGAAGGTTGAATCTTCTCCACCGTAAAATCTTTGCCTAAGTTAGTAGGAGTCTAAGAGAAAATCCAGCGCATGGCGCATTTCGTAGTTTTCCGGAGATCTTTGATTCCGGGGTTCCAGACTCCGAAGTTGTGAGCAGAAATGTTACCAATCCCACCCAACTTCGAGCTCTGCCACTCTGTTGTCATGTGATCACTTCCCTGGATGCTAGAGTTCAAAATTTCAGGGACCTTTCTTGGGGGCTCTTAGTTTACAGTGCCGAATGTGAATAAATGAAACCAAATCCGAAGGAGGTGTGTTCCCATCGTGCAGAAAGATTTTAATCATTTCACTGCGTGGCTAGCCGTTTCGCATTTAATCATCAGTTTCCCTTAAAACATCGCCTAGCAAGTTTGGAGCCATCATTTTGCCGTGTCTAAGTAAGGATTATCGCGCTCTCTTGAGATTTAGAGTCTGAAGGATTCACAGAGTTCCCAGTTACAGAGTCTTTCTCCTTTTGAAAGTTTTGATTAAGGTAAGGTTTGTTTTTGGGCATTGCTTTCATATATTTCATGATTATAGCTAATGTTAATCATTTTTGCAGGCGAGGACCAAGAGAAGAAGAAAGACCTTGCGGGTCCTTCGGAGCCCAAGAATCCGAAAGACAACAATACGGGAGGGGATTCCTCCAGAAAGGAGTAGGACAATCGCAAGCAGAAGGACACAAGCTCGTCTTGGGACAATGACCCATCTAGAAATATCCAGGAGTTAGGACCACTAGACGTATTCTCTAACCCGCTCATGAAGTGGCCTTCCAGGCTAGCTTCAGAGGAGGAAGCGGTTTTCCTAAGAAACTACAAATTTGATAAGCAAAAGCTTGCAGTCGTGGAAACCACTCCCTAGAAGGAAAGGGTAAAAGTGGTGGATAAGGAGAAGATTATAGTGGAGGGTATTGAGGAAATAAACGGATGGGGTATCTCAGGGTAGGATGTGGATCGAGCTGGGGTAGATACTTCTCGATTCTTGTTAGACATAGCCTTGTCCAATAAGAGCACCTTGAGCATGATGGCTCGAGAAATTCACAAATTTTCTGGACTGGTGTCTTCCTTGCAGTTAAGAATCGATGCCTTCGAGGAAGAGAAGAAAAGCGAGTTCAACAAGCTGAAGCAGAAGCATCAAGATGACATAGCCACATTGAAGGATATTCACATCATGGAGCTAGGATAAGCCAAGGAAAGGATCAGAGAGGAGGAGCGAAGTAATGCTGCTGTGGGAGCCCTCCATTTGTTTATTGAAGAAGATCAAGTCGCAAATGAAAAGTTTAGGGAGGCTCAAGTTTGCTTCTTGCAAAACTTAGAGACCTTGTAGCAATATTACCATCAAATGATGAAATTAGAAGAGGGGAATGACAAGCAGAGGTCCCTCTATAAAGAAGCAAATGGGGCATTGAAGACCATGGCACGGTATTGAAGGGTCATAGAGATTAAAAGGCTCCAGTAGCAATGGCTTGAATATGTCAGCAGTTTCACCAACCATTTTTATTTTGTATATTTTAAATTTAATTTTGATAGGAACTCAGAAGGCCAAAGGTCATGGAAGACCTGCGATCGGTTCTCTTTTTGTATAAGTATTGCCTCTAAATATGGAAAACAGAATTTTTTCGCAGAACAGAGTCTCAATTCATTGTTTTAATAAAGATAACTATTTCAGTCAAGAGGTGGCCTTTCACAATTTCTGTTTACATTTTTGGAATGAGAGCATTATTGCTGGCATGAGGAGATATGGATCTCTTCTTTTTTTTATTGCACAACAAATGCATCCAGTTTATGATTAGTCTCTGTTATTTAAATGTAATTCGTTAGCACAGTCAATTCATGAGCTGTCTCTTATTCAAAACAATATTAAACATCAGTTGCAAGTTTGATTTATATGAAATGGAATGTGTATTCCTTTTATGAGTAATTATATTGCAATTAAGCTTAAACACAACCTTGTTCATAGGTGAACCCAGTAATCGATTCATATGGACTTGGAATTCACATATGATGTTTAATCTCTTTTGATTACGCTCCTGTAGGATAGGTTAGAATAGTTAGGATAGCATAAGCAGGTAGAACTATTATAGATAGTGCATGTTGCATATAAGTTGGCTGTTACTTTTGTTGATCTAATTGATGTCTTCCTCCGGGAAGCAATCTTTCAGCACTTGTAATGGTTTACAGGATCCTTTAAAACCCATTGGAATTAGCCACTCCAAACGAAAGAGGATCTAATTGAGGTCTGTGATCAGGTTAGTTCCCCCTTTGTTGGCACAACGACAATTTGTAGTGTCAACAGTTTGAAAGGTCAACATGTTGAAAGTAATAGTTCCTCAAATAGTCACAACAACCCTCCAAATGACGACAAAAGGGAAGAGTTATTCAATGTGAGAGTAATCTCAAATCATACCAAGATTAATGCACTCTTTGATAGTGGATCACAAGAAAACCTGATTTTAGAAGATTAGTTAAAGAGCTTAAACTTGAAACCGTACCACATCATAAACCATACCCTTCAGGTTGGATAGTTAAGGATTCAAATTTATAGGTTTCAAGGAAATGCATTTTTAGATTTGGTATTACTACAAACCTTGTTGATGAAGTTGATTTAGACATGGTTCCACTTGACATTTATGGAATTATCTTAGTAAGTCCATATTTATATGATAGGAAAGCGGTGTTTCATCGCTATGAGCACAAATATCATTTGCTTAAAGATGGGGTGAATTATATTGTGAGAGCTCATCGCAAGAAACTGAACATTTCTTTAGTTAATACAGGCCAGATGAAGAGGCTAGTGAATGCAAGTCAGAACTTGACATTGTTGATGATCAAACAAAGAGATGTTTTGAATCATACTTTTCATAAAGATGCTTATATTTGTAATGAGTTGTTTAAGAATGATAACAGGTTTCCTTTGAAAGAACGTGAAAAACATTTGCAGTAGCTAACATTGGTGTTGAGCGGTGTTGAAAACAAGGTGTCGGTGCAAGAAGTTGCAAAGGTCAAAGAGAAGAGGACAAAGCAGTTTGGCAAAGAAGGCACGGGTTTCACAAATGTTCATTGCTAGTTTCCAACAGTCACATTACAATGACGAAGAAACTTGGGCAAGAGTCCACTCAAGTACAAGGCAAAAGCAGCTAAAAATCGCCATAGAGACAAAGTGCAGGGTGAGAAAGATTCCAAGTTTCCTTTGATTGTTGGACAACGTAGGAACAAGATGTTTTCTACAAAATTAGATTGTTGCTCTGAAAATTCAGAAATATTGCAGCATGGCGGTGTCAAAGACAACAATAGATGATCGTCGGAATCAAGGAAAGATTTGACATTTTATTAAAAGCTCCAAATGACAAAATTACGAAAATTTCGATGGATAAAGATTGGAAGGATGAGGGAACAATCCCCTCATCAACATAATCAATGATCAATAGAGATTTTGGGGTCCAAAAGGCTTCTAGTGGGTAGGAATGATTAGGGATAAGTATTTTAGCTAAAAAATGAAAGCTCTCAAAATTGCTTTAGACCTATATGACCGGATAGAGTTCTTCACCAAGATTTCAACGTCGCAAATGGTTCAAAAAACCAACATCGTATGAAAAAGTTAAAGCTTCTAAGAGTTTGGTTAAAAAAAATCAAAGTCAAAGTTTGACTGGATGCCCAGTCAGCATGTAGAGAATATTCTTCAGTTTTAGCTAGTAACACTGTGACAAGTGTCACCTCCAGATTTGCCAATTTTTCTCACAGAAGATGAAATTGGCCTTTAAGGTGGAATTTGATTTTATTTTTATTTTTATATTATTATATATATTTTATATAAATTTATTATGTTATATTATATAATTTTTTAAACTATATATTATATATTTTAATATATTAATTCCAAATCCGCATATATAAACCATTACAAATTTCCAAACGAATATGCAAATGTGCATTTTTATGTAATGGTATAGTTTCAAAGTTTTAAACTAATGGTTGTGAAATATATTTTATATGGAAAAATTAAACAGAAGCAGAGGTAGGGGAGAAATAACCCACAACCTCCCCTACCCCATTCCAAAGTAATGCCAATGAGCCACGGAGCATACATTGGTATGGAGGGCATGCGCACTATATTAAAGCCATAAATGTTAGCCGACGGGGAGAGGAGGGAGCTAGCCCCCTATCCATGCGACCTCTAACATGTGACCGAGGGCCAACCGTTAAGCGCGATTAGCACCATTAACTAGGTTTAGCATTAATTAGCCCGAGTTTAAGATTGCAGAAGTTTTGGAGGCCCACCAAATTAGGTAGAAACTGCTAGTTTTGGCAAACTTAATTGGAGTCTCTCCAGATTTAGTGGAGGTTTTCTAGGAAAAATTGTTTGAGCCATAAATAACTCAATTGTTAGCCAAATTTTGAAAATGACTAGTCATTTTTGGCTAATTGGCATGTTACAAACTCATTGGAGTAGGATGGAGAGGTAGAAGAGGTCATATACAGGTATTTTTGGTCACTTGAATATTTTTTAAGTCTAGGGCCACCAGGTGTTGGATGCCATTCCCAAAGCAACTGGTAACCAAATTGAGTAAAAAAAATAGTCATTTCTGATAGATTTGAATGCTTCAAACTTATTGGAATAGGTTCTAAGAGCATTAGATTCATGTAACAATAATTTGATCACTATTGAAGCTAATACAAAGGCCCACACTATGAAGCTAGACCAAGAAGATGTAGCCCAGGAGAGGTGAACTCCTTAAAAAAAAATTGTGTATTGAGCTATGTTATTTTTGTTTGCTATTTTTTTATATGTTGTTGTTTAGACATTTAAATTCATGCAAAACACTAAATTTCACCAAGCTAGATGAATTGACAATCACATGCTCATGGATAAACTCTTTATGGATAAGCAAACCAAAGCAAAGAAAATTTTATATCTGGAAATGATACTAGCACAACATTAATTGGCAATCAAATTCAGATCACTTCTTATTAAAATTGAGTTAAGTTTTCAGTCCCTTATGTTCAGACTTGCATTCATGCCCTGTAGGTGGCATATCTACCAAATGTTTAACAAAATGTTAGTCCCAGTTGGGGATGGTCTGGTCAAGTCCTGGTTCCATGTTTTGGTCTGTAAAGAATATTCTTCAAGCCTTTTATGAGTTTTGGAAGTTCCATGGATTTCTAGGCAGAGGCTCAATCCTAGATATGGAAAATAGCCTTAATTCGCACTAATGCAGGCCTATGGGAGTGACAAGAAACCCATAGTCACATCAAGGCCTTGTTAAGGGAGAGATTCGGGCTCTAGGTAAGGGAAAAGGTGAATTGTCTTAGTGTTTGGAAACTTAGAGTGGTTGGGTTACTCCTAGAGGACCTGTGGCACCTGAGGGAAGTCTATAAAGTATTGTTGTGTCGACTCCATTTCCTTATGGTCATCTAGAAGGCTGAGTCATATATAATAACCCCTCATCTCATGTTTACCCGGGTTAAGCCGATGAAAGTGGGTAGATGTGAGAGGAGGCGATATTACAGGGTGGTATCAAAGCGGGTTGCACTCTCTTTGGGTCATATCTGATACCACAAGGTGGTATTAGAGTGTGATTTCACTCTCTTTGGATAAGTATAATGTTGTCAAATTTATGGTTGTCATGCATGGGATCAGGGTATATAGTTGGTATGATCATGCATGATGTTGTTGTGATGTTAGGTTATTACATGGATATGTTTATGATAAAAAAAATGTACATGATAATGTGAATTGATCTTCCATATGAGGTAAGCCTCCCCTAAACATAACTAAGGTATAGATTTGATTTTGGTATCTATTTGGTTTATCTGACATCGTACACTTGCAGGAAGAAGACAATTCAATATGACAAGAAAAATGGTAGACTACAGTTCCCGTGACTCTCCCTATAGATCAATTGGGAAGCAAGGAGAAGAGTATTCTCTTGGTATAGCAGATACATTAAGGAGCTTAAGGGTAGAGATCAGAAGTTGCAAAGAAGACAATGACAAGTTGGTTGAGGCTCAGGAAATACTTGTAGTGGCTCAGTAGAAGCAGGTAGAGGTTAATGCATCAATCCTTTAGAACTTGTCAGAGTTATAAAAACAAGGATAGTTAGGATTAGTCAAGAGCATGAAGAGAAAATGAATGGAGCCTATGGCAGAAGGACTTGGTCTGGATACAGGTTGGACAAAGGGGACACATTTAGAGGTGGAAGATCCCTGGATACACCTGACATGAGGATTGGTATGTATGGGCATCACTCTAGTTCCTCATCTAGGATACATCATTACATTCATCACCATCATCATCTTTATAGGATTAAGGAGTGCTTTCCTGAGGAGTTTAAGAAGGTGAAGCCTCCTACATTTGATGGAGAGATGAAGAAGCCAGAAGATGTAGAGGCAGGGCTGCTTGGAATGAAGAAATTATTCAGATTTCACACTTATTCAGAGAACATGAAAGCTAAGATAACCACTTTCAGTCTTAAAGGGAAGGAAAATACCTTGTGGGGGGATGTGAATAATGTCAAGGGAATTCAGGAATAAGAATTCATTTGGGATGATTTCGAGAGACCCTTCAAGAAGAATTACCTATTAGAGAGGTATTATGATGCTAGAGCTAAGGAATTTTATGAGCTATAGATGGGTTTTATGATAGATTGTGAGTATAATAGCAAATTCTTGGAGCTATTGAGGTATGTGCCATATCTCAAGGAGGAGAAGGCTAAGATTCAGAGATTCATCAGTGGATTTCTAGCAACATATAGAGACTGGATTGAGTTTGATGAGCCTATATCATTAGAGGAAGTGATCCGTAAATTGAAGCATTGTTATGAACAGTCAATGAAAAAATATGAGCCTAAATGTGACTTGAAAGGAGATGAGAAAGTCAAAGGAAAATGGCCACCGAAGCGGGGAAGACCTTAGGATGTAAGTGAGAAATAAAATGTTTCTCCTTACAAGAATTTCAGTGCAGTTGAGAAGGGACATGTGTCACATCTTGGAGAGTAGCAGACTAGAGGTGATAGTAGAGCATTGTTGCAATGTTGGATATGTGGCAAAGATCATCATAAGAAGGATTGTCCATTATACTACGAAGGTAGGCTTCAAATCTATAGTGCTTAGGAGGCATAGATAGTTGGGGATGTTGGTCATAGTATAGTATTCCTTGTATTTATGCGGTTGTGGACAACAGGCAGGCGAATCACCAGGAATCTATCATTGATATGGATGGTAGTATTTTTGATCAAGTTATTTCTATTTTGATTGATCCTGGATCTAATTATAGTTATATTAATCTTAACCTAGTGGATAAGAGTGGCTTGAGAAAAGAAGTGCATACAAAGTCTTGGTTGGTGCAGTTGGTTATAGGTACGAAGAAGAGAGTTCATCACTAGGTAAGAGCTTGTGCATTTGAGTTAAATAGTATGCCTACAATAGCACATTTCATTGTACTACCATTGGGATTGTATAGTATTTTTTGGGTATGGATTAGTTTTATCTTCATAAGACCAAGGTAGATTTCTATGACAATGCTATTGAGTATCTGGATGATAATGGAGAGAAGAGAATCTTGTAGGGGAAGAAGAAGCCCACATTGGTGAGGATGGTTACCGCTATGCAAGATAATAATAGTTACAGCAAAGGGTGTGTGATGTTTGTAGTTCATATTTATAGTGACAAGGGTAAGGATGTTGAGGATGTAGAGATATTTAAGAGGTACCCTATAATGCAATGGTTTCAGGATGTGTTTCCAATAGAGATTCCAGAGTTTCCTCTGCACAGGGAAGTAGACTTTTCTATTGAGTTGGTACTAATGAGGCTTATCAATGGGTAAATTATATGGACCTTGATGCACCTCTAGCGTACTAAAATCAAATTTTTTCATCATTCTTTATATTTTTTAATTATGTTTTTCTTAATGAGGAGAGTAAAGTTGAGATGTCATTTCTAGTAGCCTAATATGCATTGATTGCAGGTTTTTGAGCAAATTTTGGCTAATTAAAGTGAAAGAACTTGAATGGAGACAAGAAAGAAGGATTCTATGAGATATGATCTCCCTCCTTAACTCCTCACTCACTAGAATATTCCTCAATCAAATCTCATCAGCTCGGATTGCAAGCAGTTGAGTCATGAAGTTCATTGGCAGGCAAGGCAGTGACTGTTGAAGACCAACTGATCTCGAGATTGGAGCCTGTTGGGTCCCTATAATACTAGTGATTACCCCATTACTATTGTAGTTATACCCCTTATTTATATTTTTGTGCCCCTATTGCCCCCATATTGTTATTACTGTGCCCCATAGAATCCCTCTATTGTTATTTTTGTGGCTTTATATTATTATTGTTAGGTCGGCTGGATTATATTGTGACTCCTTAGACTCCTATATATAGGAAGGAGGTTTTGTCATTTGAATCATCCAAGAATTTTTCATTTATGTAATGTAAAGGAGGTTTCCCCCTCAAAGAGGACAAATTCTAAGGTGTTGATCTATCTTTCCTTGAGCTGGTTTCATAACATTTGGTATCAGAGCTTTGGATTCTAGGGTTTCACTACTCCAAATAGGTCATCGTGGCATTTTTGCTATAACTTTTTTTCTGCAACATTTCAGAAGTTACAAAAAACACCCATTTGAGAAGAAATCGCGCTGAACCTCGGCTCCGAATTTCAGAGCTTTTTGCGCTATATTTGCGGAGATATGATCAGAGGAGGTTGGTCTTTTTGCAGACTCCTGAATTACATTCCAAACAGGTGGCCTGGGAAAAATCGTCATAACTTTCTCTCTGGGGATCGGATTGAAATTTCATTAGAAGGTAAAGAAAGAGGATAGACTGTAGTTTCTTGTATTCATTTTTCAGATCCATAGGTCGAAACAGTGACTCGTGGCACGTTGTACAAGTTTGCTCTACTGAACTAGTCTATAATCAAGTCACTGTGGGAGATTTCGCTTAACTATTCCTTGGAAAAACCAATTTGGGTCAGACTTGTGGCATTGGAAAGAGGATGCAGAAGGCTACTATAGATCACAATTTCAGAACTGGATGATCCGAAATTACAGAGATACATCAGATTCAATATCAGGCTTCTACAAAGTGAAAAAAGGTGTGTAGTTTTTTTTAAATTTTTGCGTAAGATTTGTTTGAAGGAATTCAAAGGGCATAATAAAGCATTATTATCGGTAACTGATGCCCCGAGGAAAGAAAATGAAAACACCTAGTAAGGAACTTGAAAGCTCTAGCATGACTCATGAAGAAGAGGAAGAAATGCTACATGATATATCAAAATTACAAGAACAAGTGCAACAAATGTCACGCTCACAAAAGCTAACAGAAGCTAAGATAAATGGCGTGGAATCTAAGATAAAGGGCATGGAAGCTAAGATGGATGATTTGAAGACATATTTGAAGAGAGACATGGCAAATTTGAAGACAGATTTGACAAATTTTCTACAAGAAATACTTACTAATGGTGAAAATGTTGTAAAGGAAACTCATGATGTGAACAAAAGAAATGTTAATCATGATTCCATAGAATCTAATGTTGGATCGAAGACCCACCATATTCCAAAAATTGATATGAGGAAGTTTGATGGCAAGGATCCCGCGACATGGATATTACAGATGGAGCAGTTCTTCGATCTCAATAATGTGCAAAACACACAAAAGGTACATATGGCAACTTTATATTTGGAACCAAATTAGTTTGTATGGTATCAATGGATTTGCTCACATAAACAATTTATCACTTGGGCAATTTTTACGGAAGAATTGATAGCACATTATGAGGATACAAAAAGCAACACTTTTTTTAGCCAATTGATAAGTCTCAAACAAAAGGGTTCAATAATGGAGCACATTGAGGAGTTCCAAAAATTGAACATAAGGGTAAAAGATATTTCAGAGGAGCATAGGATTGATGTGTTCATAGAGTCTTTAAAGGATAATATCCAACATGATGTTTGCTTTTAGGAACCTGATTCATTAGAGAAGGCATTCAGGTTAGCAAGAAAAATGGAAAGCAAAATTATGGCAACCAGGAAGCATACCACTCACAACTATAAAGACGGAAGTGTTGTTGTCCCTAGTCTTCCACAACCTATAAGGTTGACACCACAACAATTGGAAGAAAAAAGAGCAAAAGGGCTTTGTTACAGTTGTGATAGCAAATACACTAAAGGTCATAAGTGTGCTGAGAAGAAATTATTCTACATAGATTGTGAAGAGGAAGAAGAAAAGGAGCAAGAAAGGTCAAAAGAAGAGGATATACTCCAGGAACAAAGCCTAGATGAAGAACAAATAAATCCGACCATATCTTGTAATGCATTGGCGGGAATTACCACTCCTCAAACCATCAAGATAGAAGGACAAATCAAGAAGAAAAAGGTAATAGTGTTGATTGATTCAGGAAGCACCCACAATTTTATTAATTGTAGGGTAGCAAAAGAATTGAATTGCTTCCTATATCCAGCACCAGAGTGTCAAGTGATGATTGCAAATGGAGGAACAATAAATTGCTCTGGAAAGTGCCATAATATCAAGCTATCCATGGGAGAATATGTATTGACTAGCCCAATGCTTTCCATTCCAATGGGAGGTGCTGATGTTGTACTAGGAGTCCAATGGCTACAATCCTTGGGTACAATAGCTTTTAATTTTCAAGAAATTTTCATCAAATTTTCTACGGAAGGAAAGGAAGTTGAATTAAGGGGTATTGCAGGGAAACCGGGAAAGATAATCAGCTCTAATGGTATGACAAAGCTTCTAAAAAAGGAGCAAAGAGGTGTAATTGCACAATTATGTTCGCTAGATGTTTCCACATCGGAATCATCTATTTCTCAAGATCTCCAAAAAGTCCTGGACAATCATTCCAAGGTATTTGAGACTCCCAAAGGTCTCCCACCTATGCGTGATCATGATCATGCTATTCATCTGATTCCAGGAAGTGTTCCTCCAAACATCAGGCCATACAGATATCCCTATGTCCAAAAAAGTGAAATTGAACGTATGGTTGCAGAAATGCTAGAGGCTGGTATAATTCAACCGAGTCAAAGTTCTTTCTCTGCTCCAGTAGTATTGGTGCACAAGAAGGATGGATCATGGCGCATGTGTCCAGATTATAGGGAGCTCAACAAGCTCACTATTAAAGATAAGTTCCCCATTCCTGTCATTGATGAATTACTGGATGAATTGCATGGATCAATTTACTTCACCAAGTTGGATCTTCGTTCAGGATATCATCAAATCAGAATGAAGATTGAAGACATTCTGAAAACGGCATTTAGAACTCATGAGGGTCATTATGAATTTTTGGTCATGCCTTTTGGCCTTACCAATGCACCTTCAACATTTCAAGGTTTGATGAATTCAATTTTCAAACCATTCCTTAGAAAATTTGTGTTAGTATTTTTTGATGATATACTAATCTACAGCAAGTCTTGGAAGGATCATGTTGAACATGTTGACAGGGTGCTACAACTATTGGAGGAGAAACAATTATATGCAAAAAGATCCAAATGTTTCTTTGGAGTCCAGGAGGTGGAATATTTGGGTCATATTGTATCTCATGAAGGAGTTAAGGTAGACCCTAGCAAAATTAAAGCCATTAAGGAATGGAAAATCCCCACATCCATAAAGCATCTGCGAGGATTTCTTGGGTTGACAGGGTATTATCGCAAGTTTGTTAAGAATTATGGGAGAATAGCAGCACCTCTAACAACATTATTGAAGAAAGATGCATTTTCATGGACTCCGGAAGCAACAAAGGCCTTTGAACATCTTAAAGAGGCAATGTGCCAAGCACCGGTCTTAGCTACACCGGACTTCACAAAAACCTTTATTGTGGAATGTGATGCTTCAGGAAATGGAATTGGTGCTGTTCTAATGCAAGATGAAAGACCCATTGCTTTTGAAAGTCGTCCAATCAAGGGAAAGTTTTTAAGAAAAGCTATTTATGAGAAGGAAATGTTGGCAATACTCCATGCACTTAAGAAATGGCGACCCTACCTAATGGGAAGACACTTCAAGGTAAAAACGGATCATGATAGCCTTAAATACTTTTTAGAACAAAGATTATCCTCTGAAGAGCAACAAAAGTGGGTCACAAAGATGTTGGGTTATGACTTTGAAATCATCTACAAAAAAGGGAAGCAAAATGTGGTGGCAGATGCACTCTCAAGAAAGGATGAGGATGTGGAAGCATTGTTGTGCGCCATTTCTATTATCCAACCAGATTGGATAAATGAAGCAAGGGAGGAATGGAAGAATGACGAAGAAGTGTGGGCACTTATTCGAAAGCTACAACAAGATTCCAGTACGTCTGATACATTTAGCTGGAAAAATGATTCGTTATGGTACAAAGATCGCTTATACCTCTGTAAGAATTCCCAGCTAAAACAAAAGATTCTTATGGAATTGCACACTTCTCCCTTAGGAGGGCACTCAGGATTTTTAAAAACTTACCACAGGGTTAAGAAGGAATTTTTTTGGGATGGCCTTAAATCAGATATTCAAAAGTTTGTGGCAGAATGTTTGGTTTGCCAACAAAATAAAGTTGAAACAATTAAGACACCGGGTCTATTACAACCTTTATCCATTCCAAGCCAACGTTGGGAGGAGGTTTCAATGGATTTTATCACAGGTTTACCCAAGTCTGAGGGAAAGAGTGTCATCATGGTGGTAGTTGACAGACTTACCAAGTATGCACACTTTTGTGCATTATCACATCCATTTAAAGCCAGTACAGTTTCTACTGCATTTATGGAAACAATTCAAAAGCTACATGGAAACCCAAAGATTATTGTAAGTGACAGAGATCCCATTTTCACTGGAAATTTTTGGACAAAATTATTTTCTTGTCTTGGTACTCAGTTAGCTCATAGCTCATCTTATCATCCTCAATCTGATGGGCAAACTGAGATAGTAAACAAATGTTTGGAAGGATATCTTCGTTGCTTTGTATCTGATAAACAGACACAATGGGTCAAATGGTTGCCTCTGGCTGAATGGTGGTATAACACTTCCTTCCATACAGCAACAAAAATGACCCCATTTATGGCACTTTATGGGTATCAA
Source organism: Pinus tabuliformis (assembly GCA_031772625.1). Classification (NCBI taxonomy): domain Eukaryota; kingdom Viridiplantae; phylum Streptophyta; class Pinopsida; order Pinales; family Pinaceae; genus Pinus; species Pinus tabuliformis. The sequence continues at coordinate 816,550,119 of CM062810.1, read as the reverse complement.
CCACCATCCATCACATCATATTTAAGAGAAAATTCTAAGGTTCAGGCAGTGGAACATCACATCGAACATCAACAACAAGTCCTCCAACTCTTAAAGGATAACCTTGTGTTGGCACAGAATAGAATGAAACAACAGGCAGATCAACATCGCAGTGAAAGAAGTTTTGATGTAGGTGATTGGGTATTCCTACGGCTACAACCATATAAGCAAATGTCCCTCAAGCAAGCTAAGAAGGATAATAAATTATCACCAAAGTATTATGGTCCATACAAGGTGTTGCAAAAGATTTGTACTATGGCATACAAATTGGAGCTTCCTGCAGCTTCTCGATTGCACCTAGTTTTCCATGTTTCATGTTTAAAGAATGTTATAGGCGACAAGCTCCCAATTCAAACAATATTGCCAGAACTTGACGAGGAAGGAAAAATTATATTGGAACCAGAAGCAATCATAGAAATAAGAACTCGACAACTACGAAATCGATCAATTTCAGAGTATCTTATCAAGTGGAAGAACTTATCCGCTGAAGATTCCACATGGGAGGATGAGAATTTTATGCAGAAGTATCCAGAACTACTCAAGCGTTGACGATAACACTTTTTTGAAGGCGAGGGGCACGTTGGGTCCCTATAATACTAGTGATTACCCCATTACTATTTTAGTTATACCCCTTATTTATATTGTTGTGCCCTTATTGCCACCATATTGTTATTACTGTGCCCCATAGAATCCCTCTATTGTTATTTTTGTGGCTTTATATTATTATTGTTAGGTCGGCTAGATTATATTGTGACTCCTTAGACTCCTATATATAGGAAGGTGGTTTTGTCATTTGAATCATCCAAGAATTGTTCATTTATGTAATGTAAAGGAGGTTACCCCCTCGAAGAGGCTGAATTCTAAGGCGTTGATCTATCTTTTCTATATTTTCTTGAGCTGGTTTCATAACAGAGCCAAGCCTCCCTAAATTTAAGGAATTTATTGGTAACTTCAGTTCTATAAATCAAGAGGCCCAGAGCCTCATTAGGATTCATATTTTTTTGTTGAAGATAGCTAAGCGATTTTTGAGTTGAAGCATTGTAACCAAGAACTCTTATGTATTTCTGTTTTTTTAATGAAAATGAGAAGCATTCCCTTGATCTAGCACTGAGTTGACTCAGAGGGATGAAGCTCTTGGGTTAGGGCCCAAACTTAGCAGTAGAGGTTCCTCTTGTTGTATATGTATGCTTAGGTTATATTCATAGTTAGTTGTTAAAGTGATTTTGGTGTTGTTAATTTACAAGTATTGGTAGGTTTAATTAGTTTGCTTCCTTTTGTGGATAGTTCTAACAGTAGCATTGTAGTGATAAGAAGATATTCCAAATAGGCTAACAACAAGTTTTTTCATCTCATTTCTCCCTTTCAAGGATCATGGTTTAAGGAACACTTCTCATATAACAAAAAAAGACAAATTTCTTTCTTTTTCGTGTAATCTAGGGTTTCCTTGCTAATTAGGTCATCATCTTTTAGTTTTATAGGATAAGTTGCAATTGGTATTTTTTGATCTCTTAGGTTTTGCAATGATTTCATCTCGCTTTCGTATTGGTTTCAATCACTTCCATGCATGAACTTAGCAAGTAAATGGTGACAACTCTGTTTTCTTCTATTCGAATAAACCCTTCTTGTTTTTTATGAATTTATGTATAAATGGCAAGAATGATGTGTGTTGTTGCAGAAGTGTCTAAATAGCAGGGAGACCTTATTTCATTAGTCTCAATCAAGCCATATCCGCCCATGATTTCCAAAATTCACTAAGGTCTCAATTTGAATTCTTTGCTTATGAGGAAAACTTGCCATCTTCATTGAGAAAATCCAACCATCTTAAAGCTTTGGCTTGAGTTCTAAGTAAGTGCCTACCACTCACATGCCTTATTCCCGTCTTATTCACCTTTTCCAAGCTCCATCCCACATTTTGCACCATTCCCTAAGCCTTTAGCCTATTCTCGTAGTAAAACTAGGGATCCTATAAGTGAACTAGTACTTCCTGTAGACATCTTGTAGGAAAACCTGTAGTAGCCTATTTTGAGCCTGAATTGACAAAAATCATCACTAAAGCCAGAATTAGGCCCCTACTTGCCCTCCAAGCCATCTGAACCATAGTACTCCTTTTCCTCCACACCTGTCTCCCCTACCAAAGAACCAAGCAAGATTAGCATATAAATTTTTCAAGAAAAAAGATAAAAAGGAAAAAAAGTTCTTTCATATGTATTAATGCACATAGCAGTTAGTACTATCTAGATTAGATTTCATGCTTAGATTAGTTAAAAACTCACATGTGTTAAAGTAGGGTTCTTTTGCAAGAAAATTATGTTAGCAATTAGATAGAGGATTTCATGTTATTTTGCAAGCATTTCTTTCAGTATTTCCTTCATGCAATAGACAACATTTCTTTTCTTCCACTTAGGGTAAATTTCCCCTCTCCAAGTTGCCTGTCTAGACTTCTTCTAGTCAATAGAATGCTAGTTTGAGAAACCCTAGTGGTCTATCGTCCTAGCTCAATGGTGACAAAGAGTAGACCAATTACATATATTTATGTATACATCACTATCACCTCCAAGTTTGTACGAATCCCGGGATGATGAAGTAAAGTCGGTAGCCCCAGGAGTTGTAGCATCCTTGCTACAATACTAGTGCTCATCACTTTTTGATGCTGTTGTCGGGGAGGTGTCTGAGTAGATGTGATTTCTTCTTTCTTTCTTCCTTTTCTTATCTATTTCATTCTACAATTTTCAGTAAATAGTTGCAATTTAGTTTTGTTTTCTTTCAATTTTGCAAGTAGTTTAAAAGTCAAAAAGAAAAAAGAGAAAAACACTCCTTTCATGCCTCGTAGGAATAGGGATAACTTAGGAAAATTTCTTCCAAATATCCCCACCACTTCAAACAGCCAACCTTCGCTCTTCCTCGGTAGTTGTGAGCTAGAGGACCCCTTAGGCAAACAACCAGAGATTTTTGAAGAGCCTATTGGGGAAGAAGAAGAGATCATTCCAACTGACACAATCGCTAAAAATAGAAATGAAAGGGGAGATAGGGAAAGAGTTGAGGGTGCTTTTCCCATCAAAGAAACTAATGGGAATGCCAAGATGAAGAACATAAGCCCCTATGCTCTTCCTCACTTCCATGGCCCGACCTTGGAAGATTCATATACTTTTTGGTTTGAATTTTCTATCATATGCAGAACTTATGATTACATCTCTGATGATAAGAAGTTGAAATTATTCCCATCCACTCTCAAGGATGCAGCCCTGTGTTGGTTCATGGGTTTACCTGGGGATAGTATCACCACTTGGGCTCAGATGCAACAATATTTCAACAACAAGTATAGGGACTATTGTAGGTCCAAAGATACCAAAGAGGAAATTTGTAGAATGACCTTGGGGCATGATGAGTCCTTGGAGGATTATGAGGAAAGATTCCATCTTAGCTACAAAAGGGCCAGGTGCACACTTGATCTTGAGTCATTTAAGTTAGTACTTCTCAGGGGAATCAATGAAGACCTTCTAGAAACCATAAACCTATTATCAAGAGGGGACATCTACCAGTTTCCCTATGGAGATATCAAGATAGTTTTCAAGAATCATTCTAGGGCAGCTAGAAAGAAGGGTAGGGCTAGTCAAGTAGTGGCTGGATCATCCTCTTCCAATACATCATAAAAAGTGAAATTTGGAACATGTTGGAAGACTTTAAGAGTGAAATGTAAAACCCTTGCTCTGCAAATAGACACTATGAAAATCAAAAGGAAGAAGGAGGAAACAGGAGAGCATTAGTCATCTTCTACCCTAGGTGCACAAGGAGGTACCCTAGAAATGAATTTCCATTGAACCTTATAGAAATCTGATCAGTCTATGAGGAAGACCAATCCATAGACAAGTGCCCTTCTTTGCCTAGATTAAATGTTGTGTATCAAGGAACTGAAGGGGTGACTAAACAACTCTACTACATAAATCAAAGGAGGCCTCATGGACCTTGACCATACCAACAGGGCATGCAAGGGTCATCCTATTCATATTACAACCCTAATCAAAACACATCCATTCCCCCTTGGTTCCCCCCTGCTCATCCTTCCTTGTCTACACTGTCTCCTTGGTATTTTGCACATCAATACCATTCCCAATTAGCCAACCAACCATTCCAGCCATATACTCCTCCACAACATCAGTGGAATGCACCACCCCAGTGGTGGAGGCCCCCATACAACCAAGCTATAGCTCTATTGCCTTCACCTCCATCTCAACCACAAATCCTACACCTTGCTCCAACTAAACAACCCCGAATTCTTGCCCAACCAAACCAAAACCCGAACAATAGACAAGCACAGTAGTTCTATAGTGGAGAAACATCCTACCCTGCCTATGTTGTGGAAATTCATGAAATTAACCTTAGGTCTGGGAGAGTGATCCCAGATAACCAACCTCCATTTTCACCTAGCGAGAGTGAGGAGGAAAGAGAGGAAAGTGTGCCTAAAATGAATCCACCACCATTTCTTGAAAGGTTAACCCATCCAGTCCAACACACCCCGGAAGAGACTAAACTTCTAGGTGAGTTGAAAAATATGTGTGTCAAAATCCCACTTCTCCAAGCTATCAAAGATGTCCCCATTTACAACAATCTGATCAAGGAGAATTGTTTCAAACATCCAGGGAGGTGAAAGAGAGGCACCCCTATCATTAATGTCATTGGAAAATTATCTGATTTAATGCTGGGGTAGGTAATTTTCCCTAAGTATTTAGATCCTGGGAGTCTTGCGATAGATGTAGACATTGATGGGACCATTTTTCCCCATGCCTTGAATGATCTTGGGGTTGCCATCAATGTGATGACTAAGGACGCTATGCTCAAGCTGAATCTCTAGGGATCATTAAGGAAGACCACAACAATCTTGCAACTTGCGGATCGATCCACAATAGCTCCTGACGGGATTTTTGAGGATGTGATGGTCTCCATTGATTCCTGGGAATACCCTGCTGACTTCTTAGTTATCCATCCTAAGACCAAATTCAATGGTTATCCTCTCATCCTTTGGAGGCCTTGGTTAGCCACTGCCGATGCCTACATAAGCTACAGGGCTGGAAATATGACTATAAAAAATGGGCATTTCTCCAAACAATTTGTCATATACCCTCCTTCTCAGCCATCCCTAGAACATGACTTACCTTTATGGCTAGAAGAGGAGGAATAAAATGAATTCTACTCCTCCTAAATCTATACCCTAGAAACTACCATAGGAGGGGGACAACCTAATGAAGATGATTTGATTGAACACATCCTCCAAAATCAAACTCCCAACACCAAGTCTTTGGAGGAAGTAGTCAAGGAAGCCAAGGAAAACCATCGAATTGATCTATGCTCAACTGACTCAAACCCTACTCATGCCAATACAATAGAATTCAGCCCTAAAAGAGAATTGAAAATCAACCCCTCTCTCTCTATACCCCAAGAAGAAGAGTTATGTAATATCCTAGGAGATCATTTGGATGCCTTTGCTTGGAATTACAAAGAAATGAAGGGAGTGCTCCCTTCGGTGTGTACTCACCACATTTACATCAAGGAAGGTTGCAAGCCAGTCTACTAACCCCAAAGGAGAATGAATCCTGCCCTCAAGGATATAGTCAAAGAAGAACTACAGAAGTTGTTGGATGAAGGATTCATTTACCCTATCTCAAACATTAAGTGGGTGTCTCCTCTGGTGTTGGTTCCAAAGAAAAATGGAAAGTGGAGGATCTGTGTGGATTACCGAGAGCTAAGCATATCCACAGAGAAGGAACATTGCCCTCTAACTTTCATTGACCAAGTGTTAGATGGTTTGGCAATAAAGAAGTTCTTATCTTTCTTGGATGGATCCAGAGGGTACAATCAAATCCAGATCAGCCCAGAGGACCAAGATAAAACCACCTTCACCTGTCCTTGGGGTACTTTTGCTTATAGGGTCCTTCCTTTTGGTCTATGCAATGCCCCTACCACTTTCCAGAGAGCGGTCCTGAGTATCTTTACAGAGCTAGTCCATGATGCAGTAGAAATTTATATGGATGATTTCACACACTATGGGTGTGATTTCCAGGAGGCTCTCTCTAACCTGGGAAAGGTGTTAAACAAATGCATTGAAATGAACTTATCCCTTAGTCCCGAAAAATGTGAATTCTTGATGACTGCAGGGACTGTTCTAGGTCACTCAATATCCCAGGAAGGACTGCAAGTAGACCCAAATAAGATATCCATCATCAAAAGGGTCCCTACTCCACAGAAGCAGAGGGATGTTAGAAGTTTCTTAGGGTTAGCTGGATACTATAGGATATTTATGAAAGATTTCAGCAGGTTAGATTCTCCCTTATTTGGGTTATTGGCCAAAGACTTCAAATTGTTATGGTTAGAAATCTGTCAAGATGCCCTGGACACCCTAAAGGACAAGTTGACTATTACACCTATTCTCCGAAGCCCAAATTGGTCTCTTCCTTTTCACATTCATGCTGATGCCTCTCACAAAGCAATAGGATCAGCTCTAGGCCAGATAGATGACATGATACCTTATGCCATTTACTTCATCAGTAAGAATCCATCGATAGCCAAGTTAAACTACACAGTAAATGAAAAAGAGCTCCTAGTTGTTGTCCATTCATTGAATAAATTTAGACATTACATTACTGGTTACCAGACATTTATACATACCGCCCATGGTGTAATTAAATATTTGATGAACAAACTTGATGTAAATGCTCAGATTATTAGATGGTTACTTTTATTGCAACAATTTGATCTAACTATTATTGATAAGCCTGGAAAAGAGAATGTAGTTGCAGATTTTTTATCCAGATTGACTTTGCTTGCAAGGGAGGAAGGAATGGTTGATGATCAGCTACCAGATGAACATTTATTCACCATTTCAATTCTCTCTCCATGGTTTTCTGACATAGAAAACTACTTGGTATCTGCACAGTTCCCTCCAAATTTGTCCTCCAAGGAAAAGAGCAGAATCATAAGAAAAAACACCCCATTCACTTGGATTGGGGGCAATCTCTTCAAGCTAGGTCCAGATCAAATTCTGAGAAGATGTGTCAGGAGGGAGGAGGTTTTTGACATCCTTCTAGCCTATCATGATGGGCCTTGTGGAGGTCACTTTGCAGCCAAAAGAACAACATTCAAGGTACTACAAGCTGGCTATTACTGGCCCACTCTCCACCAAGATGTAAAAAGGTATACCAACCAGTGTGATTGGTGCCAAAGGATGGGGAAGCCTACCCCTAGGTATGAAATTCCTCTGCAACCTCAAGTGGATTTCGAGCCATTTGATAAATGGGGAATGGATTTCATTGGGCCCATTTACCCTCCATCTAGATAGAAGAAGTACATCATTGTGTGCACCGACTAATTAACAAAATGGGTTGAAGCCAAAGCTATCAAGGTAGCAACAGAAGAAAAGGTGGCTGAATTCTTGAGGGAGAATGTGTTTTATAAGTTTGGATACCCTAGAGAGTTGGTCACTAATCAAGGAAGTCAATTTACATTTCACATGATTGAAAATATATTAAGCCAACATAAGGTCAAGCACCGAAAATCCACTCCTTACCACCCATAGACTAATGGACAAGTGGAAGTCACCAACCGAGCATTGGAAAGAATTATGACCAAGGTGATTAGCAGCATCAGAAAGGATTGGGCAAATAGATTAGTTGAGGCCACCTAGGCCTACAATATTACTTGGAAGACCACCACTGGATTCACTCCTTATGAGCTGGCCTATGGGAAGAAAGCCCTAAAGTCCATTGAATTTGAATACAACACCTTAAGGATGGTAGCACAACTAGATATAAATGTCACAAGCACAAAACAAGAAATATTAGTCCTGCTGAATGGATTTGATGAATTTAGGATGCAGGCCCTCCTACACACAGAAGTGACTCAAGGACAAAGGAAAATCTAGCATGACAGAAATATCAAGGACAAATTGTTTCATGAAGGTGATTGGGACTTGTTGTATGACTCCTGATATAAATATTTCAACGGAAATTCAATGACCAGATGGTTGCAAACATATGTGATAGAAAAGTGCCATAAAAATCCCTTATCAAAGTATGAATTCATTAGTAGCATCAAGAAGGAACTGATCGTGATTGAAGAAGCTTCAGCTTCCCCCTCACCAAGTTCTTAGAAAAAATAAAAAATAAATAAAGGGACCTATGTGAAAAGCACTTCAGTCCAACTTCTGGGTTGAAAACCTCTTGAGGTAGCCCAAGAGTATTAAAAAAACAAAAAATAAAAATATCTCTGGGTGAAAACCTCTTTTAAAGCACCTAGGGAAGGGAACAAGGATGAAAACCTCCTTTGAGGCAGCCTAGTTGTCTTTAAAAAAAAAAAGAGAGAGAAAAACATACAAAAATAACAATTTTGTTTTTTCAGGTTTGCAAGAAGATGGTGTGCACAAGCTACAGAGGATAGCAGGCCCTACCACAAACCATGTTTTCCTTCATCCATCTCATCTCCTCAATACTCCCGATGTTCTTCCATCCACACTCAACTCTAGATTCCAATTCCAAGCAATTGTGTGTTTTCTACAGGATTCCTTGTAATACTAAGGAGTTTCCTGTAGGTTTTACAGGCAGCCTTGAAAAAATATAGGAAAGGCAGTCTAGTGGAAAAATGGTGACACAAGCCTACTTTTAGATATGAAAAGATCCATTGAACTCACCACACCTCAGACAACACCCTTCATGACCATGTCACCCCTGTATCCATAAAAATAAAAATAAAAATAAAAAGTTAGAAACAAAATAAAAAAAGGGCCATGTCCATAGCAGCATACCTCATATTCCACTCCATAACCACGTCCTCCACTCATTCCAATACCCATTCAATTTCAAATAAGAGAAGATATGCGAAAGTTCAAGAGAAAGGAATCTACAGGACATCCTGTAGACATCTTGTAGGAATTTTTGTAGCAGCCTATTCCACAAAAAAAGCCATAGCAACTCCAACCCACCTTCAGCACAAGGACTATAGGAATGAGGAATCTCCTCCATAGCTCAGCAACAACAAAATCCATCACCTGTACATCATCAAAGGAACAACTCATCAAGAAAAGAAGAAGAAAAATCACAGTTGAAGAATATTGAGCTAGGTCAAAGAAAAAGGAATTGACACCACTCTCCAGCACGCATCAACAAAGCAAAGGACCAATAGGTATGTCATCTCGTCAATTCTCCCTCATAGGTACTAATATGATTAAACGGTAGGAATAATGCAAGAATTTGATTTTATAAGCGAAGGTGGCGAGTTAACTTGAACACCCTCGGTCAGATAATGAGAAGAGAAAGGGTTAGACAACCCACACATGGAAAGGTCACATCAAAAATGTGGGGAATTAATAAAAAAGTGGTTAAGCTACAAAGAATACAAGTGGGAGATGAGTACGAGGAAAGGTGATATGATGAACTTCTAGTGGGACCAACGGTCCAAAAGGAGGTATTCATACTCGGTCAGCCAGCGCATCACCCAACGAAATCATCCACAAATAGAAATAGTCATTGACTCCCATGCGAAGTATTGGTTATTTCAAAAATATGAAGGCAGAGGAAACTTCGAGGAGTCGTTGAAGGAAAAAGTTATTATTGGCAGCCCTTTAGTGTCAACCTATAGGAAATAGTCAACACCTACAACAAACAAGAGAACCTACAGGAAAGCTACATGATACAGGGAGAATCAGCACATAGAGTTGTAGGTGGACACTGAGGGAAATCAATTCAAGGGTTCTCATCACCAGAGCATAGCAAAGGGAGGCAGGAGCCATACCTTTTGTGTTTCTCATTTAAAAATAATAAATCCTCCTTTTTTTTGACTATTTGTAGTACACATAAAGGTAGAAAGAATTATGTAAAGGTTAATGAAGGATAAACTCTAAAACCTCATCACCTACCAAAGTTCTTAAACTATAGCCAGCCAAACCTCACTCAAATAAGAATTGCCATAAAATATGATAGGAGATTTCAACAAAAGGGTACCCACCAACACAGCCAAAATACACCAACATCCTCCTATGGTAGAAATATTTACAAGGCATCAATGGATGGGGTTCTTTGAGCTACTGAGGGGATATGATGATGATGTGGCTGGAGAATTTGCAATTTCACTCATACCTCTCACTAGAGCCAGTGCCACTACTATAGTGAAGGGTTCATCAGTAGAAATTACCCCTGAGAGTATTAGCAGGATAACTACACTCGCCCTAGGTTTGCAATGGAGAAAAGAGGACAAGACTAACAACACTCTTGCAAAGAATTTTTTTTTCTTGGAAGGAGAAGAACTAACTGAAAACAAAAATGGGGTTAGAAGGGAAAGCATTATGTATCCTTGGAATGAGGTAAGTTACCACATCATCAAGTATATTTCCTATGAAGGTAGATACATTGTAGTGTATGGGTACCACTTTAGACTCCTCCATGAGCTAAGATTTGGAGAGGAGACACCTCCTCATAACATGCTTAGCATACCTTATTTTCTGTTACAATCAATAATAAACATGAGAAATAAGGTACAAGAAGGAAAACATCAGCAGTTAGCACATCATAGGTTGATCAAACTCATCTTGGAAGATGCTCTACACAATTTAAGAATCCCTATTGCATGGTAAACATTTGCAAACATGCAATAAGAAGGAGAAATTCGAGCCATTGAGTATGACAGAGGCACTACATCTAGTGAGGGAGAAGAAGAAATGGAGGGTGAAAAAGAGGAAGAAACAAAGGATGAAAAAGAAGAAGAAAAATAGGATGAAGAAGAAGATGAAAAAGAGGATGAAGTACAAAAGGATGAAAAAAATTATGAAAAGCATAGCAAGGAAGAAGAAGAATCACCAAGGGTGTCTCTGGATCCTACACAGAAGGAGGCAACAACTGCTCTAACTGCTCTAAGTACACCTATCTAATCAAAGGGAAAGAGACAAAGAAAATCTCCACTTTACGTCAGGACAAGGAAGAGCACCCGAATTAAACAAGGGAGACCTCAGACCCCTACCAAGACTGCAATTGTCATAGAGGACTCACAAAAAAAATAAGAGAAAGTAGTCCCTCTAGGGAAGAAGGAAGGAAAAGAAACATCAAAACAAGCTTCTCCTAAGTCACCAATCACCTATGTTAGGAGACCTGTCATCAGGTCGGCCTCAAAAAAAGGGGAAGGTCTCCTACAAGAAATACAATTAGACCTACAAGAAGCAAAAATGGTCCTACAGGAAACCTTATAATGGCTACAAGAAACATAGAAAAAAGATCAAGAAAGTCTTCAAGGGCAAAGGGAAGGAAAAGAGGCAATAATTACTCAAGAAAAAATAGAGAAAGATGCCCAAGAGCTAAAGGATCCTAGCTCGCAGCCAAAGCTCAGCTCATATGATAGATTCTTTGAAGGAGGTAGGGTGATACCACAAAATTTTTCCATTCCTCTATTCTTTGAACTTGAAAAAGAGAGAGCAAGGACACATAAGCAGATGCAAATTGCTAAATCAAAAGCAGTGGAGGATGTAGGCCACATGGAAGAGAAGTTGTAAGAAATGGGAAGAGAATTAAGTAGCATAAGAGACAGGGAAACAATAATGAAATCTCAGTTAAAGGCTGAGAACACATGGCTAAGAAAGCAGCTCCAAGAAAAGGAAGGCCAATTGGCAGCTATGGAAAGTTTATCCATGGAGGCAAGTCAATGGAGGATGCCAACAAAGTCATATGCCTTATACCTCAAAGAAAAATGGCTGCAGTTTTAGATAAAAACTCTAGCACAAATAGGAACTATGCCTTTCCAAGACTACAGGAAATTAATTGACCTTTATGATCAAAGCACCCTAGAGGATAGAGCAAATATATCTGAGTTCTACCTACACAATTTAGCTCTAACAGACTTAAATGTATGGGACCCCAATCCAAATCTATGGGACTTACAACTAATGGCCTTGGCATATTGGATGAGTCATGAGGAAGCTAGAGCTTCATAAATGAAAAGGGTTTTGGCAAGAGAAGACGCAGAGCCCCTTTTCATTAGAGCAGAACAGTCTAACCCAATGGTTGTCATCAACACTCACAACCTCATTGCAAATGATCCCTAGCTTGCACCATGATACCTTGTTGTAAAAGAAAAATCAATCAGTCATTTTGAAGACATGCTAAGATTGCTACGAGATGAGAGCCAACAATCCTTCCAAAGGAGATGGAACACCTTACCCTATAGCCTAAAGATCAAAGAATATCGTTATCCTGATAGAGTGAGGGATGCACTAAAGAGAGTCCCAATGTATAAGCAAACATTACAGAGACTCAAAGTGAACTGGATTGGATAGAAACTCAACCCACCATTTCTTTTAGGTATGTTAGAGGGGAGAAAGGAAGAATAAGAAAGAAAGCAGTGGGAAGAAATAGAGAGGAATGCAGGATTTTATCCACAAGAGGAGGAGACTACAACAAAAACCTGGCATGTCATAGAGGCCACCAAAGAAATGAAAGCCATCGACATAGATTGAGTTTCTCATAGGATGAGAAACATTTTTAGTAGGGGGGTGATGATGAGGCTCATCAACGGGTAAATTATATGAACCTTAATGCACCTCCAGCTTACTAAAATAATTTTTTCTCATCATTCTTTACATGTTTTAATTATGTTTTTCTTAATGAGGAGAGTAAAGTTGAGATGTCATGTCTAGTGGTCTAATGTGAATTGATTGCAGGTTTTGGAGGAAATTTTGGCTAATTAAAGTGCAGGAACTCGAATGGTGACAAGCAAGAGGGATTCTGGGAGATGGTATCTCCCTCCTTAACTCCTTACTCACTCGAAGATTGCTTAATCAAATCTCATAAGCTTGGAGTTGCGAGCAGCTGAGTCATGAAGTTCATTGGTAGCCAAGCCAGTGAGAGTTGAAGACTAGTTGATCTCGAGATTGGAGCCAAGCATCCCTAAATTTAAGGAATTTGTTGGTAACTTCAGTTGTATAAATCAAGAGGCCTAGAGACTCATTAGGATTCAAATTTTTTATTGAAGATAGCTAAGTAGTTTTCGAGTTGAATGATTCTAACCAAACACTCTTATGTATTTCTAATTTTTTAATGAAAATGAGTATCATTCCCTTGATCCAGCACTAATTTGACTCAGAGGGCCGAAGCTCTTGGGTTAGGGCCCAACCCTAATAGCAAAGGTTCCTCTTGTTGTATATGTACGCTTAGGTTATATTCATAGTTAGTTGCTAAAGCGATTTTGGTGTTGTTAATTTACAAGTATTGGTAGGTTTAATTAGTTTTCTTCCATTTGTCGATAGTTCTAACAGTAACATTGTAGTGATAAGAAGATATTCCAAAAAGGTTGACAGCAAGTGGTTTTCACCTCATTTCTCCCTTTCAGGGATCATGGTTTGAGGAACACTTCTCACATAGCCCAAAAGGACAAAATTCTTGCGTTTTTGTGTAAGATTGGGTTTTCTTGCTAATTAGCTCATTATCTTTCAGTTTCATAGGATAAGTTGCAATTTTTATTTTATAATCTCTTAGGTTTTGCACTGATTTCATCTCACTTTCATATTGGTTTCAAGCACTTCCATGCATGAACTTAGCAAGTAAATGGTGACAACTCTGTTTTCTTCTATTCGAATAAACCCTTCTTGTTTTTGATGAATTTATGTATAAATGCAAAGAATGATGTGTGTTGTTGTTGGAGTTTCTAAATTGCAGGGAGAACTCATCTTAGCAGCCTCAACCAAGCCATATCCACCCATGATTGCCAAAAGTCACTAAGGTCTCAATTCGAATTCTTGTTTATTGAGGAAAATTTTCCATCTCCATTGAGAAAATCTAACCATCCTAAAGCTTTGGCTTGAGTTCTAAGTAAGTGCCTACCCCTCCCGTGCATTATTCCCTCTTTATTCACCTTTTCCAAGCTCCATTCCACCTTCTAGACCATTCCCTAAGATTTCGACCTATTCCTGTAGTAAAACAAGGGATCCTGTAGGTGAACTAGTAGTTCCTATAAACATCCTATAGGAAAACCTGTAGTATCCTGTTTTGAGCTTGAATTGAGAAAAATCATCACTAAAGCCATAATTAGGCCCCTACTTTCCCTCTAAGCCATCTGAACCATTTTACTCCTTTTCCTTCACACCTGTCTTCCCTTCAAAAGAACCAAGCAATATTAGCATTAAAATTTTTCAAGCAAAAAGATAAAAAGGAAAAAAGTTATTTTATATTTATTCATGCACACATTAGTTAGTACTCTCTAGATAAGATTTCATGCTTGAATTAGTTAAAACCTCATATGTGTTAAAGTAGGGTTCTTTTGCAAGAAAAGTATGTGCAAGTAGATAGAGGATTTCATGTTATTTTGCAAGCATTTCTTTTAGTGTTTCCTTCATGAAATAGACAACATTTATTTTCTTCCAATTAGGGTAAATTCCCCTCTCCAAGTTGGTAATTAGACTTCTTCTAGTCAATAGAAGGTTGGTTTAAGAAACCCTAGTGGTTTATCACCCCAGCTCAGTAGTGACAAAGAGTATACCAATTACATATTTTTTTCTATACAACACTGTCATCTCCAAGTTTGTACGAACCCCATGTTGATGAAGTAAAGTTGTTAGCGCCAGGTGTTGTAGCATCCTTGCTGCAATACTGGTGCTCATTAGGTACACAGGGTAGCACTAGCATCAAAGGAACCTTATAGGATGAAAACTCCAAAATTATTAGAGTTAAGGTTCTAGCTGAAGGAACTGCTTGACAAGGGATAGATTAGGCCAAGTGTATCACCTCTGGGTGCACAAGTATTGTTCGTGAAGAAGAAGGATGGTACTTTTATATTGTGCATTGATTACAGATGGTTGAACAAGGTGACGATCAAGAATAGGTATCCATTGCCAAGGATTGATGACTTATTTGATTAGTTGAAGGGAGAAACAGTGTTCTCAAAGATATATTTGTGATCAGGATACCATCAAGTATGCATCAGAGAAGAGGATATCTATAATATTTCCTTCAAGACCAAGTATGGGCATTATGATTTTGTAGTAGTTCCATTCAGTTTGAAAAATGCTCCAACTACATTTATGTGCTTGATGAATAGTGTGTTGCGTCCTTATCTAGACAAGTTTGTTATTGTATTCATTGATGAAATCTTGGTATATTCTAAGAATGAGGAAGAGCATGTCAAGCATTTCGAAATAGTGTTGAGATTTTTAAGAGAACATTGTTTGTTTGCTAAGCTTAGCAAGTGCAGTTTCTTTCAAACATAAGTACACTACCTCAGACATGTTATTTCCAAGAATGGCATAGTAGTAGACCCAGAAAAGATAAAGGCTATCATGGATTTGGCAACTCCTAGAAATGTGGAGGAAGTCAGATCATTCATGGGCTTAGAAAGTTACTACAGGAGGTTCATCATGAAATTCTCACGCATTGCATATCATATTACATAATTGCAGAGGAAAGGTAAGAAGTTTGAATGGATAGAGGAGTGTGCAACTAATTTTTAGCAGTTGAAGTAGTTATTGTGAAATTCTCTAGTGTTAAAGACTGTAGATCCAAATAAATAGTTGGTAGTATTTACAAATGCTTGTAAGAGAGGGCTTGGTGGAGTCCTTATGTAGGAGGGACAAGTGATACGATATGAGTCCAGGAAGTTGAATGAGTACGAGAAGAAATATGTGACTCGTGATCTTGAGTTAGTAGCTATTATTTATGCATTGAAGATGTGAAGACATTATCTTCTTGGCAGGAGGTTTGTGTTGACGAGCGACCACAATGGACCAAGATATCTGTTTGACCAATAAAATTTGGATGCCAAGCAAGGTAGATTGTTGGCCACCGTTAGTGAGTTTGAATTTGAGATTAGATACATTAAGGGAAAGGAGAACATGGTTGTAGATGCTCTCAGCAAGAAAGTGCAGTTGAACCATGTTGCAGTAGTGAGCTCATATGGGATAGATTTACAAGATCAGATCTTATAGGCATGATATTAGGATGACAAGTACAGGGTACAGGTGATCAAGATGTTGATTATCATCTTACAACATATGGCTTGGTGAGATTTAGGGATAGGATCTATGTGTCATATGACAGTGAAGTTAAGAAGCTTATCTTGATGGAGTTTCATGCAAAACCATATTCAGGTCACCTAGGATATCAGAATATGTTGACAACAGTTAAGAAGTTCTACTACTGGATGAATCTAAAGAAGGAAGTGGTAGAGTTTGTGGTGAGATGTTTCGATTCTCAGTAGGTTAAAGTAGAGTGTAAGCATCCAAGTGGGTTTCTCTAGCCTATTCCGATTCCAGAGTGGAAATGGGAGGCCATTTCCATGGATTTCATTATAGGTCTTCTGAGTACATCGAGGCAACATGATTCTATCATGGTTGTGGTAGACAGGTTGAGCAAGGTATCTCACTTCATTCCAATAAATACCACTTATGCAAGTAGTATAGGTCTTCATCAGAAAGATCGTGAGATTGCATGGTGTTTCAAAGAAGATTATATGAGATAGGGATGCCAAGTTCACTTCTATGTTTTGGAAGGATCTATTTGCAGGATTGGGGATAGAGTTTACCTTCAGCGCAACTTATCATCCACAAGAATATGGACAAATAGAGAGGGTCAACAAGATATTGGAGGACATATTGAGGATGTATGTCATGAATCAATAGAGGATATGGGAGGAGTACCTTTCATTTGTTGAGTTTACATACAACAATGGTCCTCAGTAGTCACTCCAGATGAGTTTGTTTGAGGCACTATATGGGCGTAGTTGTAACACTCCCATTAGCTAGATTGATTGATTGAACAAGGTACTTATTAAGTCATTCATGTTGGCAGGCATGGAACAAGAAATGCAGGTTATAAAGAATAATATAAAGAAAGCACAAGACTAGTAGAAAATTTATGCAGACCAACACAGGGCATTTAAGGAGTTTTAGGTTGGCGAGCATGTGTATTTGTGCATCAAGCCCAAGAAGAGACCCTTGAGGATTGGATCATGTGCCAAGATGGAACCACAGTATTTCGAGCCTTTTGAGATCCTTGAGAGGATTGGACCAATGACCTACAGACTTGCACTACCTCCGACAACGAAATCCCATGATGTTTTTCATGTTTCATTGCTTAAAAGATATGTAAAAGATGTTGATCATCTTATTTATTGGTCTATATTGCAGGTGGAGAAAGAAGGAGAATTCCACCCAGAACCCCAATGCATATTGCAATGGAAACATCTCATGCTCCAAAACAGAGCACTTGAGTAGGTTAAAGTGCAGTGGAAGAACTTTCAACCCCATGAAGCGACATGGGAGATGATTCATCAAATGTAGGCTATGTATCCTTGATTGTTTTCTGGTTAAGGAAAATGATTCTTGGTATTTGTACATATTTATGTATGGTTTCTATTGTAAACACCGCAATGAGTTAAGTTATAAAGCTCCAATAAGTGGTATGGTTATCGTGTTGTCATGTTTTACATGATGGTTTTGATTTTGAGAAGGATGTTATTATAAATACTTCAATGAGATGGGTTATAAAGCTCTATAGGTAATATTTTTTTTCTCTTCAATGGTTTTGTTGGGTATAGGTGTGGTTTAACACTAAGGGCAGTGTTCCCCTAAGGGGGAGGGCTCTGTATTAGCCCGGGGTTAAAAGTTCATACAAGTTAACAAAGGTAAAATAAGACCACATGTAAGGGACATTTATTCCAAGATGAATGTTGGGAAAAAAAATCCTAGTGGTCATCACTTGTTGTGTTTAATGGCTAAGGGGATATTGGAAAAGGTAATGGGTAAGGCATTGGAAAGGTAAAAAGGTATTTTTGGCACATTATTTATGAAAATAATTGAAATTAGGAGAAAAGGAAGATGAAATGTCACAGGTTTCATGTGAGGAGGAAAATGAAGGAAAATAATGGAAAATTGAAGAAAATAGAGGCATCAATGATAAAATTACCTCAGAGCATGAGTTGGTAGCTTTTTTCAGCCTTTTTTTCAAGTGAATGAATTTTTCTAAAAGAGGAAAAAACACCAAGATGAGAGAGAAAGAAAGCAAGCAAGGAAAGGAAAGGAAAATAAAGGAAGGGAAAGAAAAGAAAAGAAGAACAAGGAAAGAAAAGGAAGGCAAGGATCAAGCAACTTCAGTGAGATTACTTGCACGTAACAGGTTGTATGTGCAATTTCCTAGTTGGTTTTTACATGCATGGTAGGTGCATGTTGGCATATGGTTCTTCTGTTGTCATTGGCATGGATTTTTTCAAGTTTTGATAGTGGATTTTAGCCCAGCATTTCCATTTCTGGATAGCTATGGTGTGATGGGATTAATCTCGATTTGATCTTTGGATTCTCTAATGGTTTTGGAATTCAAGGCGAGGTGGTCTCCGCAAAATTCCCAAAGGCCTAGGAATCCCTTGACTGGTAATGGCGTGGTACACAGTAAAACCTGAGGGTGGAGACAAGAAAATTCCTCAAATATGGTGAAGAAATTCTGAGGCATCCAAACTCGATTCGATTTTTTGATCTTGACACTGGTTTAGGTGTGATCATGGTATGGAGAGGGTTGAGGTGGTTTAACCTCTGGATTCCCTTGGTTTTCTTTGGATCAGTTTATTCCATGATATCCCACATTCATTCTTGGAATATGGCACAAGGGTGATTGGCTTAAACAAAGACCAGGTTCAACCAATCTATGGTCGAGTGGAACATGGAAGTCCCGAATCCAGTTGGTAATTTCCTATATTTAATAAAAGCTAAGTTTCTCTTGCTTTTGGTAAGGAAATGCATTGGTTATTATGTGGCTTTAATGGTTGTTCTCTTATGGTTATTTATCTGGTTGTATGCTAATTATAAGCATGGTTTTATGACATTCTCAGTCATGGCTCTTCTCATGCTTTTACTTGTAACTGAATAAATAATGAATGCAAGACCTAATTGGTGCTAAGACAACTAAGGAGAGAAGGTAGAGACCCTTATTTTTAAACCTCAATTAAGTTTTGAGTCCCTTATGTTTAGACTTGCATTATTCATGTATAGGTGGCATATCTACCAAGTGTTTGACAAAATTTCAGTCCCGGTTGGGGATGATCAGGTTAAGACCTGGTTCCATTTTTGGTTTGAAAATCATTTTATTCATGTCTTTTATGAGTTCTGGAAGTTCTGTGGATTTCTAAGCAGAGGCTTATCCCTAGCCTAGGAAAGTAGTCTTCATTCTTGCAATCGCTGGCACAACACTGGCAGAAAAACACTAAATTTGCATTGATGCAGGCTTATGGGAGCGACTAGGAACCCATAGTCACATGGAGGCCTTGGAAAGGGAACGACTAGGTCTCTAGGTAAGGGAAAGGTTGAGTTGTATCAGGGGTTGGACATCTAGAGGGGTTAGGTTACTCTTGGAGGTCCCGTGGCACCTGAGGGACGTTAGTAAAGTCTTGTTGTGTCAACTGCATTTCCTTAAGCTCATCTAGGAGGTTGTTTCATATCATAGTAAACCCTCATCTCATGTTTACCCTAGGTAAGCCAGTGAAAGTGGGTAGATGTGAGAGGAGGCGACGTTACAGGTCTAGGTAGAACATGGGCTATAGACAGAAGTATTTTTAACTTATCAAAAACATATTTATAGTTCTTAATCCATACGAGTGATGGATATTTCATAAGTAACATATTTAAGGGAATGCAATTTTGGAATGATTTTCAATAAAACAATGATAATATCCTATTTTTCCTTAAAATATGTGTACCTCTTTTTGCATTTTTTGAGTCAATATTCTCAAAATTCCCTAAATTTTTGTTGGATCAACCTGAATGTCAGCAATAGAGAGATGTCCTAGGACTACTCCTTCCATCATCTTCATGTGGAATTTATCTATACTTAATGTGAGATTAGTTTGTTTTCATTTTTGAGGCATTTTTTCTATGTTGGACAGTGCTTCATCAAATTTAGTTCCATATGGTGTGAAATCATCCATTTATATTTCAAGACTATTGGTAATTAGATTAGAAAAGATGCCTAGTATTTCTCATTGGAAGGTGGAAGGTGAATTGCAAAGTCCAAATGGAAGGACATGATATGAAAATTTGCCCCACATGCAAGTGAAAGTCATCTTATCCTAGTCCTCTGTGGAAATATGGATATGGTTATATCTGCTAAAACCATTAAGGAAAGAGAAATACATTTTCCCTGACAGTGTATATATTATCCAAAGTTATGTGGAAATGCAACATAATAAAAAAATAAACATAAACATAGAGATGCAACATAAATAAATTCTCATTTCATTAATATCAAATAACTGTAATATACTTACATATAGAATGGAAATAACTTGCTCGAGTAATGGTAGCTTATCTCTAAGAAGAGATGTGGAAGCTACATGCCTCTGAACTGTGTTAAAAAGAGGCTCAAGGGAATTTTTATTATTGAAAATCAAAGGGAAACCCTAGGAAACCAAAAACCTAACCCTAGGAGATGGAACGACAATAGTTTGTGGACCCCGTTAGGGTTTGTTGGGCAACCAACTTCCCAGGGTCATAGCTTGGTCATATGATCTATGTTTGGCACCTACGATACCTTGTTAGAAATATCTCTCCAAGCACTAAACTATTTGCAACAAGACTATACCCATAGGTATGGACCTATGGCAGACATAAAAAAAAAACGTCGTTTAGGGGGCCAAAATAGCTCCAGAAGTCCATGACACGAAAAATTGCTAAAAATAGTAAACTATGCTATAAATAAGGAAACTGATGAAACCAATTGAAGGTCCAGGTGGAATTGGTGGGTGGACACCAATATCCACCTAGATCATTCCTGCCCCCTTAGGAAGAAATGGTCCCCATTGCGTGCAAAGCCTGCATGACGTGAGGAAATTTTTGTTGAACCCCATCCCTAGTGAGCCACTTGCCCTGGTGAAGGAGTTGGTCGTCCTTGACAACTAGATATAGCTAGATCCTTTGATGGTGAGTGTTATTGATTTGTGTTTCCATGATCCTATTAGTTGTGTCTTCTTTGATGCAACTTGGGTTGAGCTCTGTTAGTGTCAACTACTCAGCAATTTTTGATGTGTCCAATAGTGGGGGAAAGTATGGCTACAACTAATCCACATTGAATATGGGGTGTAGGCCAATGAATGGTGGAATATTGAGCTCGAAGGAATTTTCCCCTATAGACTTATTAATAGTGTAAGGCCCATATTGGAGTGGGTGAAGCTTGCGGTAGGCCCCAACGAGGCACTCCTTCTGTAAATGTTACCAAACTTTGTCACTCACCTGAAACTTGTGTGGTACCCGATGTTGGTCATGGAACTATTTTTACTTAGAATTTTCTCTATCCAATATGTCATGGAATTGTTGCCAGATGTGCTAAATGCATTCAATGAAGTTGTTAGCTCTGTCGGCTTTGGATTAGACATGAGTCAAATCTTCCTGAGTAGCTACAAGTGGTATGGTAACATCAATCAGACATAGTGGCTAGAATCCCAGTCCCACTTGAAAGGGGTTATGGCCAATGGAGTGTTGGAGAGCTCTATTGTAGTTGTGTTGGACATAGAAGAGGCTTTCATCCCATGTGCATGGATTCTTCGAGTTGTACATGTGGAGGATGTGTGTGATCATCTTGTTGACAACCTTTGTCTGGCCGTTAGTTTGGGGGTGGAAGGTTGTGGACTCAGTGAGCTTGGTATCTAACAAAGAATAGAGGCCTGGCCAAAATGCACTTAGGAACCTACTGTCCCAATCCGAGATAATGGATTTTGGTATCCCAAAGTGTACCCACACTCATTCAAAGAAGATTTTGGCAATGGCTTCCACGATGATACTCTTCTTGTAGGCCACAAGAATGATTATCTTGGAGAATATGTCGATGACCACGAAAACACAGTTGTTTCCATACTTGGTAAAAGGAAGGGGTGACATGTAATCCATGGAGATGGATTCCCATGGCTTAACAGGAGTAGGAAGAGGAGTATACGTGCATTGCTTCTTGATTTCAGGTTGGGCAATGGCATAGGTATTGCATGATCTGATGTACTTCAGAAAATCCTATCGAGGGTTTGGCCAATAAAAATATTTCCACATCACTACCAATGTCTTTTCTACCCCAAATTTTCCAATGACTTGACTATAATGTATTCCCAAATCATCTTGGAATGATCACTTGAAGGAACTTAGAGGTGTCCTAGGTGGAATAATAATGCATCCTGGAGGTGAAACTTTATAACTTTCTTACCTTCTAAGAGCATATGATATGTGGTTCCGAACTATGGATCACTCTTGTAAAGTTGTAGCCATTCTAAAGTATCATGTCCACAAGAGTCGAGCACAATGGTCAGCATCATGACTGGTGGTCGGCTGAGATAGTCTGCAACATTTATTGGTGCTTCCCTTCTTGTACTTAATGTTCAAATGGATCTGCTTCAGGTAGGTGGACTATTTCTAATGGTGATCATTCTACAACTTTTCTTGTGTCTATATGAACTGCAGGGGTTGGTGGTCTGTGTGGATGAGCATTTCCTTCCCCATAATATAATTCTTCTATTGTCAACAAGCCTGGACAATTGAATACATCTCTTTGTCATAGGTGGAATACTTTCGAACTATTTTTGAAAGTGTCTCATTGTGATATGCCATTAGATACTCCTGCTGAGTAAGAACTATGCCAATAGCATAGTCAGAGGCATATGTCTCAATCTCAAATGGTTGATGAAGGTCTGGTAATTTGAGCATTGGTTCGAAGAAAATACGATGCTTCAACTCGAAAAATGCATTCTGTTGCGATTCAAACCAAAAGATCTTTTATTTCACTCTGCCCTTGGTGACTTGACTCAAAGGCCAATTGATATGAGAGAAACCCAACACGAACTTGCGGTAGAAATTGGCAAGACATAGAAAGTTGCGGAGCTCTGTTGGAGTGGTTGAGGCTGGCCAATCCTGAATAACTTGTATCTTGGCTGGGTTGAGATGAACACCCCACTCATCAATAATGCACCCTAGAAATTTAACCTAGGTCATGCCAAAAGTGCATTTCTCCAAATTGGCATACAACTTGTGTTGTCGCAATGTTTGGAGGACCCATCAAATATGTTGTTGTTACTCTTCCCAACTCTAACTGAATATTAGGATTTCGTCCAAATATACTACCATGAACGAGTTAGTGAAGGGCTACAATATGGGATCCACTAGGATCATGAAGGTTGCAGGGGCATTCTTCAACCTGAAAGGCATGACTAGCCATTCCAAAAGGCCCTCCTTGGATTTGAAGGTAGTCTTCCACACATCATAGGGTTTGATTGGTACCTGGTGGTATCCGGACTTCAATTCAATATTGCCAAAATATTTGGCCCCCTTGAGCTGGTCCAGAAGGTTATTGATCCTTATGATTAGATACATATTCCATACAATTATCTTATTCAACACCTGATAATCAATATAAAGCATCCAGGTTTCATCCTTCTTCTATACCAACGTGATCGAGCTACCAAAGGGTGAGCAGCTTGGCCTGATGTGCCCTCTCTACAATAGCTCTTAAATCTACCTATTGATTTCATCGTTTTCTAGAATAGAGTGTCGGTAGATCAGTCCATTAGGTAGAGACACACCCGGGTTCAAATCGATGGAGTGCTTGACCTGACAATGTAAGGGTACCCCTGTGGGTAAGGTGAAGATGTTCTTATACTCCTCCATGACGTTGTCCATCTGATGCTACTATGCGGAGGAGCCTTGTTTGGAGGCTGTGGATGTGGCCACAATCTTCCTCTTGTTCTGAGGGTGAATCATAAGGAAGACAAATGTCTCTATCTGGGAAATGATCTTACTACATTGTTTAACAGAGATAAAAGAAAAGGTTGTAGGTGGCGCTACCTCTAGTATCCTGTACAAATTCTGACACTAAGTAATAATAACATAATGAGGTCTAGATTAATATACAACATGATGTTTCCATAGGTATGGTTGACCTAATAAAACATTACAGGCTTTAAGAGGGGCAACATCACACAATACCTCATCTGCAAAGGGCTTCATGTTATAAGGAAAGCAACACTGCTGGCTGGCACAAAAATCTAGGCCTTGTTGGATCCACCTCATGGTGTATGGTTGTGGGTGCAGTGTTGTCGGTTGCTTCAAACCCTTAATGACCTTAGATGATATCAAGTTATTATAGCTCTCATTGTCAATGATGAACTCCATTGACGAACCCTTTACCCACATTTGTGAGTGGAAGAGGTGCTCCCCCTCCTCTAGACCATCAAGTTTCACCTTTTGGAGCTTGGTGGTGGCTAGCATGGTAGTGGTTCTGCATCAATAATCTACTTTTACTTGTTGGGTTTTGGATCAGAATCAGAGCATGCATTTGATTCTGAGTCTTTCATCTCGACCACTAGTGCGTGCTTTGGATGACATTTGTTTGTGTTGTGAGTGGGAGTTTTATGTAACTCGCACCGCTTGCAGGTGTCCTTCTTCACATTCTCGTTATTCTTGGCTTATGACTTCGAGGATTTTTCTTGGGGGTTGTGTCCTGACTTTGCCCTTTTATTTGTTGCTTGGGGGATCATTTGTTGTACTTTGGGTTCACAAATCTAAAGTCTCGCTTCTTCTACATGAATTTATGTTCAATGTTAGCAGCATAGCGGTATTCAACACCAAGCGAGGAGATGTCAAATAAGTCCATTTCCTCCTGAATATATTTATGAAAGAACCTATGGTACTTGAGCATCAGATGTTTTTCTGAATCTTTGATACCCGACTTTGTGTGTAGGGTATGGAAAATATTCATCATCTCATGCACATCTTCATCCCTTTGTTGTGTAAACATCGTCCATTGTATGTCCTTGTCCTCATAACTCCTGATTAGGTAATATTGTTCCTTAATGGCATCTCAGAAAGAATTCTAAGTGGGTGCAGCTGAAAATAGTGAGTGATCTCTCTCATCCCTCTGTTCACAATAGGTTTCCCACCAGTCCTTGAAATGGGGGGCAAATTTGAGGAGTGCAAAATTAATATTTTCCTGATTGGAAAAATCATGAACTGAGAAATATCCTTCCAATAAATTTAACCATTTATCTATGGTGTTTGAATATATTTGGCCTTCAAATATGGGAATGTTAAATTTTACTTGTACCTTGAAGGGAGTGGCACCTCCAGAGTGGCTTCTGGATGAATATGTGTCACCTGTGGTCGTCTACTAAAGGATCTGGTCGAAGTTGCCAATCATCGCGTTCCTTTGTCGCTCGAGGGATCCTTCGAGGAATATTTTGAAATGATTTCCTGCTCCTTCGTATTTCTTTTCTTCCACTGTGGGAGGTCGTTAGGGTTTACGAGGCTGGTCTTGCAAAGGTTCAACCAGTTTGATCCTTAATTCCTTATACCCTTACTTCGTTGGGGACATGTAAAGAAAAATAGAGAGAGAGAAGACCACTCTGATACCACTGATCCAGACTTATTTAGGAACACAATATAATACAAAAATAAACATAAACACAAAGATACAACCTAAATAAGTTCTTGTTTCAATAATATAAATGAACTATAATATACTTACATACAAAATGGAAATAACTAGCATAGGCGATGGTAGCTTATCTCTAAGAAGAGATGTGGTAGCTACATACCTCTGAGTTGTGTTACAATGAGTCTCAAGGGACTTTTTATTATTGAACATCAAAGGGAAACCCTAAACAACAAAAAAGCTAACCCTAGGAGATGGAAAACATAGTTACCAATCAAACAAGAACTAAAGCAAAAAAAACATGAAAAAACAGTCCGAAAATAAAAAATGTTGATTATGCATCAACACTTTTTTTTTCAGAGTAAAATTTCAATATTTTTTTTAAATAATAGTAAAAAACAATAAAATCCATTTTGTTTGGTGCTAAAAACACCTTGAAATTGAAAAGTGTTGATGTTCGAATAACATTTTTTTTTCGGGGCAAATTTTCAATATTTTTTAACAATGGCGTTAAAGATAAAATATCAAGACTCCAAAAACCTTTAAATTGCAACAATTTTCAAGGATGGCATTATTTAACCGTTGGAATTTTCGGTTTCATCTCTGAGATCTATAAATTTATGTATGTTAATCTCCCCCCTCATCCTGGTCTTGATGATGAACCTTGATTTAGGTTCGAAATGCGTCGACCCTTTGTTCTCAATGTGATTTTTTCTGGAAGATCTGAACAATATATCATGAATCACAAAAGCATAAAGTTTGAGAAAATATCATGTCTTTGAAAAGCCTTAAAATTCAAACAATTTCGAGTCATGGCGTTAAATATAAAATTCTTATAATTGTTTTCGACCATAACATTAAAGATAAAGTATCATGACTTAGAAAAACCTTAAAATTTTGACAATTCTTTAACTATGGAATTAAAAACAAATATCACGACTGCAAAAATCCTTAAGTTTTCAATATATTTCAACCATGGCATTATTGAAAAATTATATGACTTTTTTTTTTTAAATGAACACCTGAAGAAAAGAGTCATTACACAAAGAGTAATTTCTTTTTTAAATGCTAAAAGTATAGCTATTTTAAAATCTTAGCTTAAGACAACTTGACACATTGCAACAAAAATTTAAAATCAACCATCAAATTATCATGTGGTGTAGGTGAACTCGACCTATTGCATTGAAATCTTAAAAATCAACCATGAAATTGATACGCTATGGGGCAAACTTGTCCATTATAAGGATAGCTTTAAAATCAACTATCAAATTGACACATAATGAGGTCAGGTTGCTAGTTGATGATCGACATGAACCCCCAAAAAAAAGCAAAAACAAAAACAAAAACAAAAAACAAAATAATAAATAAGTAGATAAATAGATAAAAATAAAAATACAGAACAAAACAAAATTTAAAAGATTGAAAAAAATTAAAAGTAAAAAACAAAAAAACAAAAAGTTAAAAAAAAAACAACTAATAAATAAAACAATATATTAAAACATAAAAAAATAAATATAAAATATCTTGAAATCATAAAGTAGTTTTCAAACCACCTACTATGATTCATATATATATATAACACCAAAAAAACATAAAATTTCCTTAAAAAAACAAAAACAAAATTAGGTCAAAAATATAAAAAAGTTTTTAAAAACTAAAAAATAAGGGAAAAAAGAAAAGAAAAAATAAAATTTAAGGAACACATTTAAAAATTTAATTAAAAAAACAAATAAAAAAAGTGAATCAAATAATAAAAAAATAAACAAATAAAAAAAAAAAATACAAACTAAATTATATTTATATTTATATATTTATATATATATCATAAGGTTAAAAATAAAATAAATTATATATATATATATATATATATATATATATATATATATATATATATCATAAGGTTAAAAATAAATTAAAAAATAATTTTAAGAAAACAATTAAAAAAACATTTAAAAAACCATTGGAACAAAATAAAACAAAAAAAAAATAAAGTTAAAATAAAAAATAAAAAATAAATTTTGAATTTTAAATAAGAATTACGATTATATATATGAAAAATTAAATTTAATCAAATATAAAATAAAACAATTAAAATTTTATAATAAAAAAGTATTTAGAAGAATATAATTTAATTAAAAGAAGATAAAAATTCCAAAAATAAAAAAAGGGGAAAATAAAAAAATATATAATTTAAGGAGAAAATTTAAAAAACCAATAAATAAATAAACGAATAAATAAAGTGAATTAGATAATTAAAAAAATAATCAAATTAAAAAGTAAGAACTATTTTTTTAAATAAATAAATAGAAATTGAAAAATATATTAAAAAACATTTAAAAAATAAAAATTTAAAAGAAAATGAGTTTATATATATATATATATATATATATATATATATATATATATATATATATATATATATATATATATATATTAAAAATAACATTGTAAAAAAATATAAAATATAAATATTATAAAAATTTAAACAATTAAAAAAGATTATTTATATTTTTTTTTTAATTTAAAAAAATTATATAAAAATTTATAAAATTTTAAATTTTAAAAATTTATAAATTTAAACAAATCGAAAAATTTTAAAATTTTATTTAAAAATATTTAAAACTTAAAAAAAATAAAATTATTTAAACAAACATATTTTTATTTTAATTTATCTAAATTGGCCCCTACCCCTTGCCAATACACCCAACTGCTCGACCGACCCTGGGACGTCCCTAAGACCCCCACCTAGTGAGGGTACGATTCCTTCAAGTGTCTTGTGATGAGCTCATGCACTCCTTATATAGAGAAATTTCAAAGATCCTTAAATATTTTTAGTTCTTCCATGCTCTTGACCTAGATTCAAAATCTCCAACCATCTTCTCTATACCGACAAATTTAATGTCCTTAAAGAAAAGGACGGTAATTACACAGTGGAGATTCCATCATGAGGAATCCATGAAAGCAAGTGCTTAAAGGTTTGTGCATTGAGGAGATTCTTTGCAGAAAACCCTCGAAAGACAAAAAAGCATAAGTATCCAACAATATTACCCATATCGACAACTTTAGTGTCCTTAAAGTAAAGTACGGTAATTACATAGTGGAGATTCCATCATGAGGAACCCACGAAAGCGAGTACTTAAATATTTGTACACTAAGGAGATTCTTTACGGAGAACCCTCGAAAGCCAGAAAAGCATGAATTATTGTCCTTTAGAAATCTACCAGTTTGATCCTTTAGGACTCTTGTCAGAATCATAATCAAAATCATTGATACTTTCATCATGATCTGGATTGTGCCAATCTGGATCAGTACTGGGAATAATTTGTTGTAGCCAGGGTGGTTCATGACCAAAGCAAGCAAAGAAAGGTGAAAATGACATATGAGGATCAAGTTTATCTGGAGGGATTCCAACTTCTCCGAAGTATTCTATGCTGATAGTAAAGTTGTGACCAGTTGGAGAGTTGTCATAATTGATCTCGACTGTAGTCCCTCTGTATAGGAGATCAAATCCAAAAATATCATATCTAAGGGCCCCTTCTTCCATTTCCTTATGTAGTACTGATAATGTTCTAAATGGGCTTCTGCAATCAAAATTTTCTTTCCTAGGAATATATGAAGTCATTAGAACATCCATCCACTTGCTCCAATGTCTGAAAGGAGACATGATATCTTCACAATACATGATAATGGAAACCATTTCAAAAGCTTTGGCATACTAATGTATTCCATAATATTCCATCCAAGTGATACTTGGATTAAATATCTAGACAATCCTTGAATACGGTGCTCCAACTTGGCCAAAATAAACATGATAATTATTTATGATATTCTAGTTAATATTATAACTGTATCTTCCTTCTAATGAATTGAACCATTTTTCTAATATTAACTTTTGAATCTCAACTGGAAAGGATTTGATTGTTTCAGTAAGAAATTCCCAACAATATGTATAATGACATGATGAGCATAGTTTGACTTGGGATCTTGTCTTAGAGCTTTCTCCTTTTTCAAAAATTTTCACTGAAATAGCCTTGGTTACTTCTGCTCCTTCTCTGGTTAACATATCAGCAAGGTAATTTTCCTTCTTGCTTTGTAAATGATGTCAAACTCAAAACCTTCTAACCAGAGTTCCCATCTAAGAACGCGGGAGTTTCCTTGTTCTAAAAATCTTTTATTCTGCAACATGCCTTTCATATGTTTGAGATATGTTTTAACAGTGAAATGCACACTTTTCAAATATAGACGAAATCTTTTAATCCCATTTTTAACAACCAAAATTTCTTTATGGGATGAAGGATATTTGATTTATGTATCTGAAAAGGTTCCTGAAGCATAAGCATATATTTCTTCCCTTTTATGATGCTTTTGTAGGAGGATTGCAACCCAATAGGAGTCAGAAGCATCAATTTCTAATATGAAAGGCAGATATTGGTCAGGAAGTGATAGGGATGGCAAACCTTGAATCTTGGCCTTGATACACTGGACAACTTCTATCATTTGTGGTGTCCATTTTGAATCCTTCTTCAACCTTTGTTGAAGGACCCTGGTGTCTTTAACCTATTCTGGATAGAATTGTCTAATATAATTGAGACATCTCAAAAATGTTTGAACAAACTTGATGTCAGGAAGTTGATCAGGAAATTTCAATAATGACTGTAAGACATGAGGTTGCAACTGGATCTTTCCTTGAGATATATACAACCCAAGATATTCAATCTTGGTCTGAGAAATAATGAATTTATCTTGTGAGGAAGATAATACTAGGCCATGCTTAAAAACAAGATGATAAAACAACTCTAAATGCTTTTTATGTTCCTGTACATCCCGACTAAAAACTAACAAGTCATCAATATATACAATAATAAAATCAAAATCATGAAAAATATCTTCCATGCGATTTTGGAATTTGGAAGGTGCATTCTTCAAGCCAAAGGGCATAACAATCCATTGATATTGGTCATGTAGAACAACAAATGATGTTTTGTATCTATCTTATGGATTTATGCCTATCTGCTAGAATCCACTTTTCAAATCAAATTTACTAAAAACATTAGCACCAGAGATTTTTGCTAGAAGCATGTCTTTGTTGGGTAGTGG
This sequence comes from Pinus tabuliformis, assembly GCA_031772625.1. Taxonomy (NCBI): domain Eukaryota; kingdom Viridiplantae; phylum Streptophyta; class Pinopsida; order Pinales; family Pinaceae; genus Pinus; species Pinus tabuliformis. The sequence continues at coordinate 816,519,580 of CM062810.1, read as the reverse complement.
ATACCTGATAGGTTCTAAGGCTTCATTCAGCGCTTTGTAGTTTATCACCAACCTCTTTTTCCCTCGTTTCTGCTTTGAATGTTTATTAACATAAAAGGTTGGGCAAGCCCATGAACTTTTGCATGGCTCAAGTAATTTTTGTCCAAGAGTTGTTTAATCTCTTCTTGACATAATTTCTACTCTATAGGACTCATATGATTTGCAAAGGCCTTTTGAGCTTTGTGGCCATACCCCTTTTTAAAAGGAAGTGAAACAAAATACTTTTCCCTGAACCAAAATGCATCAGGGTGCTCAGTTGTACATTATGTTATGAGTTTATGGGCAATGTCTTTTAAGACTTCTTGTCTGTGAAGGTCAGCATGCTAGATGATCTTTTTATTTTCGATAAGTCTTCAATTGCCTCTTCAACAGTGTCCACTTTATCAGGTTGGATCCTGATAGTGTATGTATTTTTTGCAGGAACAAATACCTTTTCATTTTGAACACTAAATGTTATCTGGTCTTTGTCAATGATCATAGGCATGTGTCTTTTAACAAAATCTTGGCCAAGAAGTATGTCAGATCCAGTATCATAATTATACAAGGTTACATATACCAGTGTTGAATCAATAATCAGAGGAAAATCAAGAGCAACATAAGAAATTTGCATAAGTTGTTTGTTAACAACTTTAAAGTGTACCTTTTTTGGTTGCCAGTAATAGGTTGGAATAGCCTTTACTTGCAGTAGCTTCTCATAGAGTGTGTGTCTATTTGAGCATCCAATTGGTATCTCTTATAACTCGGGACTTTAATGGCTACTGGAATTACCATTCCATCTCCAATTCCACTGATCTTTTTCTAGTTCACTTTTAGTATTTTTTTTCTTGATTTGTTCTACTATTTTAGCCATCTATTTTCTGTTTTCTTGAAACTTTCTTCAATTTTTATGATTTCTTCAAGAACATTATCATGAATGGTTTTTTGTCCATGCTTTATTAAGCTAGATTTTTCACATGACTTAAACCATTCTTCAGGGTCAATTTAATCTTCAAAGGGAGAATTGACAGACATTATTTCTCTGATTTTATCAATCTTTTCTTGGATCCTTCTCATAGGAATAATTAGGCTAGGATCAAGGGCATCCTTTTGTTTTTGGAGACTTGCTATTTGTTGCTTTACATTATGAAAAGAAAACATGAAACAGTCATAAATATATGTACAATCATCTTCACTCTCGGTGTTATCTGTAATTGTGATCTTCTGGAAATCATTTTCAACTTCACTATCAGAGTCAGTATTTACAGAGAAATATTCACATTTAGAACCTAATCTAGAAACTAGATCCCAATCAGCTGGATCATAAGTGGAGTTGAATAATTCCATGATTTTGTTCTGAATTCCTTTCTTATTTTTCTCTGGACATTTGTTTGCCCAATGGTCTTTTCTACCACAAATAAAACATTTAGACTCTCTGGTTGGTCTTGATCTTCTCCTGAACACATACCTTTTCCTAGGGGATTTGTTTTCTTGATAATCAGGCCTCCTAGAATTCTTGGAGAATCTATGTTTTTGTTTGTAACACTTACACTTTTGACTTTGGGATATATGAGAACCTTTCTTGGAAGAGTTCTTAAAACATCCAAAGTGGTAAGTTTCTGAAAAGGAATTGCAGAGATTAGGACTGAAACCCAACTTCTTCTTAACATTCTTATGAGTTTTATAGGCTGCACATTCATTTATGAGAATTGTAAGAATATGTTGTTGTAAAGTAGCTAAGGACAGAGTTTCAACTGATATTCCTTGAGTGGACAATGTTTGGTGAACTAAATCTGGAACTTTGCCTGGCATTGATGCTATATAATGTCGTAAGTAGGCAACATTTTGGTGATCTGGGATTTTGTAATACAATTTCTGCATGGTACAATAGTATTCATCTAACAGATCTAGGTTGCACAATTTCTGACTCATAAACATATGAGCATAATGATCAGAATTAGTTGGTAGAATGCCTAGAAATTCATGAGATAATGCCATTAAAATTGCTTGGAGGGGGTCTTCATTATCTAATATCTCAACCTATTCTGTTCTCTTCAAAGTTTCCCACCAAAGCCTGGCATTTCCTGTTAATGCCCATGTTATCTGAATAACTACATCTTTCCATGTAGTTTTGAGTTCTACTTTTCTTTGACTAGCCCATGCATTAATTTTTTGTAATAAGATCAATGTTTGGTCTCTATCTAAACAGTCGAAATTAATAAAGAAGGTTGAACCATAACTGCTGATATCAGGAGGAGACTCATCTTTGGCTTCTGCAGATGACATATGACGAGCCCATTTGGAAAACGAATTGCTTTGAGATTGTGAACCTATGTCAAAACCTATAGTCCTTGGAGCTTTATGTGAGAAATTAAAAGACTCATTTCTCTTGTGTTTAGAAGATTCACCAATGTCTTCTTGTCCTGCCATCTTCATTTCATAGATCTTGAATCTTTCTATTTTACTTTTAAGTAAATCTAGCTTTTCCCTAGCTAGATTAGCTCCATTGACTAATTTCATCATATTTTTAGGACCAACAATTTCTTCAGAGATAACTTTCAAAGATAAAATTGAGGAAGACTGAGAAGTTTTGAAATAAGTAAACTTTGGGCCTTCATTCTCAACTTCTTCATAATTAGGAGGAGATCTGGGTCTAGGCAGAGAACCTTGAAAACTAGACACAACTTTATTGATAACTCCTAATTGTGTAATAATCTCTTTTAATTGATCTTCTTGGGTATTCTGCTAAGCATGCATGGTATCATATGTCTGGTGAATCATTTTCACATGCTCCTTGACTTCTAGAACATCCTTGGCCAAATCATCCAAATTTTGTGCTAAACATACAGACTGGTAATTATTATAGTTGAGCAACTTGACTGGCTCCTCTGGCTCTGCCTCTGTAGGTGATCTATAATGCAATAATTGTAGATCACTTTGGACAGAACCATTCTTGAATTTTGGAGTAATGTTTGTTGGCTCTAGGCTTCTTTCAGGAAGTATAATTTTATTTCCAACATTTTCTCTGGGGAGACTATACATTTTTATCTCAGAGACAGGGATCATGACACAATCAAGACAGTTTGGATGTTGTCCTTGATGGGATGTAGACAATTGTCCTGTTTCTAAGGTCTGATATTTTTTCTTTGAATTTTGACAATATATACATGAACTGGAAGGACGACTATGATGATTTTGCTTATGAAAGTATTCATTAGCTGAAATATTGCTTTCTGACATTCTGGGAGGAATATTTACAGATGGAGGAACATGGAGTGACTGACTTCTGGCTAGAGTATTTATGCCTTTAAACTGGAGTTTTGACGTTCCATCAGGTCTAGTGACAACTTGCAATTGGTGTGATGTGTTTTCTAGTTGGGGATACTTTTGGGATAAAGGTTGGTAGTCACTATTCCACTCTTCTGGTAATGTGACTTGACTGAATCCAAGTTGAAGTGGAGGTGTATTACTGGGACCAACAATCACCCCTTCCTTGAGATCTCTTTTATACAAATTCAGGTTAATGGGTGGCATAGTACTAGTTACAAACCGTATGCAAATAGTAGTATGTAACTGGGAAATATGAGACTGTGGTGCAACATTAAACCCATTAAACTGGATGAAGGCTTGTAAGAACTCATTAATGTATGGATCTGTCAATGAGATGTAATATCTTGGGAGGAATGAAGACCAAATTGGGCCATTATTTAATGGGCTTTGAAAACCACCTAATAATGCATCTTGAAAATCATTATGTCGTGTATCTAAGACACAGGTAAGGCAAGAAGTATTTAAGCCTGTCTGGACTAGTGGATTTATACCAAATTGAATCAACCCAAGATGAATATACTTGTATCCATTTTCTATTCCCCATTCTATATCGTCTTTCTGAATAAGAGGAACCTGATAAACTGATTAAGACAAAGAGATTGGAACATTTACAGAAGTAAAGTAAAAAATACTTGCAACACGAAACTTAAACATAGGAAGGTTATATATTTTTTCTACTTCTATGTTTGGCAGTGTCCAATTCGACTGAGGATCATATTCTTGTGAGATAACACGAGTATTATAGATTGGATATTTATGGTCTTTATTAAGAAACTTTGTAAGGAAAGACCAATGTTTCTCATGAGCCAATTTACGATTCTTAGAAAATTCATAACTTTGCTTGGATGCCATTCTGTTAAAATAAAGGTATTATATGCACCTGAAAAATTGCAGAGATGCAATTCACCGTCACGCCCCAACGCCCAAACACGCCTATCCTTGGCAACAAATGGGACTTATCGTGACTTCGACCTTCAGCTTTCACCTTCAATAGATTCCCTTCCCCTTCAAGTTAACAGGTTTGGCTTTGATTCCCAGACAGGGCCGATTCCTAGAATCGACCCTCGACCATGCGAGGGCCAATTTTTTTTATAAATTTTGATTAAAAAATAAATAAATAAATAAATTTTTAAATTGTAACTTTTTAAAATTACAAAATTTTTAATTTATAAATTATAAATTTTTGAAATATAATTTTTTATAAAATTTCATTTAATATTTTATTTAAATATTTTTTAGTAATAAAATTTTAATTAATTTATTTAAAGTTTTTTTAATTAGTTACAAACCGTATGCAGACAGTAGTATGTAACTGGGCAATATGAGACTGTGGTGCAACATTAAACCCATTAAACTGGATGAAGGCTTGTAAGAACTCATTAATGTATGGATCTGTCAATGAGACTTGATATCTTGGGAGAAATGAGGACCAAACTGGGCCATTATTTAATGGGCTTTGAAAACCACCTAATAATGCATCTTGAAAATTGTTATGTCATGTATCTAAGACATAGGTAAGGCAGGAAGTATTTAATCCTAACTGGACTAGTGAATTTATACCAAATTGAATCAACCCAAGATGAATATACTTGTATCCATTTTCTATTCCCCATTCTATATCGTCTTTCTAGATAAGAGGAACTTGATCAACTAACTGAGACAAAAAGATTGGAACATTAACAAAAGTAAAGCAGAAAGGACTTGCAATATGAAACTTAAACATAGGAAGGTTATATATTTTTTCGACTTCTATGTCTAGCAGTGTCCAACTCAGTTGAGGATCATATTCTTGTGAGATGACACGAGTATTATAGATCGGATCTCTATGGTCTTTATTAAGAAACTCTACAAGGAAAGACCAATGTTTCTCATCAGCCAATTTACGATCCTCACAAAAATCATAAATTTGCTTAGATGCCATTCTGTTAAAATAAAGGTATTATATTAACCTGAAAAATTGCAGAGATGCAATTCACAGTCATGCCCTAACGCCTAGACATGCCTATCCTCAGCAACAAATGGGACTTATTGCAACTTCGACCTTTAGCTTTTGCCTACAATCGATTCCCTTCCCCTTCAAGTTAACGAGTTTGTCTCTGATTCCCAAACAGGGTAGATTCCCAGAATCAGCCCTCGACCAGGTGGGCGTTGGGGCCATTTTTTTTCAATTTTAATTAAAAAATAATAATTTTTAAATTTTTAAATTGTAATCTTTAAAATTACAAAATTTTTAATTTATAAATTATAAATATTTAAAATATAACTTTTTAGAAAATTTTAAATAATTTCTTAAAAATTTAATTTTATATAATTTAATTTAATATATATTTTTAAATAATTTCTAATAATGAAATTTTAATTGATTTATTTAAATTTTATTAATGTATTTTTTTTAAAATTTGATTTTAATTAAAAATTTGAACTTAAAAAAAATAAAATTAATTATAATTTTTTTTAACTTAATTTCTTTATATTTTTTAATTGTTTTATTTTTTTTATAAATTTTATATTTTTTTACCACGTTTTTTATTTTTGTTTTTATAATAATTTATTTATTTATTTTAAATTTATTTATTTTTGTGTTTTTTAACTCATTATTTATTAAGTTTTATTTTTTTAATGGTTTTTAAAAAATTTTTCTAATAGTTTTTATTTTGTATTTAAATATTTTTTATTTGTTGGTTCTGTATTTATCTCATTCATTTTTTTTTAATTAAAATTTTTCATAATCTATATTTTTCAAAAAAAAAAAGCTGCTTTTTGAGTTAATTTTTTTTAGTTTTAATTGTTTTTTAGTGTTATATATATATATATATATATATATATATATATATATATATTTTCTTTTAATTAGTATATTTTAGTAACCATTATTTTTTGTGTATTAAAGTATTAATTAACTATATATAGATTTATAAAAAATATTAACCTCAAAATATTAATGTCATTATTTGTTTTTTGTTTTTTTTTTTTTTTTTTGCGAAAATAATTAAAAATTTCATTATAAAAAACATTGCAAAAAAAAACAAAAAACACATATTTGGAAATCCATTAAAAAAACAAACATCTTAGAATGAAAAACAAGAAGAGGAATAAGATAACTTGAACAATTGTTAAATAATCAACATTTGAAAAAAAAAATTGTGCATACTTAGAGTATCATAAAATGTTAAAGTGTAAAAAACAAGCCTTCAAAAAAAGGGGTTGATGTTGCATCAACATTTTTCAAAATCAGTGTGAAAATTGCTAACATTAAAAAAAAATGTCCATACTTGATACATAAAAAAATTTAAAGTGTTAAAAATATGCTCTGGAAAAAAAGGAGTTGATGCTACATCAACACTTTTCAAAATCAACATGAAAATCACTAACATTTAAAAAAAATGTTCATAAGAAAATTTAAAGTGCCAAAAATATGCTCGAAAAAAATGGTGTATTCTGAATCACCACTTTTCAAAATTGGGTGATTTTTTGCTACCTCAAAAAAATGGGTACTTGCTAATTTTCTCATTTGATCAGTAATTATGTTGGAACACCAAGTGTTTGTGGGCATCATCGGGGTTAATTGGGCTGCCGACTTCCCATGGTTGTAACTTGGTCATACGATCTTTGTTTGCCATGTATGATATCTCTTTAGAAATATCTCTCTGATTACTACAATATTTGAAACAAGCCCCTGCCCATGGATTTAAGCCTATTGTGAACCTCAAAAAAAATTCGTTTAGGGGGTCAAAACAACTCCAAAAGTTCAAGACCCGAAAAACTACTAAAAATAGTAAATTGTATCATAAGCAAGGAAACTGATGAAACTAACTAGAAGTCCAGGTGGAATAGGGGAGGTGGCCACTGATATATACTTGGATCAATCTAGGATATATTTAATAAATGGAAAAGGAAAATGGTATGTTTGTGTGGATTTATTTAATTATCAGAATCCTACACAAATACTCCACTTGTCGTTTTTATTTGGGACAATCACAAGAGGAGAAATCCATTCCCTATTGGATATTAGATATATAAAATTAGCATACAATAGTTTCTAGGTTTTTTTTTAATAACATCCCTAAAGGCAGGATTCATCCTCCTTTGAGGCTTTCAGGTGGGAGTATAGTATTTTTTTAATGTAAATATGATGAGTACAAAGATCAGGGTGTATACCCTTCATATCCTTATATTCCTAGGAAAAATATTCTTTGTCCCCCTTCAGGACTTGTAACTACTTATCAGTCTATTTGGGAGTAAAATTTGGATTGACGTTAAAAGTTTTCCCTGACTCAATTTCAATGGTGATGCTATTATGAATATCTATATCTTGTATTCCCTCTTCTTCTATTTCTGGATCAAGGTCTTGAATATCAACATTCTCTATTGCAACTTCCATCAACTGCTATACAACCTTTGGGACAAAGGAGGGATTACTAATAAAGCTATTAATAACATCATCCTCTATTTTAGTTTTAAAGGTCAAGGATTTTTAAATTGTTAATAATTGTCGGAAATTATCATTTTTGGGTTCAAAATCAACCCATATAGGATCTTCACAAGTTATTGAGGGCTTTTATGGGGGATAGAGAACTTAATCTTTCGTGACATCGCCATGGGAAATTTCCATACTTCCTGTCTTACATCCAATATAAGTGTCAGTCATGGCCAATCACAATCTCCCCAAAATCAAGGGATGGACATCAAGACAATATTTTGTCTAGAGGACCACAAAGTCTTCAAGGTAGGTCCAAAAGCCTACAAAGATGATAATGTCCTCCGGAATCCGTTCTAGTCAAATGGCAGACTCATTAACTAGTCAAATGGCAGACTCATTAACTAGTTCAATAATAGTAGGGGTAGGTTTGAGGGGTACAGATCCTAACACATCCCAAGTTTCTTTAGTCATGATATTAATCGGTAATCCTAAATCTAGTAATGTGTTTGAAAATTTTCTTCTTAGGATTTGGATGATAACAGTCGGGTTTCCGGGATCATCATATTTGACAGGTGTATCCCCTTGCCAAGGATCAAGTTAGATAATTTCCCCAAAACATGAATAATAGGTGGATCCTTCTATTTTTCCCAAGATTTTTAAGGCATATTTCATGAATAGTCTTCGCATAAATTGGCACATCTCTTATTGCTTGTAATAATGAAATTTTGATACATAAGTTATGAAGTTTCCCTAATTGGTTAAATTTAGGTTATGGAGTTGTCTTAATTACTGTTAGTATTTTCAAATATGTATGAGTAACAAATTGAGTGTGATTTGTGCTAGAAGTAGTCACTTGTTGTGTTTTTGTTGCTACTCTAGAGACTACAATACATGTGGAATCGTCATTTTCTTCATGATTATATTTTTCTTCAAGAGGTGAGGGTTCATTCTCCAATTTCTCTATGATTAATGGTGGGTTTTGTGGGTGGAGTATCCACCTAAACCTAAGTTGTACATTGTTACATGTAAGAGAGGTAATGTTATAGGCTAGGAAGTTTGACATTTCAACATGTTGAATCATCTTATTATTTGGATTTGGTGCAACTTGGATGGTAAGTGAGGTCAAATTTTAGGACCATTCATTGGTGCATTTACAGGAAGTTGTAATTGAGGTTGTGGAGGTAATAATGGGGCTAACTATGGCTGAGGTGTTGGGAATGATTGCTTAGGGAAAGGGGAGTTTAACCAGTTCATTAGCCATGGTGGATTCTAAACTAGTTGAGTTGATCATTGTACTCATGGTGAAGGTTATTAAAATTATTAAGGATTATGCTAGTGAGGAGAAAATATTTGTGGTTGTTGAGAATTATATTCATTACTCAAATTATTGACAAATGTAGAAGGGTCTTGATTCATATCTTGTGTTCATGTCTACCACGAATTCTTTGAGCCCAAAAAGTAAGATGGTTCAACTTCTTCATTGGTTCCTTTGTGGACTGCCTTCAGTATGGGTATATATGGACACAATTTTGTAGATTATTTTTCATCACATATTCCACATATAACTTTCACCAAGAATTCTCTGGAGGAGTGTTTCATTCTACATTTCAGGTACAAAATGAAAAGTGTTTTTTCAACTCCCAGTGGTTTTTATTTTTCTTGAAACACATATAACTACAAAGTTAACATCACAATGATGTCAGCGTTGAATTCCTCTAGCATATTCCCAATCTCTACACGGGTTACTATCCCACTGGCTAATTCCATGGCCTTGGTAGGAAGGTCTCTAATTCCTAGTTTTCCCCTAGTCATCCCTCATGAACATCATCTTCATAAATGACAAATGTTATCATAGGTTTTCTTAGATATTTCTCCCTTTCCCATTAGATTTAATAGATCTAACCACTCATCCAACATTCCTCTAATTAGTATTGTCTTCAAAATTTTACCTCGCAATGTAGTATATGGAGATATCTGTAGATTATATTGGAACCAATCTACATATTCTTCTAGATTCTCTTCCTACTTTTGTGACATTTTAAAGAAATATTTCATGAGTTCTTGGGTTGTACAAAATTCTTGATATTTTCCAAGGAAGGACTTTTTAATGTCATCCCAAGAAACTATAGGGTTACCACCTAGACTGTTGAACCATCAAGCTTCTCCCTTCAAATTGGTTGGGAATAATTTCATCTTTTGCAAGTCATCAGTGTATTCATATCTTCGACACAACAAACCAAACAAAAAAAGGAAGGTGTCCAAGTCTTTAATGGTGTTTCAATGGAAATTAGAAAGGGCTGCTAAAGATATTGGCTTTATTAGTGCATTTATGTGCGTGTTCACAATAGGGAATTCAATCATGGAAGTAGTGTTAGCCATATTTTCCAAAATCTTCCAATAACCTTCTAGGATTTCGAAATCAAGAGGCACAAGCCAAAATGAGACTAGATGGGTTATTTATAGTGGAAAAGGTCTAACATCACATCCTTGGTCTGGATTAGGGATTTGAGGGGATGTTCCTTGTACTAGACTGTGATAGTCGAATTTAAGGTCCCCTATTTCCCCTTATCCTTCAACTAAGTGTTGAAATTTGGGTTTCGCCACTTTGGAAGGTTCCTCCTTAGGTCCTGGTTCCGTTCTAAGTTTGGCTTCAATTGTTTTATCATAATGACCTCATCGAATGACCTAGTGATTGGTTCTTCCAACGTAATGATACTCTACGTCTGTAGAAATTTTGAGTAATAAACACATATTCAACAAAGATTATCCTAATCATGTACTATTGTGGAATACATACATGATACATAAGCTCCTCTACATTGATCATCATATAGTATCATCAATAACAATAAAACATCAAGAGCATTCACACATTAACACAGTATGTAACCCGGGGAAAGCATCTTGCTAAAAGCCCCACACTATCTGTATATTAATGATTTAGAACATGTAACATTACAAAGTACAATGCTTATCACAAGCAATCCAGTACCAGCTCCACCTGTTACACATAATACAGCTCAGATCTGATCTCCAAATCTATTCCACTGCTTGCCTGCCTCCACAGCTCAATACCTACTCAAGAATTGATGAGAATGGTTTACAAAACTCGTATTTAACCTCCAAAGTATCACTCACACTGGGAAAGACGTGAGCACAGGCTACAATCACTTGGTATTGGCCAATTCATTGGCATACTCAATCCCTTTGATTGTGCAAATCATCATGCACAACTATAGTCACAACTGATTTCTATCTGATCCTCTAACACTTGTCCCCGCTGAACTGAACATGCACTGACATGCAACTGAGTTAACTGATGTATTGTTTAGTTGCATTATGAGTTAATAACTTGTGAATTAATTAATAACTAATTCACCCAATTCATCTCTAGTCTATTTGCCAGTTAGACTAAATACAACCAGTTTAACAAAGCTAAACTGAACACAACTCCATCAACTGCACCTCCAGTCCACTAAACTCAACTCACTTGAGTTCTAACTGAAGTCCGGCATGTAAAGATCAGTCATCCCATAGGTAACCACGTATTTCCTTCTAGGATTTGCATGTACCACATCCGTAGCTCATCCTGAAGTGCTCCAAGAGAATAAGATTAAGTTTATAGTCCAAATATTATTATGAGACGATAATATTTGACTGTTCTATATCTAGACTGAGTAGTCACTCCACTGTGATCTAAAAATATAAGTCCATCTATTTTTCCCAACTTGACCAATCATCCATAAACAACAACCTACAATCCATAGACATGATCCATATGTCTAAAAATAGACATAGTCTAAAAATAGACTTGCGCCAGAAAATACCCTCCGGGCCCACTTAGTGAAGGCGACTTCATTTCACTAAGCTCCATCATCTTGTTGCAATCTCAACACTCCCTCTCGACAAGATATGGATTATCAACAACCCCTATCCTGCCTCGGTGGTATTCAAATTTGCTCCTGGTGAGAGCCTTTGTCAGAATATCAGGAACCTGATCCTCTGTTGGAATGTACAAAAGTAACATGATCCTCTGCTGCACACAATCTCTTATATGATGGTACTTGATGTCCTTGCTGCCATATACTCAGCCTCTTGAGCTCCCTGCCCAATCTGCATCCTCCTATCTGTACCAAGATCCATATCCCGATGTGCCTCTCAAGTAGCACAATACATGCTTGCCCGCCTTCCAGAAGAGCTTGGTAGGCTTAACCATAGCTTGTGAAAGCTGGTTAACTGCATAGCATATATCGGGTCGTGTATTGACCAAATACATTAGTGACCCCACCAACTGTCGATAAACAGTGGCATCCACTTCTTCTCCCAAAGTGGCATCCTCCTTCCTCCAACCTCCAGGAAGAGGAGTATCAACAGGCTTGCAGCCATGCATGTTGAACTTCTCCAGTATCTCCCAAGCATACTTGCCCTGAGAAACAAACAGTCCACCACTGCACTGCCATATTTCCAATCCTAGGAAATAGTGAAGGAGGCCCAAGTCCTTCATCTCAAACTCTGTAACAAGATCCTTCTTGCATGACAGTATCAAAAACTCATCACCTGTTAGAATCAAATCATCAACATACTCATCACCTGTTAGAATCAAATCATCAACATACAGTACAATGATAAGCAACTTACCCTCCACCATAATCTGGTATAGGTTAGGATTTGCCTCGCTCTTGGAGAATCCAAGTCCTATGAAATAACTGTCTATCCGTGTGTACCAAGAACATGGTGCTTGCTTCAACCCATACAGTGCTCTCTTGAGCCTGCACACATGCGATTCGCTGCTGAAGACTTCAAAGCCTTCAGGCTCCTCAATGTACACCTCCTCCTCAATGACTCCGTTGAGGAACGCAGTCTTCACATCCATCTGATGAATGTGCCATCCCATCTGCGCTGAGAGAGCAAGAATCGTCCATATGGAATAACACCTTGCGACAGGTGCAAAGGTCTCCTCATAATCGATCCCCTCTATCTGTGAAAACCCTCGGGTAACAAATCTTGCCTTGTACTTCTCCACACTCCCATCAACTGCCTGCTTAACTTTGTAGATCCATCTCGAACCCACCACTGGTTTCCCTTCCAGTCTAGGAACAATCTCCCATGCACTGTTTCTGACAATAGAATCATACTCTTCCACCATGGCGTCTACCCATGCAGGATCCTCACAACTTCCTCGAAAGAGGATGGCTCAGTCACAACACACTTGTTCATAAGAGCCATGTATCCAGTGTACCGATCAGGTGACTGTCTCTACCTGTGTTGGGTTGTAGGTGGTCCTACAACTTTCTCTACATCTTGAGCCAGTCGCTTAGCTTCTGTCAAGCGCTTTCTCCCTCTGATGGTTGGCGCTGCATGAGTGGTCTCTTTCACTCCATGAACCTCGTTCTATGGCTGATCGACGTCCTGAAGCTCATCCTTAGGAACTAATAGCTCCTCATCTGCATGCAAGTGTAGCTCCATCTCAAGCGAAAACTTCACGGCTTTCTCCTCCTGAAATTTTATATCTGATGGGCTCCAATATTGCAACAATAATGCGACAACTCCTGGGACTCCCTTCTTTAATTTTATCAACCCGGTAGTTCGTAACAAACTTGGAAGCGACGGTGCTGTATGCACAAGTACTAGCTCTTGCCACATCTGTCACTTGGTCAACTGGCACAAGTCCGCTAGGGGCTTAAGCCAACTTCTATGAGCTCTTGGAAGAAGCTTTTTAACTGATGGATGAAAGCTAACTCGCAGGAAGCTAATCTACTTGTGGAAAGAAACTGAAAGCCAAAAAGAAACACAAACCCTAGCAAACCCTAATTCTACCAGCTAGTCCTACTGATGCAAGGAAGAGGATGCAAGCTACTGAAAGGAATGCCATTGACTTCTAGGAAGGTAAAATGCATGTGTCTAAGTTATCACTATCTGAAGAAAACATCTTTTTGTATTTTTGAATAAGTTGTTAGAATTATCATGCATGTGCTTTTAACTGTTTTTGACTATGCAGAGGTGGATCAAGGAGGAGAAATGCTTGGAAGAGGTCGGCAAGGTTCAAAGAGGGCCTAAGGGGTCCCTAGCACCCTTTCAGAGAGTTTCACAGAGTTTGGCTATCAAGAAACCTCATTCGTGAGCTTCTACAGGAAGTCTGCAGGGGTTCTACAGGATGTTCTGGGATTTCTACAGGATGTTCTATGATTTTTCTACAGGATGTTCAGAAATGGGATTTTGGAGCATGGATGGAGGGAAAAAGATGAATGAATGGATATGGAGGTAGGATAGGAGTCTGAAGTGGCCCAGGAACTGGTGGATGGAGCTAAGGAATGGCGGAGATGGTTCGATTTGTTCAAGGGAGAGTGAAGCAATGTTGCACAAAAATTAGGGTTTTGGGAGCGAATGTGGCAAACGTGACGTAAGGATTCTAAGTAGAGGGTGGAGTGGATGGTGCTGATGGAGAATAAGCAGATGAAGGAGTGGTACAGGTGCTCTGCAAGTCATTTTTCCAATCTAAACCAACAAAGACTTGTAAATTCAAAGACCTAGTTACGTTGACCTAATTTGCTAGCTGTTAGTAAAGAGAATGAACGGAAGTGTTATTTGTAAGAAAACTATATATATTAACTATGCAAGGAAGCATTCAAGAGTCTGAACATGTAACCAACTTCTGAAAATGAAAACAAAACACTAATGATTGCATGGCAAAGCAAAGTCAGTGTTTTTGTGGGCAGCAAAGTCATCCTAGTCACAGCTCCTGATCCCACTGAGAGAGAGGTGAGACCCCAGATGTTTGATGGCCCTTTTCTTGAAGCTTTTTTTGTTAACAACCTATCAACTAAATCTGAGCATGAAAATCTATTTTACTCATCAAAAACAACCTAAAGGACAAAACAAGATTTAGATCTAAATATCATATTTTATTCTAAGAATGCAGCAAAGACACATGAAAGTAAACAAAGGAGGTACTGGGCACTTGAGATGGGCCCAACCCCAAGAGCTACAACCTCCTAAGATAGATTTAGAGTTGGTGCAAAGTTGGATTCATCTTTATTGAGCAAGAAATGTTACATCCCAAAAACCGTCAACAAGGAGAACTTGAAAATGTGCTGAAAGCAAAGCTAATCTACTGCCTAAAAATCGAACTACAAAATGAGTACAAAATGAATATAAAGTGACTAACTACTGGCTAACCAAAATGAGGCCCTAAGCCTTCTTATTTATACAAATTGAGGACCCCAACAGTCCTCCTAAACTTTAGGGACTTGGCTGCCCAAAACTTGTAGTTAACAATAGTCCTACTTGACTTGCTTGGCTGCCCTTGGATAATTGATTTGGTGGCCCTTGAACTCCGAGCTGATGGTGGAGAATTTGAGGTAAGGGCCCATAAATGAAGGGGACACCTTCCTACAAATCCTCTCTCTTGTTCTCCCACGAATTTGGTTGCCAAGTGCTCATTAAACCCCTTGATTTTGTCTCCAAATTGACCAAAAAGACTACACAAAGCACCCATTAGACTTGTTGGCATAATGACTAACCCAATTCACTCTATTAGCATAAATATAATAAAAAACATGCAATAAACTAATGAGAATGGTGGATTAAGTTGAATTAGGAGGTTGAATGAGCCCAAATAATTATCCATTTTTGGGGCTCATCATCACCCCCCTACTGAAAGTGTTGCTCATCCTCTGAGCAACTAATCTATCTCCTCATCTTTGATGGCCCTGGTGGCCTCCCTGTCATGCCAAGTTTCTGAAGTGATGTCCTCTTCTCGATCATGAAACCATGCTTTTCTCTTTGCTTCTTCCCACTGCCTGCTCCTTTTCCTAGAGAATTCTCAGCTTTGGTATGATTGTGCAAGTATATTCAATCAGATGGTGGCAATGGTGGTGAAAGGAGATGAAACCAGTGGAGGATGGAAGAAAAGAGTGGTTGCATGCCTCCTCAACAGACTTCAAGCTTCAAATCCCTCTCCATAATCGATTCTGGCCTGCCCAAAGGCTCTACAGGATGTTTCTGGTAGAAATACAGAACTTCCTGTAGAAAGTCCTGTAGCTTCCTGTAGAAGGTTGAACCATGACTAGATTGTGTTCGAACCCTGAAAAAAATGAGTGTTCATGGAGGGAGTGGATGTGAGGATGCCTGGTAACTTGGTAGGGGCCCTTGTCCTTGTGTTGGGATGCCCCCCTTTTTGCATTGTGTTCCTGCAACCGAGAAATTCCATGTAACACAGGAAAACTATTGCTTTTTACTCATGGCAGACTTGTCTCGAATTCCCCTACTCCCGACAGTTTAATTCATCACCTTTCGAAATATCATGCATGGGAATGGTGTTTTCGAGCCTACCTTTCTTCAAGCTCCAAACTTGATGAAGAAAAACTCGGGCTCCTCTGCTTCAAAAGGATATAACGTACTTCCTGTAGAACAAAACTGCACTTCCTGTAGAGCCCGATAGGCAGGAATTTTTTAAAAACGCAGAAATCTTAAGAAATCAGACAGGAATCTTGCAGAGAACCACAGGTTAACTGATCTAGATGTGGTGGACGCGTGCTCCAGTTGACCACAGTTGAATAGAGGGTGGTGAGAATTTCAGCCGAGCATCATTTAATTTCAGCGTGATTTGTGGTGAGGGCGTGAAGTGGCCAGGTGTACGTGGCCACATGCAACTGGAAGTGTTGTTCTTGAACTGTGTGTTTTACCCTTGTAATCACTACTATCAATTGAACTAAGGTTTAAACGGCCAACACTCCTGGTTGCTTTAATTTTCACGTGAGTCAGCTATCCACATGTACTGCATGACTTCCGGCTGAGTGCTAGAGAAGGCAATCAGCTTAGCCTTGCTAGATTCGTGCCTTACCCCACCATTCCATTCGTTCATGCAGTTCTTCAATTAGATTCATGCAATAGAGGAACAAGTTTTAGTCACGTACCTCAAGTCAAATGGTTGCTGTGAGGTGCTTTTTGCTGCTGCATGCATCTATTTCGGTGGTTGCATGATGGATCCTTTGTGCTATAAGCTCTTTGCTGTATGATGTGTGGTTATTTTGCTTGTGCAGGTATCCTCCAGCCAGATCTAAGCTGCAAGAGTTCGTTTCCATGTTCAGATCTGCACCCTCAAGCTGCTACTGCTGAATTTTCACAGGACCGAAACTTGTTTTCGCCATTGCTCCCGGACGATAGATCGGATTGATTTGAAACTTTTTGAGCCTGTTCCTATCATCATTATGCACCTCCCATAGCAAAATTGTGATCAATGGATGCACAGATTTTGAGAAGAACAGAAAATGGCTGAAGAATTCAGAGATCAATTTCTCGAAAACCGTGCATCGGAATTGGCTGAAACTGCTTGGGTAGGTTACTATCACACATATACATCTCCCCATGAAACATGTTTTGAAATGGATGCACGGATATGGAGAAAATGCAAAAATGGCTGATGGTGATGGAGGCTGATTTCTTGGAAACTGTGCACCGGAATTGGCTGAAACTGCTCAGGCATGTTTCCATCACCCCTGTATGATTCCCCGTAAAACGGTTTTTCAAATGGATGCATGGTTTTCAAGTTAGGGCAAAAACAAATTCTGTTCTAGGTACTTTTGCTTCAAGGCATTCTGCAGTTTTGTTGCATGGTAAGAAAAATGAACTTGGGCTGTGATGCAGGCATGGAGATGATGGAGGAGGAGTTTGAAAATTGCATGAGGACTTTTGAACCCTTGAGGAAGCTACCATGTTCACCAAACTACTTTTTTCAATCCATTTTTAACTTCTTGTAGTTTCTACAGGAACTTCTTGTAGAAAACACAGTTTTAAGGAAAGAAGCACAATGACATGGAAAAAATGATGGAAAAGGGGTGAGGGATGGAAACATGGATGTGTGCAGGCCTCATGGACATATTCCTAGTCTTCGGGTCCTCTTCGGAGATCAATTTGGCTTTTTTGTAAGCTTCCTGTAGAAGACACAGAACTTCCTGTAGAAAACACAGTTTTCATAAAAGAAGCACAATGAGGTGGAAAAAATGATGGAAAAGGGTGAGGAATGGAAATATGGATGTTTGCAGGAATAACCAATAGATTCCAAGCTTTAGATTCCCTTCCAAAATTGAATCTGGCTCGCCTGAAGGTTCTACAGGATGTTTCCTGTAGAAATACAGAACTTCCTGTAGAAGGCACAAAAATTCCTTTGTCTTTGTTTTGAGTGATCCTCCTGACCTGCAATGTCCTTCTTGCAACCTGCAATTATCCAATGGAAATTAGGTTTATTTTTCTTTTTCTTTTTCTCTTTTTTTTGAAAAACAACTAGGGCACCTCATGGAGGTTTTCACCTTAATTTCTTGCCTTGGGCGCCTCCAAGGGAGGTTTTCACCCAGGGATCTTATTCCCTTTTTATTTTCTCTTCTTTCCAACCCATTTACCGCCTCATGGAGGTTTTCAATCAATGAGCCAATCTAAGGCGCCTCTGAGGAGGTTTTCACCTTAGATTTTTATTTTCTTCTTATTTTCATTTTTATTCTTTTTCCTTTTTTTTTTCTACCCTACCCTACTTGAGAAACAAAATCATTTTCAAGTATAAGAATACTTCCAATGGAGCCATGTGCACATCGAGATTAGAGACAAAATGATGTGGAGGCTTGAAATGCATGCTTGAACAACTATCCGGATTTTAGAGACAAGATGATCTGACTTTGAAGGGATCAAACATAGCTCAGGAAGAGAGTACCGCTGCAACTTAGTGACCGTCTGAAACCATATCTCAATATAGCTCTGATATCCTTGGTCCTTTTGCTGATCTGGATCATTCTTCATGTCACCTTCTATCATGACCTTCTCATCTTCCTCTTTTTGCTGATCTTTCTCTTGAGTACATGGAGGATTTGATGATAACCATGAGGGAACTCTCTCGATCTCTGATTCTGATCTCTTCTCTTCATCAAGTGCAGCCCATGGTTCTTTGATCTCCTCTCTTGAATCTTCTTTTGCTAGATGTGATCCTTCAATGCTTTCAAGATGATCTCTTTTTTGCAATGCTCTTCCTGAGCTATGGTGAAGATCATTGAGCTCAAGAGGAGTTGTTTGGACATGTTGTGCCTCAACTTTGCAATTGGGTTGAGCTGGTCCATTGTATGGTCTTGGAAATGGTGGTAAAGGTAGTTGAGTGGGGGTGTATTTTTGAGATGGATGTGGATGGCTTTGTGGTTGGGCAGGTGGTGGAGGCCAAGGAGCGAGATGAGAGTTGTACTGGGGCCTCCACCCCTGATAAGGTGCATTCCAGTGAGGCTGTGGCTGAGCATATGAATGAAACGAATGAGAAACTGGTTGGGCATAATATGGATCTGTGAAGGAACAAGGAGGAGGTGTGAACCAGGAAGGATGAGCAGGGGGACCCCAAGAATGCATGAAAGTGGCTTGATAGGGGGTCATAATAGGTCTCGGATGTCCCTTGCAATTCCTGCTGGTAAGATCTAGGTCCATGTGGCCTCCTTTGGTTCATATAATAGAGTGGTTCAGCGGCTCCTTTAGTTCTCTGATATGCAACTTTAAGTCCAGGCAAGGAAGGGCACTGATTCGTTGGATGGTATTCTTCACAGATGAAACATACTTCTAGGGAGTGCATTGGACATTCTTCCCTAGGATGCTTTCTAGTGCTCCTGGGACAAAAGATGGCCAAAGCCCTCTTGGCTTCCTCTTGCTTCCTTTGGATCCGCGGGGTATCCAATTGCATGGCAAGAAACTGCCTCATATCACTCTTGAAATCTTCCATCTGATTTTCAAATTCGTTTTTGGACCAGGTACTGCTCCCAACATTTCTGCTTGTATCCATTTGCTCCAAAGGAATGTTTCCTTCTTCTTCTCCCTTAGAGGTTCTTTAAATATGCCTTGATGTCCACCCAGGGGTTCTTAGTCACAACCATCGAAGAAGAGAGAAGGTTGGCTGTGTGAAGCAATGGGGGGTGTTGTGAAAATATTTTTCTGACTTATCTCTACTCCTACAAGGCATGAAAGGAAATCTTTTTGGTTGATTTTTGTATTTTTCTTCTTGTACCTGCAAAACTAAAATAGATGGAACTGCAACTAACTATCTTGCTGAAATGAAAATGCAGAATATTTTGCTCAAATGAAATTGCAGGAACGAAATGCTAGTATACGCTTGCAGAATTGAAATGTTAATCTACGCTTGCAGAAATGAAATTGTGGAATTGAAATGCTAATCTATGAAAGCGGGAAATGCTAATCTACTTTTGTAGAAACGAAATTGCATAATGGAAATGAAATAAACTACTTAGCAGAAGGTTATAGTGGAGAATAGAAGAAAAGCAACGATCACCAATACTCTGATGCTTCCCCGGTAACGACGCCAAAAAGATGGTGGGCTTCAGTATTGCACCAATAATGCAGCAACTCCTGGGACTCCCTTCTTTAATTTTATCAACCCGGTAGTTCGTAACAAACTTGGAAGCGACGGTGCTGTATGCACAAGTAATAGCTCTTGCCGCAACTGTCACTTGGTCAGCTGTCACAAGTCCGCTAGGGGCTTAAGCCAACTTCTATGAGCTCTTGGAAGAAGCTTTTTAACTGATGGATGAAAGCTAACTCACAAGAAGCTAATCTACTTGCAGAAAGAAACTGAAAGCCAAAAAGAAACACAAACCCTAGCAAACCCTAATTCTATCGGCTAGTCCTACTGATGCAAGGAAGAGGATGCAAGCTACTGAAAGGAATGCCATTGACTTCTAGGAAGGTAAAATGCATGTGTCTAAGTTATCACTATTTGAAGAAAAGATCTTTTTGTATTTTTGAATAAGTTGTTAGAATTATCATGCATGTGCTTTTAACTGTTTTTTACTGTGCAGAGGTGGATCAAGGAGGAGAAATGCTTGGAAGAGGTCGGGAAGGTTCAAAGAGGGCCTAAGGGGTCCTTAGCACCCTTTCAGAGAGTTTCACAAAGTTTGGCTATCAAGAAACCTCATTTGTGAGCTTCTACAGGAAGTCTGTTGGGGTTCTACAAGATGTTCTGGGATTTCTACAGGATGTTCTGTGATTTTTCTACAGGATGTTAAGAAATGGGATTTTGGAGCATGGATGGAGGGAAAAAGATGCATGAATGGATATGGAGGTAGGATAGGGGTCTGAAGTGGCCCAGGGACTGGTGGATGGAGCTAAGGAATGGCGAGGATGGTTCGATTTGTTTAAGGGAGAGTGAAGCAATGTTACACAAAAATTAGGGTTTTGGGAGCGAATGTGGCAAACGTGAGGTAAGGATTCTAAGTAGAGGGTGGAGTGGATGGTGCTGATGGAGAATAAGTAGATGAAGGAGTGGTACAGGTGCTCTGGAAGTCGTTTTTCTAATCTAAACCAACAAAGACTTGTAAATTCAAAGACCTAGTTACGTTGACCTAATTTGCTAGCTGTTAGTAAAGAGAATGAACAAAAGTGTTATTTGTAAGAAAACTATATATATTAAATATGCAAGGAAGCATTCAAGAGTCTGAACATGTAACCAACTTCTGCAAATGAAAACCAAACACTAATGATTGCATGGCAAATCAAAGTCAGTGTTTTTGTGGGCAGCAAAGTCATCTTAGTCACAGCTCCTGATCCCACTGAGAGAGAGGTGAGACCCCAGATGTTTGATGGCCCTTTTCTTGAAGCTTTTTCTGTTAACAACCTATCAACTAGATCTGAGAATGAAAATCTATTTTACTCATCAAAAACAACCTAAAGGACAAAACAAGATTTAGATCTAAATAGCATATTTTATTCTAAGAATGCAGCAAAGACACATGAAAGTAAACAAAGGAGGTACTAGGCACTTGAGATGGGCCCAACCACAAGAGCTACAGCCTCCTAAGATAGATTTAGAGCTGGTGCAAAGCTGGATTCATCTTTATTGAGCAAGAAATGTTACATCCCAAAAATTGTCCACAAGGAAAACTTGAAAATGTGCTGAAAGCAAAGCTAATCTACTGCCTAAAAATCGAACTACAAAATGACTACAAAATGAATATAAAGTGATTAACTACTGGCTAACCAAAATGAGGCCCTAAGCCTTCTTATTTATATAAATTTATGACCCCAACAGTCCTCCTAAACTTTAGGGACTCGACTGCCCAAAACTTGTAGTTAACAACAGTCCTACTTGACTTGCTTGGCTGCCCTTGGATAATTGATTTGGTGGCCCTTGAACTCTGAGCTGATGGTGGAGAATTTGAGGTAAGGGCCCATAAATGAATGGGACACCTTCCTACAAATCCTCTCTCTTGTTCTCCCACGAATTTGGCTGCCAAGTTCTCATTAAACCCCTTGATTTTGTCTCCAAATTGACCAAAAAGACTACACAAAGCACCCATTAGACTTGTTGGCATAATGACTAATCCAATTCACTCTATTAGCATAAATATAATAAAACAAATGCAATAAACTAATGAGAATGGTGGATTAAGTCAAATTGGGAGGTTGAATGAGCCCAAATAATTATCCATTTTTGGGGCTTATCAATATCCTGTCGCACAACAGTTTTACCATTGTCTGGAAAATACACACGATAGTTGTGGGGTGTATCAGTGTACCCCACAAATATTCCAACCTCTGCGGTTGGCTCCAACTTCTTCCTGGCATCCTTTTTCACATGCATGTAAATGTTAGCACCAAAAATCCTCAAATGAGAAAGATCAGGCTTCTTACTAGAATAAGCCTCCTTGGGTGTACTCATGCCAAGTATCCTATGAGGACAACGGTTTTGCACATAAACTACTGTATTGCATGCTTCCTCCCACAAGTGAAGGGGTAGGCCTTGATCATGCAACATCACCCGTGCAACACCCACGATCGTTTTGTTCTTCCACTCAGCTACCATGTTCTGCTGTGGGTTATGGGGAGCTATGAGCTCTCTACGAATCCCTTCTGCCTTGCAGAAATCCTTGATGTTGTTGGGAAAAGTATCCAATACGGAATGACCCTATCCCACTCTAAGGGTGATAGTACCTTAGCAACAATCAAAGCAAAGCTATCTAAGATTTCTTCTTTATGAAAGTAAAATAGGGGAGAAAGAGATCCACTAACCGATGTCTTTCGCTAATGGTTGATCCAATCTTCTCTCCTTGCTACTTGCTCCCAGCTCCTTGCTCTTTCACTGGCCCAGCTACACCAAGATCCTGCAAAATGGCAAGAGAGGGAAACTACAAGAAGCATACATTCATAATTGATTCAAGGATTAGAATAAATCAAATACACAAGTATAACAATACATCATTGAGACACATGCATATAGAAGAACCTCAAATGCTTTATTAATGGAAGAAGTAAAGTTCAGGAAGTGATACAACCATAAGAGGCCCAATCCAGCATCACCTTCCCAGCAGAAAGAAATCTCCTCTTCACCTCCTTCAAAGCAAATCACCCAATAGTTCTAAACTCAAACCAACAACAATTCTTTACATTCACAAGATTCCCGCCTCCCTAGACCTCATGAGAGAGATCTATATATAGGAGTTTTGGAGAAAGGATGAGTCAGCTTGAGGTTGGCATGAAGCTGACTAGTGTCCTCTCCCACTTTAGTTATTCTTCAGTTCTTGAGTCCACTTGGAGGTTCTTGCTTCCACTTGGAGATCTAGACCCTCTTACTCATCACCAGTCGAATTCCCTGATCCAAGTGTCATTTTGGAAGCTTCCTGGGCATTGACACCTTGAGGAATGACTGTGCCACATGTCCCAACTCACCCAGCACAGGTAGCCTTCTTTGCAGTTGACATTCAACGCAGGTAGACAGTGGAGCACTTGACATTCAGCGCAGATGCTCAGTGGAGCAGTTGACATGATCCAGAATTGCCTTGTTTTTGAGTGTTTTCAGGTGGAGAACTATTATTCAGTGCTGTGGTTTGCTGGCCTTGTTCCTCTAGGGGTAGGAACAACATGTTTAGGGATTTTGGATCCCTTAGATTATGGACATTTCATGCTTCATGCTGTAAGGCACAAAAATGTCTATAACAGTTGCCCCCTAAAGTATGAGGTCGTTTATCGGGTGAAATGCTTTATCAGGAGGATCCGAAGTTCATTCAATCGCTGAGAGGTGACCTGTAATAAGATACAATACAATACATTATTTTTCATACTGCTTTCATGATCTAGCTGAGGCGGGCATTCCCATGCTCAGCTTTATAAATACATTTTCTGTACATAGAACAGATAATCGTCTGATGGTAGACTGATAATTCCCTGCTTAAATTATCATCCTTTGAGTAGGATGATCATCTGTTGCACATGTCAATGTCTTTATTTCCTGAATATATATCGCAGCCTGGATGGATGAAACTAGATCCGGGGTCTTCAAACTCGTTTGATCTTCACTCTAAGTACAAGTCAATCCATGTGAGAATTTCTTGAAGTCGAACATGGAAAGACATCGCTTGATTACCAGTCAATGATGTAAACTATTAACAAGCGCGAGAGGAGTCACCGATAATGATGATGACCCTCAAGGTACGGCAGTACAATCCACGTGGTGTGAATAAAGGACTTGGCATCGAACACCACACAGAATCTTTCGGTCGAAGGTCATTGATGTATACCTGTCGCCGGAAGTGAGAAACTTGCCATTGAGGCATGCAAGCTTCAAAGTACTGAAGGGGTTGTTCCTAGATCAACTCCTTGGATAATGAGCTGATGTCGACAAGGAGCGATCCGTCAAAGGAGGGCCTTAATGAATCCCACATCAGTGACACGGAACGGAGCTAATGATTTTAATGGAGGTGAAAACAATCTGTGAAATATGATTCAGGGTGGCGGTCATGAAAGGATGAAAGATGATGTATGGTAGTGGATGGGACACGGTTGACTCTTTCTGAACAACATCTCTTGAACATATAACGACACTGATGCGATGGATCGGTAGCATTACCCCAAATGTGGATGGCTTGGCAAGACCATGGTGATGAGACCGGTGAATGAAACAACCCAACCCGATGTGGTATGGAGGAAAAGTGTCATGTTCAAGAGCGACTTGCTACCATTAAAGCTTTGAGGTTCTCCCAATTTTTCCCCAGTCATTTCTGACCAGTACCTCTTTATTTTTGTCAAGCTTGAGGAGGATAAAATATGCTTGTTCTATAACCTGCCCTTCGGGCAAGCCCATCGCTATGTTTTAACGAGCCTAGCGATAGGGAAACTCGTTCTTGTCTAAAGACAAGTTTGTCGCTATTTAATCATTTTAACGAGTCTAACGACAAGGAAAACTCGGTCCTTTTCATTTTTAGAGAGTCTGAAAAGGTACATAAAGTTAACTCCACAATTCCTTTTTCGTCATCTAATCCCTTAAGTCCGAAAAAGTATAAAACAATACAAAAGGGATGAGTTTTCGATATCTTTAACGAGCCGAACAAAACAAGCGCTCGATCTTTTTGTGCAATAATCCCTCAGGTCCAAAAAGATTAAAATCTAGAGGAGGGATAGCTCTTCCGGTCCTTTAACGATCTGGAAGGCCAAAACTCGGCAATCTTTTCATACTTTACGAGTCAGTTGAAAAGAGCTCAAAGAAGACTCGTCTTTTGAGGAACGAGTGATAAACAGGGATAGCAACAGATTCCAGGTACAGGTTGGAATTTTCCAATCACGGCAGTGTCACAAGGATGGCTAGGTGAAATCACTCTTCGCAGCTGTTCCTCAAAATGGGTAAACAATCACATGGAGGTGAACGATCGGCCAAATGAAAGTGGAGGTGGCAGGTGCAAACACGACCAAGGCTTTTATGGCTGATAAATTTACGATCACAGTGGTTATTTACCGGGATAGGTTCATTTTTTATTTAAAAATGAGCTTAAACTCTGGAGGAAACATTGC
The DNA here is from genome assembly GCA_031772625.1 of Pinus tabuliformis. NCBI lineage: Eukaryota > Viridiplantae > Streptophyta > Pinopsida > Pinales > Pinaceae > Pinus > Pinus tabuliformis. Next base: position 816,494,001 of record CM062810.1, on the reverse strand, counting down.
TCACTGCTTATATTTATTTTTTAACGAGCATGAAGACCGCGTTAAAACTGCTCGGATCTTGCGTTTATTTTTTAACGAGCATGAACTTTATGCTAAAACTGCTCGATATACCAGTCATAAGATAAGAATGTCTCCTGAAAGATCCCATTTTTTATAGAGCTTGCGCCTTACCAAAGCTATGCTCACTCTCCTTTCTTTATGCAAGTTCGGAAACGGCTAATCCTACGAGTTTAAAGGGTTAGACCTACAGGTTTAAAGGGAGGACCTAAAAATTTAAAAAATAAATAGTCGCCCCTTGCTTGCACTCCAAAAGGTTGCATGCCCCCAGGTATAAAACAATGTTTCAAGGTTACCTCTACTTTTCTGCCATCGAAACTTTCGTTTCACCGGGAGAGGTACCTCTTTCAGGTTACCCAAAGATGGTCTCGTTAATCTTTCAAACAAAACACTTCCTCGGCAATGCCTACCGAAATAGACAAGGGTGAATGACTGGTGCCAAACACGTAACTTTGACAAAAGAATCCTATTCCAGAACAACCCCTCTTCCATCCACAGATGGGGTACGGACCAGTCATATTCTCCCGCGGAAACCTACTCTATACCTAAAGGTTCCCTGCCGAAGCAGGCCAGGATGCATGCCCCCTGGGTTCCAGTCCCATCTTTCCGAATCACTCGCACTCATCGGGAAGGAGGACTGGGGGTGGAGACATTTCTTGATTGAATAGACCATTCAGGGTTGGTATGTGACTATTTGCGATGCGTGATCCCGGAAATGAAAGTTGGTCTACGAGCTTGACCATTCTTCCTTCGTGTGGAAAACACATTACTCTAAAGAGTGAGGAGACTATTGCTCCCATGCAATATATATAGTCTCGTCCAAGGAGTAGGTTATAATCCAAGGGTCCTTGAACGAACATCAAGTTCATTTGAACGGCCTTCCCTTTCAATGTAATAGGCACATTGGGGAGGATCCCTAATGGTCGACTGGTTCCTTTATCGAAACCCGAGAGATTTCTTGTCTCAGGCAAAAGCGCCGGGGAACCCAGTGCTTTCCAAGCAATAGAGGAAAGGATACTCACAGATGCCCCTTCATCAATGATAGTTCCAGCCATTACCATTCTGTATATTTGGACCATGATTCTGAATGGTATACTGGCTGGCAACCGGGGTCTGCCTAGTTGGTTCCAATCAAAGGACACAACCAGGTTGCTTGGTGGTGGGACCGAATACACGGCCGGATATGACCCTGACGATGTTCCTTCCTGCGATAAAGGAATGGGCGCATTGCCCTGACGCTCGTCAAAGTCTGTGTTGATGAAAAGAATCTGGATGGTGTCATCCTTATTCTCTTCAGTGAGGGTGTCATTTGAAGATGAATCTTCAGTGACGGTGTCATTTGAAGATGAAACTTCTGAAGGGAGAACCGGGTCAACTGCCGTTTCGACCTTTGGACTTTCGTCTGGTCTGGATTCAGTAGGTTCATTTTCAATGACTGACGCTTCAGCTGACCACCTGAGCGGGCCAGCTGTATTCTCAACCAACGAAGGACTTGGCACGAGTTTTTTGTATCCAGGAGGAAGTCTCAACGGTGAAACTGGACGATCTTCCAAAACTCTCTTCGCTTTGTCTAAGAAGGGACAACGGTGGATGGCGTGATCGCCTTCACACAGTCTGCAGGGGGATCTTGCTCCCCCTCTTTGTCTTGAACCTTCACTTTCGCTGGTTGACGGTAAGCATTCAACATGGCTATCAGAGGTTGATGCTCCCGAATTGTGCAAACGAGGGGACCAGTCCCTTAGTATCCGGGGAATACAGGGACAATTTCTATGGAAGTGGTCTCCTCTACATATGACACATGGCGATTTAGGCCCGGTCTGTGCTGTGTGTGGATTTTTGTCAGATGTCTTTTGCTTGCCCCCAGTCGCCTTAGGCTCCTTCTTCTTCTCTCTCTTCTTCTTCTCCTTCTTCTCCATGGGAGCTTGGCTTTTGCCGGCTCTACCTTGCGAAGATGAAGGATTGGAGGAAGGGTTATAGGAAGTAGAAGGCTGGTGGGCAGCTCTAGACTGATCTAACTGTTGACTCGACTATTCAGGAACCATGGTGTTCTAAACTACATTGGTTGAGAATAGCCATATTGGTAGGCCAATTGTCAGTCCTGGAAGCGACAATGTGGCCATGTGGGGCGCACCAACTTCTCCCCAAGAGGAGAAAGGACTAGGATTTCCATCATGGGGAATTCCTTGGTTGGGGCGTTCCATGTTCTCAACCTACAAATCAACGCAGGAATAGGAGGTGATTATGTTCCGTTTAAAATAAATTTTATAACGACGCTTTAGACACAACTTGCTTTTTCACTTTTTAAGAGTCGAGAAAAAGCTAAAGATGACTCTAGTCTCCTTCGATGTTTTAACGAGCCCGAAGTGACAAATGCTCGGATGGACTTTTTCAGTTATAGAGTTTGAAAAAGGCCAAAAGAAACTACTCTGGAGTTCTAGGCAGAGGGTGTGCCAAACTTTTCGCAAAACCACAGAATACGTTTTACGGTACGGGTGGTCGATCTTCGTGAATGCTGTGTTCACTGCATTGCGATCAGTAGGGCGGCCGACACGGCTTCCTATGGATAAAGGCTTTGTTCCTATAGGGGTCTCCCAATATATACGCGACGGTACGTGGGAGCACAAGTCCGTATTGATACTTATCGCTTCACCGTGGAGGAATCACCCAACCACTCAACGCTAAGATATCACGTTTAACGACGTCGGAACACGTCTCTAGCTTAGACCTCTATGTGTTTGCGTTATGTTTCAAAGCGTTGTTATGTAAATTCAATTTATTTTAGGTTGATCTTGTTTAGCAGTTTGCCTTTATGGATCACCACGAGATGTATGGTACAACTCCTAAATGCAGTCTAAGATGATAAGCAAGCTTTTCAATCTTTCAACTTTGAAAATCTTAACTACTGAGGGAAAAGAAAGACATCATCTTTTCACATAGATCATAGAGAACACACTAATGCACTTTTTCCTAAATCAACATGCAAGCTGTCAAAATGCACATGCACAATGCAGGTATTTCTTTTCTCTTTCTTAATGTTGATGTACTACAAAAAGAAAGCTGTTGTATAACTTTGAATTCAATTTCAAGTGAAAGTAAACAAGCTTTTGTCCAAAATCAAAAGACACCTTAAGATTTACTTGTTTCAACACTAGAAATACAAAAATTCAAACCATATGACGAAAGCAAAAGCTCAATCAGCTATGAACAGCAAACAAACTAACTCTTAAGATCAGAACGACACTTATCACAGGTCTAGATCTAAGAGGCCACAGCAAGACTAGTTCACTTTCGTTATGGGAAACTGCAAATGACGTAAGAAATACAAAAAGAACAAACACAGTTTCTTTATACAACCAAGGCGGAATAGTGGCAAAGAAAGGTGGTTTCAGATAGGTACATTGACTGATAACAGGCTGCAAAAATAGGGATGAAAACAGGGCAACAGAAAGTAGAGAACCCCAGTTGCACAAGCCAAAACTGGTTCAGCGCAGGTAGAACACTGTCAGTTTGACATTCAGCGCAGGTACCCCCTTCGGGACCTACGATGAAATGCAGACTGCCTTCACAGTGCCTGCAATGAAGAGAGAAACTCTCGTTTCTCTTGGTTTCCGGGTTACAGATTGCTCAAAAATCAACAGTTTTTGGCCAAATCAAAGCTACCAATCAAGTACACACTAAAGGATGAAAAGGAGGATGAAAAGCTATCACTAAGAGCTGTTTAGAGTCCTTGTGGATTAGCTCTTCAAATCATAAACATGCCCAGAAACTGAGCTAGAGTAGCTGCCCTCTACTTTGCATTTGAAAGATCCAAATGCAGTTCGATTCGGTACTCCCTGTGTTTAGGAAATGAATAGCAAAAACACAAACAACCAACAAGATACGATCCCCAGTGGAGTCGCCAATTAGTTGTTGGGAAAAGTATCCAATACGGAATGACCCTATCCCACTCTAAGGGTGATAGTACCTCAGCAACAATCAAAGCAAAGCTATCTAAGATTTCTTCTTTATGAAAGTAAAATAGGGGAGAAAGAGATCCACTAACCGATGTCTTTCGCTAATGGTTGATCCAATCTTCTCTCCTTGCTGCTTGCTCCCAGCTCCTTGCTCTTTCACTGGCCCAGCTACACCAAGATCCCGCAAAATGGCAAGAGAGGATACATTGATAATTGATTCAAGGATTAGAATAAATCAAATACACAAGTATAAAAATACATCATTGAGACACATGCATATAGAAGAACCTCAAATGCTTTATTAATGGAAGAAGTAAAGTTCAGGAAGTGATACAACCATAAGAAGCCCAATCCAGCATCACCTTCCCAACAGAAAGAAATCTCCTCTTCACCTCCTTCAAAGCAAATCACCCAATAGTTCTAAACTCAAACCAACAGCAATTCTTTACATTCACAAGATTCCCGCCTCCCTAGACCTCATGAGAGAGATCTATATATAGGAGTTTTGGAGAAAGGATGAGTCAGCTTGAGGCTGGCATGAAGCTGACTAGTGTCCTCTCCCACTTCAGTTATTCTTCAGTTCTTGAGTCCACTTGGAGGTTCTTGCTTCCACTTGGAGATCTAGACCCTCTTACTCATCACCAGTCGAATTCCCTGATCCAAGTGTCATTTTGGAAGCTTCCTGGGCATTGACACCTTGAGGAATGACTGTGCCACATGTCCCAACTCGCCCAGCGCAGGTAGCCTTCTTTGCAGTTGACATTCAACGCAGGTAGACAGTGGAGCACTTGACATTCAGCGCAGATGCTCAGTGGAGCAGTTGACATGATCCAGAATTGCCTTGTTTTTGAGTGTTTTCAGGTGGAGAACTATTATTCAGTGCTGTGGTTTGCTGGCCTTGTTCCTCTAGGAACAACATGTTTAGGGACTTTGGATCCCTTAGATTATGGACATTTCATGCTTCATGCTGTAAGGCACAAAAATGTCTATAACACTTGAACTCGTCCAAGATGTATTCACCACCGTTATCGCTCCTAAGAGCCTTCACCTTCTTCCCTGACTCCTTCTTGACGAGTGCTTTGAATTCACAGAACTTTGAATATGTTTCACTCTTCTTCTGCATGAAGCAGATCCAGCACTTACGAGAGAAATCATCAACAAAAATCACATAATACCTGTGTTTTGCTGTCAAAGCAACTGAGAAAGGTCCACACACATCTGTGTGAATTCTCTCAAGGATCGTCGTGGCGTGACTAGCCTTCTCATGAAAGGTGGCTTTCACAAACTTCCCCAAAGTACACCCCTTGCACTAATCTGACTATGCAAGAGTGCCTTTAGGAAGCCCTGTAGTGATCTGTTGCAGTATCTTGAAGGCTCCATGGTGAAGGTGACCCGATCTCTTGTGCCACAACTCGCCATCATCCCGGCTCACCAATCCTTCTGCCTTGCCTGCCATTGCTGCGCATCGAGCTACATGCAACTGATAAAGGTTCCTTACTCGAACCCCTATCTTCCGGGTCTCACCAGTTGTCTTGCTACCCTGGAAAGCTTTTCCCTTGCTAAAAACAACATCATACCCCTTGTCTTCTAACATCGCCACAGAGATGAGATTCTTCTTCAATCCTGGAACATGCATGACTTCCTTCAATACGAAGGGTTTACCAGACTCCCTCTCAAAGGAAATGGTACCAATACTGGTCGTACTGTATCTACCATCATCGCCCATCTTGATGTGCACTCCAAGATCTTTGTTCTCCAGATCAGAAAACAAATCTCTATCTCCCGTCATGTGAAAAGGCGCACCATTGTCCAAGAACCATGCCGATCCCATCACACTTGAAACCAAGCATGTGATTAATGAAAAATCAAGCTCAAACTGCGAGGCTAGAGCCTCTCCTACTGAAGATCCAGTAGCCTGCTTGTTCTTCTTCTTCTGCGGACAATTAGTGGCATATTGTCCGTGCTAGTGACAGTGAAAGCACTTCACCTTGGACATGTCCTGCTTCTTGCCTTTCGAAATAGACTGAGAATCTTTCTTTCTCTTCCCTTTCTTTGCTTTGGCAGCCAAAGCGCAATTCTCTTCATCAGATACCTTTGATGAAGATCCGTCCCTGGTACTCCGCCTGATCTCCTCCTGCACAAGATCTGACCACAATCTTTCCCATCCTGGTAATTTCTCCCGACCATTGACAGAGTCCTGATAGGAATGCCAACTCTTAGGAAGACCAAGGAGAGCCAAGCTCACCAAGTCCTCATCATCGACAGTAACCCCCACACTTCCCAGCTCATCTCAACACTGAGTGAACTTCATGAGATACTTGGGCATACTGTCACCCTTCTCGCATTTGATGTTTCTGAGTTTATCTTTGAGCGCCAGCTTCCTCTGATTGCTCTTGCTTTGGAATAATTCCGTTAATGATTTCCACATCAAATATGGAGTAGCCTTTCCATGGAGGCTAGACACAATGTGATCCCTCACGCCCTCCAACAGAATTCTTCGACATTTTGCGGTCTTCTTTTTCCAAGCATCAGCTTGAGTAGCATCAGTAGGCTTTGGGACATCCATCTCTATGAACTCCTTCAGCCCATTATCATCCAATACTGCCTCCATCCGGTATTTCCATGAAATATAGTTTGAGTTTCCCTCAAGAGCATACTCCAATCGCAATCCGTTGAAAGACATTCCTGCATTGCCACCAAGAAAACACTGCTGCAAATTCGAATTCCACCAGCAACCAACTCAACTGCCTCGGATCTAAGATTCGTGAGAATACAATATTTCTCGTACAGAGATCGACTGTATGGGCATTCACCGGATATATCACCTTCCAAAAGAAGGATGAATCCAGAAGCTACCTGGCCCGATTACAGACTCTGCCTAAAGAAATAGAATGTAAACACTTCCTGAATAGTAGATCAGATGATCAACAGGTCCGATACCATGTAGAAATTTTGAATAATAAACACATATTCAACAGAGATTATCCTGATCATGTACTATTGTGGAATACATACACAATACATAAGCTCCTCTACGTTGATCATCAATATAGCAGCATCAATAACAATAAAACATCAAGAGCATTCACACATTAACACAGTATGTAACCCGAGGAAAGCATCTCGCTAAAAACCCCACACTATCTGTATATTAATGATTGAGAACATGTAACATTACAAAGTACAATGCTTATCACAAGCAATCCAGTACTAGCTCCACCTGTTACACACAATACGGCTCAGATCTGATCTCCAAATCTATTCCACTGCTTGCCTGCCTCCACAGCTCAATACCTTCTCAAGAATTAATGAGAATGGTTTACCAAACTTGTATTTAACCTCCAAAGAATCACTCACACTGGGAAAGACCTGAGCACAGGCTACAATCACTTGGTATTGGCCTATTCATTGGCATACTCAATCCCTTTGATTGTGCAAATCATCATGCAAAACTATAGTCACAACTGATAGCAATCTAATCCTCTAACACCTATCCCTGCTGAACTGAACATGCACTGACATGCAACTGAGTTAACTGATGTATCCTTCAGTTGCATTTTGAGTTAATAACTTGTGAATTAATTAATAACTAATTCACCCAACTCATCTCTAGTCTATTTGCTAGTTAGACTAAATACAACCAGTTTAACAAAGCTAAACTGAACACAACTCCATCAAATGCACATCTACTCCACTAAACTCAACTCACTTGAGTTCTAATTAAAGTCCTGCATGTAAAGATCAGTCATCCCATAGGTAACCACATATTTCCTTCTGGGATCTGCATGTACCACATCCGTAGCTCATCCTGAAGTGCTCCAAGAGAATAAGATTAAGTTTATAGTCCAAATATTATTATGAGACAATAATATTTGACTGTTCTATATTTAGACTGAGCAGTCACCCCACTGTGATCTAAAAATAGAAGTCCATATATTTTTCCCAACTTGACCAATCGTCCATAAACAGCAACCTGCAATCCATAGACATGATCCATATGTCTAAAAATAGACATAGCCTAAAAATAGACTTGCGCCAAAAAATAGCCTGCGAGCCCACTTGGTGAAGGTGACTTCATTTCACTAAGCTCCATCATCTTGTTGCAATCTCAACATCGTCTACCCTTGAAATGATGCCCTATATATATTTCCTTATTCCTAGGTCCTTTAGCCCTCGAAGTCGATCACTTTTCCCCACAGGATTGTTGTTTTTCCAATGTTATTTTCTATCTCAATTTTTACATTCCTAAGTAATTCACACATGCAGTCTAAATTCTCTAGCACAAGTGTGGTGAGAGGCTACCACATTCTATCCCCGAGGGAGATGGGTGGTAGGTGCATAGGTTGATTTCCCTTCTATATTTACTTATCAAGACCCAGTATTACCAAAGATAATACAACTAACTAGAAATATATTATTCTTTTGCACCCTTATAACCTCTATAGAAATGTGTCGAAAATTGTCAATTTAGGACAACTAAACAACATTTCACATTACTTATTAATCTAGGGGTCCTCTACTATTTCAAAGTTATGTGCAAAGTCTATATAGGAAACAAATCATTTTCTAATGTTGGCAGTTTTGAATGTTTATGTAGCTAAGAAACTCACACTTGAAGGTCATATTCTACTCAAATAGTAAAAGGCAAGAACTCCGTGTCATTCAATCCACTCTAGAAATTTCAACTTTGACTCAACCAATCACAAACTTATAATGAAAGGATATTTCATTCACTATAAATTAAAAGAATGCAATTTTTATCTAAAAGGAATTCTCAGTCATTACAATATTCGAATAGAGTCCTATCTCAACAACAACTCAAATCTCTACAAGCATCGATAATTACACCACTCTTTAATAATCAATAATGAACCCACTCTGCAAGTAACATCAATTGAAACACTATAAAAAAAAATCAACAAATTAACCCACTCCACAAGTAACACATATAAATCACTTTTGAAAGGAAAATACAACAAAATCTCAATCTCTGTAAATCAACCTACACAGGTTAGAACAGATGTAAATGATAACTACTAGAAATTGGCAAATAATCATGAAATAAGAACATAAGAAATCACAAAAAATCTATGTTAAACCTAATTAATAACCCAATTAAACTACAACAATTGACTAGTGAAGGGGGCCCTCCTTCCCCAACTAGGGCTACAAAAGTTACTCACGAATTAACGTTCATATGGTAAAAACTTGCATGCTCTATTATAGAAAAAGTAACACAATAGTTTGGTAATCTCATTTTACCTTTGTCTCTGGTACAACCGCTGTCTGTTCTATATTTCTTAACCCCTAACCTACCTAAGGCCCCTTAATATATACATATCAAAAGGGCCAATTTCCTAATAGAATGTCCAAATTGGTTGAAACATATTTAAGGAAAAAATCTATCATGCATATATGTTGTTACATCAATTGTTCAAAATAGTTTAATTTGTTACATTACATTCCAAAATATCACAATGGTTGATACTTCTCAAATCCTGCTAAGGTCCATTGCCATGATGACACTTTCGTTCATTTCCTCTCTTGAGCATTACTCAGAGACTAAATGCTCAAGCATCATCAAGATTAAATTAATGGTACATCATGGTTCTGGAAGTAGCATCATCAAAAGTAAAATCATATCAAAAAGGGTCACGTAATATTGTCCATTCCTTGAGCTAATTCCATTTATCTACAACCAATCAAGTGCACTTCATCCTAGAAATCATCACATAAGTAATACAAAACTAAGTAGAAACTACTAAACATTCCTATATTATAACTTAAATAATATAATTCATAAACAAGGTTGTCCCATAGGTCAAAATGTGAGTCATAAGAAAAAATCCATCAAGGAAAAGAATAACTTAGGAAGATTAAATGGTCCCAAAATATGGTAAATGGATGGTAAAAGGGTGCATTTTATGGGCCCAACATACAAAAGAACCAAATATTTTACAAATTAGGGCCCAATGTTTAGAGGTTGAAAATAAAGGTTCTTAGACCTTTTTCATGAATATAGCAATGTCTTTTCATGGTCATACAAGGATTTATGTGGCTTTTATCCTAACATAATTCAACACACCATTCTAAGCAAAGGAAGATACGAACCCTATCTAGAAAAGCCAAAGACCTGTTAATCCCATCTTTGAGGCCACAATTAGGCAAGAGATTGAGAAGTTACTAACCACTCATATTATTTTTCTTGTCAAATACTCAAAGTAGGTGGATAACCTAGTCCATGTTCAAAAAGTATATGGTGATATTCATTTATGGTGGACTAAATCTCTTTAAAGAAAGTGAGTGTGAAAGACAATTTTTCGCTTCCTAATATCGATTTATTTTGCAACCAGTTGCAAGATCTCAAATTATATCTCTTATCGATGGTTTCTCTATTTACAACCATATATGCCGCAAGAAGGCAGATAAATATAAAACCACATACACCACATAATGGGGCACCTACACCAATGAATGTATGCCTTTGGAGGCTTATGAACATAGGTTCCATGTTTCAGAGAGATATGTAAATAATATTCAATATACTCATTGAGAAAATCATCTAATTTTATCTCAATAATTGAATTGTTTATTCCAAGTGTGGTAGATACCACTTTTATCATCATAGACAAGTATGTCAAAGGTGAAGATTATACAACTTTCCCCTAAACCCTAAGAAGTCAATTTTCGTTGTGACTGTAGGAAAACTTTTTGGACATATCATTTTTGAAATTCGATTTAGTATTGATCGAGAAAGAATCAAGGTTATTAAGAATTTTCTAACCCCTAAATCCAAGAAAGAAACCCAATATTTCATGGGAATGATGAAATTTTTCCGAGAATGTATTCATTTTGAATTTAAGTATTAAGGGGTTTTCGCAGTGCATTATATTAGATATCATTTTTGGGATTCAATTGCGTTAAGGAAGTCATTAACGTATGACCATTTTCATGAGAGGTAGTCATAACTGACTAATTTCTCATGATTTTTGAATAGTCCACTTAGCACTCATTGCATTAGGTAATGCTCACAGGGGTGAAGAAGTGGGATTGAAACTAGTGAATGAATCACATAGCGTCAATCATCACTTCCGAGGCTTGCACCCAGTAACCAAGACTTCCCTGGAGGTTACCCATCCCAGATCGCCTCTGGCTCAAGCGCGCTTAACTATGGAGTTTTCCCCACAATCAAGCCCACTTAGCTTGCTACCCCATTTGCAGAACCTTAGCAAGTATTGTGCCTCATGAACCATTCAAGTAGAGTTCCCTTCACTCTTTTGAATTTAAGTATTAAGGGGTTTTTACAATGCATTATATTAGATATCATTTTTTGGGATTCAATTGCGTTAAGGAATTCATTAACATATGACCATTTTCATGAGAGGTAGTTGTAACTGACTAATTTCTCATGATTTCTGAATAGTCCACTTAACACTCATTGCATCGGGTGATGCTCACAAGGGTGAAGAAGTGGGATTGAAACTAGTGAATGAATCACATAGCATCAATCCTCACTTCCGGGGCTTGCACTCGATAACCAGGACTTCTCGAGAGGTCACCCATCCCAGATTGCCTTTGGCTCAAACACGCTTAACTGTGGAGTTTTCTCCACAATCAAGCCCACTTAGCTTGCTACCCCTTTTACAAAACCTTAGCAAGTATTGTGCCTTGTGAACCATTCAAGTAGAGTTCCCTTCACTCTTTTGAATTTAAGTATTAAGGGGTTTTTGCAGTGCAATATATTAGATATCATTTTTTGGGATTCAAATGCATTAAGGAAGTCATTAACATATGACCATTTTCATGAGAGGTAGTCATAATTGACTAATTTCTCATGATTTTTGAATACTCCACTTAGCACTCATTGCATCGAGTGATGCTCACAGGGGTGAAAAAGTGGGATTGAAACTAGTGAATGAATCACATAGCGTCAATCATCACTTCCGGGGCTTGCACCCGGTAACCAGGACTTCCCAGGAGGTCACCCATCCCAGATCACCTCTAGCTCAAGCACACTTAATTATGGAGTTTTCCCCACAATTAAGCCCACTTAGCTTGCCACCCCATTTGCAAAACCTTAGCAAGTATTTTGCCTCATGAACCATTCAAGTAGAGTTCCCTTCACTCTTTTGAATTTAAGTATTAAGGGGTTTTCGCTGTGCATTATATTAGATATCATTTTTTGGGATTCAACTTCGTTAAGGAAGTCATTAATGTATGACCATTTTCATGAGAGGTAGTCATAACTGACTAATTTCTCATGATTTTTGAATAGTCCACTTAGCACTCATTCCATCAGGTGATGCTTACAGGGGTGAAGAGGTGGGATTGAAACTAGTGAATGAATCACATAGCATCAATCATCACTTCCGGGGCTTGCATTTGGTAACCAAGACTTCCCGGGAGGTCACCCATCCCAAATCCCCTCTAGCTCAAGCATGCTTAACTGTGGAGTTTTCCCCACAATCAAGCCCACTTATCTTGCCACCCCATTTGCAAAACCTTAGCAAGTATTGTGCCTCATTAACCATTCAAGTAGAGTTCCCTTCACTCTCTTGAATTTGAGTATTAAGGGGTTTTCGTAGTGCATTATATTAGATATCATTTTTTGGGATTCAACTGTGTTAAGGAAGTCATTAACGTATGACCATTTTCCTTAAAGGTAGTCGTAACTGACTAATTTCTCATGATTTTTGAATAGTCCACTTAGCACTCATTGCACCGGGGGATGCTCACAGGGGTGAAGAAGTGGGATTGAAACTAGTGAATGAATCACATAGCATCAATCATCAATTCCGAGGCTTGCACTTGGTAACCAGGACTTCCCAGGAGGTCACCCATCCCAGATCACCTCTGGCTCAAGCACGCTTAACTGTGGAGTTTTCCCCACAATCAAGCCCACTTAGCTTGCTACCCGATTTGCAAAACCTTAGCAAGTATTGTGCCTCATGAACATTCAAGTAGAGTTTCCTTCACTCTTTTATGTAGGTTTTAACCCCGTACAGAAATTACCTACATACGAATTCTAAAACACAGAAAATAAACAATGCGAGAGCATAAGACATAAAACACATATACACAGAGATTTTCCGCTGGATCCCAAAACTGGGACTACTAGCTTGATTTTTCATTATATTCCTCTCAATGTTATAATACATATTTATACATGCTGAAGCATCCAATACCATGGATTGAAAACCATCACGTCCAAAAAAACTTATGCGAAAATCATGCACAAAACCATAGGTGGGTCCGCCCAACCTAACATACAGTCCAAAACCAAAATTTTTTGGGGCGTTGCCCTGGACCCTTTAACCCCTCTGTTAACTACATGGGCTAGTCGTGGAAAGAATATAACACAACCCAACATTCTCCCACTTGTTGTTTTCTTTCCATAGGGGGCCACAAGAGAGCTTAGTCATTTTTCCAGCCCTGAAATGCCCATTGTCTCTCTACACCAAGAGAACTGCTCAGAGCTCACAGATTTTGTCAATGCATTTGTGGTATTCTTCAAAATTTCCACCTTTACCAGCAACACCTTTTTGTCTTTTATCATATCCCTCAGAAAGTGATATTGAACATCAATGTGCTTTGTCTTTGAATGATATGCGGGGTTCTTTGCCAAGAAAATTGCATTTTGGCTATCACAGTCTATCCTTATAGCTCCCTGTACTAACCCCATACTTGAACACAATCTCTGCAACCAAACTGATTCCTTGCTTGCATAAGTGGCTTCCATGTATTCTGCCTCTATAGTTGATAGTGCCACTACAGATTGTTTCTTACTCATCCAACCGACTGCACCTCCAAATAGGTTAAACACATAGCGACTTGTAGATCTTCTCTGACCCAGATCTCTAGCCCAGTTTGCATCAATAAAGCCACGAATATCCAACATTCTGTCCAATCCTGATCTTCCTTGGTAGCACAAACCATAATCACTAGTGCCACACAAATACCTGAAACCCCGCTTCACTATTGTCTAGTGCTCCTTCCTTGGTTTTGACATAAACCTGCTCAATACTCCCACTACATGTGCAATGTCTGGTCTAGTACAAACCATTGCATACATCAGGCTACCGATTGCACTTGCATATGGAACATGGGACATGTCCTCTTCCTCTTCTTGTGTCTTGGGACACTTTTTAGCAGATAACCTCACACTTACAGGAATAGGAACCTTCACCGGTTTACTATCCTGCATATTAAACCTCTGCAGTATTTTCTCGACATACTTCCTCTGGTTTAACCAGAGCTTCCTCTTTGCCCGATCTCTTTTAATTTCCATGCCAAAAATATATTTTGCAGCACCAAGATCTTTCATGTCGAATTTGGAGGACAATTGGATCTTCAAATCCTGGATAATTTCTTTGTCATTTCCAACCAGCAACATATCATCCACATACAAGACCAGATAAATAACACGGTCACCAATTAATTTTAAATACACACAGTGATCTACTTTGCTTCTGGTGAAGCCAAGTCCCCGTATAAATGTATCAAATTTCTGACACCACATCTTTGGTGACTGTTTTAACCCATACAGAGATTTCTTTAACTTGCATACCAGTTCTTTCTTACCCTTCACCATAAAACCTTCAGGTTGCTTCATGTAGATATCCTCTTCTATATCCCCATGAAGAAATGTTGTCTTCACATCCATCTGTTCTACCTCAAAATCAAAAGCAGCAGCAATAGATAAAAGTAATCTAATAGAAGTTGCCTTGGCAACAGGAGAAAAAATATCACCAAAATCAATTCCCAACACTTGGGAATAACCTTTTGCTACCAACCGAGCTTTGTATTTCTCCACTTTTCCTTCTGCATTTGTCTTCTTTTTGAACACCCATTTGCTTCCAATGGGTTTCCTTCTAGCCGACAACTCCACCAGATCCCAAGCCTCATTTTTGCACAAAGATGCCATTTCATCAACCAGGCCTCTTTCCAGAGTTTTCCATCCTCTGAATCCACTACTTCCTTCAAAGTTCTGGGATCATCATTAGTAATAGAAAAAGAAAAATTTAAATAGAAAGCAGATGGAGTATACCTTTATGGCTGCCTTCTTTCTCGAACTGATCTTCTCACATCCAGAGTTTGTGGCTCTTCATCTTCTGATTCCTCCTCTACTGTAGAGTTTGATTCTTCCTCCTTTAGCTCAAACTTTATCTTCTCAGGTTCCTTTGGTTGGACTTCATGTTTAATAACATCTTTTACCTCTCTGAACACCACATCTCGGTTGTACACAACCTTTCGTGTGACTGGCTTCCAAAGCTTATAACCTTTTAAACCATCCTTATACCCAATAAAGATGCACTTTTCAGATTTACTATCCAACTTGGCTCGTTTCTCCTTTGGAACATGTACATATGCATCACATCCAAATACCCTCAGATGTGAAAGAGAGGGTTTCTTACCAGTCCATACCTCTTGTGGAGTCTTATCCTCCAACACTGATGAAGGTGACCTGTTGACCAGGTAACATGCAGTATCCACCGCCTCTACCCAGAATTCTTGTCCTAACCCAGTACCACTGAGCATGCTTCTTGCCCTTTCCATAAACGTCTTATTCATTCTTTCCGCAACTCCATTTTTCTAAGGTGTATATGGAGTAGTCTTTTTTTGTGCTATACCACACTTCTTTCAGAATTCTTCAAATTCCTTGCTGCAAAACTCTCCACCATTATCTATCCTCAACACCTTTATCTTCTTCTTTGTTTGATTTTCCACGAGAGTCTTAAATTCTTTAATCCTGTCAAAGGCTTCATATTTCTTCTTAAGGAAATATATCCGTGTATTCCTTAAGAAGTCATCTATAAATGATAATAGTACACAGACTTACCCAGTGATGTAACATTCACATGTCCAAACACATCACTGTGCACAAGTTCTAATATCTATTTTGCCCTCTTACTACCAGAGGGGAAACTCACCCGATTCTGCTTCCCATATACACAATTTTCACAGAAATCAAAATCCAAAGAGCTATTACTCATACCTTCTACCATACCTTTACCATGAAGTATTCGAAGGCCCTTCTCTCCAATATGTCCAAGCCTTTGATGCTACAACATGGTCTTCTCTCTAGAGACCACTAGATTTTCTACTCCACTTTCAGAAACCACAGAACTGTTGCACCTATCAACAACCATGCTACCTTGTAGCTTGTATAGAATTCCAATCCGAACTCCCCGCATAAATACTAGTGCTCCCCAAACCATTTTACAAGTATCCTTCTTGAACACTATTTTTACACCAGCATCATCCAGATTGCTTACAGAAATAAGATTTCTGGCTAATGCAAGAATATGCAGAACACCCGGAAGTGTTCTAACCCTTCCACATTGTAGCTTCAACTTCACTTTTCCACGACCAATGATTTTAGCCTTCCTATCATCCCCCAAGAAGACATCACCACCATCATATTTTTCATACTCGCAAAACCACTCTCTATGGGGACTGAAGTGAAAGGATGCACCTGAGTCAATCAACCATGCCTCATGATCTACATGTGTACTTGAAGAAGCCAAGTACACATCCCCACCTTCATCTGAGGTGGTTTTTGCCTTTGCAGAGGGAGCATCATTAGATCCCTTTCCTTTATCAAGAGTTTTAGATTTACAATCCCTTTTGAAGTGCCCTTCCTTTCTGCATTTCTAGCACACCACCTTTATAGGTTTTCCTGAAGATTTAGATCTCCCTTTAGATTTAGATCTCCCACTCGATGACTTATTTTTGTTTCTGTTCTAGGTCCACCCTTGTACCGACAAGGCATCACCATTTTGGCTCTCCATATTTTTCTGTCTCATATCCCCCGTCAACAAGGATGAGGCTATTTCATCAAAATGCAAGGCAGTTGCATTGATACCTATTTCAATAACCAGACTATCCCATGAATGTGGTAGAGAAAACAACAAACTTATGCACTTATCTTCATCTGAAATTTTAATATCAACAGATGCTAACTAACTTACCATAGTATTAAATGCGTTCAGATGCTTTGTCACCGAGTCTCCATCTTTCATCCTCAGGTTATATAGCGTTTTCCGTAGGAACAATTTATTCACTAGAGACTTTGATTGGTACAAAGTCCCTAACTTGTCCCACAAAGCCTTCGTCGTAACTTCCCCTGATACATTCAGCAATACTGAATCTGAGACACACAATCGTATCTTTCTCTTTCCCTTCCGATCCAACTTCTTCCATTCTTCATCGAACACTCCCATTGGTTTAGTACCCGGATCTACTGTGATCCACCAATATTTATCCACCAACAGATCCTCCATCTTGAGTTTGCACAACTCAAAACTCTGACCATTAAATTTCTTGATCTCTATCTTTCCACTGCTCACCATCTTCTTTCACCACTAGAATCGATCTCGCAGATCTCCCATTGAACAGGGTCTACCACAGGCCTGAGCGAAACCCCTCAACAACAAAGGCATCCCCTTGAAGCCAAAACTGCTCTGATACGAAATGTAGGTTTTAACCCCGTACAGATCTTACCTTCATACGAATTCTAAAACACAGAAAATAAACAATGCGAGAGCATAACACATAAAACAAATATATACAGAGATTTTCCTCTGGATCCCAAAACTAGGACCACCAGCTTGATTTTTCATTATATTCCTTTCAATGTTATAATACATATTTATACATGTCGAAGCATCCAATGCCATGGATCGAAAACCATCACGTCCAATACCATGGACCGAAAACCATCACATCCAATACCATGGACCGAAAACCATCACGTCCAATACCATGGGCCAAAAACCATCGTGTCCAAAAAAACATGTGCGAAAATCATGAACAAAACCATAGGCAGGTTCGCTCAACCTAACATACGGTCCAAAATCTGTTGGAAATACTGGGGGGGGGTGAATCAGTATTTATTTTTCCCACTATTGTTTTCTGCTAGCTAAAACATATATATTCAGAACACAAGATGAACAGATGGAATAAATGTTTTTATTAATATAAACTATGCAGTAAAATAGATACAATATATAGTTGGATACAATCAGTTGCCAAGCTCCAACTTGGACTTTGGTGAGGCTCCAACCTCCAGAGCACCAACTCTATTTTGCCAAGACACCAATCTTGGACTTAGGAGCACCAACTCCCAAGGACTTCGATCCTTCCTGCTTTTGAGGCACTAGCCCCAAGGACTCCTATCCTTCTTGCTTCTGAGGCATCAACCCCAAGGACTCCTATCCTTCTTGCTTCTGAGGCACCAACCCCAAGGACTCCTATCCTTCTTGCTTCTGACGCACCAACCCCAAGGACTCCTATCCTTCTTGCTTCTGAGGCACCAACCCCAAGGACTCCAATCCTTCTTACTTGTCAAGATTCATTTGATAGTACTGTTATGCTCTCAGAACTCTTCTCTGTTGAGTTCTGTCTATTTACAACTTCACTATAGTCTCCAAACTAAAATATCAATGACAATTAGTCTTCGTATGAATGAGTCTTTACAGCTCTGCACACTGCCCATGCATAGTCTCCAATAGCCTTCATGCTCTCTGATAATGTCTTCACATAGCTCTAGTCAGTCGACTATTAGCTGCACTAAGCTCTGCATAAAGAACAACTTCTAGTTCAAGCTTATAATCTCAGCTGGTTGCTTCTCCCCTTCGATTGTCTATTGTCTTGTTAGCCCTGATGCTCTCTTTCTGTTCTGTTGGATCCTCTCGCTGCCTCTGTCTCCTCCAGCTTATTTTCCACAGCGTTCAACAGCCTTCAACGTTGTTGCTTCTGCTATCTCACACTCTGGTTCTTCGCAACACCAACAGCCACTACAGTCCTCTGTTTTTGCTGCTTTTATGCATTCCCGTGCCTCTGTCCATTCGTTTCCTCTTACACGACCTCTTAGACTTCCTCAACGTTCGATGTCATTTCCTCTGTGCTCACTTGCTTCTTCAACTTCCCAGCTTTCGGTTTCCTCTGTCTATTCATGCTCACACGACACGTTGAATCAATGGCCAGGTCCAAGTCATACGCAGAGGACACATATTCAGAAAACTGTAACAACACTCCTGTTTTCTCATGATAGCAAGCATACACAGGGGCCACTTCATTTAACGGACAACCACATCCTTTCGACAATGATAGCAGGCATACACAGAGTTTTACGTTTAACGGACCTGCCACGTCCTATCACGACGCCATTGTCGTAGTTCAGCCTCCTGAACTATCGGAACCGTTATCATATGCATTTTGGCCCTTCAAACCACGCGTAAGGCAAATATGTAAATACACAAGAAATATGAGTGAAACAGTCGAAACTTATTAAAGAGCCGGACTTCAATTTTAATTCACCTGCAACTATAATGTATCGGGTCCGCTCCTCATGACATCACCGATGGCCGATGGGCCGATCCACTTGCGGATGCGATATTGCATTGAGCCATGTTTTATATGCCCATCGGGTCCGCTCCTCCACAACATTATTGCTATTGGCAATCGCGGCTTTTTGGAAGTCTTTTAAGAATCGAGCTCATGACATTGCTGATGACCGATGGCCAATACACCACTGCTCCGATGAACCGAATGAGATATGATATTAAACCATAATTTATGTGCCCATCAGGTCCACATGCTTATCGCAATTGGTGATCGCAAGTTGAACAACCCTCTGTGTAGCATAGCGATGGGCGGATGCGATATGGTATTAAACCATAGCTAATATTCTCGTCGGGTCCGCAGCCTTATCGCAATCGGCGATCGCAAAGGGGCAGCTTAACATTATGTGACTTCCGCTCCGAATTCCCGATGCGATGATCGCTATCGGTGATCGCAGAGGGGCAGGGCTCACCGTTAACATAGGTCATTCGCTTATAGCGATGCGATGTGCCGGACCCGATAGGATCCCAAATCTTCTGTGCATATATTTTCAAGTCCGGTTTCCGCTTGCGATAGTGTATTTGCCTATGTACACACTTTAGCCTCCGTTTGCACCTCTGATAGTGTTAAACACATATATGCATAGTTTTTGGCCTTCGATAGTGTATTCCTTTGGCATTGTTGCTTCGATAGCTGTGAATGCATATATAGATCGGTTTTAATTACCGATAATGTTAAATCATGCATACATCGGTTTTACAAGCCCGATAATGTAACTGGATATATCTATATGAGTTTTGCTCCCGATGGCTCCCGATAACTCTGTCTGCTTCCTCTGATGCTCTGATGGCTGTGTCCTCTGCTCTTTCTCTATGCTCCTTTGATCGGTCTCTGTGTGCTCCTCTTCTTTGGCATATATATGTGACATATACATATATATGGCTCCTCTTGGCTCCTCTTGGCTCCTCTTGCTCCATCTGCTCCTCTTGGTCCGTCTGCTCCATTTGCTCCTCTTGGTCCGTCTGCTCCATTTGCTCCTCTGGCTTGGTAGTGTCTTCCAAAGACCTCCTTGCATATGTGAATGCCTCTCTTGCTCTGATATGGCTCCTCTTGCTCTGATATGCCCTCCGATGGCTCTATTTGCATCCTCCATGGCTCTATTTGCTTTTTTTGCTCTTCTTGCTCCAATGTGGCTCCTTTGGCTTGGCAATGTTTTTCAAAGCCCTTCTTGCATATATGTCTGTTTCATATATATGGCTCGGCTGGCCTTGCTCCTTTCTCTTCGTGAATCTGCTCTGCATCCCTTTGGCTTCATGTCATCCTCTAGTATCCAGAATATTGCCATATTGACATCATTGACAACCTAGGTCAACAATCTCCCCCTTTGACATCAATGGCAAAGGAGTGCTCTGGGACTCCCCCTATCATAATGCTCTTCTTCTTTTTACTCAAGATAAAAGGATTGATATTTTATCATCAATTTACACATTATTCGCTATTCATGTCTCAGAACTGCTTTATCATGGCTTCAACAATGCTTAAGGATGCTCTACTTTAATGCTTTCATTCAGATTGCAAATGGCCATACACCAAGTGTCCAAGTCTAGGCTTTCATGCTCAATCCATATTGATGTCTTCATAGTCCAAATCAAGAAAGAGACTACTATTGAGATTGTCTTTCTTGCTGTCTTTCTTCAGATATGAGTTTATTTGTGTCTTTGTGCTTCTTCTTAACTCACTGCCATCCTTTCCTTGTGTTCTTGTACATATCTCAACTAGTTATTTCCTCTTAGCAGATTTAGATATCCAATCTGTGACTGTCTTTTAAATACAATTGTTGATCTGCATCTTTTTGCAATGCTTCAGTTTGTTATATGCTACTAGTTTCTCTTACTTCAGACTCCATTCCAGATGTATCTGTTTGTTTGAAGATTGCCTCTATTAGTGTCCATAATTTCTGTTCTCACATCAAATCCCCTTTCACTAATAGCTTCAGCGATAATGATCAAGAATTATAGGCTCCCCCTAACTGTATACATCATCTCTTTTGGCAGAGTCTTCTTATAAAATGCTTAGATTCTCAAAAATTTAGGCCAATGACATATGATGTTGGCCGGAGAGCTCAAGGGACTTTCGGATTGTATTTCCTTCCTTCTCCATACTTGTGTAACTTTCTTCTTTCGCATGGTTCTAGCTTGTGTAAGAGCCCATGTTAAGTTACAATCACGTGCCATATGACCAATGTTATGACAATTGAAGCATTCTACATTGTTCATGAATAAGAATTCATGATTTCTTCCTGTAAAATTGTTTCTTTGAGGTTGTCGAAGACTATAGCATCTATCTCTATGAGATGGTTAGGGACCATAACATCTATCTTTATGATATGCTTTACAGTCTTTTGCCATGTGACCAAAGTTTGAACAAGAATAACAATAACCAAAAAATGAACTTTGGTACCTGGGAGATGGAGGTTTTCTTGATGTACTTCTAAAGCCTTTATGCCTTGAGATCCTTTGATGATAACCATTGCCTCTCGCATCTTTGTCATCATCTACATTTCTTCTTGGAGCTGCTTTTCTTCTTGGAGCAGGATTTGTTCTATTGTAGCCTTGATTTTTCTCCTTGCCTTCGCTGGAGCTGGGAGCATTACCATTTCTTTTTGTCTTCTTCATATCTCTTTTGTTTGAAGCATTTTCATTCTTGTTTGAGGATTCACCTGCATACCCGAGACCTGATTTATCAAATGGACTTCTATGATAGCTGAGCATGTCATCCAAGGCTTGAGAGCTCTTCAAGATTTTGTTCATCCCTTCAACCTTTTTCCTGAGGAGGACAATCTCTTCTTCCAATCTTTCACACTCATTATTCTTCTTTACAAGTTGTTCTTCAGTTTCTTCCTTGCTACGAGTAGCTTCAGCTGCTACTATTTTAAGGGAGATGATATCTGACTTCATTTTGAAGATTTCTTCATTCTTTGCTTGACTGCTCTCCATTCTCTTCTCAGCTCCTTGTGCTTGTTTCCTGGCTTCTTGTAATTGAGACTTAAGGGAGGAGACCTCTACCTTGTACTGACCAATCTCTTCTTCAAGTTTGTTCACACTCTTGTGCCTTTGGTCAAGTTGACTTGACAAGGTATTTTCCTGCTTCTTTGCTTTATTCAATTGATTTTTCATGGATATGACTTCTTCATGATGCTTCCTTTTGCTTTGATGAAATTCCTTCTTAAGCTTGGCAAGCTCTTCATCCCTTTCTTGTACTTGAAGCTTGATGAGGTCAACTTTCTTCCTTGTTTGATCTTGGTCACCATCTAGAGCTGTCTTCTTAAGTTTCTCATTTTCCTTTTTCAAATTGTTAATCTCTTCCATGGCAGTCATAAGTTAAGCGAGGAGTTCTTCTACAAAGTCTTTTTCATTCTCTTCATCTTCTAAGTCTGCTTTAGCCTTGACATCATCATTCTCATGTTCAGCTTCTATGATGGATTCTGGATTTTTTTCTAGATTTCCATCATCTTCTTGACTGATGGTCATGGTCAATGCTCCTTTGGAGTGAAGGTCATGAAGTTTGTCCCATATACCCTTTGCTGATGAACATTTTCCTAGATTGTTCTTTACAGAATCAGGTAGCCCATTCAAGATTGCCTTTACTACTTTTGCATTGTACTCCTTGGATTCATCATCCATCCTGCTATCAGCAATCACTGATTTCCAGACTTCAATGCCTTGAGTCTGTAAGAAATTCCTCATTCTTGCTTCCCATATATTAAAGTTCCCATTGAGCCTTGGAGCCTTCTCAAATTTATTGTCTTCTATTTTAGTAGTAGAGGGAGACACATCCTTAGGAGGATTGGAGACTTTCTTCCTTGACCTCGCCATTTGTGTTCTAAGAGTCAACCTTCAAGCCGTTAAGCTTTGAATGAAGGAACCTGCTCTGATACCAATTGTTGGAAATACTGAGGGGGGGTGAATCAATATTTCTTTTTCCCACTATTGTTTTCTACTAGCTAAAACATATATATTCAGAACACAAGATGAACTGTTGGAATAAATGCTTTTATTAATATAAACTGTGCAGTAAAATAGATACAATATATAGTTGGTTACAATCAGTTTCCAAGCTCCAACTTGGACTTTGTTGAGGCTCCAACCTCCAGAGCACCAACTCTATTTTGCCAAGACACCAATCTTGGACTTAGGAGCACCAACTCCCAAGGACTTCAATCCTTCCTGCTTTTGAGGCACTAGCCCCAAGGACTCCTATCCTTCTTGCTTCTGAGGCACCAACCCCAAGGACTCCTATCCTTCTTGCTTCTGAGGCACCAACCCCAAGGACTCCTATCCTTCTTGCTTCTGACGCACCAACCCCAAGGACTCCTATCCTTCTTGCTTCTGAGGCACCAACCCCAAGGATTCCAATCCTTCTTACTTGTCAAGATTCATTTGATAGTACTGCTTTGCTCTCAGAACTCTTCTCTGTTGAGTTCTGTTTATTTACAACTTCACTGTGGTCTCCAAACTACAGTATCAATGACAATTAGTCTTCATATGAATGAGTCTTTACAGCTCTGCACACTGCCCATGCATAGTCTCCAATAGCCTTCATGCTCTCTGATAATGTCTTCACACAGCTCTAGTCAGTCTACTATTAGCTGCACTAAGCTCTGCATAAAGAACAACTTCTAGTTCAAGCTTATAATCTCAGCTGGTTGCTTCTCCCCTTCGACTGTCTGTTGTCTTGTTAGCCCTGCTGCTCTCTTTCTGTTTTGTTGGATCCTCTCGCTACCTCTGTCTCCTCCAGCTTATTTTCCAAAGCTTTCAACAACCTTCAACGCTGTTGCTTCTGCTATCTCACACTCTGGTTCTTCACAACACCAACAGCCACTACAGTCCTCTGTTTTTGTTGTCTTTATGCATTCCCGTGCCTCTGTCCATTCGTTTCTTCTTACATGGCCTCTTAGACTTCCTCAACACTTGCTGTCATTTCCTCTGTGCTCTCTTGCTTCTTCAGCTTCCCATCTTTCGGTTTCCTCTGTCTATTCATTCTCACAGGACACGTTGAATCAATGGCCAGGTCCAAGTCATACGCAAAGGACACATATTTAGAAAACTGTAACAACGCTCCTGTTTTCTCATGATAGCAAGCATACACAGGGGCCACCTTATTTAACGGACAACCACATCCTTTCGACAATGATAGAAGGCATACACAGAGTTTTACGTTTAACGAACCTGCCATGTCCTATCGCGATCACCATCATCGTAGTTCAGCCTCCTGAACTATTGGAACCATTATCATATGCATTTTGGCCCTTCAAACCGCGCGAAAGGCAAATATGTAAATACACAGGAAATATGAGTGAAACAGTCGAAACTTATTAAAGAGCCAGACTTCAATTTTAGTTCACTCGCAACTATAATGTATCGGGTCCGCTCCTCATGACATCACCGATTGCCGATGGGCTGATCCACTTGCGGATGCGATATTGCATTGAACCATGTTTTATATGCCCGTCAAGTCCGCTCCTCCACAACATTATTGCAATCGGCAATCGCGGCTTTTTGGAAGTCTTTTAAGAATTGATCTCATGACATTGCCGATGACCGATGGCCAATACACTACTGCTCCGATGAATTGGATGTGATATGATATTAAACCATAATTTATGTGCCCGTCGGGTCCACATGCTTATTGCAATCGGCAACCGCAAGTTGAACAACCCTCTGTGTAGCATAGCGATGGGCGAATGCAATATGGTATTAAACCATAGCTAATATTCTCGTCGGGTCTGCAGCCTTATCCCAATCGGCGATCGCAAAGGGGTAGCTTAACATTATGTGACTTCCGCTCCGAATTCCCGATACAATGATCGCAGAGGGGCAGGGCTCACCGTTAAAATAGGTCATTCGCTTATAGCAATGTGATGTGCCGGACCCGATAGGATCCCAAATCTTCTGTGCATATATTTTCAAGTCCGGTTTCCGCCTGCGATAGTGTATTTTCCTATGTACACACTTCAGCCTCTGTTTGCACCTCCGATAGTGTTAAACACATATATGCATAGTTTTTGGC
The DNA here is from genome assembly GCA_031772625.1 of Pinus tabuliformis. Taxonomy (NCBI): domain Eukaryota; kingdom Viridiplantae; phylum Streptophyta; class Pinopsida; order Pinales; family Pinaceae; genus Pinus; species Pinus tabuliformis. The sequence continues at coordinate 816,468,577 of CM062810.1, read as the reverse complement.
CTTCGATAGTGTATTCCTTTGGCATTGTTGCTCCGATAGCTGTGAATGCATATATAGATGGGTTTTAATTGCCGATAATGTTAAATCATGCATACATCGGTTTTACAAGCCCGATAACGTAACTGGATATATCTATATGAGTTTTGCTCCCGATGGCTCCCGATAACTCTGTCTGCTTCCTATGATGCTCCTATGGCTGTGTCCTCCACTCTTTCTCTATGCTCCTTTGATCGGTCTCTGTGTGCTCCTCTTCTTTGGCATATATATGTGACATATACATATATATGGCTCCTCTTGGCTCCTCTTGGCTCCTCTTGCTCCATCTGCTCCTCTTGGTTTGTCTGCTCCATTTGCTCCTCTTGGTCCGTCTGCTCCATTTGCTCCTCTGGCTTGGTAGTGTCTTCCAAAGACCTCCTTGCATATGTGAATGCCTCTCTTGCTCTGATATGGCTCATCTTGCTCTGATATGCCCTTCGATGGCTCTATTTGCTTTGTTTGCTCTTCTTGCTCCAATGTGGCTCCTCTAGCTTGGCAATGTTTTTCAAAGCCCTTCTTGCATATATGTCTGTTTCATATATATGGCTCCACTGGCCTTGCTCCTTTCTCTTCATGAATCTGCTCTACATCCCCTTGGCTTCATGTCATCCTCTAGTATCCAGAATATTTCTATATTGACATCAATGACAACCTAGGTCAACAAAATCAAAATTTTCCGGGGCACTGCCCCGGACCCCATAAAGTGGGGTCGGGTACACCTCAAAGCCCCTATGACCCCCCCGTACACAATCAGTGCAACGAAGGGGGGCTCTGCCCCCCCTCTAACCCCCTGGTTAACTATGTGGGTTAGTCATGGAAAGAATATAACACAACCCAACATTTTGGATTTAAGTATTAAGGGCTTTTCACAGTGCATTATATTAAATATCATTTTTTGGGATTCAACTTCGTTAAGGAAGTCATTAACGTATGACCATTTTCATGAGAGGTAGTCATAACTAACTAATTTCTCATGATTTTTGAATAGTCCACTTAGCACTCATTACATCGAGATGCTCACAGGGGTGAAGAAGTGGGATTGAAACTAGTGAATGAATCACATAGCGTCAATCATCACTTCCAGGGCTTACACTCAATAACCAGGACTTTCTGGGAGGTCACCCATCCCAGATCTCCTCTGGCTCAGGCGCACTTAACTATGGAGTTTTCCCCATAATCAAGCCCACTTAGCTTGCTACCCCATTTGCAAAACCTTAGCAAGTATTCATTGATGCTATGTGATTCATTCACTAGTTTCAATCCCACTTCTTCACCCCTATGAGCATCACCCGATGCAATGAGTGCTAAGTGGACTATTCAAAAATCATGAGAAATTAGTCAGTTACGACTACCTCTCATGAAAATGGTCGTACGTTAATGACTTCCTTAACATAGTTGAATCCCCAAAAATAATATCTAATATAATGCACTATGAAAACCCCTTAATACTTAAATTCAAAAGAGTGAAGGGAACTCTACTTGAATGGTTCATAAGGCACAATACTTGCTAAGGTTTTGCAAATGTGGTAGCAAGCTAAGTGGGCTTGATTGTGGGGAAAACTCCACAGTTAAGTGCGCTTGAGCCAGAGGCGATCTAGGATGGGTGACCTCCCGGGAAGTGTTGGTTACCAGGTGCAAGCCCCGAAAGTGATGATTGACGCTATGTGATTCATTCACTAGTTTCAATCCCACTTCTTCACCCCTGTGAGCATCACCCGATGCAATGAGTTCTAAGTGCACTATTCAAAAATCATCAGAAATTAGTCAGTTACGACTACCTCTCATGAAAATGGTCATATGTTACTAACTTCCTTAATGCAGTTGAATCCCAAAAAATGATATCTAATGTATTCATTATTTCACCAAAATCACGAAACCCATTCATGACCTTTTAAGACATGATCAAACGTTTCAATGGGATTACACATCTTAAAAATATCTTGTGGCCGTAGAAAAAACCATAGCTTTATCCCCTTTTTTGAAAAAATCGACTTTGCCAAAATTTGCTTCATATATACTAATGCAATGAAATAGGCTATTTCATGCATTATAGCGTAAAATAATGATCAAGGTGAATAATATCCTATAGCCTTCATGATTCAAAGCTTTTCATATGATGAATTTAAATACTTACTAATTGAAAAGAATGCCTATGCATTAGTCAAATCAATAGAGGAATTTTGACATTGTAACCTTGACAAGAACATAGACTTAAGAGTCCCACTACTTATTGTGAAATCCTTTCTTTCTCAGACTTTTCTCTTTAGAAATTTGGCTCATTGGATTACAAAAATACAATAACATGATCTAACGATTGTTAGAACTAAAAAATTCAACATGTGTGATCTCTCTCTATATTTGGATCAACATAATGAAAAAGATGATTCCTTGTCAACTTTATTTTTATTTTTAATCAATATTGATCAGGTTGACCTATAACTTAGACAAGTATCAATCAATAATATTGTATATCTAAATCTCAAAAATATTTAATTCTCATTACTCTTCTTTTCCATAGGTATTTAAATGGAATTCTTTTATGTTATGTAGATGATAAATTGGCTAATAGACTATTACGAGTATTGCATGGGTTCACTTTTTCGAATATGGACATCGAAGTTCATTTCACTACCAAATCCATGTTTATGGATAACTACAAAGTGTCCAAATTTTCAAAGAGTGTTAAAAGGTTACTCGAAGAGAAATATTCTATGTACTTCCTTGCAACTTGTCATTCTAGACTTCCTTTTCTGTCCATGGGATTAGATTTCATTGGTCCTATAATTCTTCCTTCATCCATTGGGTATCTTTTCATTCTAACTACTACTAATTATTTTACAAAATGGACAAAAGTAGTACCTTTGAAAAACATTAGGGATGAGAACGTTATTGAATTCCTCAAGAATATTATTTTCTCTAGATTTGGCTTACCTCTTGAAATTATTTCAGACAATAGAGTGATATTTATCTCTACTAATTTTACTCAATTTTACACTAAGTATAGAATTAAACACTATTTTCTCCGATTATTACCCACAAGGTAGAAAAATGTATGTCCACAAAAAAATGATTAAAATCCTCAATAAAAGAATCAATGACAAGCCAAGAAATTGGCATACTCTTTTAAATTTTTATTTGTGGGAAGGCAAAACAACTACCAAGTCAAGCACTCAATTATCTCCAATTCAACTATTTTATGGCCAAGAAGTCATCATCCTGTTGAAATTGAATAACTTATCTACATTTAGCACTACAAGATGAAGAGTTGAATTCTATTGATGTCCCTCAATAAGTCCTTACCTTGTTGGATTCAAATGAATAGAGAAATTATTCTTTTCACAATCTAAAACATACATGGAAAATTGTTAAAAAGTATTTTGATAAAAATTATAAAAATGTAAAATTTCAGGTTAGACATAAAGTAAGTTTTATTATGGATAGGGCCCTTCGAAATTTTAAAAATTATGGATAGGGCCCTTCATAGTCACAATTGATGTTGGAAGTAACTTTATTACACTGAGGATCTTGTGAAAAAGTTCCAATGTTGAGTCATTAAGAAAAAAAAAATATTTATTACATAGAGGATATGTGTGGGTTGTCATTTTTCCCAATGATCTATCCATTACTACAACTAATCACCATACATAATTACTATTTTATCATAATCTCAAAGCATTATGTTGTCTAGCATTCCCCCCTTAATCTGAAGGGTTGTTTGTGAGCCCAAGCATCATTCTGACCTTTTCATAAAAAAATCTTCCAAGCGCTTTGGTGAAGACCTCTGCAATTTTCCCAGTTATGAAACAATGTCTTAGATGAATGGTTTTGGCCTCTACATGATATTGAATCAAATGATATTCTGTATCAATGTGCTTGGTTCGATCATCAAATCTAGGGTTCTTGGCCAAATTGATTGAAAAAAATATTATTGACAAGTAAAAGAGTTGAGTTCACTTGTTTCTCTTGCAATTCTTCAATTATTTTATTGAGACACAACTTCCTTTCTCACTTTTACGACTGCCACATATTCTGCCTTTGTTGTTGAATTTGTTGGAACTGACTATTTGCATGACCTCTAAGAGACAACTATTGATCCTAGACTCATGAGATATCTTGAAGTTGATACTCCATTTTCCTTGTCCCCATTGAAGTCTGAATCAGAATGTGCAATAAGATTGAAGTCATCCACCTTGGTTTACTTAAGTCCATAATCTTGAGTTCCCTTTAAGTATCTCAGGACTCTTTTTGTAGAAAACTAATGTCCCTCACATGGTTTATGCATAAATATGGAAAGGATGCTCACAACATATGAGATATTTGGTCTGCTCATGGTTAGGTAGTTGAGACTTCCTACAAGTTGTCTGTACTTGGTTACATCCTAAAATTCATTCGCTTTTTCGACATAAGCTTTAAATTTTGATCATTGGAGTGGAGAGAGGGTTGAAATCTACCATGTGAAATCTATTTAGTAGTCTTCCAACATACTTCTTTTGGGAAATAAATATGTATTTTGGATTTTGATTGACTTCAATTCCTAAGTAGTAATGAAGATTTCCCAAATTTTTCATTTCAAAACCTTTCTTCAAATCTTTCTTCACGAATGTAATATAAGTTTCATTGTTTCCTATTATTAACAGATCATCTACATATACTACAAGATACAAAACTATTTTGCGAGAATTTTTGACAAACAAATTTGGATCATCAAGATTGTAATGTTTGAAATTTAGGTTTAGAAGATGCTCGATTAGATTTTCATACCATGCTCGTGGTGCCTGTTTTAGTCCATACACGGATTTTATGACTTGGTTTACCTTTTGTTCTTGTCCCTTCATAACAAAACCTTTAGGCTCATACATAAAAACATTTTCTTTCAAATCCCTATTCAAGAAAGCTATTTTTACATCCATGTGATGGATTTTCCATCCTTTCCGTGCCACCAAAGAGAATATGGTCTAGATGGTTACCCATTTTGTTGTGGTAGTGAAGGTTTCCTCATAGTCGATAGATTTCTCTTGTGCAAATCCTTTTTCCATGAGTCTTTCTTTGTGCTTGTTAAGTGAGTTGTCTACTTTATACTTGTTTTTGAAGACCCACTTGCCACAAATTGGTTTGGTTCCATATGGAGGGTCCACCAACTTCCATGTCCCATTTTTTATGATAGCATCATATTTCTTCTACATGGATTCTTTCCATTCATCATGAAAATAAACTTCTTTGAATGAGGTAGGTTCAAAGTCAGCAGCCAAATTTAGTTCATAGTTATATAAAGTATTTATGTCATCAACATCACCTGAAATTGTACCTCCATTGTCTTCTCTTGTAGAACTCTTAGTTCCAGTCTTTATGATCTCTTTAAGATGGACACTTTTAAGTGTATTGATCAACCATTTTGGCTATTTTTGAGAAGGACCAGATGGCTCCATTGAGGGTGTAACATCATTAATCTTCAACTTAACAAATTTTCTTATAACATCATCTAAATTTGATGAGGTTTTTGGAACTTATTGACGAGGAACTCCTTCACGAGGAGGAGTTGGTTCTAGTTTTGGAGAGGGAGATTCCAAAGATTGACCTAGAATTGGGTTCCCACCTTCAATGTTTGAAATCTCGTTGTCAAACTTATGATAATTTTTCATCAAAGAAATTATTTATAATCAATCAAGTTGTCTTTCAACAAAGTCATCACTTTTGGTGGACTCAAGGAATATGACATATTTAGAAAATATAAATTTCTCGTTTTCCTCATCATAAAGATGATAGGCCTTGCTGGTATTCGAGTACCCTGAGATGATGCATTTATGATTGCTTACATCAAGCATCTTTCTTTGTTGTTTTGGAATTAGGGCATAACAATTGGAACCAAAAACCTTGAGACACCTAATGGAGGGGGTGTGGCCATACAACGTTTCAAAAGGAGTCTTGTTTTGAATAACATGTGATGGACATCTATTTTTCACATAGCTTGCACAAAAAATAGCTTCATCCCAAAACTTTAGTTTCACATTCTTAAAGAACATCATGGAATGAACCATATTCAACAATGTCCTATCCATCAACTCAACTACACCATTTTGTTGAGGATTGTATGCAATTGATGCTTGATGTTGGATACCATGTTGTTGAAGATAGGATTGAAAATTATTACTATTATACTCTTTGTCTTTATTAGTACGAAATACATCAATCTTAGTTTGAGATTCATCTTCAATCCGTAAATGAAATTTTTTAATTGCTTCAAATGTTTTAGACTTATCTTTTTAACAAAGATACCCAACACATTCTGGTGTATTCATCAATAAGTGTCATGATATATTTATTTCCATTTGCATAAGGTACAGGAATAGGACCACACAAATCTAAATGAATCAATCCAAGTTTTCTAGATGCCTTAGAATTGGAGTCATGAAATGGTTGTTTACTTTGTTTTCTAAGAATACAAGCAGAACATTGCTTTAAGTTTCGAGGAATAGTAGGAATAGTAGGAAAACCAAAAACACCATTATTTATCATCAACCAAAGACTATCATAGTTAACATGTCCAAATATAGCATGCCATAAAATACTTAAAGACAATGTACCTTCATTATACTAAGCGAGATGAGCTAAATCTTGTGCAAAAGATACAAATGTCCCCTTTAGCATCAGGAATTTGTTTTCTTCCTCTCCAATCATCAAAAATTTGTTGTTAGAAGCCCTCCTTACATCAAACTTTCCATCAAGGATGTGGATGAAGTGACCCTGTTGACATACATGCACAAGGGATATCAAGTTCCTTGGTAACTGAGGAAGATAGAGAACATCATGTAGGACAAAATATGAAATTTTGGGTAGCTTCAACCTAAGTGTTCCAATCCCTGAAAGCTTGAGACTAGACCTGTCAACAAAGTATACTATGTCATCTGTGTTTTAATCAAATTGTTCGAAAGCTTCTATCTGAAACATCATGTGGCAGATGGCACCTGTTTCAAGCAATAATGTGTCTCTCCAAGAAGCGGATGCAATGTTAAATACATCCTCATGCAATCCAATATTATAATGAGAAATGACATAATGAGTAGATTCTGGTGCATTACCTTTCGCTTGTTCTGGAGCTTTGAATTTTTCTTCTTCTTCCTATTCTTTGATCTTCTCCCATGGAATTCTACATGTTTTGGCTTCATGTCCTTTTCTTCCACAACATGCACAATGTAGATCAAGTCTCTCTTTCTCATTTCGTCTATTCCCCTTTCATTTGAAGTTATTTATCCCACGTCCTCTTCTTTTATTGTCTCCTATTGCAAGATTTTTCATTCCTTTCTGGGAAACACATACAATTTCTTTAATGGACTATGATGCTCGATTCTTCTTCCCAAAGGACTTTTCTCTTTCTACAACCTTCTTAACTAAGGTGTCAAATGATATGTTTTTCATTTGACCACTCACTTGTAGAGATTCAAGGTAGTGAGAGTAGGTAGGATAGAGGGCCTTTACCAAGGCTACGAGAGGAAGATTTAACCTTACTCCAGTGGAATCAATGTCATGAATTATAGCTTTGATTTCTTAATCTAGTGCCATCGAGTCATCATCTTTCAATTTAAGATCAAAAAGCTGTATGAATTTTAATTTTGAATGTGAATCATATGGTTCTTTTAACTTCTTAAGTGCACCATATGCATCCGTAACTGAAACGATATCTCTGCTTACCTCCTCGCTTAATGTAGCATTGATGAGGGCATATGGTTTCTTAGTTTTTCTCTTCCAAATCACAAGTTCTCTAGAAAATGTGGGTTAGATTGGTGCTTCTTCTTTCAGCATCACTTCAGATTCGTCATCATCATCTTGTTTTGCAATTTATCCTTCACTCATCATCTTGTTTTGCAATTTCTCCTTCACATACTCGTCCCATAGATCATTAGAAATGAGTGTGCTCTTTATCTTTTTGAGCCATTCTGCATAGTTTTCCTCTCCTGTCAAAAATACACCAACAATGGAATTCAAAGAATGTATTTTGCATGAAAAATTATGAGGCTAAACCTTCAAAAAAAATTCAAGATCCTATAAAATTCATGAAGAAAAACTTGAAAACTTCAAGAAACAAGTTTGTTTCATATGGACTCTTAGAAAGAAAGAGTTTTTATTTTAATTTATTTCTTCACCTTTCCGCTTTTATAATATAATGTGTACCTTTTAGTCTGTATACAACATATTAGATAATATTTCCTTAAGTAATATGGATTTTAATGGCATTTGACAATCACAATTCAAATCCAAGCACAAAATGCTATTCAACCACCATAAAAACCATAAAACATTCCATTCGACCTCCATAAAAACCATCAACATCTCGTTATTGATTTCTAAATTTGGTTAGACTCATCTCCTTTGCAGCATCCAACCCTTTTTTCTTTGATGTTCAACTTTATTGAGTAATGACTCATCCTAAAATAAACTAATGGATCACACTATATCTGTCAAATCAATGCAACAATTTATATAACAACACTTTATCTAGCTCAACATGTTGATGTGGATGGTCAATTGAAAGCTACAACAACCGTGTATGTCGACCACAAATTAAATTGAATTGTTCTAATTCCATTGTAAATTTGCAAGGATTCATAACCCCTTCCTTGACTATGGAAGCACCCAAACTTATTTAAAATATTAAATTGCATAATTTTACAAAGAGCATCATCGGACGAAGGATTAAACATTCGATGCTGAGATGGTTATAATGATTGAAATCTTAAAAAAATGCTTGCATCTGAAACATATCACGCTAGGAGAAAAGGATCATTTCCATATTTTGTTCTGGTTGAACCCCTTTTGTATTGCATCTGCTTGACATCTCGTCCAATCAATAAATTCTTATCAGATAACTATCACAAAAATCAATGTGCTAAGATCCGTCCAGATTACTTGTCATTCCCTATCATCAGTGCATGTGTTTTCTATTGAAATAATTTTTGGGAGCGTTGAAACTACAGAACTACATAGGCAGAGAGAATGAAAAGGAACAACAGAAGGCATGCCCAGAACATAGAGCTTTCTCCAATTTCTATAGCAACGCATTGAATCATGGCCATGTTCTATTAAAATCCAAGAGAAATCTGCTTCAATCATCAAATCATCTCCACATTCTATTTAAATCCAAGAGAAATCTTCAACCCTTTTGAGGGTGTAGATAGAACAAGAGAAAAACTATATGGAAGGGAAAGGCACACTCAGCTCTGATACCATGTGAGACTGAGGATCTTGTGAAATAAGAAATATTTATCATAGATAGGATACATGTGGGTTGTCAGTTTTCCCAACGATCTATCTATTACTACAACTAATCACCATACCTAATTACCCTTTTACCATAATCCCGAAGGATTACGTTGTCTAAAAAAACTCTTATTTGCTTAAAGATAATCACAACCAACTCTTTTCCTACATTGCCAATGGGTTACACCGCCTACCCTATATTGAGGCTCATAAAGGATGACATAATCTTATTTCACATTTTTTTGTACATATAGTTTTCCTTTCCCTGGATTTTTTTGCTATTTTTGTTTCTTTCTACACTGCTTTCATTTTGGTTTTGTCACTTACATTTTATTTTTACTTGTTATTGTTGAGTATATTATCGTATTCTCTGAGTGTGGACCATGTTGGAGAATGTAATTAGTTCTAGTCTTTATAATGATATTTGTAAACTTGAAATTGTATATTTTGTATATAAAAAGAGAAAAATAATTTTCATTTATCAAAACATGGGTTTCATATTCAAGTTTAGGTCAAAGCATGTTCTTCATGTTTTTAGGGCTTTCTAAGTTAATGAAGATTTGTTATCATTTATTATATTCCCATTTGGAATTATTGTAACAAAAGAAAATAAACATTTTTGAGTCAAGAAAGCTAATATATCCTCCAAGACCAAGTCAGCCCTAAAAAGGACAAGTTGACCAATAGGAAGTCTATTTGACCCCTCAAAAAGGCTATAAATAAGAAGGAATTCAACCCAATATTTGAAGTACTCACTCATAGCTAGTTCAATTTGCAATTGAAGAAGAATAAAAAGAAGTGTGAAGGGCAAGAAACAAAGAAGAATCACCTAGTGAGGGAAGGAAGGACGAAGGAAGACTTAAATATGTCCACACGTGTGAAATCTAGGGTTTCTAGGCTTCTTGGAGGGTTGAGAATCATAGGTCGAAAGTGTAGATTTGAAGTGAAGGTCGAGACATATTGGGAGTAGAATTGAAGAAGGTTCAATATTCATTGACCTCGGAAGACTTCATCTTGTTTAAAGGATATCTTATTGAGAGGGTTGAATTGATGCATGGGAGGATTTTTGCTTTAGTTTTTAATCTTGGAAGTCTCATTTTTAAGTGATTCTATAAGAAGAGAAGTATTCTTTATGAGTTTCCCCTTGGAGGGATTTTATCTTGGCTTGGAGCCTATATCTTGTGTACTTTTTCTCTTTCTAGTCTTCATTGTTTTGTCAATTTCTTGATGAAAAAGAGATAAAAAAATCAATAAAAGGCCAACTAACATCACAGGTAATTATCAAGTAAGGAAAGTCAACAATAATATACAAGAACCCTGATTTTCCAACATGGTTTTAGAGCTAAGGTGCAAGAAGGAGATTGAATATCACATCTTAGTTGGCACTTTCTTCATAGTGGAAAGGTCTATGAAGAAGGGTTTCAAGTTTCTTGGGAGCCTCATTGTAACTATCAAAGAATACATCTTGAAGAACATCTATAAGCTAGCAAAACAAGTGATGGATAGAAGTTTCTTCTCCATTCTCTCTAGCACTTTCAAGGATGATAATGTATGAGTTATTAACAGTGGATATTCTAGACAAATGATAGTGAATGTCGTCAACTCCAGACTTTTTCAAAAGGAACCTCTTCCCATTTAGTGAAACTTGGAGACAAGAAGAGTTATCCAGTGAAAGGAATTGGGTCTACTTTGTTGGAGATAAAGTCCAATGGAATAAGTCACCTCAACAATATACTATATGTTTCAGGTTTGAAGAAAAATTTACTTTCTATTTCTTGTCTAGAAGATAAAGGTGATAGGATTTCTTTTGTTGATGGAAAAGTTTTTGTTTTAGGAAATGGGTCTAGTATTGAACATGCTAAGATAATTGGGATTCATGAGCAGAATCTATATAGACTTCTTACATCTCTCCCTCAAGACCTAATACACTTAGATGTTAGCCCTTCTAAACTATGGAATAGAAAGTATGTACACCTTCACTACAATATATTTCCATCTCTGAATCAAATGGTCATCGGTATACCTAAATTAAAGGAAGAACGTGAAGGAATCTATAAGGGATGTGCTCTAGGCAAGAATGTGAAGAAACTCTTTGCAAGAAGTGATACTAGATCAAAGGAAATATTAGATCTCATACACTCTAATGTGTGTGGTCCTATGGCAATAAAATCTCTTGGAGGCCATCAATATATGTGACTTTAATTGATGATTTCTCTAGGAAACCATGGTTATACCTTCTCAATGTTGAAAAATGTAACTAGTTTCTGTCTTCATAATTGTTGTACTCGTTTCAATATGTATCCTATGTAACAAACAAGAAAAAGGCGAAAGAAAAATTATTATTAAAGCATGGGTTTCATGATCATTATGATGGTATTCTAGGTAAAAAAATGTTCTTCATGCTTATATGGTTTGTTAGGTCTTAGGATTTATTTTCATGAGTCAAAGGAGTCAACATCATGTTTCTAAGACCCTTCTAGGTAATTTGTAATTGTAAAAAGACTTAGTTTTGAGTATATAAAGTCCTAGAATATCCAAGAGTACAAGTTAGACCTGGGATCATCAAGGTCTAAAGGAGGGAATTCAACCTCTTAAAAAGGCTATATAAAGGAGCAGTTTGACTTCATTTGAGACACACTCACTCACAAGTTTGATCTACAATAAAAAATTCTATCTATAGATGGGTAGTTGCAAGAAGGATAACTAAGGTCAAGAACAAGGAAGAAGAGAAAAATTTCTTGGTTTTTGGCCTCTATCTCTATCACATGTGCAAAATTCTAGTGTTTATAGGCTGCAAAGAAAAGGCCAAAGTTACAGGACTGAGTTGCAGTAGGATGAAGTGCAGCGTCTTGTAGATGAGAGGAGGGAAACTCTGTCTAGACCTCATTGACCTTAGGAAGAGATATCTTGCTCTTGGAAGGTATCAGGAGGCTAAATTAGGGTTTCCTCAGAAGCTACAAGTCTAAAATTTCAGGTTCAAAGTTGCAAGTCAAGTAGCATTATTGTAGTTGGCAGGTCGAACTTGCAATGTGTAGTAGTTTTGTGCAAATTCTAGGAAGGAATTGAGAAAGGGATGACCTGGTGCTGGGAGAAGGATTTGGTCTAGGGATTGGGTCTTTGTATCTCATTTGTAGAATATTCTAAGAAGAGAAGCATTTCCAAGTTTTCCCCTTGGAGGGGATTTTCCCTTATTGAGAGCCTATATCCTTGTCTCTTTTGTTGTTGTTGTTTCTTGATATTGTTTTATGAATATATCTAATTAAAGACCACAAAGAATATAATTAATATTCACAAGCAAGTATAAAGGTTAAAGAAAATAAGCATAATGGTTGCCACTTTAGATTTTATAACATGGTATTAGAGCTAAGGTAAGCAAGGAAGGAAATTGAAAGGACATTAGAAGAAGTTACTTGTCAAGGGGGAGGGAAGAGGAAACTCTCAAAGTATGAAGAAGAAGACTACAAGGAAGATTATCTCTTGAAGAAATTCGATTACAAAATCGTTGATAAGAGACCTTCTAATCTAGGGTTTCTACAATGAAGAAGATCAAGACTACATCAATCTCGTAAGAATAAATCTACTTGGAAGACACCAATCTTGGAAGTTTTTGGTGGAAGAATCATAAGGGAAAATATTTCAAGGAAGTCTCCTCAAGGATATTGAGGGCATCAAGAAGGTTGGAGACATCATCAAAAGGAATCTTAATATTCAAGTAAGTATCATATTATTTTAGAATGGTTGAATCTTTAGGTCATGTAAGTTCTTTGTCCAAGGAGAGAAGCAAGCTCATTGGGGAAGTAATTTTTTTAGCATGGAAGAAGAGGATTGAATTGATACAGATAGAACAAGGAGTGATTAAATATGTCATTGGGAAAATTACTGAACCAATGAAAGAAAGAACACAAGAACTAGTGAAATACAAGAAAGGGGAAGTGAGGGCAGAAAGGATCATAATGGAATCAATCAATGATTCTCTTGTTCCATTTGTTGAAAATTTAAAGATTTCCAAGGCAATGTATGACAAGATGGTTAATTTGTACTTTGTAAGTACAATAGGTCAAAATATGGTGTTGTGGAATAAGCTATATAGAATGAATAAATTGAAGGATGAGAATATGGCATCTTTCCTCATGATATTATCTTAGTTAAGGGACCATTTACAAGGACTCAAGGAGACAATCACTGATTCATAGGTGACCATATGTGTTCTCAATGCATTGCCACTGGAATGGAGCAACTTTCCAACAAGTATATACTCCAATAAATATTATATCCCATTCAATGAGTTGTGGGCACAATGCATACTAGAAGAATCAAGGATCAAGGTCAAAGATGACAATAGATCATATGAGAAATCTCAAGCATTCGCCTGAGTCAAGAAGATGAAGAAAGGGAATTTTGGCAAGTCCACAAAGAAGGATACGTCCAAGGTGTAATGCTTTGGATGCAACGAATTTGGACACTTTAAGATGTATTTTCCCAAAAAATAGTACAATAAGAGAAAGGACTGAAGTGAAGCTCATGTGGTTGAAGCAGTGGGAGAACCTGAGAAGAAGGATAAGAAGGAAAAAGTGAAGGAACTTTACTACTAAAGAAAGTTCACTAACTTCTAGGTTCTTTTTGGATATTATTTTTTGCATAAGCATCGGAGGATAGAAGCATATGATGTTAGCATGTTTGGAATTTATGATTATGTTGATTAACAAAAATCATCTAGGATATAATGTTAGACCATTTTTCATAGTGTTCATCCAGACATTATCTAACATTATGTTAGAAGTTGTCATCTTTCTCAAATGGATCACTATGATCCAAGAAGGACCATCATCTTGAAAAGTCCTTGGGAAAAGAAACTTGACTAGAATAGTATGTATTCTATGCAATGTGGAAACATGTTGGTAAAAAGTGATGAAGGATTGCAATGGGTTAGGGTACAAACATTTTTGTGAAATATATGGATAACTAGATGATTGAGTGAAAGCATAGGAATGCATGTTGATGTTGAATGTAAACTTTGGATAAGATTCATGTGTATGAGAATCTTGTGGAATAAAGTTGTATATGCTTAAATATTTTATGATGCAGAAATAGAATAGAATTTGACTTACCAAAGAGTGTATAAAAGATTAGTAATTTCTCTAGAGTATGTATTTTATATTGATTAACATCTAGTATGATCTCTAGAAGAATAAAAGTTTTAACTTGGTAATCAAGTTTGATCCTTGAGAACTCTAATGCAAGAAGGAAAATTCAAGAGGAGATAGTTGATGGAATGAGAAGGTGACCATGGTGAGGTAAATCTATTTCATCTTGGTTTGGTTATCTAGTTAACATATTATTTTGGATACTTGGGAGAATGTTGCAGGAATATAGAATAATAGTTGAGGTAAGATCAACGATATGAAAGAAGAGTATTAATGGAATCCCAATGTTTGGTACCTAGAAACTATGAAGACAAGATGAGTCCATATTGGGTAGCTATGTGAGAATATAACCTGAAGGTAAAAGGATATCACTTTCATGAGGAAGCTAAAGATTAGGAAGGCTCGATGAAATTCCTTCATGTTGAAGATTGAAAGTGATGAGCAAGAAATATGACCATTATCCTATCACAAGAACAAAGAGTGGAGATGGCTCTATGATACCTCGAAAGAAATCAAGGGATGACGAAGAAAGAGGGAGCCATGTAGCCATGAAAAATTTGTAGTTGATACTCTGATGAAGACAAACTATAAGACTTGTGGTCTTGGCTTCCATCATTGAAAGGGAGTTTGGAATATCCTTTAGTTTTGACAAGGAGCAAAGGAGTCTCCTTGAATAAGGAGAAAGGTTTTATTCTCAAAATTAAAGGAGAATAGGGATGTACTCTCTAATTTAGAGGGAGTGATTTTGGACAACACATGTGCATTCTCTTCTTTAGGTGGTGAAGAAAGAATGGTGGAGCATTGGATAAGCATTTGTGGTTTACTTGAGGATACAACATCCAAGAAAGGAAAGGGAACGACACTCTTTGAGAATGGGACATGAATCCAAGAGAATAGTGGTCCAAGAGGACATATATTCTTTGAGGACATATGCATGGAGATCCAAGATAAGAATAGTCCTAAAAGAACATATCTTGTGGACATCCAAATGGGATATGTACCTTAGAGAGGTAGCATAGTATCACACATAAATCCTCCCAACATAATGTTCTTGATTAAATAAGAGATTGTCCAATTAGGCCTCAGCGACAATGTTGGTGAGGATGATGATATTTATAGTATGACTAATAAATCCAACTCTTCTTGAGAACACTTCAGTTTTAGATATGATGTTGTTATAGTTGTACAATTATGAATACCTCCCTAGTTAAGAGGGAGTATTGAAAAATGCAACTAGTTTCAGTGTTCACAATTGTTGTACTCATTTCAATATGTATCATATGTAGCAAATACGAGAAAGAAGAAAGAAAAATTATTATTAAAGCATGGGTTTCATGCTCATTATGATTATTTTCTAGGTAAAAACATGTTCTTCATGATTCTAGGGTTTTTTAGGTCTTAGGATTTATTGTCATGAGTCAAAGGAGTCAACCTCATGTTTATAAGACCATTAAGGAAATTTATAATTGTAAAAAGATTTATTTTTAGCTCTAGAAAGTCTTGGAATCTCCAAGAGTACAATTTGGCCCTAGGATCATCAAGTCGGTCTAAAGCATCTGCATTCACTATTATTTCTTATAAAGTGTGTGTACCATGTTTGCTACTAAACACGTCTTTCCTTGAGACGAAAATAGGAAAACGGTTGGAAGAAAGAAAACAATGAAAAGAAAGAGGGCATGAAGAATATACCATAAGAAAAAAATACACAGGAGGGATATGGAATGGATGGAGCTATACCTTCAGAAGAATAATATAATGTATTGAACATACATGATAAAAAATGGAGCTACAAGGGGAGTGCATACAATCTCTTGCTAGCTAAACTATACTTTTCTTGCAACCTGCACAGATAAGATCTTCTTATAACTTGCATGGACAAAATCAAGTAAACCACATTAACAAATTCCAAATTCTAGGTATGCAATTCCAACAACCACAATATTTTCATTCTTTTTCATATGGTAAGGTTTATCATTTATGTAGGAGTTACTCTTACAACCACATTATTTTCATTCTTGGTAAGGTCTATCATTAACGTAGGAGTTACTACAAACAAACGAGAAATAAAGGAGAGTGTTCATGCCTTGTAGGAATAGGAGAGTGTTCATGCCTTGCAAGAATAGGAGAGTGTTCATGTCTTGCAAGAATACCTTAACCCGAGGGGACAGTCAAATTTTTCTCCACCAGATATGTGTTACAATAGGTTTCTATGTGTACTTCCTTATTCCTTCATTTACACCACCTGAAGCACCCACGAAGAACAAAGACATACTACTAGGCCTGGAATAGAAAACAGAAATATGCACAAAGCCAGATGTAACTAGTGAGCAACTATCACTAGTCACCAACAGCTAGATGTCACAAAAGGCAACGAGGAGGAGTTACTTGGTAATCCTAGCAAGTAATGCTAGTCTCAGTGATTCGAGCAAGCCAAAACGATTGAAGCGGTGAACGGCTAATAGATCTGATCCATATCACTGTTAAAATATAAATGATGGCCGCTATAAGGTTGTGCTTACTTTGTTTTATAATTTAAATAAACAAAACCAAATAACATATAGTACCATGAACTAATGCTAGCATTAGTTTGCAGTTGCGAAATATGAATCATACATATGAGATAATAACCATGCTTATGGCCTTGCCACCTCAAGAAGAGGCCAAATAAGATGGCCAAAATTTCTGTTGGTCCTTAGAAATAAGACAATGAAAAGGTTAAGTAAGACGATGAAAAACTTATACTTGTTTCAACGACTAATATTAACAGGACCATTTTGATTACTATAATCTCATGT
The DNA here is from genome assembly GCA_031772625.1 of Pinus tabuliformis. NCBI lineage: Eukaryota > Viridiplantae > Streptophyta > Pinopsida > Pinales > Pinaceae > Pinus > Pinus tabuliformis. The sequence continues at coordinate 816,451,350 of CM062810.1, read as the reverse complement.
CTAATAACAAAGACTAATAAGAGAGTGTAATATTTTAAAATCTATAAATGGAATAAAATGGATACTTTTAATATACCTTTAACCAAATGGGCAATTAGATATGTTTAATTCAATTTTCAATATCAAGTTTATACCTTTTAACTTAAGGAAGGTGTGAAAGTGGATATATGATTCGAAGAAAGAAGATTCAATTAGACTTTGGAGTAAGGAATGAAAAGTGGATATCAATTTTCAAAAGAAGAAATTTATGAAAGATTTTCCATACGAATAAGGGGTAAAATTCAATGACTTGGAAAGAGTTATTAATTTTTTAAAATGATTTTAGAATATTTTAGTTTAAGAAGAATGTACAAGTAGATAAAAATGACAAGACTTATAAAAAATTAAATGAAGTAAAAAAACTCTTTCAAAAATAAAAAACACTTTCAAAAAGATTTTTTTTTTGAAATTTTTAATTATATTTTTTTAATTGTGGTGACATATTTATGTGAGAGATGTTGTAATATTTTGTTTTGTTTTTTAAACATTTTGATTTAGTCAAAATACATAAAAATAAAAATAAATAAATAAATAAAAAGATTAATGTAATGTAAACATGTAATGTAAATTTGACTTGGTCAAGTTACTTATGGTTTTTGAGATCGAGATTTATGAGAAATCATGGTATTCATGTGGAATATAGTCTATTTGAAGGGAGCAATTAAATCAATATACATTCATCTTCCACCAAAGGTTGAGAGGTCAAATTTCTTGAGATGGAAATATCTTAAGATACAAAGAGATCTGATCCCTATATATACTTGGTAGATTCTATGTTATAATGAATCTAAGTTGGTTAATAAGAAAACAAAATGTCTTTTTCTTCCCTTGAAAAAGTAAATGTAACTACACTATCATTAATCGGATAGATTTTTTTGTACTTCTCCTCGGATGGAGAAGTAGACATAAAAGAATTTAGCAAATGAAAGTGAAAAGTGGGAGATCTCTAGTTAAATTACAATGAAAAATATGTATCTTGTTAGTAAATAAATAATAAAATAAATCTATAAAAAATAAATATAATTAAAAAATGACTGAGTCTAACTTATGGATGATTATAGATTAAATGGCTTTTGATGACATTTTTGTGGTTAATTTTAATCAAAATCCAACAAAGATTTTAAAAAACTAGAATTTAAATTGTTTAATCTACATTAATTAGTTAGAGTGCCTTATGAATTTTTCATATTAGTTAGAGTGCCTTATGAATTTTTCATGGTACTAAATTCATTTATGCTTTCAAAAATGTATTTTAACAATAAAAAATCTTAAAATTATATTATCTCATTTTAAGATCTTAAAATTATATTATCTCATTTTGATAAATTTCCATAGAAATGATTATTTTGTTTATAAATTAAACTACACGTCAAAAATAATGCTTATAAGAAAATTATGATAGGAATGATGGCATATGTGACAATGCATATCCTCGTTTTCTGGAAGTTGAGAAAGAATCTTGAACCATTGGTTTGTTCCCACTTGCATTGTCTTGTCTTGGTGCATCATGGTATAGAGTTTTAATAATTTTAATCAAAAGTTATGAGGTCAATTTCTCAGATCACAATAATCCAACTAAAACTTACTAAAGATATCTGACCCAATTTTATTCCAAACGGAACTTTGATGTCAAATTTCACTGAAGTTTATTTTGAATAAACTTAAAAGCTCAATTTGTCGTGAACTCAAAAGACTTATTACATTGATTTTTATTTTTCTCATCATAAACGAAATTTGGAGCTAAATTTTGATTTTAATTTTAATTTCAATTTTTTAAAATCAATATTGTAATAATAATAATAATAAATGTTTTAAATTGCAATTAAATTAATATGTACGACATTTCTTTATTAAAAAAAAATTTGCTTAATTTTTCATAAATTAGTATATAAAATCTTTATTAGTGCAACTAGAAAAATACTTAATCCCTCGTAAATTAGTGTAAATTAGTATCTGAAACCCTTACTTATATGGGAAAAGACTTGCTTAACCCCTCATGATTTAAAATTGTAACCTTGTAGGACTAACCCATACTCTTGACCATTATAAGAAAGCATACTCTAGGACTAACCGCATACTCTTGACCATTATAATGAATCATACTCTAGGACTAACCACATATTCTTGACCATTATAAGGAAGCACACTCAACCATTTCGAAATTATTTAAATTCAAGATGTGCGTTTTTGTGTTATAGTTAAAGGGTAATGCATATACTCCTGTCCTTTGTGTTGTAATTATAGGGGGTTGCATATACTCCTGCGTCCTTTGTGTTGTAATTATAAGGGGATTGCATATACTCCTACCCATTTGGAGAGGTTGAGTTGTTGAAAAAATTATCCCTGATCCGGGTTTCGTCTCTGGATTTATTGGTGCTAGTATTGACAACTGAATCCACCAGATACTTTATCACATAAACATAGCAGTTCGCTGCAAAAAAGAGTTGGAGTGTATGAAAGATCTAGTAATGAAAATCAGGCCAATCATGAGTGAGATCCAGCAATACCGTCAGGCAATAAACAGGAAGAAGAAAGAAAAGGCTTCAGCTATTAATGAATGGCTTGCAGAGATGGACATGTTAAGCTCCCCCTCCCAGCGACTGCCAATTTCTGGAAACCAACTACAGTAATTTTTGGAAACCAACTGCAGTTATTTCCTTAAATTATAGAAATCAACTGCAGTTAAATTAATTTCTTGTTGGGAGCTCCTAGAGTGGTCCATTACTCCCTCTGCAGTTCTCTACCATGATCTGTGGAACACTTGACACATAGCCAACAGAAGCTTGGCTATAAATAATTTTGTTTGGATGCCAAGCTCACTAACTCAATCCCCTTCAGCCTTACACCATGAAATGAGAGTGAGCAGAGCATGGAAGAGCCAAGCGGATGAGAGAAAAAGTCTGCAGTTTCTGTAAATTTTTACACTTAAAATTTGAAGCAAAAGCTATGCATCAACGAGCGACTTGTGGTTCTGCTTTTGCCGTATAGTGTTTTTACTGCGTTATGTAATGCTGGTTGCTCAGATTGGATAGCAGAAAGAGATCGTGGGATTCATCAGAGGCTGCATCAAAACTGTTGTGAGCGGTAGAAACATTTCGGCTGAAGAAGCGCTGAAGGAATCTTCGAATCCAGATATACAAAAGCAGCTTACATTCTTGGTCTTCGAGTCTCGCCAAGGCACAGGTGACAAAGTGAAACGATGGTTCAAGTATTAGAGGCTGCAGAGAGTGAGATTTCATGGGTTATTGGCAGCTATAGAAGCCCAATGGAGCTGCTTAAAGACTACTAGTTTTGATCGAGCCAACATCAGAAAATAAAAGAAGGCACTGCCTCAAGCGTAGCAAAAAGTTTGGTTTCGGAGTGTGAGCAACAACAATGGCTGAAGGTATGTTTTCTTGGGCATCAAGTTTTTTTACAATTCTTTACGATTCTTACAAGTATTTATTCCACATTAAAGAATCGTTATTATGCTTTCATTTGGTATCGGAGCAATTTTTTATCTCTGCCTTGGTGTTTATAGACATGCTCTATTATGCTAATGTTATATTTTGAGAATTTTCTGAATTAAGGCATTTATTTGGAAATATGTCTAATTTTTGCTCAATTTTTATGCTTATAATATTTATTTAATTATATGCATTTTGGATAATTGTTGTGCAAAATTTATTAACTATGCTCGTATTTAATTTGCATGAATTGATTATTTTTGTTTTAAATTAAAACATGCTATTTTGGATGAGTATACGAGACCCATCGTTGAATGTTATGCATGAATATTATAGTTTATTTCAAGCTAATTTTTTATGCATAAAAGAAATAATGTCTAGTGATCCATATAATTTTAATTGATTGGAGAATAGCCACAACATCTCTAATTAAATAATATTATATATTATGATTGATTAGGATCACATAAAGAATATTTAGACATTAATTGTAATTAATTATACTAAATATAATAAATGTTATTCCCCAGGAATTTTTATTATATTTATATAATTAATTAGGATAAAATATTCATAACTTACCCACAGGAATTATGAATTAATAGTTTTATCATAAAGTTCAAATCTAAGATAGAATTTATATCGAATTATAATGATAATATACCTTTAGAATTATGAATTAAGTGAATAATTTGATAAATTTTATCATAAAGAATAATTGAATCTGCTTGAATTGAAAATTTAGTCCACAGACAATTTTTATGTCATTAGATTCAATTTTTAAGCATGATTTACATTCGTAAAGCATGGAATTTCATTTTTAGGCCTCAACTTTAACATAAGCATGTGATCTTTAATTTTATGCAGTTGTACAACCTGCAAATTTCTCTGAAATTTGTTGTGATATCCCTGAACTTAAGGGAGATAACTATAAGGTCTAGAAGGAGAGAATTCTCCTTCATTTAGGGTGGATGGACATAGACTATGCTATTAGGAAAGATGAACCACCAGCACTCACTAATACCAGCGCTGCAGTGGACATCATGCTTTATGAACGATGGAAGCGATCTAATCGCCTAAGCATGATGTTCATTAAGACTAAAATTTCAACTGGTATTCGTGGTTCCGTTGATTAGCATGAAAATGTCCGAGACTTGCTGAAAGCCATTGATGATCAATTTGTCACTTCAGACAAGGCACTAGCAAGCACCCTAATCATGAAGTTATCATCCGTAAGGCTCACCAGTGTGAAAGGTGTGCGTCAGCACATCATGCAAAATAAGGGACACATGAAGAAGGAATGCACCAAATTTCAGAAATGGCTTGCGGACAAAGGTAATCCAATCTTGTTTGTTTGTTATAAATCTAATATGGTTAATGTCAATATTAACACCTGGTGGATTGATTTTGGATCAACAATTCACATTTCTAATTCCTTGCAGGGTTTGCAAAACTTAAGGAAGCCAGTGGGAAGTAAGCAAAGCATCTTATGAGGAAACAAGATGGGCTCGCATGTGGAAGCTATAGGAACGTTCTATTTAACTTTAAGTAGTGGCTTTGTTTTAGAATTAGAAAAGACCTTTTATGTTCCAAGTTTTTCTAGAAACTTGATTTGAGTTTCAAGGCTTGTACGTTTTGGATATTCCTTTAACT